>CM039720.1:32671230-33402903 GCA_022539455.1 Dendrobium nobile | reverse complement strand
TGATTTTACGGTCGGAATTGATTCTTCGCGATTTTTAATTGAATAGAAAATTATCAGGACTTGATTTGATTTGGACTCTTGTGTAGTCTTGTATTGATGCCGTGGATCTTCGTCTGTAATTTGGAAAGATTTGGAATTTGTGTCTTTTGCGGATTTTTTGTGTAAATTCGATGAGCACTGCCGTTACTCTGCCCGATTTTCGTATGATTTCTGAATTGTCTGGAATTGATAGATTGAATCGATATGAATATGATTATTGATATGATTGCTTTAATATTGACTATTGAATTGTTATTGATTGAATTGACTATTGATACTGATGACTGTAGTGATAATTAATACCAAGTATTTGAACAAGAGTGTTGGAGTCTTGAGCTAATTTGGCAAAGAAAATAATATACTTATTTTGATGAGTAAATAACTCATAGTCTGGTCAAAAATGACAAAGAGCTTTAACATCGTTGATCATTATGGTATTACTATGAACAAAAACTAGCAACTCATCAACAAACATTAAATGTATAGTGGGGTTATATCATATAAGATAGGATAAAAAAATCTATTTGCACAATAATTCTCAATAAGGCTAGAGAAAACATCAATGATAAACGACACAAAATTAAATATATGAGAAATAAGAATTGTAATATATTTGGAGAAAAAGAAAAAAGAGCATCGTTCTTTAAGAAATTGTGAGATTTGAGAAGAATTAACTTGAGTAATTTTGACCATGTCATATCATCTTATCTCTTTATTAATTATACATCAATTATCAAAAATTATCTTTTATCTTTAGGTGACTCAATATTTATAGGCATTAACATGTCTTGATATTATTCCTAATTGTGATTTCTTTTTAGGGAGTTTGAGGTGAGCTATGATCAATTGAGGACATATAGTAAAACTTAAGTTATAGTAATCCAATCAAACTAAATATACCGTCAAATTAAATGAGGCATACAACTAACCGAATATGTGAGAGCATCATTAAAATCTCATATATATGAAATTCGCATATTATGGTTACATATATATCTCCGATGTAACCGGTTTTTGTTATTAACGCGTAGGCCCCTTCTGGTGGGTTTTAACCCAAATATATATATATCTCATTAATTAAGCGTAGTTATCAAATTGTATAATGTCAAGCTCTCAGGGTAGCTTGAGGCATTCTTGAGAAATTTGTGAAGTGATTATGTTTAGAATCTTCTAATGAAGAATCAAGAGTTTCATAACTCGAAGTTGCTCTTGAGAATGTTCGATCGTTGAGGATATGCATAGGGGCAGCCCATGCTTGTCAAAGAAAATTACATATTAGGATACTTATGTCTTCCATATATAGAGCTATGGTTTATTTTGAGTTTTGTTTAATTTTTTTGGTACCATGCTGTTTTCCTCATTTTGAAATGTTACAAATATATCAAAGTGGTATAGGACTTCATAATATAAATCAACTTCAGTGTTCAAACTCCCTCTATCTCTTGACCTTCCACTAGGGGTGTCAATTTCGGATCACATGTCGGGTTCGGTCGAATCCGAAACTGACCCGGGTTCAAACGGGTCGATCCTAACCAGATCCGGGTAGATAAACGGGTCGAAAATCCTAACCCAGACCCGACTCGGCGGGTTGCCGGGTTGACCCGACCCGACACGGGACCCGAAAGAGCGCGGGCGAGCGGCGAGCGCAGGTGCGAGTGTGCGCGGCGAGCGTAGGTGCACGCACGGACGAGAGGGGGTGCGCGCGGGCGTGTGCGCTGGCAGCCTTGGGCGCAGGCGCGGCAGCTTGCGCTGGCAAGCTTTGTCGCACGGTCAGCTTAGCAGGGCAGCGCGGGTAGTTCAAGTTAAACGGGTTCTCGGGTTGACTCGGCAACCTGCCGGGTCAACCCAAACCCGACCCGTTTTGAAATCGGGTCGGGTCCAACCCGGATTTTCCGGGTCAGGTCCGGGTCGAATTTTCGTGTCGTGTCAAATATTGACACCCCTACTTCTCACAAACCACCTTCTTTATTTAAAGCAATTTCATTAGTTTGGAGACCCAAGCGCAAGCGATTATTTCAACATTGAAGGAAAAGGAAGTGATTTAAAAGATTTAGGAAACTATCACTGTGAGTAATGCATAAATTGAATCATCAATTGCCAATCCAATAAAGATTGTAGTAATAAGTGAATGTCATGCCACCATTAATGGTTTCATAGGATTTTTTTTTGTCTAGAAAGTTCCAATCCAATGAGGAATCTACTATCAAATAAACCATTCTTTGTAATGAAGGAGATCAATTTGGTGCATTAAAGACCAAAGTAAAAAAAAAACATTATTGGATGGTTCTATTATTATAGAAAGGTCCTTAAATGAAGAATGTCTCTTATAAATAAACCACCTACCATCTATAAATGAAGAACTTATCTCCTCAAAATATTTTGCCTAGATTGCACTAAGCAGTAATAATGTGTTTATAATTCTATAATTATTTAAAATTCTGTAATTAGATTGTCAGAACATCATTATTAAAAAAAAAATTATGATAATGCATGCATGCATGCATGTTGATCATACCATCCATTGTGAAGAAACTGAGAGCATCATACATAAGAGCAAACAAGCACAAACGCACACATACAACCCACTAAAAAAACTTCACATGCACTCTGATAAGGTACAACATAAAGTTTTTATCCCATTTTGTAGAGTTGGCTACATGAATCTTTTCGCCGCCATTGTGTCTTATTAAAGGTCAAATTCTCATTTAAATCTAATAAAATATATTGTTTCTAATGTTTTTTTTTTATCAAGGGCCTCTGCCTTTCTTAAAATATGTCACATTTAATATATCTATTCTCCTAATTGGATTATTGGAAGTCCGGCATTTTATGTGACCAAACGATCTAAGACAACTCTCTCTATATTATACTCATGTAAAAGAACATCTAATATCATTAAATTCAATTATTATTATTTTCTTAGAATATTCTAATACAAATTAAGTTTTCACCATATTATCAACTTTGTCTTAATACCAATTTTTTTATAGTTATTTTATTAAAATCTTAAACTCATTTGTTTTAAATTAGAAATATAATTTTTGTTACAATTACTTGTAATGATAAAATTTTGTATTACATCTCTTTATAAATTTTTTTGAATTAACTAAATAATATTTGCAATTTTATAATATTACTTAATTATTTAAATGTTATGAACGTTCATTTATGCACGTGCAATTATACTAGTATATATATATATATTGACAAAATAAAGCTATTACTTTTTTAAACTTTTAGAAGAATTATGGAACTTAAAACTAATATTAGTTTCTAAGTACATTCAACAAATTGATGATATAATAAATTTAATTATTTTATTTCTAATTTCAGGCAATCAATTAAATTCTAAGGGTCCATTTGATTGCTTAAAGTTTTTTTTGAAACTATAAAAACAAATTCCAAATATTTTATTAATTAAAAATAAGGCACAATCAAGGTTTTAAAAAATGGGCTGGGCTGGCCGTTTGAACCACGAACCGATCAGGCTAGTTCGTTTCTTTGACAAAAACGGTTTCGCACATAATCGGATATAACCAGCTCTAACTAAGGATGCGCAGAAGAAACTCCTAATTGCTCTCTTCCCTCAGCTCCCTCTCGGTTTACACAGATAGCCAGGGAAATTAAAAAATGAAGATGCCCTCTTTAATCCCATTCTATGCAAAAATAATGATTTTTCTAAAATTATTTTAAAAAATATATACTATTCATATTTTATGCTTAATAATTGTTCAATTTGTTGTCACATATTTGATATGATTATGTTATTATTATATCAATTATATTATTTTTAAAGAAAATTAATATTTCTTACGCCATTCAATTGAACCTCCGGGTCAAATCATCAAACAGTTAATCTCTCCTTCTTTCAATTCGTTGTACGATCCGATTTTCCTAACCTTGTGCACAGTACTTAAAACTAACTAGTCAGGCTCAAACGCTAATCTCAATTCTAAAAACCTTGAATCATATAGTGTGAGCTTAATTCTTTACCTATTTTCTGAACCACAATTTTAAAAATAATTTTCCAACGACTATTTACAGTCAAATGTTTGAAAAAATAGTGAGTTGACACCATAAATAGTCGAAAAGCGAAGCTGTTCCAAACTCCAAAGGCAACCTATATTTCTTATATAACTAACTTTAATTTGATTGACGAAATAAAGCTATTATTTTTTTAAACATTTTGAGAAGAATTAAAGAACTTAAAAGAAATATTAGTTTCTAAGTACATTCAACAAACTGATGATATAATAAATTTCATTATTTTTATTTATAATTTCAGGCAATCAAATTAAATAAAAATTTAAAAAACCATTATTATACTTAATGTAATTAGCTTAAACATACTTAAAAATAAAAAAATTAAAATCAGGTATAGCCGCTGGGTAGGCCAGCGACTGACCGGTGTCATGACATGCCAGTCACTCACTAACTAACGGCAAATTATTATGTGCGGACGTCGAACGACGTCCAGAGACCAACCAGAATGCACCACGTCACTCCGGCTCGGTACCATGGTTCGGTAAAGCGCTCGGTACTGCTCAATACCGTGCTCGATACTGCTGACCTGATGCATTTTGGTTGATCTCCGGACGGTAAACCACGTTCGACATCCGCACATAATAATTTCTCCTCACTAACCCAGCTACTAGTTTGAAAAAAAAAAAAAGATTAATAGAATATAGTAAGCTGTTAGGAATTGGCTTTAATAAACATAAAAAATTTTTAAATCCCTTATTTATATATGAATTTTAATTTTTTTTTATATTTATTGCTAACAACATGCTATTATTCTTTTTTTTTTAACCAATCGCTAGCATGGCATGTCGCCGGCTAGTCGCAGTCTTACCCAGGAGTAATTATTCCGTCAGGCGTCAGGTTACCGAATGCATCCGGAAACCAATAACAAAACGTCATGTCACTAAAGTGCTCGGTACACTCGATATGCTCAGTATTACTCAGTATTTTCATCGGATGTAATAATTTTTCCTTACCCAACGACTATGGTGGATTTTAAATTTTGTCCTCAAATAAATCCTAGGCATTTATTTGATTGATTAAAGTTTTTTTTTTTAAGGATAAAAACAATTTCCAAATATTTTCTTGATTAAAACTAAGGCTCAATAATTAGAACTAATTAGTCAGTCTCAAACCCTAACCTCAATTCTAAAAACCTTGAATCATATGGTGTGAGCTTAAGCTCTTTAGTTGTTTTCATAAACTTAGAAATAATATTTTGAAATTAATTAATTATTCTATTTCATTATTTAGCTTGATGTTAGTTAGAAATCAATATTATTTCTAAACTCTAGACTATAAGATTGCTCTTGTGAATATTTAATTTAAAAGATATCACATGATAAGGCTTCGTTTCTCAAAACAATTTTTTAGTAAAAATTTAAAATTTATGTACTACAAAACTACTTTTAAAAACAGCAAGAAAGTCATCCCAAACGAGCCTTAAATTTGAACTTGAGACAACTGACTGTCAGGAAGGCATGCAAAACTAATGAATTGATGCAGTATTGTTACATGGTAAACACATTTCTATTTGGATGTTTTTTTTTTTTTTTAGAAAAACGATAATTATACTAAAAAGTTGATTTTTATAATAACTTTAAAAAATTATTTTCTTTATAACAATTTTATAAAAACAATAGAAAATTATCCCAAACAAAATCTAATAACTCGTGATCTATTCATATGTTGGAGCACTAATGTACCTCCTAGAACATTCTATTGATGGAATGCCAGTTATAGAAGAGTAGTTGCACTATCATCATGGAGAGATTATTACGTGTGGAGTTCGAATCCAGAGAACCGTTCGATTTTATAACTGTGAATAATAAAAGAGCAATCAAACCACATTGATGAACAGTGATTGTATTTTTATTGTGATCTTACTGTTCACAGTCACACGATCGAACGGTTTTACGAGTCCAGACTCTACACGTAATAATCTCTTCTCATCATGCCACTATCCTGAGCTTGGAGCTTAAAACATTTTTTTAAGCAGCGAGTATAATTTTTAGCAAGCACACATTTGATACAAATCACATAGCATCATATGAATAATAAAAGCATTTGGCATCAATTCCTAAATACAGGCTCACAACAATTAGTGAGACGAGAGCAAGATACCTGTTGGGTGCAGATTGTAAAGCAGAGGTACTATTAGAGGTCTAGGCGGCTATGTTGGTGCTGTGAGGTGAACCAAGTAGTGTAGGATGTTCGGGGAAATGGATTTTGGCTGCTCTAGTAAATGTATGGAGGCGTCGTATAGGAAGCTGGTTAGGCGATCTTGTGGCTGTGCTAGCTAACAGAAAGGAGATATTATTACGTGCGGTGTCCGGATTACTCGGAGGCGAATCCGGACGCGTCATGTCATCCGGATGCACTGAGCCCCAGGTGACGTGGCGCATCTAGATTCGCCTCCGTACGAATCCGGAGGCCACACATAATAATTTGGGAAGGAGAGATTATTATGTGTGGTGTCCGGACCGTTCGGAGGCGAATCGGGACGTGCCATGCCACCCGGATGCACCGAGCCCTAGGTGACATGGCGTGTCTGGATTCACCTCCGAACGAATCCGGACGCTGCACGTAATAATTTTCCAGAGGGAAGTTGGAGGTTAGGGGACGAGCTATGAGGCGTGAGGCTAGGCGTTGTCCACAGGGTGCAGAGATGCCGAGGCCTCAATTAAATCTGTTTCCTTTAATCCTGTTTGAAGCTTCATTTAGTGTCTAAATCTGTGTAAAGAATATGGCATTGAATAAAAGGATACTTGAAAATGAAATAACGCTAAGCAAATTCATTATCTAAGGGATGAGACCATAAAAAAGGGACATTTTTAAGGATAGTCAAGCAGCCCAAGTAAAATAATTACAGATAGAAGCATTCACAATCATTGAATCACTCTACGATCATTAATGGAAGCACTAAACGAAGCTACCAGGCTTGACAACTCACAGGATTAGCAGCCAACTTCATACATTGCTTTGCTTATAGAACTTCGTATCTAGCACCTGCTTCCCACACATGGCACATACACCTGCACCAAGAACAAAATCAAAATAGATTCAGAAAGGAAATATAGAGCCCAAGGCATCTGGTGATTTTTAGAATTCATAATCAAGTCACAGATTTATAATTGAATCGAATTATTTTTAATTTTTATTGAGTTATAATTGGTAAAGAAATGATTAATGTGTTCAGTGTTTATGCTCTTAAGTTAGGTTAGTAGTTAGCCTAAAAATAATAATTTTTAACAAGGTATAGATAAACTATTATAATGTACATCTATCGAAGAAAGGATATTCATTGAAGAAAATTAAAATGCCATATAAGTTCTAGTTGGATGAGATATGATTCCAAGAGAGAGCTTGACCACACAACATAGGTTACTAGTTACAAATATATTTCTTAGTACAAAGAACAAAGGCAAAAGTATTTATTGCAATAGGATAAGCAGATGGAATTAAAAAAGCATTAAATTTGTTTTTTTTTAATAAATGTTGCTAATGGAGAAAAATTAAAATTCTTTTGTTAAGTGGAATCTTATCAGGGATAAGATTACTACTCCGAATAACAAAAATGGTATAAATATTTTGAAGTATCTTTACAAAAAGAATAAGGAGATTTGGTAGAGTGAGGAAGTAAAAAAGATTATAAAGGGAAAAAATGATTGTAAGAGGTGGCAAAAATTGAATTATATTAAGGATTATAACAAGTATAAGAAAACTAGAAGTACTGCAAAGAGAATAGCAAGTAAAACAAAAGCTACAGGTTTTGATAATTTATAAGTAGGCTTAGTACTAAAGAAAAAAAAAAAAGAGATACATAAAATAGCTAAGGTAAGGAAAAAAAAGATCAACAGATCTTGAGCAAGTAAGATGCATTACGGTGATAATAATAAGATCATTGATAGAGAAGAAGATATCAATGAAGATAAACATTCCTATAAGAAATTACTATATAAGAGATCTAAAAAATTAACTATGTTAGAAGAGCATACCAAATAATAAAATGAAATAGATTGATCCAAGAAAATAAATTGGAATTAGCTTTGCAAAAGATGAATAAATGCCATGCTTTAGGCCCAAACGAGAACCCTATTCAGCTTGGGAGATTTATACAGGATTTTGCAATGATTTAATTGACAAATTATTTCAATAGGATTTTGAAGCCTAAGAGAATATAAGGTGATTGAAGAAAAAATGATTTAATGTTAATATTTAATAACAAAGGAAATATTAAAAAATATACAAACTATAGAGAAATCAAACTTATAAGCTATACAATTAAGTTATTAGTTAGAGTAATATAACATAGGGAAAATTAAATTGTTTTTGAAGAATCACTTTAATTTCATACTAGAAAGATATGTTATGGATTCAATTTTTGTGTTCA
The DNA here is from genome assembly GCA_022539455.1 of Dendrobium nobile. Lineage (NCBI taxonomy): Eukaryota > Viridiplantae > Streptophyta > Magnoliopsida > Asparagales > Orchidaceae > Dendrobium > Dendrobium nobile. The sequence continues at coordinate 33,394,451 of CM039720.1, read as the reverse complement.
GATAATTAATAAACTATAAAAACGAGCAAAAGAATCTTCACATGATTTTTACTGATATCGAAGAAACATGATGAAGAATCTCATGAATTGATGTTGCGTTCATCAAGGCAAAAAGGTGGGCGAAAATTATGTTGATGTTATTAAGAATATGTATAGTATTAAATGTAATTGTAGACTAACCAAAGAGTTTTCAATTATCATAGATTTACATCAAAAAGCAATGTGTATATATCTTTTTGTATTGATTATGTAATTGCTTATTAAGGATGATCAAAGTATTGTGCATTAGCGAATGCTTTTTGCATATGATATAGCTATAATTGATGAGAAATCCATTGAAATAAGTAAAAAAAATTAGAATATTGAAGGAACTATTTAAAAGTTAGAATCTTTGAGAATTTGTAGAGTTAATAGACTAAAGACTTTGTATGATTTATAATTTTAGTTGATCTTATGTTAATAATTATAATTTTTAATACTACTAGAAGAAAAGGTAATACATTGATGTTATAGGTTTAAATATATTATATCCATTATATAGAAGAATAAAAATATGAATGAGAGTAAATTTTCTAGAATTGAAGTTAAATGGTTAAAAAAGAGGAATGTATATGGAGTTGTGTACTATGAGGATATCATGGAGACATGGAATCTTAAAGATAAATTGTATAGAGCCATAATTAGGTCAACAATGTTGCATAACTCTGAATGTCGGTTGTTAAAATGTTATTAAAAAGAATTTGAGTGCGGTGAAAATGAGTGTTAATATAAATGTGTGTCAGAAATAAGATAGATAAATTAAAGAATAATTATATTAGAGAAGATATTGAAGAGAATTTTATTGAAAATAAGATGACTAAAAAATAGATTTAAGTGATTTAGACATATATAACAAACAATAGAAATGTGCTTGTCATATTAGTAAATAGACTTAGCGTAATAATATTAAGAAAGAAGAGGGGTAACCAATGTTATATGAAAAGAATTTGCAAATGATTAGCGAAGAATATATTTAACACATCAAATAACACTCAATAGGAATAAATGAAAAATAAGGAGTCATATCATCAAACCCAGATAGTTGGGAGAAGGCTAACAAAAATTATAATGAAGCTGATGATGCTACCACTCCAACCTTCACCCATATAATCCTCACTCAATTTATCATGCGCAATTTTTCCATACATATATCTTAACTTTCTTATTTCCCTTTGCTCAACCTATTTATTAGTAACATTTTATGTCCAATACAAAGATCAATATAGCATTCAAGTCTCCATAATATTCTCTTATTGCATAATACTCCAAGGACACTTTTCTATTTTATCCAAGGTATATGTTTTCTTCATATTTATCTTTCTCTACATTCTTCTATAGAATAGATTCAGGATAATAAATGATACTCAAAAGTCACAATACAAGGTCATTGACTTGGTAGTCACGCAGCCAGGGAACCATAACTATAAGATCTGACTTGTAAGTTCAGAGATACGAGAGGTGTCTTGATATAGGTATTATTGGGGCGTGGATTTCTCAGACTATAGGCCTTGGAAATAGAAGCATTTTTTTTCTCTATCTGAAAGAGAGGTAGTGCAATGGACCAATGGTGTTACAAGGGATATGTCCCTTCCTCGCATGATTGCGTGTCTTCTTCTCCTGCTGACGATACTGGGATTTAGCAGAAACCTCGAAGAAGTCAATCTCATAGTGCTCAGCTTCTTCAGCTTTACAAGAAAAAAACAGTACGGTGGAGTCAACAAGTTTCAAACTCTAAGAATTCTATTGATCAGCTTGATAAGGCAGGCAGTAGACAAGCCCCTTCTTTATTGAAGCCTTGTTGAGTTAAAAGGTTGTAAGCAGTTCTATCATACCACCAATGTATTAGTATAATCGACAGACATTATATGTTTCAAATAATACAAGTGTTATTACTAAAGGAAAAGGTAGCTTGATACTGATAATGGCATCTTTCAACTCTCCTCTTTGATTTGAAATCTCTAATATGGCATCTATCAGAACAAATTTAGCACTAAGTACATTTTAGAGAGTACAAAGATAAGTCAATAGATGTTTCAAAATGATAGAGCAGAACTTCTTGCCTTCTCCATTATCTTCATAGAAAAAGCATCAGCCGAGCAAATTTGTTGGCAAGCCTGTAAACTAAATTAGACAGTTACTTCTTTCAAGCCTATAATGATGCTATCAACCCCTTGTTTCCTAAATTGTGTCTTCATTTGCTACTCCTGAAGAAAGGGCGTACTTAAAATAATTCCCGCTATTTGTTAAATCAAAGCTATAGTTAAATAAAATCAATTCAAGATCACTGATAAAACACTGTAACAACCCCTATTATGTCCTTCTGGGACAGTTCCTAACTGGTTGAGTGTCAAATTTTAGTCATTTTCCAATAGTGGAGAGAAGAATAACTCAACACTACATTGCTAACAACATTGATTAAGGGAATCGCATCGCCCAGCTTAAGGAGAAAAATCAAGGATACAAAATCTAACAGTTCATCCATTAGCACTCTAGAACCCAATCCTAAGTTTGTGCCTGCAAGTCTGCAACCTCAATAATAATACTAATCCATCTGATCAGTAATTCAACTCTTCGAAACAAAAAAGAATAAAGCGTAGAGGTTCATAAATAACTAAAAGCGCAGGTGACTTGCCTTTTGAGTAAGCACAGGTATGGCAGTATTTGGCATCTTGGTGGACTTGTTGTTTACAGATCATGCATTTTGCATTTCCGTAAGGTGTCCATCTGAAAATAAATCCAGGCGAATGAGAACTTGAGCAACAGAGGATGTACCAACAAAAACCAGTAAATATATGCTAACAGAAATTGGCCACAAAAAGCATTCCATCAATTCAATAGTCTACATGCATAAACAACAAACAGCTAAATCATTGTAAATGGAAGAGAATCAGATTCCACCCATATATTATACAGCAGGACCATGGAATTAAGTTGTCAGTAAAAATGAGGCATGTAGAATGAGAGCAAAAAATATGACCAACTATTCTTAGTGCATAAAGGCAGCAGGACTACTCGTGTCTCACATCCACAAAGATGCCAAAATTTTTTCTTCATCAAACTTTATGTTATCTTGTATCTTTGTTGCACATTTTTAATGTATTATTAATATAAGGTTGTTTGTGGGGTACCTTTTAACTTTGGTCATCATAAGGTGACTAATTAGGCCGTAGGGTGTATCATATTATTTGATATTTAATTTGGTGATTATGGCGTGTCCTAGATTGAATAGGATATCAACCCTTATGCCTTGAAGTGCGTGTTTAATATTAATTTGGTTTCACTTCTTATAAGAATTTCGCTTGGTGCAAGCATGGAACCCACAACTGAATTTGAATTTCGTGCCAACAACGGTAAATAATTGTTATTTATTTTAGGATAAACATACCATTCTTTGTTAGGAGCGTTATCCTTATTATTTGTGTCAGGTTCCTAGTGTTGACCCCTAAAATATTTCTAACAAGCAAACATAAGGACGACAAACAACGTCGACAATCGATCAACGAGGCGCCGCATAAGCTGATACGATATACACTAAGGATACTTGAAACCGCTCAAAATGACCTCCGATCATTAAAAAAATAACATCATCGCAACTAAAACATCAAAATTACTCAAATGAGACCTCTTGCAAGAAAAACGAGTGAATGCGGTTGAAAACATCAAATCAAGTGCACGACATTACCCAAGGTTGCCCAAACAATCTCCCATCGAAAAATGGACTACACAAGTGCGTCTAAAACATCCCAAAACATAAGAAAAGACACCCATATTACCAGGCTGTTAGCATGAGAAAATCAATGAAAGTTCTACCTGCACAAACTAAACGAGGCGAATTTCGACATGCTAACGAAAAAAAAAAAAAATTTTCAACTGGAGAATTGACATGAATTTGAAATAAATATATACGTGCGCGCGCGCGCGCGCACACACACACATATATATATATATATATATATATATATATATATATATATATATATATATATATATATATATATATATATATATATATGCATGGATAGTGTAATTGCCAAATTATCAATGTCTTCAACAGCACTATCAAGGACCAAAATAGTCTCCAACTATATTAAAGGACCCTTTTGGCCCCTCAAATCTTTAAAAATAATCAAAATAGTCTCATGATGAAACTATTTTGATTTCTCTTTAAAAAGCTGAGAGATCAAAATAATTATTTAATATAGTTCGGAACTATTTTGGTTCTTTATAAAGAGTCAAGGTACCATTTTGCTCTCTCTCTCTCTCACACACACTAATCTTGATTAATATTAAAATATATGTATACGATTAATAAATTTGACTCAAATCAACTCAAAAATCGATCCGAAATCAATCACTTTTCTCAACTTGGCTCGAATCGGGAGTGAAATGTTCAATTTTGAGTTGAGACTGGCCCATTCAAATTCCATATGATATCACCCTCAGGTGCTACTAACACAACCAATCAAATTTTATCTTTGCTTTATCAAACACCTTCATCTAAACATTCTCATTTCTCTTATTATAATTAAGCTACTAAATTTGAATTCTAGAAGTTATATTGTTGCTTTAATTGCTCATCTTTTTGTATGATAGAGTAGATTATATAAATCTATCACATCTACAAATTATTCGATCCTAAAATAATATTAATTGATAATAATTAATTCCACAATCAAAGAGGGAAAAGAAAAAAGTGAAGAGCAACAATTTTTCACCTTTGTCAAAATAAAATTAATATTTTTATAAATAAATTATGTATATTGACGTTTCCTAAACCACAATTTTGACAATTCATTTTCAAGTGAGAAAACAAAAAGCTTTGTAAAAGGTTTTAAAAAGAATTCTTAACTAAAAAAATAAATAATTAAATTATTAATGAATGTCATGCTAATCATACTAAAAGATGTTCAATTCAAGTCGAGAAAACTTGGTGAAATTATATTTAATCATCTACTTTTTTTTCAATTTTTCAAAACTTAGAGATCAAAGACAATACCATTCAAACCAAATGCTTCGTGATACTGACAACTAATAATAAGATGTACTAAAAAATCATGCTCAAATGTGCCCGAATATAGGGTATGAGGAAAGGGAAGGAAAACAAAACTCATCACATGCATGAGGCTCCAATCAATATAATGTTTGGAGAAGGGTCGACGTATCAAAAAGATTAGGATCTTTCTCAAGTTATTATCGACAGAGATTAATATTTTCATGTAAAAGAGATGCATAATCATGATGGTACTTTTATGAGAAAGATTGAAAACAAAATTGTAACAAAAAAAGAAATATAATTGGGGACTAAAACTAACTTGAAGAGTGGATCTTAATAGTAGGAGAAAATAAAGCATAAAAACAATTGTTTGGTTGCAAGTAAAATAGGGGTAAAATTTTACTTTTGCAAGTGTTTATCTTTTCTGGTGATGTATTGGAATAAAATAGGAGGTAAAATTTTTTTAGTACTTGAAAACCCCCAATACGACCATTCAAATTGGACACATTTTATTCATCAAGTTATTGCCATATGCAATACTATGGCTCCCAATTTTGTGAGTCTTGCGGCGACAAACAATAGTTCAATATCTTCCAAACAAACCTTTGATGTGAGATCACCTCCGCCCATTATATACCTCCTTTCTACCTCAATCTCACTAACCGACCGCACCTTCTACACACCACTAGCATCATTCCCCACTTCAACATATCCTTCACCATTTGCTAGAAACCTCCTCTCAACCTCCATTGGCCATTGACCATGAATGATGAACATCGCCCTCATCACCAGCATGGAGAATTTCAACTTCAACCTCATATGGAACTCAAAATTGTAAGTCATGCAAACAAAGTGAGGAAGAAGGAGACGACGCCCTTTATCAAGGCATTATAAGTATTGAGGAGATCGTCGATAGCATCGCAGTGCTCGGGTAGTGTATAGAGACTAAAGTTGGAGATGAGGAGTCACTGTGGGTTTGAAAGAGCTCATGGAGGTTATTTATGTGCATTTTTGTATTACTTTTATAGCAAATGAATCAGAAAAGATAATTTTTTGTATTCATTCAATTTATTTTGTATTCTCAAAATATGTGTATGCTGAATATATGCAACCAAATAACCCCTAAACAAAATAAAGAATCTCAACTGTTTTACCAAGTCATACAAGTAAAGATAAACATAAAAATTAATTAAAAACAAAGATGGGGTATACATTTATTACACTTGATAATAAAGTAAATTGTTGCCAAATATAAGAAAATATATATAATTGGGGGGATAATAGCATGAGTTATCTATGTTGCATGAAAAATTTAGCTGACAAGAAAGCACAATTATTCCTCCGAACCACCCATTATTTGAGAGAACCAACTCTACTAACTATTGTCATACGGCTTCAAACGGGACTTCTTGCCTGTTAAAATATTGCTCAATCACCATGCCACCGAAGGCTATATAGGAAATATGTGTCGAAGCATAAGCTGAAACATACTTGTTAGAAAAAAAATCTAATATCTATGCAAGAACACATATCAAAAGCCAATGCAATGAACACACAAAATAATAACAAAGATAACAAACATCATAAAAGTATAAAGATTTATGCAATTCGACTAAAAGATTAGCCTACCTCCATGGGAGAGAAAGGAGGATCTAATCCACTACAGAGAAGAAACAAGGGTGTTAATTAAAAGGGTTAAAAGATAGCACTCTTCCCTAAACTCAAATAAAACAATATCACTGATAAAGACAAACAAAAGAGAGTAAAAAAAGATAACAAAAAAATATTTAACTAATGCCATAAATCAGTAATTTAAAAGCTCCTCATAAGGGTACATTTTTAGGTATTCATGGAATCAACACAAAAAATTTGACATATCAATGCTTTCACAGCATCAAGATGGTACAATACATTGCTTTCACTGCATCAGATAGTACAGCACATTGCCAAAGAAAAAATCTTCTTCTTTAAATATTCTTCCCCCTCTACTTCTGCTAACTCCTCCCTTTTTTACTAAAATATCAATGCCTCATCTTCTTTAGCTCAATAGCAGACCCTTTCATTATCTCACCGCTTACCCTTAGCACACCATCCTCTTAGACAGCTCACACCCATCTTACACACACCACCCCATGCCCGTATGACAACTATCAATTAATAGAAGCTCAAGATGGTTGATTTTCAATCAAATTTGAACTTAAATTGGAATTTAAATTTTTTAAAAATAACAATTTCTACAACAAATATTTAAAACCTCATCTTATTGAAAAACATAAGAAAATGTGTTTATCCTAACAAATATTTTCATGACTCAATAATATAGAAATAGATCTTGAATCTCGTTTATGAATCCTTCAAGGCGAGCTCCTCAAGCTCCTAAAATCCAAAAGAGTCTCAACAAGTGAAAAACGTGCCTAAATGTAACACATGTGAAACCCCTACGACACATTTGTTGTATATTAAATTGCATCCACTGACATTAAAAATGCACGTGCCACTAAATGAACATGTCTCAAAGTAGTTGCCACGTCACTATGAATGAAATAATAGTATTAACTGACACTACGATAGAATTTGAACCACGAGATCAATCCACGTAAATACGTAATCATTTCCAATCATATTCCCATCAAAATGTGCCTTCTTTTCTCTAGAACTTGACCTACTAACAAAAAGCTAACTAATTTATGCTTCCTAAAATCACATAACAAAGATTATGATAAAACTGAATTAGCTCCATTCAAAAGTTCAACTCTCTCGGCCTTCACGATAACCAATGTACCTCTACAAACTTTTAAACTACAGCATCTCATTTGGCAATTACATCATTATTGGGAGCATTTAAAACCTTTTGGATTTTAGAACCTAAATCCTACATTATTGGGTTCATTTAAAGATAAGATTCTTCCTAAGGGCTATCATATGCCTCACTCATATCAATGACCTAATTATTCAATCACAAATCCTTAATCACCATGTCAAAAGCAGCCATCTTACACATCGAATTGTTTCACATATGAATATAAACACTAGCACACGACTTCTAAGTGGAGAACAATTCCTTATCAGCATCGCAAACAAGTAAAATCCATAATCCATTGAACATTGTTTCTACCTCCAACAAGCACCAAAAGAGCATCATCTAAACCTATACAAAACCAATCAATAACAATACTAACATTTGTTGACATATATTTCTTTTGGCTGTCCTTGGCATGTTGATCCTTCGAAGCAAGACAATCTTTCATGATGTGTCTTTTCTTTTTTCAATGGAAGCAAGCCACATCCTTATACCTTCCAATATATTTCATCTATTATTAGAGTTATACCCCTTCTCACAAGATAATCCCCTAACATAATTCCTAAGCCAACTTTTTATAACTAACACACTCCTATTTTACATCATTAAAAATATGAGAATTTTTTACATCTGCTAAGTTAATGATATTTTTAACATACAACAAAGTGTCACAAAAACATTTATAAGGGAATGATAAAGAGCACAAAAGCGATAAAACATGATATACATCATCAAACATTACAAAAATATCACTCAAAACCCTAAAATAATACTAAACTCGTTAAAATGTGATTTAATTAGCATAACTTCTAGCACGTGAAGCAAATACAATCTATTCTATTGATAAAGATTGTTGGAGAGACTTTCGTCATATATAAAGATTCCAACTTGCGCAACAATTCTTCCATGATTGTTTCTTCCAAGACCATATCAACCAAACATAATTGGATATCCAAGATAGATTTTTCATCAATTTTCTCAATATCATTTCACTAATAATATCAAGCATATATTAAAATGTCGTATGAGTGATTTTGCAACCCGATGTTGGATTAACACACCTTGCATCTTGATTCTCCAAAACACAAAACTTTTTGAGCCAACAAACTTTCTGATGTCATATTTATGGCCGTCATATTCCAAAATAGACTTTGATATAAGTTGCGAGAGAAAAACACCAACTTTTATGCAAAAGGATCTACTAGAAATAAATATTGTTAACACATAAAATAACTGCAAAGATATCACAAAAAACACTAAGATGTGCATTCTTCTAAGAAAATAATAGCCTCCATTCACTATAGAGGAGACAAGATTCCATTCACAGTAGAGGAGTTTAGATTTGATCCCTAATAAAGCCAGGCAAGAGTACAAAAACAAGAGACAGAAGGAAGCAGTGACCCCTAAACCCAAATACACTCAATCATACTAAAAAAGAGAAGCCATAAATCTCAAAATAAGCACAAAAAGAGAAAAGCATAAGGCAAATAATAAAAAAATATATTTAACTAATAAGAGAAATCTTCTCACATCTTTATGAAATTGTTGCAAAATTCCTAGTGCTAACATGCTTCATTGATTCAAAATAGTACCCTACCATCATAGAAAAACTTTTTTATTCGTTTCTTTTATTTGTTTCTCTTATTCAAAATAGATACCATCACAAACTCTGGCTCTCATTGACACGTCATTGGATCCCATCACTGTGGTTCCCAATTGTTCCAAACTCGCCTTCCCCTTCACGGGCCACTATATATTGTTAATGCTTCTCCCATTCTCCTTCACACAATGTTAGATCATGTCGATGCTAGTTCCTAGTCGGCATGGGCTTCCCATCCCCTTCACATGTTGTCGGATTCCATTGACGCCTACCACTACCCATCACAAACACATATTTTCTTCACACACAATCAAATCCCATCAATAAAATAATAAGGAGCTCCATCAATAAAATAATAAGGAGCAATCATCCACATAATATTCTCAAATGAAATTACACATAATGGGTGATAATATGTTTATATTTGCAGACTATTTTTTTGAAGTCAAAATATCTAAAATTGTTTCAAACTTATTTGAATTCGAATATGATTTGAAACCAACATCGAAATTGATTTGAATCTGATTCAAACCTTGGTTTGAACAGATTCACATGAGCAATCCTAACACAAACTTTAATACTTCTTCGCACACTACTAGATCTCATCAAACTTAGTTCCCAAATGTCATGAACTCCCCTTCTACTTCACATGCTACTGAATTCCGTCGATGCCACCTCTCTTCTCCTACACATGTCGTTGGATCCCATCACAAACTCCAGCTCTCCTTCACACATCATTGGATCCTATCACTATTGGTTCCCAGTTGGCACAAACTCCCCTTCCCCTTCACATGTCGTTGGATCCTGTCAATGCTAGTTCCCAGTCGACACAAACTTCCCATCCCCTTCACATGTTGCCAGATTCCATTGATGCTTACACACTGCCAATCACAAACACATCTTTTACTTCAAACACAATCGGATCCCATTAATAAACCTACCCCCCCCCCCTTGCTCGCACGCTTCACAAACTATCGAACTCAAGCGAACAAACTCTATGACATTCGAAAAAATTTGAGAATGTTGCCCATTGTAAATTCTGTGAGGCTTGAATTCAGAGAAATTCAAATCAGCTTCAGACGCCTCGACTTCAATAAATAGTCTGCGAACAAAAAGCTCATCCCTAAGGGATACTTTCATCCGAAATTAATTTTCATGAATATTTCTCCAAAAAAAAAAAAAAATACTTGGCCAATTATGTATATTATGATGCATACAAAATAATACTCAACAAAAGAATTTGAGTACAAAACTTAATAATACTAACCAAAGCTCAAATTAATATGAATTTAATAAAAGAATAAAACCTTATTTCCTCCAAATGTCACACTATCTATGTTTCTTTCTTTCTACAAGGATCGAATTAATTATAACATTTTTTCAACCCTCAATTAAGAAAAACTAACGAGATGAATAATTTCCTTTTTATCTCTTAATACTCCCCTTCAAAATAAAGAAGATTTATCTTTACTTTCTCTCCACAAATTCTTTTTAAAATATTTACTGGAATGTTCGTGTCTTTCGAAATAGTGTCAAAACTTCTCCTTCAAAGAACCACGCGAACTTCTTTTAAAAGCCCTAACTCTATAATTCATCCGGCTACAATAAGGCACCCCATGTCCAGGAAATCCAAATATGTACTAAAGGCGAGGAAATACAGAAAAAATAACTAACAAATCAATAGGCGTTCTGTATCCTATCTATATGGGACAGTGAGCAAAACCTGTTCTTTTTGGACAATAGCTTGTTCTCGTTGATCTTCCTTCCCCCGCCTTCAGTTGTATTGCTCGCCCCCTCTTTCCACTTATCGGGCACGATCACCTTCGACAGCTTCTTCTCGCCTGAATTCGAACATGGGTTAAAAAGAAACCCTAATGCTCAAGGATTCTCTATTAGAAAAATAATTAAAAAATCGAAGCTTACATTTCTCGCAAACCATCTCTCTGCTTCTTCTGTGCCTTCTACGAGATTGGACTTTGGAGAGATCGAAAGAAAGGGCATGACTGAGAAGCGGGGGTGCGGCGTTGCTGAGCTGGAAATTTTATATTTATTTTTTTAATTTATTTGCAAAATTCAACAATTTTGATTCTAAAATTCAAAAAATAAATAAATAAATAAATCGAACCAAATTTTAATTCGATTCAATTATAAATGAACCAAAATATGATTAAATCTAATTTAAATAATATATATCAATAAGAATGATAAGAAATATTTCCTCAAAATATATAATTTTAACATTTATAATAAATAATATTCATATGAATCTTTTTTTCTCAATTGTTTATTTAAAATTCAAAATTTTTTATTATAATATTTAAAAAAGTTAGTCTTATTTAAGTTTTAATTTCATCAATTAAAATTTAAAAGAACAAATAATCAGAAATCAAAGCTAAGTTAAAATTTACTTTGTTAATATCATTTATTTATCTATTATTATCTTTAGAAATTGATCAAAAAAAATTTCTTTGTTAGATGGTTTGAAATATTCATTGATTGAGAACATTGGCAAATATTATTTTATATTGTAAAGTTTGCAATATAAAAAAAAATTAGTGCAATACATTTTAGGAAATCTGTCTTCATATGCCTCATGAAAGTGTTATTTGAACATATGTGCATACAATATTTTACGTCGAAGAAATGTGACTGAAAGTTTATTTTAGACGTCAATATCTGTATCATTGGAATATGACCAAAAAATATTAATCGTAACTCTTATCACCTGTAGTCAAATGTTCAAATAAGAAAGCTGCCCAAACTTCAACTCGAGTTTTTCTCTTCCAAACATCTTCTCTGTTTCTAGTGGTCTTAACTTGTAATTGATCTATCATTATGCTTCCAATTGAAGACCTCTACCTTAAAAAAATCTTCTATTCAAGATTAATGATGATGCACTTCGCATTATTAAGATTTGAATGTAGTAATCTTCCGTTCTAATACCAACAGCCTTGGTTTAGAATAGAAGGAAGAATGAAAGGAGAATCTAATGTTCAAAATCAAATAAGATTCAACAACTATATTTAGTTTTTGAATCATCATTGATGTAGTTTTGATTATCTATTTCTAATCTAGGGTTCAAAGAAGGATCGAAATAGGTGCTAATGTACAATTAGAATTTTGAACTATATTCAAATCTTGTTCATATACTAAATCTTAAACCCCATTAGCCGAGACATTTGTTCGAGCATACAACAAATAAGTTTTGGAACTCATAGTACCTTCTTCAAACAAGTTTTAAACCCTATTCAAATAAGATTTTAATAAGTTTAAAACTATGCGTACCTTTTCATTATGTGTTATAAGAAATTGATTAATTTAAATTTCTTTGCTATCTATACAAATATTCCAACCAATCATTTAGGTGGAAAGTGTAATCTATGTCATCTAAAATCCAATTAATTATTTGCTAATTATTATAATTTTGAATGAATCAATAGTTGTGAGTGTTATTGTGTCAAATGGAATAGATAGTGACTGAGGAATTGGACTAAGAAACTGAAATCCAAAATTTGGATTTTTTTTTCCTTTGCGAGCGTATCAGCGCTGGGAATAGGGTGCCCCAACATGGGTGCTCTTAAGAAATTGGGAAGAAAATTTAGTTTTGAGGAAGCACTAAGGCATCAGGTAGCGCCACGTTGTGTTAGGGACATGATCTAAAAGATTTTGGTGAATTTAGAAGATTCTTTATGGGGACAGCAACGCTAGCAATCAGGGCACTGCAATGCTAGGCTGATTTGGTGCTTTTTAAATAAAATATATCTAAATCCATTAGCTAGAACCCACTTCATTTCAGCTTGCCAAGGAAGAAAGTAAGGAAAAGAGAAGGAGAGGGAATGAAACGGAGAGGTTTTAGAGTCTGAAAGCTAGAAATCTTTTGTTCAGTTAGTTGAAAAAAGTATCAGGATCGAGGTCGGCAACCCGTACCATATTTCTAATTTTAATTCTAAAGTGTATAATGAAAAACGTGCTTTTAAAACTATTTTTCTTAAATTTTAGAAAGGTTTCATTGTGTAACTTTTAATATATTGTTTTACTCTCCATTCTAAATAATTTAACTGTAAGAAAGCAAAGTTTCACATATTGGTTTTATCTGTATAAAATTTTTATGATTCTGAAAAATGATGGCATTTATGAGCATCACTATAGTCAGTAAAATATATTAATTAAGCATTTTGCACTATCTCTATAAATTTGATAAAATTTTGAACACTTTGTGTAGGCAACTGAAATGCATAGGTTTTTATAAAAGTTATCATATAGTTTCTATTTACTTTAAAGCTTTCAGTTACATGTTACATTTTACATTTGCATCATCATGCATTGCATGACATTTTTGAGTTCTATCGTGGAAGGAAGTATGCTATGAATTTCTCTGTTTGGGCCCAAGGTAAAAATGTTTCTATTTTGGATTACTCTATTCTAGCTCTGAATTGGCTCTGTATTGGACCATGCCCTGCTATTTGTTGGCTATGCTCTCAACCTGTGTTCAGTATGTGGGGAGTAAAATTTGGGAGTTATAAGGGGCTTTAAATCTTTAATACATATACATTTCTACATGTATTTTCACATGTGAACTAGTGTACTTATAACTGCAAGTTAAATTGTACTTTTATGGTTTTATTTCAATTGCATTTTACTTATGAATTGAACTCTATTACGGGAAAAGAGGTTGGCCTAGTGAGTTTTATACTCGCCTCATTGTTTAAAATGTTTCATGCAAGGGTAAGAGTTTTGCATAGTAGACTGAGTCTCATAAGCAAAAGGAAACTTGATTTTGAAAGGTACTTATGATTTTTTAGTTCATATTGTATTTTAATTTTGCAAAAAGTAGTATAATCTGAACTGTTGTAATTAAATTATTTTGAGAAGACGTTTTTGGCTTGTGCACTCTAAATATCTATTCTATATTATTTTGAATGATTAGCTAGCTCTGATAAATAATAAAATAAGTAAGAATAAACAAGTATATAAGAAGAAGTAAGTTTAAATCCCTCCTTTAGGTCTTGGGATGTTACAGAAAGAAATCTACCTCTAAGCATCTTTTCATTTGCAGAAGATCAATGGTTTTCTAAGGTCATAACACATCAATTTCACACAAGTGTCTGTGAGCCCTCTTAATTTAATAGTGATGTATATTTCTTATATAGTAGTTGATACAACAACTAAGCCTAGCAAATATTAAAATCAATATCTATTGATAATATGTTCATAATGCTTTTTTGAGGGTTGATCCAAATAGTTGTCATGTAAATCATTATCAAGGAACCAACACATTAATCTATAATGGTATCAATCTTGTGCAAATTTTTGGCACAAGTAAACTATTGTAGAAACTTGCATAAGAATGGAACCACAATCTGATATTTTGATATGTTATAATGATTTTCATAATAGCAACTTGAGCATCATGACACTCAAAATGACTATCCTATTGAAACTTGCTAAACAATTTGTAATAGCTCTTAATTTTAATATTTATTAAACCTGATAGCTATATCATTCATCATATAGAAGTACAAATCACTATTAAATTAAGACTAACAAGCACACCTTTGTGAAGTTATATATCATAGTTTTGAAGCATTTTATAGTATAGTGTTTTGTATATTTGTTTTTTGAATTTTTCGTTAAAGATGTAGCATCACAAACTCTCAACCATCGAAAGATTGTCCACTTTGGCTTAATGGCCTCACCGTTTTGTTTCGTTAGTGTAACTTTTCGAGATGTCCTCCATCTTAGGAGTACTCGGCTTCTCATGTACGAGCACATTTAAATTTGAAATTTCTATGAAAGTTCAATCATTACATCAAAAAAAATGGTTCGATGTTTAAGATTTTTAACTTTTTTTTCTTATGGGGTTTCATGATATCCCTCACTTAGATAATTAAAATCCTCATTAAGTTTCCTAGCCCAAAATCATCCACCATGCAAATAGGATTTTACAGATAGAGTTCTCATATTATACTCATGTATTGTTCTGATACCATGTGTAACATCCAAACTCTTAATTATTAGATATTGATCGCTTTGGCCTCATGACCCTTAAATAAAATAAAACCAATTTCCTATACATCGAGATGTCTTTTAGTGTATTGGTTAAAGTTTCATTAAAAACTTTAAAGACTTAAAGTTAAGCAACCTCGTACTAAAGAACTTCTAGGACGGTTAACCTCCTAGGAGTTACACGAACAACATAAAATTATAAAATCATTAGGCCAAAATAGATAATATTTCAATATTTAAAAATTTGGAATGTTCCAAAAGAGACCTCCATAAATATCCACTAAATTATGAGAGATGTATATTTATTAACCTTAAATATATTTAATGTTGTAAGATATATCATCAACTATTTTACAATGTGCATTAAATGCATAGTGTGATGTACTAGTTTTTTTATCACAATGACAAGCATTAATATAACAATTTATCACAATGCCACAATAATTAATAACACTTAATTATATTATTCCAAAACTAATTTAACAACTAACTAGTTATAGTACTACAAGATTTAATTAACATTTATATACATTTCTTCAAATTAATTACATTAAATAGAATTAATCTTTAACATTATATTGAATAGGGATACTTGATAGATCATTACAAACTCAAAGGCAAGTCTTTTATAATACTAAATAAAATTATATCAAACAAAATAACAAGTATGACAAAATACTATTAATGTTCATATTTTTTATAGTATATAAGTTTGAATGTGGCTAATTGTCACTTCTGATGGAGTTCAATTAGAAACTTTAAGTTAAGCTTGCTCGTACTAGAGCAATTTTAGAATGGATCACTTCTTGAAAAGTTATAGATACTTTGAAATATGAGAATGTACAGGGGGCTGTGAGGATAACTCTCAGGTCTCCCCTTCAATACGAGAGATTATTCTATGTGAACATCGGACAAAACTTACCGCCCAGAGACGAATCAGGTGCAACCAAATCATCCAGTACCAAGTCGCGATACAGAGTAGGGGGTAATATGGCACATTTCTATTGGGCTCTGGACGGCATTCAACGTCAGTACAGAATAATTCATCCTTCAATACTGGCTCAGTGATCCACACGTTCCAAGCAACCATATTTAGTAAAGAGCTTCATGAACTTCTACTAGTTACATATGCAAAGTCACCATGAATTCAACAAATCATCTCAAAACTACTATTTCTTGAACAAAAGTAATTATCTATTGAACCAGAGAATACAAACGTTTTTTAAATGCTGTGCGTAAAAAGATCAAATGGTAACTAAAAGTTTTTCAAACTATAAAATACATTACCCAATCTACCCCACAGGAAGTCACTGAATGGCCATATAAAGACAATTCAGAAAAAAATTTCAAGTGATGGATAAACCCAAGTTCAAATTTTGAATAAATTGTTTAGTCCAGGATGCAACGTTACATTTTCTGTTTGAGGACCTGGCGAAGCTGAAGCTTCTGACTTCGAATCCTTGCTTCCAAGAGCTTTGCCTTCAAGCTTTGCTTCTTAGAGGCCCAGGGCCAATCTAGACGACCTTTCATCCCTTCTGAGTTATTAGATTTCAGCAAATCTGGAGAGCTCCAATTACCCACACTAGACGAGCTCAAACCTGTTTCTCCAGACTTCCTTGCAGGTGATACAGTGGCATTAGATAATCTACCGTTACAAAGCCGTCCACTGGTTAACTCAAAAGAAATCTTCTTTAAATCCTCACCATTATTTGCTCGCGATGACTTCCAAAGTCTAGATATGGAGGAACCTTTCTTTCTTGACTGTTTTGTGGTTACAGAGAAAACCTCATTGATTTCACCATTTTGTTTCTCATCATCTCCAAGTTCATCCCAATCTGTCCCACTTATCGATGCTTGACTCTCTAAATATACTCCATTAACAGAGGGTTCGCTTCCATTAGGTGACTTGCTTGAGTCCTGCTCTTCGACATGACTTACAGTTTCCCACCCACTATCATCTTCTTCATCAACATTTCCATCAAGCACCAAGCTATTGCACCCATTAATGGGTTTCTCTAGAAGACTATTAGGTTCAAGGATCACAGATCCATTACATTGTTCAATCTCCCTTTCACGAACTTGTTCTCTTGGCTGGAGTTCTTCAAATATCGAATAAATGTCTTCTGAAGAAGGTGGGGGCTGGTAAGACAACTGTTTGATATCATGAGGTTTAATGGAACCTACTGTCTTTTTAAGAGCTTCTGCTTGTTTCATCTCAGAAACATCAAAGTTATTTCCACTTCTTGATCTCAAAAAGGTCTCTATCTCCTCCTGCAGAGCACTTAGTTCTGAGTACTTCTCCTCAAGAGTTAGCTTCGCATCAATTAACTTCATCTGCACCCTTTCTTCGCGCCAAACCTCCGCCATCTGTAACATTTTCCTTTCCTCTTCAACTTCTTCTCTAGTCTTCAATGACTCAATCTTCAGTGCCTCAACTTCGGCCTTATCATCCCCAATCTCCTTAGCTAGCTCATTGCAAACTTCTTCCAGAAGCTCACGGGTCTTACTCTCTTTCTCAAACTCTTGTAAGAACTGCTTTGCCGACAACTTAGTCTTGGTAAGCTCATTAACAAGCTTGGCATTCATAATTTCCAGCCTCTGCCGGTTCTTCCTCTCCCTACTCAAATCTTCTTTCATTGAATCAATTACAGATCGGATCTTCTCATGCTCTTTTCTCTTCCATGCAACTTTCTGATCTTCAATTTTCCTAACAAAGTGGCCAAGCTTTTTCTTTGCCGATTGCTGCTCCGCCTCAAGCTCACTCACTCTTAACCGAGCTTGCTCAAGCTCTGATTGGAGAAAGGAAACAATAGAAATCATGTCGGATTGCTGGTCTTCGAGAAGCTTCATACTACCATACAAGTCATACGCATCCTTCAATACGTTTGGACATTCAGAGTCCCATTTTGTTGCCCTCTCTTTTGAGAAATGTAGTAATGAAGCAGATGTATCAAGCTGAGAAAAGCACTGAATCAATAAAGGGATGCAAAAATACAATTCAAAAGAAAGAATATTAAGGTTTCTTTTTTATTTAAAGACAAAAAAGTAAGCAGGCTTAACCTTGTGTGAAATGCCTCCCTGGCGATTTTTTATGGCAAGAGGGCTGCTGGATTCATAATTATTATCAGGGTAGAGATTGATGCCATTGCCATGGGACGAATAGGGCAGGTGTCGCTGACCACCAGAGTTGAATGCAAAGAAAAACATATTATCACTTTATCAGAAAAAGAAAGACAAAAAAAAAAAGAAAGTACAAAGCAAATAATTAAGAGCCCAAACACCACATTTAAAATTGAAGACGTTTTTAGATTGTATTTTGCGAAAGCAGAGTTTTACCTATTGGGTGAGAGCAACCACTCGGGTAAATAGTTCTTTAATATATACAGGTAATATGATAATGCTTTTCAAATTTTAGAATAGGCTCCCTGGTAGCATGTTAAGTTATAAGTGTAATTGGTTCAAGTCGGTTCACAATCAGCACTTGTTGAACCCAGCTCAAAGCCTTGATTGATCTAACCAGTCGAATACAACAACAACAACATCAAGCCTTTGTCCCGCTACTTGGGGTCAGCTACATGAATCCTTTTTCGCCATTTTGTCATGTTAAAAGTCAAGTTCTCATTTAAATCTAATAAAGAAAGATCATTTCTAATATTTTCTAACTAAGTGTTTTAGGTCTATCTCTACCAGTCGAATAAAATGTATGTTAGTTCTCCGATTTTCTTATCCCTTTTGAGAAGCCAATAAAAACAGTTGAATGAAAGTTCCAAAGACCCCAGTTCGGCCAAGTAAGACTCGATATGGAGAGTTGGCTCTAAAGAGTACTTGGATCTTCGACACATCAACAATGGTGCAAATAAATGCAAAGCTCATGGTTCATTTTGTAAATCAAGTTGCTACTTCTTCAAGCATCTTTTTTTTTTCAAAGCTATCTTTGACCTTTTGCCTCTTCCAAAGATGAAGAAGTTCTAGCATCTCTTAAGCCTTCTATAGCTGATGAACTCATAAAGTACTACGAAGCAGAAACTTACAGAGCTTCGCTACGTAGGGAAGAATGTTGTTATCGTTGTTGAAATCAGCACTGATCAGAAGAATGGGCTACTAACTTCAATTCAAGCAAAGTGCATCATAGCGAGGGAAAGTAGCTTGTTAAAAATGGGCTACAATTTGGCAAGAAGCTATAAGAGATTATATTCAAAATAAGCATCAAAAGTTTGATATTGCAAATAAAGAGAAGAAGGATAAAGTTACCTTTAGTAAGGAGCTGATTCTTTACATAAGATTAAAGACAAATAGACGTCAGAGAGAATATAGTTAGAGGAAGCCTATAATATTCAAAAAATTTTGAGAAGCTAAAAATATCTAAATTTACCTAAAATAAGATATCCCATTTTTCAAACATTCCAAAATTCAAAAATAATGTTTTTATAAAATTCTATAATTTGTACTGATCATTTGGTATATATATACATATAAGTAATCATAAGCTTATATAAATTTAATTAGATTTAAATTAATTCATCTAAATTAAAATTATAATTTTATTGTTAACTGGATTAATGTATTGTAGCAATTCAGTTTTTCTATTTTCTCAGGCATGCAGTGGCTGATGATATATCAGAGGGCTGTAATGAGGAGCTGTTAAGGGTATCTTAGGAATAATATTATTAGCAAAATCTATTTAGTAAGCTAACCCATTAAATTAACTAAGCCCTAAAACGAAGCAGCAGCCATCCGATCCGTTTGAAGGCTCTCGCCCAAGGACGTGTAGCATAAAGCAGAGGGGAAAATTGCAGCTGGCCAACGGAAAGAAGGAAAGAAAGAAAAAGCTGAGATTTTGAGCTGAAATCCGATTTTTTGTGATTCCTTTCGCATAATTGATTACAAATAGAAATTGGGGAACTTGAAATTTACATGCTAAGGGATTATTTTGAGACAAAAATGTTATTTTAAGGTTAAATTGAAATATAATTGAGTTAGAAGTTAAAATTTGTTTTAATATAAAAATTCTATTCTTTAGATTGTTTACAAATGAAAGACGGAAAGAGGCATCGAGGTAGAAGTAATAAGCCAGTTTATCCGAGGGTAAATCATCAAGCTCCTCAATTAAGTAATATGTGCAATTTTAATTTAAAAAGCAACTTTATTGAAATTCTAATTTTAGAAAGTAATTTTATTATAAACTAATATCATTACCTTAAAATATGTAAGTTAAAACATCCAATATTAAAAAATTATTTTGTTTCATTTTAAAAGTACACAGGTATATATATAAAGTTATAAGATGAAAATGTGATATATGCATCTAGATATTTGAACAAAAAAATATAATGAAATAAGCTTTAGAAAGATCATGTATATTGATAGATTAGTAATGTGACAATATGTACAAGTAGGAAGACAAAAGGGAACCCATCAGGAGATAAAAGGGTTCTCCAGTTAAGATATATATGATGACTTGTACAGGCACGGCAACAAAGGTGGGCCTGTATGGAGGCAAAAGGGTCTTTAGCACATAGCCTTAGAGCTTATGGTAGCTAAGAAACCACTTCCACAGTTCCACTTACATATAGATACTAAAGCTAAAATAATAATTGTATATGATATATGCAGCAACAACAACAACATCAAGCCTTTATCCCACTACGTGAATCCTTTTTCTCACACACTTTTATGAAATACTGTTAATACCTGAAACTGCTTTACTTGAATTTTTTATTCCTATTAGGTATTTTGCTAATAAGTACATAAGATGTTAATTTTGATATTTCATATGTCAGGATTTCAGGTAATATATTAGACTAATATAGAGCATAAATAAATTTTATAATAATTACATTCTATCTTTAAATTATTTATTTTGCTGAGTTTTAGCTCATATAATATTATCTTAAATGTCATTATAGGTAAAAGAAAGGATAATGTAAAATTCGAATTAGGGTCATATTTTTATATTTTGATCTATGTTATCGTTTGAGCGTACAGTTTTGTTGTAAGATAAAAGTTTTGGGAAGATATGTATATTGTGATTAAAAAAAATCTTTTGTTGATACGCAAAAGAATCCTAATTTATTTTAGCAATTTTGTAGTTTAATAGATGAAAATTATATTTTAGAAATACCTTTGCTCTAGCGACAGCAACAACAACAACACCAAGGCTTTATCCCACTATGTGGGGTCGACTTCATGAATCATTTATCTCCATTATATCATATTAAGAATCAAATTCTCATTTAAATCTAATAAAAAATTTATTTTGAATACTTTCTAATCAAGTATTTTTAGGTCTACATATACCTTTTTAACATAAGCCAGATCTAATACATATACTCTCTTAATCGGGTCATCGTAAGGCCGATGTTTTATTTAATCAAACCATCTAAGGCGACTCTCTCTAATCTTATTTGCCACTGGAGCTACTCCAACCTTTTCACGCATATATTGGTTTCACATTCTGTCTCAAAGTGTAAAGTCATTCATCCACCTGAGCATCATCATCTCTGCAACACTTAACTTAATTTTACAATTCTCTTTTAATGGCCAACATTTGCGTCATAGGCATTGCAAGTCCACCATCTTATAGAATTTTCCCTCAAGTTTGATCATGCAACAAGCCCAATGGATTCCTCTAGTGAATTATGGAAATTTTCATTTCTTCCCATTTATTTTTTTATGTTATACAGAATGGTTAGGAGGATTTATCTCTATTTGGCTCGTGCCAACCTAAATGGGTTGTTTTGGGGTGTGACAAAGTCATAGTGATTTTGAAGGATGAATTATCCGAGGAGGCTTCCTTAGCAATGGCGGTCAATAAAATGAAGAATTTGTGAAGAGAGCTTGAGATATAATACTAAAGACAACTATGATTTCGAGTTCTAAGATCCAACAACTTGCCAAGATAGATCAAATAGCTAATTTTAGAATTTTGAACACAAAAACATCCTAAATAACTAAGAGTCGTTCTTCATGAAGGTTGACTTGATCAAAAAGAATATATGTAGATGAATATCGGTGCTCAATAATATGAGAATGAAGCTTTAGAAAACAAGTTTCAAGCAAGAACACAAAGTTAAAGGCCAAGGTTGCTCAAGCAATTTTGTGAAGTCACGGCAATTCATGGAGTCAGTCTCTGAGAAATAAAAGGGAATTGACATGTCTAAAGACTTTAGTGAAACAATATATTACTGCATCAGTCTGAGCTGGCCTAAACTACTACTTAAAAACCATATAAGAAGATGATAATGAGGACAAGTAAACAAGTTGACGAGTAGATGAGTAAACAATTTAATAATGTACATCAATTTATTTTTAAATTTTTGTTGTAAGAAGTCTTGCAAGTTGAACTCCACAGGGAATTTGTAATGAAATATACGATTTTATGAATTGTCGTGTGTGCCTCTCTGTGTACGTGGTTGCATCTTTATTCTTCCTAAGTTCTAATGCTTGTTCGATCATTTGCTAGGACCTGGCCGCCGATGGTTTGGAGTCGCCTCTTGACTCAATCAAAGGGTTTGATAATTCTTGCTTAGTGGGATCTTCAAGTGGAGGACTAGGTGTAGAGAGGGTCGATGGAGGTATAGCTGGCCCGGGGAGGGGAGTTATGTTCTCCTTCTTGAGGGAAGAACAAGTTAGGAAGAATAATTACCCATGGAGGAGGGGATGTGGCCGGCCATATAGCGGGAGAGATAGGTGAGGTTTAATTTCGAATTTGGATGGTAGAATAAGGCATGGACAGCAATTTAGAAGGTCGGAATTTAATTCTAACAATTAACAAAATTCTAGAATTACTTTATTGTTCAGGTGGCATGCAAATTAAGAAAAGAATCAATTGGAATTTATTGGGATTTAATGGCTGCTTTAAGGGGGGGGAGTGATTGGGGGGAATTTGAATTTTAATGACCCCAAAATAAGGAGAGAGGGGAGGGGCAGCAAACCTAGATGGAGGGGCTAATTTGGGAACTCAAAGTGGAAAGGTAATAATTGTGGAGAGAGGGGAAGGGGGTGACAAGGATAAGGGGAGGTGGAATAATTAGAGGATTTAAAGGAGTTTCCAATTTTAGAATACTAAATGAGGAAAGGAGATTTATGACAAATCTCTATTCAAAATTCAAATTATCATAAATGGGGAACTTTCCTAACATAACTCATTTAAGAAAAAATTTTCAAATTTAAGTAAATTTAAATCTCAATTTAAATCTTTCTAAATTTATAATGCGCTAAGTTTGGAAAGTATTGATTACTTGGTTTGAAATTTTGGAGGCAATGGGGAGAGGTGGGTGGCATGCGGCTAGGAGGGGAAGGGGGTCGGTTGTTAGGGTGAGGAATCGGCTAAAGGGAGGGAAGGGTGGCCAACGGTTTAGGAAGGGAAGGGGGCGGCAGTTTAGAGCGGTATTCAGCCAAGGGATGGCTTGTGGAGGGGCCAGCAGCTAGGGGAAAAATAGCAAGACGAATTGGAGGTGGAGATAAACCACGAGTCTGGATGCTTCATGCGGCTGATGGTTAGTGTTTTACCCTCACCAAGGGACTTCAAACTCTCACAACTCTCCAAGAAACAAAGTGCATAAATTTTTCATCATAATAATCATCATCCTCTCCAAAGAGGAGGAGATGTCTATAAATAGACGACTACAATAAAATATCCAATGACAGAAGTGCCCCCTGGGATCACATAAGTCTACTCCCTTACATAATAAAAAACAAATACATATAAATGCTCAGAAATAAAGTGGTACAGTCATAGACGTAGATCTTCGGCCCCTTCTCTGATAAACTTTCCACGGTCGTATGTCCTCATCAATTAAGCTTATCATATTTACATTTTTCCTTGAATGAAATTCATGCTTTAAGCTAAGGCTTGTTGACGAATATTTTCGCATCGGCTCGACCCCGATCGAGCCCGACAAAGCTCGATCGCGCTCGATCAACTCAATTGATCATCGTCAAGGTGAAATTAATCCAAATTGAGCCTCAATTTAATTAAATTAAATCAAATTAATTTAATTTAAATCAAATCAATTTAAATCAAACCCCGTCGAGCTCAATTCGACACAATTCGACACCATTCGGCGCCGATTCGAGCTCAATTTCAGCTTTAATTGTTTTTAATTTAGGCTGAATTTGACTTTCAAGCCATCCCTTTGAAATCTAGGGCTGAGATTAGATCTCAAATCCCACCCAATTTCACCTCATGTGAGCAGAAAATCTACTCGAGTAGATTTTTCTCTCGTTTCTCGCAACGAGGCAGCCAATGAGATGGGATGTTCCGAGCGGCTGGGCTCAGTTCGTGCGCCTCAAGGAGAACGAGAGAGAGAGGGGGACGGCATTCGACTCCTTCGTGGTTTTCGTTCGTCCCTGTCCCGACCCAGAGAGAACGACAGAGAGAGCGAGTGAGAAAAGGCGGAAAATCCCTCCCCGTGTGCGACTCAGCCCGGCGAAACCGAGGACTCCCGCGTGCGGCTCCTTCGTGCGTCTCCGCCGTATCTCGCCGCCCTTCTTCCAGTGAGCCAGAACCCTTGCTTGTGGCTTTCCTAGTGGAAGGGAGAAGAGAAGCTTAGGGTTTTGAGACCCTTTCTCATTCCAAAGAAGGTTAAGGCAGCCATTCACTTCCTTTCTCAAAGATCAACGAAGTTAGTGGCTTTTTCTTCCCTTCTCCTTCAACTCCGGCGACTTCGAGACAAGTTGGGAGCTGTTTGAAGCTTCCAAACAGCAAGGTTTGAAGCTTCCAAACAGCAAGGGAGGGCTTCTAAATCTTCCAAACAGCAAAGGAAGGCTTCTCCTCCCTTCTCCTTCAACTCCGGCGACTTCTCGACGACGAAATTAGCTCCGGGAGACTGTCGAACAGCAAAATCTGCTGTTTGGAGCGTGTAAACAGCAGCCATACAGCTTCGGAGAGCTGTCAAACGCTGAAAACTGCTGTCGGGAGTGCTTTGGACAGCAAATCCACCCTCCGGAGTAGCTTGGACAGCAGCGGCGACGTCCGGAATACCTTGGACAGCGACTTGGAGCTTGGAGCGGAGCTTGGACAAAGCTTGGAACTTGGATAGGAGCGCTTGGACAAACCGGGGAAGTTATACCACTAAAAATTAGTGAAACCTAGGGTCCCCCCATGGCCAATTGTTATGTGGTTGACGCCTCCAAGCCTTAGGTCCTTAGAAAACTTCAATTTTCGCTCTCTAAAATCCTATATCCGCTGTCCACTTGTTTAAATCATGAAAATTAAGTAAGTTTCCATGATTTGTTCTCATGTGAGGGCTAAAAAGATAGCGGCGTGGCGATGGGGCGTTGAACTTGTGTTCAACGTCCCTATTTTTGCATGCAAATAATACCCATGTCATGCTTAGTACTCCTGCCTTTGACCAAACCTTAGGTTTAGTAGCTCGCCCAATGTCTAATGAAGTGTAGAAGTGCGAGGTTTCTTGTCTAAGTGTGGCACGCGCTAACATACCCTAAAACTTGTATGTTTCAACTAGATTAGCACGTGCATGTGTTAGTTTTACATCGCCATGACATCCACTATCTTCTCTAAATTTGTTAGACGTTCAAGCATGTGTTTCAATCATTTTTTTATGAGGTTAGGGTTTGTTCATGAGCACTTTTAATTCATGTTACAAACTCTACAATTAATGAATTGATTGGAAAATATTATTGAACTCCAAATTTAGGAAGGCAAAGCGAAAAAGTCTTTTTTTTTTTACATGCTCTCATTTCTTAACGCTAAACTAAGCTTGCATGAGTTATTGCATATTTGAATATTCGCTATATGTCTATGACTATGATCCTTATACCTACAATTTGCAAAACCCTGAATATGCCCACCAAACTTATGGATGCTCGCAAAGCAAAGATGGGGTGGTCTATGGCTTCAAGGAGCTTATAGATTGCACCCCATCATATAGTGGAAGTTTGTTGGACATGTTTAGTATAATTTGTAAGTTGATGGGTTAAGGATTTTAACACAAAACTTAGGCACTTGGTGAAGCTTTCGAAAAGACAATCGAAAGCCTTCACCCTTAGGCTCCCTTTAGACTCTAGAAAACTAATTCTTAGAGCCTATCCATAGGATTTCTAATGACATTCCATCCTATGCCTTTAGGTCCCTTAGATGACACCATATGTTGTCTTTCTAGAAGAGTCGTAGGAGCATGTCCACCCTATCGGATCTCTCAAATCATGCCAAAATTGATTTGGAGATCGTTTCACGAATCGGGAATTCTCCAATCAAGTTTTCCCTTCCCATGCGTAATGGTTTGGAGCACCTCAAGGCTCCAGACACTCTGATGCATGAAACCTTTTGACTTAGGACCAAAATCCTAGGTTTGTGACACTTTTGTTTATTAATACAAGATCAATAAGCATTTGTCCATTACCCTTCATCTTGGATACCTTGGAGCCCTCCCAAGGCCTCAAAATAATCCATCAACTTTAATCATCATGACTTTAGGAACAAGTCCTAAGTCATCTCCCTTTTGTTGAGACAAAAATAAACAAATGCACGCACTTCCGTAAGTGATATTTTGGAGCTTCTCTAAGCTCCAAATGTCCATCGTGTGTATCACTTGAACTTGAGACCAAACTCTCAAATTCTCTTACTTAGTTTGTTGAACCATCTAATCAACAAACACTTTACTCATGTGTTGTATTTAGAGACTGTTTAATATTCCAAATGCTCCTCCTGCACATGAATCTTTGTAGTTTGGAGTCAAACTCTAGGCTATCAACCCTTGTGTTGGAACATAAAACCAACAAACCATCTTCTTCCTTCGACCTCAAAGTTGTAGAAAGCTTCTCATACAATTTATTTATTGGATCACAAACCAATGAGTAATCCCTTAGATTTAAGATTCAAATCTTAGTTTCCATCATTTGCTTAGTCACTAATCAAGCAAATGAATGCCCCTCCTTGGACACCCAATGTCCAAGGAATCCTTTCAACATGCAATACAAAATTTGCTTGTTGTTTTTCTCTTCTATAACTTAAGAATTGTAGGAAATCTTCTCATTTTCTCCTAAGCCCAAATTTAGGAGAATGATCATTCCCCTTCGAACATCAAATGTTCAAGGATATTCATGAGTTGCAACCTCTAAGTTGCTCATTCCCTTCTTCTACCAAACAAAAAGTGTAGAAAACCTCCACTATTCACTTGGTCTAAAGTAAGCGAATGGGTCATTCTCTTTTGAACACCAAATGTTCAAAAGGGATTTCTCTAATTTGCAACCTACAAGTTGCATTTCATATTTCCTTTTCCTACGAGTTGTAGGGAAACCTCGCACCCTCTCCTTCCTACAATCCAAAAATTGTAGGAAACTATGACATTCTCTCAATCCAAATTTTGAGAATGCACCCTTCTTCTTTGGGTACCAAATGTTCAAAGAATCCTCTTGGGGTTGTAACTTCCAAGTCACATCCCCTCTCCTTTTCTTCTCCAATCCAAAATTGGAGGGATGAAACATTTCTTTTCTTTGGACACCACCTGTCCAAAGGAATTCCCCCAATTTGCAATCTCTAGATTGCACATTGGACTACTTCTTTTCCTACAAATCTAGATTGTAGGAAACCACCAAAATCCTCTTCATTTCTCTTAACCCAAATTAAGAAAATGAAACTCCTCCTTGAATACAAAAATTCAAGGAAGCACCTTCTTGATTTGTAACCTTAAAGTTACAAATCCTCTTTCACTCCTATAGACTCCAAAAGTCTTAAGGAATTCCTTACCTTAGTTCAAAGTCATAGATTCTTTCACTTTTCCTACAACACAAAAGTTGTATGAAGCTCACTTTCACTCAACCTATATTGAGTGATCCAATTCTTGTTCCAAATTATCTTACTTGTTGAACCAGAAACAACAAGTAACTCCACCCCAAGTTTAGGATTCAAGTCCTATTTCTCTTCGCTCTCCCAAACTCAAGTTGGAAGGGTGCAACCCTCTTTTGGACACCAGAATGTTCAAAGACCTTCATGAATTTGCAACCCAAAAGTTGCATTTTCTCCCAAACCTCCTCCAACTTCAAAGTTGTAGGAGATTTCTCCTCTCTTTAGTTCCAAAAGCTAGAGAGAGCTCTCCAACATTTAGCTCAAAAGCTAAATGTTAGATTCTTACCTCCTCTTCTTAGCTCCAAAAGCTAAGGAGAATTTCCCTCAACAAGTGGCTCAAAAGCTATATGTTGGATGCCCCTTCCTTAGACCCAGACTCTAGGAGGACCCTTAGTGTGACATGCTACACAAGCCTCACACACTTAGATGCACAACCCCTTAGGCATGCTAGGATTAGGATTTTTCTTTGTGTGCGCATGTGATTGATGTTGTGGATTGATTGCCCTTGGACTGTCTGCGTGTGGGCACTTGCCCTTAAGTGGTTAGTATAGAAATATAAATGCTTTTCTGTGCAGGTGGTCATGTCCAAGAAAGGGGGTAAATGTCATGATTTTATTAATGTTGTTTGCTTGCAGGCGCTGCTTAAAACCCCCCAGATAGGGCTGCAAGCGAACCAAACGTTCGACGAACTACTCGTTGTTCGGTTCGATTAAAGCTCGTTCGTGATCGTTTAATTAACTAACAAACAAACTTGAACAATATTTTAAATACTCGATTCTTAAATAAACAAGCTTGAACACTAATGCATTCAGCTCGTTTATGTTCGCGAACAACATCAGTTGATGTTCATGAACGAGCTCGATAAAAAGCTCGATTCAGGTTCAATTAAAACCGCTCGATAAAAACTTAAATAATATGTTATTATAAAATTGATAAATATACATAATATAAAAAATTTCATGAACAAAAAACATTTCATATTTGTCCATGTTTGTTAGATTGTTTGTTTATGATGTTCATGAACAAATGTAAGGTTTGCTTGTTCAATAGATTGTTTGCGAAATATGTTCACGAACATAGCTTGTTTAAAGCTCGATAAGCACTAAACAAACGAACATGAACCAAACACGAACCAAACATGAACACCCTTAAATTAAACGAACCAAACATGAACACAAATAATAAAGCTCGAATCAAACACAAACTAAACATGAACAAGCTAATGTTAAACAAACACAAACATGAACACTCACATACTCGGCTCGGCTCGGCTCGTTTGCAGCCCTACCCCCAGGAGACATGGCCAATAGGGTAGAAGCAGGGGCCTAGCACTTAGCACTCTAAGTGTTAGGCCAATTTTGAGATGATTACATGCTTAATTATATAAATTGCCTCCTAATTCTGTTTTGCAGATTTGAGTCTTTTTTTTTATCATGTATTTGGTAGAAATAGGATGTAAAACTTGTGGGGTTTGGATTAGAAAGCAAGGAGGATCAAGGGAGAAAGTACCTTTTTGGAGATAAAGCTTGAAGATCCCCACAAGTAGAGTCTGTAATTAATTTGACTGGGTTGTATAATGGCAGGCAACTCAGCTGCCAAACATGTTTGTAATAACTGAGACATTATTTCCATTTCTGTCTCTATTTATATACAAAAGCATGTGTTGAAGTGTTTATTGGGTGCGCAATAGAAATGCATGTCTTTCCTAGGTTTCTTCTCTTGTTTTTGTGGGTGTGGCCTGGACCTGATCACGTTAGGCTCTTAGGATAAATTAAGTTTTCTACCCTCTTAACATGTAAGCAATCTAAAAATAAAATCAAATTAGGCTCCATGCTTTTCAAGTAAGAAAAATTGCATGGCTCCCTTCAAGGAGCCAAGTTTTCAAAATTGAAAATAATCATGCATAGCCCAAGCATGTTGCATATAGAAAGCCCTCACTTAAGGATTAGATAACAAAAATCTTTTTCTTTATGAGTCAGCATTTGCATACCATACATACTTAGGCATCTTGGCCTCAAAGCCAAGTTATAAGCCCTATCTCCTAAATATAAACAACCCTACCACTCTACATTTGCATTGAGACCGAATAACATGGTTTTAAAAGCGATTAGGGGGAGTTTAGCTGGTAGTCCCTTCCAGGCGGGACAATAAATCCAGAGGTCGAGCGGGTTATGCCTCTTGTGAGGTGTAGCCTATAAGTCCCTCTTTGCACTCATTAGATCTAGGTTCGAGGCACTACCTATCGGTGGTCCTCACCTTAGTCTTAGGGTCCGAGGCAAGGGTTGATTTCAAATCACCCTATAAGCCCTCATCTTTCGGACAATTCCTCCGACAAGTGTTGTTGGGATGTAAGCCCCAATCTTCTAATAAAATATCAACTCAAACTAAATTTAGATTCAAAATGTAAAGCCCAACATAGGATAGTCTGGGCACCTCTGAGTTTCACCTCAGAATCAAGTGCCCCCTACTTCACCTTCTTTGGCTTTCGTTCCCAAAAATCTGATTTCAAGTTGATCAATTCCTTGAAATTCCTAAAGGACCAAAACGTTTGACCAAGCCTTTCATGGATTTTAAAACAAAACAAATTTTAACCAACATTTAAATGACTTCAAAAAAAAATCACTAGTTTAATCAAAAATTTTCCCAAAACAAAGTTGGGATGTAATTAACCATAGGGGCTTGCCCCTATGGGACGTCTGTACCCCAGAAATAAACAAACCCCACTCAACCAAACATTGAGTGGGGGAATCTCTGTTAAATAATTGTAAATTTTATTATTGAGCCCATAAGAAAATAGTATTTTTACCCTCCGGAATAATATATCGTATTCTTATGCCGTGCCCGATTATAAAATATGCAATCCGTTTGAGGATACAAAAATTCTCCAACAAGGCTATGCTACTTTGCCAAATATAAATTGATTAGCTATCAATGAGTCGTACCTCACTTACAGAAAGTAGCTATCCTGCCCTAAGTAGTGACTCAATAAGTTGCTTGTAAAAGTTAGTTTATCGTTTGTTGAATGGTTGAGTATACATTCTACAAATAAATTTCTCCCATTTTGATCTCAATTATTAACATCTCAATCAAAATAGCTTAAAGTTTAGCTGACTTTAAGTAGAAAATTAAGTGCTTACTTAAATATAGAACTTAGCAATAGTTCCTCACGTATAATGAACTATTGAATTTGAATTTATTGAATATGGCTAATTCCTATCAAGATAAGTTTCACAAGTCTAATGAATAACAATTAACAAATTCCCTGCATAGTCAAGAAATTTTGATTCCCTTATAAATTATGAATTGATAAGTTTTAAAATATAGCAAATTCGAAAAAAAAAATCAGAGAATAAAAAGAACTTATGAATTATTTGAGTGAAGTAGATTATATATTTCCTTGTTGATGAGTTCCCCAAGTTTAAATTTTTTTTAGTTTATCATGCATAACAAATATGGCAAATTGACAATTTCCTAGAGACTAGTTTTCAATTTTTTAGGACTAGTTACCTAAGTCAAACACGACATAAGAGATTTACTTAAAAACTAATGTTTCAATCTTGTTTGATCATATAGATTTATTCTATTTTGCAGAGATGAGGATGCTCAGGTGAATGAGTGGATTTACTCTTAGAGACAGAATGTGAAATGAGCATATACGTGAAAAAGTTAGAGTAGCTCCAATGGCAGACAAGATTAGAGACAGTCGCCTTAGATGGTTTGGTCACATAAAACATCGGACTTCCGATGACCCAGTTAGGAGAGTAGATGTATTAGGCTTTGCATCGGACTTCCGATGACCCAATTAGGAGAGTAGAAGTATTAGACTTGGCTTATGTTAAGAAAGGTAAAGGTAGACCTAAAAAGAATTGGTTAGAAAATATTACAAATGACCTTTTTTAATAGATTTTGAACTCTTAACAAGACACAAAGAAGAAAAAGGATTCATGTAGCCGACCCCACATAGTGGAATAAAGGCTTGATGTTGTTGTATAAAGATTGCTTCTGTTAAAAAAAAAGAATTATGAGTTGACCTCACCTTCATTTCATTGATTGAAAATACAATTTACAAGATAGAAAAAGGGCATTTTCCTTTCACGGATGGTAAATTTTCAAGAAATTATCAATCCAAGTGTGAGACTTTCTTTACCTAATAAAGCTTGAAGTCGGTAGGCAATAGATTTAATTTGTTCATTAATTGTGATGGGTCCTTCCCACATTGTAGTTTGTCGAGAACAGATTGGCATGTCATTGTGTCAACCTTGTTAATGACAAAATCTTCAGAAAGAAAGCATTTTTCTGAGACATTGGCACCATGTTATTTGTGACTTGTCTCCTAACTTATTCATATTAGCGAACTCTTTAAGGAGGTCAAGGTAGGTTTTGAATCCTTTATTGGAGTCTCACCGATCATAGAGTTCTCCTTCAAAGTTTGATGCAACGATTACTCTTTGACTATGTATATTACTCAATAAGTAAGAAGGATTCAGAGTCGAGAGAGGATAAAAAAATTTGCACAAACATTAAGGAAGACATCATCTGCAAAAAGCATGAAGGGGTCGCATCTTAACCCATTTCCCTTTCACGCCTCAACATTTTTCTTAACAAAATTTAAATGACTTTGTTAGCCACCTCTACCGATTCATTAGTTTTGTGATGATGTACAAAGTCAATTTTGAGGCAAATGCCTTGATTTTTGCTAAATTCTTTAATTTTCTTGTGAAACAATTATGGGTTGTTGTCATTAATAATCACTATTGATGAGCCTAATGATAGATGATGTAGGTACATAAAATTTGTTTTACTATAATGGAGGTCATATTAATAAGTGTTCAAACTTCAATTCATTTAGTAAAATAGTTGAACATGATCAATAGGAATCTACGTAAACTACTCACTAGGGAAAATGAGCAGAGTAGGCCCATGTCTTAGACAACAAATGGTTAAGGGGTAGAAATTACCTCCCTATAATTGATCAATTTTTTATATCAGATGTACCTTTTCAAAACTCTTCTACCTATTTTTGGAGAGCACGCCAAAAATAACTTTGTTGAAGGATTTTGTATGCAAATATTCTTCTTCCAAAGTGGCTTTCACAGTCACCCAAGATTTGTATGAGTAATAAATTTTCTAAATAAATGGCCCTCAAAGAACCGATATTGAGTCTCCTTAACCTTAAGCAGGTCAAATGGTATTCCTGACCAAAACTGAATATAAGGTCATTAGTCAAGCTTCTTGATCTTTCATGGTCAAGGTTGTAAGCCCCTTGATAGGCATCTTCTCCAACTAGTAAAAAACAGTCCTACACAACCAATTATGACCTTAGATTATAAGATTTGGTAGAGTTTGACTTAGCGCTCATGTGAGCACTATAAGTCCATTCTAAGCATTCTCCGTTTTGTTAGTACGGAGCTGTAAGTCTCCTCTTCCTATGGTTTTCTAAACAACAGGACAAGTACCCAAATAGTAGCATTGACCCCCACCTTCAGCTGGCTCCCCTAGAAGATTTAGGAGCACCATGTTTCGTCTTCTTTTTCCAAGTTAGAAAACCTTAGCCTACATAATATTTCTGGCTTCTTTTCGCATGCACCCATCTTGCTGAGCCAAACCTACATGCCTTTATAGCTTTAATAACATGTTGGTCCTTACTAAATGATGATTTAATCCCCTGATATCCATTTTACTCCATGGAACTACCTCTATTAGAGGTTGTAAGTCTAGCTTATAAACCCTCTCAATACCAAGATGATAATTTTCTTAGTCAAAGCTATGCATAGAATTCCTTATGATGTTTAGGCATTTACAAAAATCCTTTTTAAGGCCAAATTTGCCAATTCACCACGATGTTGGTTGAGCCTATTTTCATAAGGCTGTGAGCTTTAAAGGCACTCATGAGCTTGTTGTGTGGCTTGGTTCCTTCCATTCTTTTAGAGTTTCTGAAAAAGTCAATTCACATGAAGTTTGGAAGACAAATTAGGATAGGTTGATGGACCACCTGATTTTTTTGTGAGGGAATTAAGAAGTTTCCTAATCAAGAGAAAGTTGTTTAGGAAGGTTATTAATCAAAGGGATTTAATAAGGAGATGTTTCCTAATTGAAGAATTGGGGGCTGATTTGGAGGAGATTAATTAGGAAATATTTTATAATTGAATAGGGTTGATTTGGAGGGGATTAATTAGGAAATGTTTCCTAATTGAATAGGGTAGGTTTGGGGGCTGATTTAGTGGCTAATTAGAGGGGATTAATTAAGAAATATTTCCTAAATGAAGATGACAAATTTAGGGGCTGATTTGAGAGCTGATTTGGAAGGAAAATAATCAAGAAAACATGAGAGAATTGGTGAGAGTTGTTTGGGTATTTAATGTTTATTGTTTGCTTTAAATATGTGATTTTCCTAGGATTAGGGCATCTTGAATTTGATTGAAATTTGAGATCTCTTAGGTTTAGGTTTTTGGGCTCTAGAGGCATCTAGAGATTTGGGAGAGATAGATCCTCCTCTCGAATAGAGGATCAATTGTATCTTGGTATTTTCTTTCCGTTTAACTTGATTTCTTGCATTAAAATTATAGTTTTTATTTTTTTTTCATTGGAGTTGTGGACTGTTTTGTTGTTTTTACCAATAGTGCTAGGTCTTACTTGAAATCTTCAAGTACTTCCTAATAAATTGGTATCAAAACAACTTTTTAGGCTAAAATAGAAGTCTTCCTCGCTGATTTATGCTGTGTTTTTGTAATATCAAGATCTGCTCCAGTATCGTCCAGGACGATCTGGGATCGTCCTGGGACGATCAGTGGAATTCAGCTCCAGTTTTAGCCCAGTTTTGCTCCAGGTGATTTTCTGCATGCATCGTCCAGGCCGATTGGAGACATCGGCCAGGCCGATCGGCACTGTAGAAAATATCGTCCATGCAATAGCCCTGAATGGAGACCAGGCCGATCCTTTTGGTCGGATCGTCCCGGGACGATGCTGCGATCGGCCGGGCCGATCTGTGTATTATAAAGCTGATTTCAAGTCATTTTGAGGAGAGAGAAAATCATTAAAAACGAAAATATCAGCCGAGGAGAGAGAAAGTCGTGGACTTTTGTGCAAAAGTGGATTTTCGGACGACGCGGAGCCGTTTTCGATCGAAGTGACTGTTGAGGAAATTGCTGTGCTCGAGGTAAGGCACATTCTACCTTTCTCAATTTTCAGTTCCGTCGTGTTTGGCGGTATATTCTGTCCGGATTTCGTTTTCGTTAATGATTTTTGTCCGTATCTGTTGATTGGCTCAGTTTTTACCGCGTAACTTTCTGTATATTGTTGACGTGCCGAGTGTGCACATTTTGGTTATTTTCTGAAGATTTTCGTCCGGGTATTTTTGATTCGACTGTGTTTTTAGTCGACCGGATTTTTCTGTGAAATTGGAATTTATCTGTGCAGTAGAATAAAGGTTCTGAAATGTTGATATCTGTATTCTGTGCGAATTCGGTAAATTTTCTTTGCAGGAATTTTTGTGTAAATTCCGTATACTGCCGTTGTGCTGCCCGATTTTTGGGTAATTTCTGAATTGTCCGGATTTCTTCTGAATTGAAATGCTATGTGTATAAGCTATAAAAAGGGAGTTATAAGGGGCCTGGATCCTATGAGATTCAGTAAGTGTCAGGGAAATCTGAAATGAGCTCAATCTGAAATCTGATATTTGTTCTGTTCCGGATCCGAGGAAAAATCTGTTTAGGTGCTATAAGCACTATTTATATATTCTGGTGCTGGAAGCACATCTGATCTGTTCTGGTGCTATAAGCACATTTGTTCTGGTGCCGGGGGCACACTTAGCTATTAATTACTCAGCTATTGTTCTAGTGCCGGGGGCACACTTAGCTATTAATTACTCAGCTATTGTTCTGGTGCCGGGGGCACACTTAGCTATTAATTACTCAGCTATTGTTCTGGTGCCGGGGGCACACTTAGCTATTAATTACTCAGCTATTATTCTGGTGCCGGGGGCACATTTAGCTATTAATTAAATATCTGATATCTGATATATGCTGAGTTTATTCTGTTCTGTGATCTGATCCGTACGATTCTGATTTCTGTTTCTGACTCTGTTGATTTGTTCTGTTCTGATACGATCTGTACGAATTTGATTCTGTTGATCTGATATGTCTGATCTGTTCTGTTTCTGATTTGATACGACTTCTGTTTCCGTACAGTTCTGTTGATTTGATATCCGTTCCGATTCTGTTCTGTTCTGATATGATCTGAATTTCTGATTTCTGTACGATTCTGATTCTGATGTGATATCTGTCCGTATCTGTTCTGATTTGTTCTGTTTTGTTCTGATAAGTTTCGATTTGGATATTTGTCTGATTCTGTTCCGATTTCTGATCGGATTTCTGTCTGATGAGTTTGGTTTTGGATTCTGAGAGTTTTGATTGGTGGTTTGTTGCTTTGCTGAGCTGTTGAGCTCACCCTTGCTTTCTGGTGGTTTTCAGGTTCTGGGAAGGGCAAGGAAGTTCAGGACTAGGTTTCAGAGTCTGATCAGATTAGGTACTTTTGATTTTTGTACAGTCATGGCTTTCCTGTTCTGTCTTTCTTTCTGTTGAAAGCCATGTACTGTTCTGTAGATGATTATTCTGAGGAAATGAATTAAGATAGATGTTTTGTTCCGCTGCATTTGATGTTTTTAGTAGCTCTGTTGTTCTGTGTGCTTCTGTTGAGTTAAGAATTTAGAAGATCAGTTCAGTAACTTAATCCAAAGCCAGATCCTGGTTAGCTATTCTCCGTCGCGATCCGGCGCGGGCGGGATCCGTCTCGTCTCGGGTCGGGTCGTGACAAGCTTTTTTTTGGTATCAGAGCACTGGTTTTGGAAACAGGTTGGATTGTAAAACAGAGCTCTAGGAAGTGATCAGTGAGTCTGTCTGGGAGGTAGTTTTGGGTCGTTTGGCTTTTTATTGTGTTATTTTGTGTTGTTTTGTGATAGTTTTTCGGATTTTTCTGGATTTTCTGTATGGATCAGCCAGACCCAGACATGACAGACGGTCAGAGTGACGATCAGGCAGCACCAGTGGGGAGTACAGCCCCAGTGGTCGGTGCTGATACACTTTCACAGTTTGCTTCACTTGTTGCTCAGATGATGAGCGAGACTCAGAGCAGAGCTTCGACTGTTAGATCTGAGGACATTGATCGACACCTGCAGTTATTTTTGAGGTTGAAGCCTCCGAGGTTTGAGGGCGCTGTTGAGCCCAGAGCTGCTGAGGAGTGGCTGAGGAGATTGGAGAAGACTTTTGACGGGATGCAGTGTCCTGCAGACAGGAAAGTTCCGTTAGCTGTTTTTCTGTTGGACGGAGAGGCTGAGCACTGGTGGGATGGCCAGCAAGCAGCCAGATTTCAGGGCAGATTGAACTCTTTGATCACTTGGGAAGAGTTCACTGAAGTATTTCGGGACTGGTTTGTTCCCCCTTCTGCACGACAGCAGATGCAGGAGAGTTTTCTGAGACTTGTTCAGGGGAGCAAGACGGTGATGCAGTACGAGGCTGAGTTTACTGCATTAGCCAGGTACGCTCCGCAGCTGGTTAGCACGTCTGCTGAGAGGTGCTACAGATTTCTGAGAGGCTTACGAGACACTTTGAGGCAGCCTCTGATACCGTTCCGGATTACTGATTTCTCTGAGCTTGTGGAGCGAGCTCGTCTGATTGAGAACGACTTGACGGCTACTCAGCAGCGGTGGACTGCGAGTAGGAAGAGGTTTGGAGGAGAGACATCTGGCAGTGGTTCCTCTGGGAAGAGGAGATTTGTTCCTGGATCTGGATCTGGAGATTCCAGGAAGAGCGGAGGATCGTCTGGTACTGCTACCAGTACGACTAGTTCTGGATCTGTCAGTTCGGCACCTGTGTGCCAGAGTTGTGGACGGCGACACCATGGCCAGTGCTACAGGATAGCTGGTCTTTGTTTCAGATGTGGTCAGCCGGGACATCGGATTGCAGAATGTCCACAGATGGGATATGCGCAGCGATCTGAGGGCTTTGTCAGACCTGTTGGTTCAGCAGCAGGAAGACCGAGGACTGTTCCTCCTCGCCCTGAGGGATTTGCTGGTAGAGGCGGTGGTTCTAGTTCTGCACCACGGAGACCACCTACGATTCAGAGGGAGCAGAGTAGTTCTGTTGCTTCAGCTCCTGTTCCAGTTCAGCCACGAGTTTACAGTCTGAGTCAGCAGGAGGCTCGTGATGCTCCGGATGTTGTGACAGGTACGGTTTACATTTCTGATCAGCCCTGTCGTGTTTTGTTTGACTCTGGAGCGAGTCATTCTTTTCTGTCCGAGCATTGTTTTGAGATTTTACATTTGGATTCGATGGTTTTACCGGTTTCTTTGTCTGTGATTTTACCGGCTGGGAATCCATTGATTGCTCGACAGTTTTGTTTGTGTGAGATCGAGATTTCTGGCAAGAAGTGGAAATCGAGTTTGATTCGATTGCCGATTTCTTCGTATGATGTGATTCTGGGCATGGATTGGCTGAGTCAGTATGAGGCTCAGATTGACTGTCTGAAGAAGCAAGTGAGTTTGCTTGTGGCTGGAGAGAGAGTTGTATTTCAGGGATTACGAGGTGTTCTCTCCAGTCTGATTTCTGCGTTGGAGGTGAGCAGAATGTGGAAGAAGGGATGTCCGGTATTTTTGGCTTCGGTGCGGGATCTGAACCTGGAGGTTGGTTCTGTTTCTGAGATCCCTGTGGTTCGGGAGTTAGCTGCAGTTGTTTTTGCTTTGAAGATTTGGCGTCATTACCTGTATGGCGTCAGATGTGAGATCTTTACTGATCATAAGAGCCTGAAGTATATTTTTACTCAGAAGGATCTGAACCTGAGCCACCTTCTCGACTCGAGTTGATCAAGGACTACGATTTGACTATTCAGTATCAGCCTGGGAAGGCGAATGTGGTAGCGGACGCTCTGAGCAGGAAGTCTTCTGGATTCTCAGGTATTCAGCTTACCTGTG
Source organism: Dendrobium nobile (assembly GCA_022539455.1). Taxonomy (NCBI): domain Eukaryota; kingdom Viridiplantae; phylum Streptophyta; class Magnoliopsida; order Asparagales; family Orchidaceae; genus Dendrobium; species Dendrobium nobile. The sequence continues at coordinate 33,355,239 of CM039720.1, read as the reverse complement.
ATGACTTTCTGATTAGTGATTTGGAGAGATTGCAGTTGGAGGTGGTTTCCTCCAGTGATTTGGAGTTGGCTCAGATGAGTATTCAGTCTTCTTTGGAAGTACGGATTCAAGAAGCCCAGAAGTCAGATTCTGATTATTCGAAGTTGATAGCTCAGATTGGATCTGGTAAGACTCCTGAACTTCGAATTTCTGATTCTGGTGTTATTTTCTGTAAGAACAGGTTGTGGGTACCTGTGTTTGGAGACTTGAGGCAGGAGATTCTGTACGAATCTCATCTTTCTGGCTACACTGTTCATCCAGGCAGTGGTAAGATGTACGCTGATATGAAGCTTTTGTTTTGGTGGCCTGGGATGAAGAAGGATGTAGCAGAGTTTGTGTCGAGATGCGAAGCCTGTCAGTCGGTGAAGGCAGAGCATCAGCGACCAGGTGGACTGTTGCAGTCGTTGCCTATCCCTGAGTGGAAATGGGAGGAGGTAACGATGGATTTTGCGATGGGTTTTCCTCGATCTAGACAAGGACATGATGCCATTTGGGTGGTTGTAGATCGATTGACCAAGTCAGCCCATTTTCTTCCGATCAGACAGACGGATTCAGTTGATCGCTTGGCACAGATTTATGTGAAGGAAATAGTCAGATTGCACGGTGTGCCTCGTGTGATCGTATCTGATCGAGATGGACGCTTTACTTCCAGACTTTGGAAAGGCATTCAGCAAGGCTTGGGTACGAAACTGCATTTCAGTACAGCCTTTCATCCTCAGACCGACGGACAGTCTGAGAGGACGATTCAGGTACTGGAAGATCTGTTGAGGCTTTGTGTTCTGGACTTTAGCGGAAGTTGGGAGGATCATATTCCGCTGATTGAGTTTGCTTATAACAACAGTTTTCAGTCCAGTATCGGTATGGCACCGTACGAGGCTCTGTATGGCAGGAAGTGTCGTACTCCTTTGACTCTGACGGAGGTCGGAGATAGGCAGGCTTTGGGGGCCACTTTTGCTGATGGAACTGCTCAGAAGATCAATTTGATAAGAGAAAGATTGAAAGCCGCTCAAGATCGTCAGCAGAAGTATTACAATCAGAAGCACAGATTTGTTGAGTTTCAGGTTGGTGACTTTGTGTATGTCAAAGTCAGCCCGATGAAAGGTGTGAGCAGGTTTGGTCAGGTAAGCAAGCTTAGTCCAAGGTATGTTGGACCATTTGAGATTTTGGAAAGAATTGGAAAATCTGCTTATCGCCTATTGCTTTCTGATTCTATGCCGGATGTGCATAATGTGTTTCACGTATCCACTCTGAGGAAGTGGGTTTCAGACTCTGGGAAGAAGTTGTCAGCTGATGAGGTGGAGATTCAGGAGAATCTGGCGTACAAGGAAGAGCCAGAGCTTATTTTGGCGTACGACGTCCGAAAGTTAAGAAATAAAGAGATTCCGATGGTTAAAGTCCAGAGGAAGCACCGGACTGCACGGGAAGCAACTTGGGAGAAGGAGTCTGATATGAGACGGTCGTACCCGTACTTGTTTTGACTGAGTTTGGACTGGATAATGTCGAGGACGACATTTTTCTGAGTTGGGGAGATTGTAATATCAAGATCTGCTCCAGTATCGTCCAGGACGATCTGGGATCGTCCTGGGACGATCAGTGGAATTCAGCTCCAGTTTTAGCCCAGTTTTGCTCCAGGTGATTTTCTGCATGCATCGTCCAGGCCGATTGGAGACATCGGCCAGGCCGATCGGCACTGTAGAAAATATCGTCCATGCAATAGCCCTGAATGGAGACCAGGCCGATCCTTTTGGTCGGATCGTCCCGGGACGATGCTGCGATCGGCCGGGCCGATCTGTGTATTATAAAGCTGATTTCAAGTCATTTTGAGGAGAGAGAAAATCATTAAAAACGAAAATATCAGCCGAGGAGAGAGAAAGTCGTGGACTTTTGTGCAAAAGTGGATTTTCGGACGACGCGGAGCCGTTTTCGATCGAAGTGACTGTTGAGGAAATTGCTGTGCTCGAGGTAAGGCACATTCTACCTTTCTCAATTTTCAGTTCCGTCGTGTTTGGCGGTATATTCTGTCCGGATTTCGTTTTCGTTAATGATTTTTGTCCGTATCTGTTGATTGGCTCAGTTTTTACCGCGTAACTTTCTGTATATTGTTGACGTGCCGAGTGTGCACATTTTGGTTATTTTCTGAAGATTTTCGTCCGGGTATTTTTGATTCGACTGTGTTTTTAGTCGACCGGATTTTTCTGTGAAATTGGAATTTATCTGTGCAGTAGAATAAAGGTTCTGAAATGTTGATATCTGTATTCTGTGCGAATTCGGTAAATTTTCTTTGCAGGAATTTTTGTGTAAATTCCGTATACTGCCGTTGTGCTGCCCGATTTTTGGGTAATTTCTGAATTGTCCGGATTTCTTCTGAATTGAAATGCTATGTGTATAAGCTATAAAAAGGGAGTTATAAGGGGCCTGGATCCTATGAGATTCAGTAAGTGTCAGGGAAATCTGAAATGAGCTCAATCTGAAATCTGATATTTGTTCTGTTCCGGATCCGAGGAAAAATCTGTTTAGGTGCTATAAGCACTATTTATATATTCTGGTGCTGGAAGCACATCTGATCTGTTCTGGTGCTATAAGCACATTTGTTCTGGTGCCGGGGGCACACTTAGCTATTAATTACTCAGCTATTGTTCTGGTGCCGGGGGCACACTTAGCTATTAATTACTCAGCTATTGTTCTGGTGCCGGGGGCACACTTAGCTATTAATTACTCAGCTATTGTTCTGGTGCCGGGGGCACACTTAGCTATTAATTACTCAGCTATTATTCTGGTGCCGGGGGCACATTTAGCTATTAATTAAATATCTGATATCTGATATATGCTGAGTTTATTCTGTTCTGTGATCTGATCCGTACGATTCTGATTTCTGTTTCTGACTCTGTTGATTTGTTCTGTTCTGATACGATCTGTACGAATTTGATTCTGTTGATCTGATATGTCTGATCTGTTCTGTTTCTGATTTGATACGACTTCTGTTTCCGTACAGTTCTGTTGATTTGATATCCGTTCCGATTCTGTTCTGTTCTGATATGATCTGAATTTCTGATTTCTGTACGATTCTGATTCTGATGTGATATCTGTCCGTATCTGTTCTGATTTGTTCTGTTTTGTTCTGATAAGTTTCGATTTGGATATTTGTCTGATTCTGTTCCGATTTCTGATCGGATTTCTGTCTGATGAGTTTGGTTTTGGATTCTGAGAGTTTTGATTGGTGGTTTGTTGCTTTGCTGAGCTGTTGAGCTCACCCTTGCTTTCTGGTGGTTTTCAGGTTCTGGGAAGGGCAAGGAAGTTCAGGACTAGGTTTCAGAGTCTGATCAGATTAGGTACTTTTGATTTTTGTACAGTCATGGCTTTCCTGTTCTGTCTTTCTTTCTGTTGAAAGCCATGTACTGTTCTGTAGATGATTATTCTGAGGAAATGAATTAAGATAGATGTTTTGTTCCGCTGCATTTGATGTTTTAAGTAGCTCTGTTGTTCTGTGTGCTTCTGTTGAGTTAAGAATTTGGAAGATCAGTTCAGTAACCTAATCCAAAGCCAGATCCTGGTTAGCTATTCTCCGTCGCGATCCGGCGCGGGCGGGATCCGTCTCGTCTCGGGTCGGGTCGTGACAAGCTTTTTTTTGGTATCAGAGCACTGGTTTTGGAAACAGGTTGGATTGTAAAACAGAGCTCTAGGAAGTGATCAGTGAGTCTGTCTGGGAGGTAGTTTTGGGTCGTTTGGCTTTTTATTGTGTTATTTTGTGTTGTTTTGTGATAGTTTTTCGGATTTTTCTGGATTTTCTGTATGGATCAGCCAGACCCAGACATGACAGACGGTCAGAGTGACGATCAGGCAGCACCAGTGGGGAGTACAGCCCCAGTGGTCGGTGCTGATACACTTTCACAGTTTGCTTCACTTGTTGCTCAGATGATGAGCGAGACTCAGAGCAGAGCTTCGACTGTTAGATCTGAGGACATTGATCGACACCTGCAGTTATTTTTGAGGTTGAAGCCTCCGAGGTTTGAGGGCGCTGTTGAGCCCAGAGCTGCTGAGGAGTGGCTGAGGAGATTGGAGAAGACTTTTGACGGGATGCAGTGTCCTGCAGACAGGAAAGTTCCGTTAGCTGTTTTTCTGTTGGACGGAGAGGCTGAGCACTGGTGGGATGGCCAGCAAGCAGCCAGATTTCAGGGCAGATTGAACTCTTTGATCACTTGGGAAGAGTTCACTGAAGTATTTCGGGACTGGTTTGTTCCCCCTTCTGCACGACAGCAGATGCAGGAGAGTTTTCTGAGACTTGTTCAGGGGAGCAAGACGGTGATGCAGTACGAGGCTGAGTTTACTGCATTAGCCAGGTACGCTCCGCAGCTGGTTAGCACGTCTGCTGAGAGGTGCTACAGATTTCTGAGAGGCTTACGAGACACTTTGAGGCAGCCTTTGATACCGTTCCGGATTACTGATTTCTCTGAGCTTGTGGAGCGAGCTCGTCTGATTGAGAACGACTTGACGTCTACTCAGCAGCGGTGGACTGCGAGTAGGAAGAGGTTTGGAGGAGAGACATCTGGCAGTGGTTCCTCTGGGAAGAGGAGATTTGTTCCTGGATCTGGATCTGGAGATTCCAGGAAGAGCGGAGGATCGTCTGGTACTGCTACCAGTACGACTAGTTCTGGATCTGTCAGTTCGGCACCTGTGTGCCAGAGTTGTGGACGGCGACACCATGGCCAGTGCTACAGGATAGCTGGTCTTTGTTTCAGATGTGGTCAGCCGGGACATCGGATTGCAGAATGTCCACAGATGGGATATGCGCAGCGATCTGAGGGCTTTGTCAGACCTGTTGGTTCAGCAGCAGGAAGACCGAGGACTGTTCCTCCTCGCCCTGAGGGATTTGCTGGTAGAGGCGGTGGTTCTAGTTCTGCACCACGGAGACCACCTACGATTCAGAGGGAGCAGAGTAGTTCTGTTGCTTCAGCTCCTGTTCCAGTTCAGCCACGAGTTTACAGTCTGAGTCAGCAGGAGGCTCGTGATGCTCCGGATGTTGTGACAGGTACGGTTTACATTTCTGATCAGCCCTGTCGTGTTTTGTTTGACTCTGGAGCGAGTCATTCTTTTCTGTCCGAGCATTGTTTTGAGATTTTACATTTGGATTCGATGGTTTTACCGGTTTCTTTGTCTGTGATTTTACCGGCTGGGAATCCATTGATTGCTCGACAGTTTTGTTTGTGTGAGATCGAGATTTCTGGCAAGAAGTGGAAATCGAGTTTGATTCGATTGCCGATTTCTTCGTATGATGTGATTCTGGGCATGGATTGGCTGAGTCAGTATGAGGCTCAGATTGACTGTCTGAAGAAGCAAGTGAGTTTGCTTGTGGCTGGAGAGAGAGTTGTATTTCAGGGATTACGAGGTGTTCTCTCCAGTCTGATTTCTGCGTTGGAGGTGAGCAGAATGTGGAAGAAGGGATGTCCGGTATTTTTGGCTTCGGTGCGGGATCTGAACCTGGAGGTTGGTTCTGTTTCTGAGATCCCTGTGGTTCGGGAGTTAGCTGCAGTTGTTTTTGCTTTGAAGATTTGGCGTCATTACCTGTATGGCGTCAGATGTGAGATCTTTACTGATCATAAGAGCCTGAAGTATATTTTTACTCAGAAGGATCTGAACCTGAGCCACCTTCTCGACTCGAGTTGATCAAGGACTACGATTTGACTATTCAGTATCAGCCTGGGAAGGCGAATGTGGTAGCGGACGCTCTGAGCAGGAAGTCTTCTGGATTCTCAGGTATTCAGCTTACCTGTGATGACTTTCTGATTCGTGATTTGGAGAGATTGCAGTTGGAGGTGGTTTCCTCCAGTGATTTGGAGTTGGCTCAGATGAGTATTCAGTCTTCTTTGGAAGTACGGATTCAAGAAGCCCAGAAGTCAGATTCTGATTATTCGAAGTTGATAGCTCAGATTGGATCTGGTAAGACTCCTGAACTTCGAATTTCTGATTCTGGTGTTATTTTCTGTAAGAACAGGTTGTGGGTACCTGTGTTTGGAGACTTGAGGCAGGAGATTCTGTACGAATCTCATCTTTCTGGCTACACTGTTCATCCAGGCAGTGGTAAGATGTACGCTGATATGAAGCTTTTGTTTTGGTGGCCTGGGATGAAGAAGGATGTAGCAGAGTTTGTGTCGAGATGCGAAGCCTGTCAGTCGGTGAAGGCAGAGCATCAGCGACCAGGTGGACTGTTGCAGTCGTTGCCTATCCCTGAGTGGAAATGGGAGGAGGTAACGATGGATTTTGCGATGGGTTTTCCTCGATCTAGACAAGGACATGATGCCATTTGGGTGGTTGTAGATCGATTGACCAAGTCAGCCCATTTTCTTCCGATCAGACAGACGGATTCAGTTGATCGCTTGGCACAGATTTATGTGAAGGAAATAGTCAGATTGCACGGTGTGCCTCGTGTGATCGTATCTGATCGAGATGGACGCTTTACTTCCAGACTTTGGAAAGGCATTCAGCAAGGCTTGGGTACGAAACTGCATTTCAGTACAGCCTTTCATCCTCAGACCGACGGACAGTCTGAGAGGACGATTCAGGTACTGGAAGATCTGTTGAGGCTTTGTGTTCTGGACTTTAGCGGAAGTTGGGAGGATCATATTCCGCTGATTGAGTTTGCTTATAACAACAGTTTTCAGTCCAGTATCGGTATGGCACCGTACGAGGCTCTGTATGGCAGGAAGTGTCGTACTCCTTTGACTCTGACGGAGGTCGGAGATAGGCAGGCTTTGGGGGCCACTTTTGCTGATGGAACTGCTCAGAAGATCAATTTGATAAGAGAAAGATTGAAAGCCGCTCAAGATCGTCAGCAGAAGTATTACAATCAGAAGCACAGATTTGTTGAGTTTCAGGTTGGTGACTTTGTGTATGTCAAAGTCAGCCCGATGAAAGGTGTGAGCAGGTTTGGTCAGGTAAGCAAGCTTAGTCCAAGGTATGTTGGACCATTTGAGATTTTGGAAAGAATTGGAAAATCTGCTTATCGCCTATTGCTTTCTGATTCTATGCCGGATGTGCATAATGTGTTTCACGTATCCACTCTGAGGAAGTGGGTTTCAGACTCTGGGAAGAAGTTGTCAGCTGATGAGGTGGAGATTCAGGAGAATCTGGCGTACAAGGAAGAGCCAGAGCTTATTTTGGCGTACGACGTCCGAAAGTTAAGAAATAAAGAGATTCCGATGGTTAAAGTCCAGAGGAAGCACCGGACTGCACGGGAAGCAACTTGGGAGAAGGAGTCTGATATGAGACGGTCGTACCCGTACTTGTTTTGACTGAGTTTGAACTGGATAATGTCGAGGACGACATTTTTCTGAGTTGGGGAGATTGTAATATCAAGATCTGCTCCAGTATCGTCCAGGACGATCTGGGATCGTCCTGGGACGATCAGTGGAATTCAGCTCCAGTTTTAGCCCAGTTTTGCTCCAGGTGATTTTCTGCATGCATCGTCCAGGCCGATTGGAGACATCGGCCAGGCCGATCGGCACTGTAGAAAATATCGTCCATGCAATAGCCCTGAATGGAGACCAGGCCGATCCTTTTGGTCGGATCGTCCCGGGACGATGCTGCGATCGGCCGGGCCGATCTGTGTATTATAAAGCTGATTTCAAGTCATTTTGAGGAGAGAGAAAATCATTAAAAACGAAAATATCAGCCGAGGAGAGAGAAAGTCGTGGACTTTTGTGCAAAAGTGGATTTTCGGACGACACAGAGCCGTTTTCGATCGAAGTGACTGTTGAGGAAATTGCTGTGCTCGAGGTAAGGCACATTCTACCTTTCTCAATTTTCAGTTCCGTCGTGTTTGGCGGTATATTCTGTCCGGATTTCGTTTTCGTTAATGATTTTTGTCCGTATCTGTTGATTGGCTCAGTTTTTACCGCGTAACTTTCTGTATATTGTTGACGTGCCGAGTGTGCACATTTTGGTTATTTTCTGAAGATTTTCGTCCGGGTATTTTTGATTCGACTGTGTTTTTAGTCGACCGGATTTTTCTGTGAAATTGGAATTTATCTGTGCAGTAGAATAAAGGTTCTGAAATGTTGATATCTGTATTCTGTGCGAATTCGGTAAATTTTCTTTGCAGGAATTTTTGTGTAAATTCCGTATACTGCCGTTGTGCTGCCCGATTTTTGGGTAATTTCTGAATTGTCCGGATTTCTTCTGAATTGAAATGCTATGTGTATAAGCTATAAAAAGGGAGTTATAAGGGGCCTGGATCCTATGAGATTCAGTAAGTGTCAGGGAAATCTGAAATGAGCTCAATCTGAAATCTGATATTTGTTCTGTTCCGGATCCGAGGAAAAATCTGTTTAGGTGCTATAAGCACTATTTATATATTCTGGTGCTGGAAGCACATCTGATCTGTTCTGGTGCTATAAGCACATTTGTTCTGGTGCCGGGGGCACACTTAGCTATTAATTACTCAGCTATTGTTCTGGTGCCGGGGGCACACTTAGCTATTAATTACTCAGCTATTGTTCTGGTGCCGGGGGCACACTTAGCTATTAATTACTCAGCTATTGTTCTGGTGCCGGGGGCACACTTAGCTATTAATTACTCAGCTATTATTCTGGTGCCGGGGGCACATTTAGCTATTAATTAAATATCTGATATCTGATATATGCTGAGTTTATTCTGTTCTTTGATCTGATCCGTACGATTCTGATTTCTGTTTCTGACTCTGTTGATTTGTTCTGTTCTGATACGATCTGTACGAATTTGATTCTGTTGATCTGATATGTCTGATCTGTTCTGTTTCTGATTTGATACGACTTCTGTTTCCGTACAGTTCTGTTGATTTGATATCCGTTCCGATTCTGTTCTGTTCTGATATGATCTGAATTTCTGATTTCTGTACGATTCTGATTCTGATGTGATATCTGTCCGTATCTGTTCTGATTTGTTCTGTTTTGTTCTGATAAGTTTCGATTTGGATATTTGTCTGATTCTGTTCCGATTTCTGATCGGATTTCTGTCTGATGAGTTTGGTTTTGGATTCTGAGAGTTTTGATTGGTGGTTTGTTGCTTTGCTGAGCTGTTGAGCTCACCCTTGCTTTCTGGTGGTTTTCAGGTTCTGGGAAGGGCAAGGAAGTTCAGGACTAGGTTTCAGAGTCTGATCAGATTAGGTACTTTTGATTTTTGTACAGTCATGGCTTTCCTGTTCTGTCTTTCTTTCTGTTGAAAGCCATGTACTGTTCTGTAGATGATTATTCTGAGGAAATGAATTAAGATAGATGTTTTGTTCCGCTGCATTTGATGTTTTTAGTAGCTCTGTTGTTCTGTGTGCTTCTGTTGAGTTAAGAATTTGGAAGATCAGTTCAGTAACCTAATCCAAAGCCAGATCCTGGTTAGCTATTCTCCGTCGCGATCCGGCGCGGGCGGGATCCGTCTCGTCTCGGGTCGGGTCGTGACAGTTTTTCTCTATGATCTTGTTGTTTTTGCGGTTTGGAGGCCAGATTCGCATCAAACTTCTTGCTCTTTGCTATCGAAGCCTAAATCTAGGTTTCCATGACTGGAAGAAAAGTAGAAGTATTGGAAGGGGAGATTGGACGTATGAAATTTGGAATTTCAAATCTCCAAACTCAAGTCTCATATTTAAAAAAGGATATTTCAATCATCCATGATAAGATCAATTCGAAATTTTTCATCCTAGAGGAGATATTGAAGAAAGTGCTAAAGGGTCAAACCAAAATATCATTGTCGGAGGTGAGGGAAGGCGTAGACAACCAGGGAAGTAGGGTAAACCCTAATATAGGGACGATGAGGAAGGATCGGAAGGTAAAAGTTTTGGGGGAAGAAGAGGAGATGTCATCTTTGGAGCCACATCAAAAGAGGGGAAAGAGAGGAGTGGACATTTTGGTGGAGCTCAAAAGTTTGGAAAGAAAAGAATATGGAGAGAAGATAAAAGCATCAGATATGATTCTACCACCCCTACAACAGTATCGAGGGGTGTTCCAACAAGTTCAAGGGTTGAATCCTTCGTGGGAACTCGAGTATGTTATCATCTTGAAGGAAGGAGACCCACCTATCAATGTTTGTCTATACCGTCAGCCCCAAATCTAGAACTAAGAGATTGAGAGATTAATCGAGGATATGCTCGAGGCAGGGATCGTTCAACCTAGTGTCAGTTCATTTTTCAGTCCAGTGGTATTAGTCAAGTGCTTCAACAACAGTTTCATTTGTTCCACCTTAAGGACAAGGTGACATTTTGGGAGGGGAGTATTGATGGACCAGTTGATGTGACTGTGAGGGAATTAAGAAGTTTCCTAATCAAGATGGAGCTGTTTAGGAAGGTTCTTAATCAAAGGAAATTAATTAGGAAAAGTTTCCTAATTGAAAATTTGGGGGCTAATTTGGGGCTGATCCTGGATTAATTAGGAAATGTTTCCTAATTGAATAGGGCTAATTTGGAGGAGATTAATTAGGAAATATTTTCAAATTTGGGGGCTTATTTGGTGGCTGATTTGGAGGGGACTAATCAAGAAATGTTTCCTAATTGAAGATGTCAAATTTAGGGGCTGATTTAAGAGCTGATTTGGGAGGGAAATAATCAAGGAAATAGGGGAGAATTGGGGGAGGTCTGTTTAGGTATTTATTGTATATTGTTTGCTTTAAATATGTGATTTTCCTAGGGTTAGGACATCTCGAATTTAATTGAAATTTGAGATCTCTTAGGTTTAGGTTTTTGGGCTCTAGCGGCGTCTAGAGATTTAGGAGAGATAGATCCTCCTCTTGAATATAGGATCAATTGTATCTTGGTATTTTATTTCCGTTCTATTTGATTTCTTGAAATAAAATTATTGGTTTTGTTGTTTTCCATTGGAGTTGTGGACTGTTTTTGTTGTTTTTACCAATAGTGTTAGGTTTTACTTGAAATCTTCAAGTACTTCCTAACACAGGTCTTATAAATTTTCCTCGGAAAAAACATAAAACTGATTGAGGTTTACTTTAATTATGGTGGATCATGATTTTCTATGGGAGGAAGTCCATATGATTAATTATATATCTACACATCCCCCCACCAAAAAAAACGCCAAATCACCACGATGTTGGCTGAGCCTATTTGCATAAGGTTGTGAGCTTCGAAAGGCACTCATAAGCTTATTGTGAAGCTTATTTCCTTCCATTCTTTTAGAGTTTCTAGAAAAGACAACTGACATGGAGTTTGGAAGACAAATTAAGATAAAGTTTTATAAATTTTCCTCGGCAAAATAACAAAACTGGTCGAGGTTCACTTTAATTATGGTGGATCTTGATTTTCTATGGGAGAAAGTACTGAAGATTAATTGCATTTCTCAGCATGCCCAATCTAGACACCAAACTATAGCAATCTGAAGAAGGATCTAACCTTCTTAAGGTAGCATGCTCGAGAATGTAATAAATCTCCCAAAACATTGAGATTTCAACCTCTTTCAGGGATTTAACAACCACATTATATATCGATACAATCGCATTAAAGGTGTTCATAAGTGGATGACCAAATATGGTGTTGTTAGTCATTAACACACCAACTATCACGAAGTCGGACATAAAATTGTATTGTTCATTGCACCCATACTTTGATAGCATGATTTGATCATTCGAGTCCCTTCACTCATCAAAAAAAGCATATATAGGCCCAGCATCAAGTGCCAACCTTAATGTATCTAAATGTATCAGATAAAAATACTTTTAAAATGAGATTAACATAGGTTCTGTCAATCTACTAATTAGCAATCAACTAATTAGCAATCAACGTCGTAATGACAATGGCATTATGGTGGGTATTTTAGGTTGTTACTCATTCAGCATCAGTAAGGTTATTGGAACCTATCCAAAAGATAATGAAGGCTTGCACCTTATCTAACTGAAGTAAATGAAGGCTTTCCTGTCTAGACATTCCAGCCCAGCTAGCCTGAGAATTGCTAGAACAAACCTTGCTATATGTATGTTGGGATTGGCTCATTCTTATTTTTCTTTGATTGAAGCATTGTCAACACAGTATGGATGAATTCTTTAAATTTATTTACAGGAATGACCTCATCAAGCAAGCAACAAATATGATGGCAATCCTTTGTATTGTGATTGTGGTCCTTATAATTTTAGACTTTGTTGAATCAAGAGAAATTGGGCGTCATGCACTTGAACAAAGGTTCATAAAAATATTTGTTGTCATATATGGCATCCACGATCTCCACCAATGACAATCAGAGAGAAGTGTAGGTTGGATACCTCAATTAAAGTAACGATCTTACCCTTTTACATATTATCACACGTTAATAAGCCCCTTTGTCACATGTGTGGGCAAAAAGCTCTTCATTGTTGTTACTAGTGATGATGAAGGTATGGTTCCTTAGCCGACTAGTCACGATTGTTTTGTGACTTACTCCATTGATCCCAAGGATGTTGTCGAAAGTCACTCATGGTCTTGAATGACATAGCTTGGAGATCAAAGTTGCAGTCATGTTGTTGTACTCCTTCATTTGATATGATTGTTGGTTAAATCCAGCAACTTGACCAATGTCATTATCAGTCGAACCTTGCGGAAGGTCCAAAGTAATTGTTACCTGAGCAACAACGTCCTCTATGCCTTGAACATCATATACTTCTCATTGGAAGTGAGTCATGAAGTGACTGAGTGACTTGTCTAAGTTCTCATCTCATGTTTAGCATAGCATGAAAATTCTTCTACGGCCACTGAGCACCAACGAAGTGCATGATGAATTCACTTGAAGTCAACAAAGGAGGTAAGCTTCTTAAGAGAATGAGAAAATATCACTGCAATGACACCTCCTTCAAGGTAATGAAGAGATGAAACTTAACTGCATCGCAAATGATAGGAATCCAATACAAGCATCTTAAACTTTTGTAATGGCCAAGTCTTCGTAATCTCTAATGAAAAAATAATTCATTGGTTGAGCTGATGCTTTGTTGGTCAACGATATATCTATTTCACTATCGTACTTTCCTTTGGGAGATAAGGCTCCTTGTCAAAAATGAGTTAGAGAAGCAGCTCTTGGGCTGTGACGGCATCAACAACTTAGAGGGATAGTTTATTCCCACTCTTGAGGAGAATGAATAAGAGGGCGACATCAGAAAAGCATTCAAAATCTCATGGATCATTATTGTGAGACAATCTTCCATAGTCTACAATTTCTACTAGGTGACATGACATTAGGATACTTGTTGTGCAAAGACCTTTCACAATTATCAAGGCATTCAATAGTTCATTGTCTTTAACATTTTGACACTCTTCGTACTTAATATGATGTTGCATCCAATGTTGTCCATGAAAAGATATCAAAATCATACTGGTGATATATTTAGCCCGATAAGTAAAAGGGAATAGAAAAAATAGTGGGTCTCAATGATTCTCCTTAATTGAATTGATCTACATAAGATATGGTTAAACCTCTTTAGATAGAGAAGGGTGAGTTAAACCGAATTAGAAAGATGATTCAAATAGAAATAAGTTGATTCTTAAGAGAATCTAGGATAAATCTGAGAGAGACTAGTGAGACAAATTTGGCTGAAAGTACAAGATCTCATCATCTCAATGCTTGATCTGTGACATCTTTTTTTTTTATCTGTGTCATCATATTTTTAGTTAATGGCCAAGATTGAAGATAGAAAATTGGATGTATCATACAATTACATAGAAAATAGACAATTTGGACTCAGCATACCTAGTTTTGTGGCAAGAGAGTCCTAGTCAATAAATTGGATGAATTTAAGATTGAAAGAGAGTACCATTGGGTAGTTCTTCTAGCTAGAACAGCTAGTCAACCAACGAGTAGTCAAGATCAAAAGAGAGTAGTCTTGGTGAATAAATGACTACCTGAGTTCCTAGGACAAGTTCAATAGCTCAATATTAAGGGCCTAGTAAGACTAATTGTTGGTTAAATTGGCGAGATCCAATCCTAGGCAACTCAAGGTTTTAGGTGACTTAGAGCACGGTGAATTCTAAGCTGAATGTGGTTCAAATCAGTTGAATATGGGCGTAAAGCAGGAGTTTGTAAATCCAAGATTTAGGCTACTAAATCCTACTTTTAGTTCAAATATCGTTTTAAAGTGCCTAAAAAAAAAGTTATGCTGAATTTATCTTGCCCCTAAATAAAAATCATTAAGTTGAGAAAGCGAGAAAGATTCAACTTTTAGCAAATCATTAGTTTACAATTTAAATGCAAACAAAATTTATTATCAGAAAAAAAAAAAAAAAAACTCGGCAAATTCAACTCGGAACGCCAATCGGGTGCCAAAATCCACAAACCGACTAATTAGAAACCCTAAATCGAAACATTTTACAAACCTCCAAACCCTGATTCATTCTCCGTCCACCACCACCTTCCGGCAGCCGAAGTTGCCAAATCCCAGCTGCGAGCCTCCTCGCTGAAAAGGCCGGCCGCGCCTCGCCCACCGCCTCTCTGTCTTTCAGGACATTCTCGCCGGAAAGATCGACTGTTTCGTTGAACTTCCATTGTAGAAGAGGAGTGGTTGGGGTTCTTCGTCTATTGCCTTCACCACCGGTAAATGCGGCACTCCGGATCCGCCGCCTGCGGCGGCGGAGTGAACTCCTGTCCGGCGAGATTCTGGAGCGGGCCGAGGAAAGAGCATTCGGAGTTTGCGCCGGAGTACGGCCTCCGGCCGGAAGCTCAGTCATTAGCTTACGTCATTTGCCACGATCCCGTCGCCATCGGAGTGAAAGTCGGTAGAGAAAGAACAGGAAGAGATCTGCTATTGGATCATATGGCCGAGGAGAGGAAATAAATAATTAGTTTTGCCATACTACAAAAACATTTAAATAATTAATGGATAATTACACAAAAAACACAAGACTCTAACTATTTATAAATTTACCATCCTTCATACTTATTTTTAAAATTAACATGCAAATATCGAATCACCATCCAATAGTCATTATTGGACCACCAATAAACCGTCGTCATCCAACTATAATCCTCAAATCAAAGCTAGACTAATATTGTTGGACTACTATTAAACTGCCACCATCCGACCATGATCCTATGATCATCTTGACCTGATTATAATCTTCTGGCCACCATTGTCCAGCTACAACCCTCCGACCTCTATGACCTGACTATAGTCCTCGTACCATAGTATCCCAATTGCAATCCTTTAACTTTATCCCCAGACTGCAATCCTCTTATTGTCATCGCCTAGCAAAGGTTCTTCGAGCACCATCATCGAAGTGAGGCCTTTTGGACCATCATTATTTAACTACAATCCTTCGATCAACATCATCTGTCCATAATTAATCTTCTGACTACCTTCGCCTAACTATAGTTATCATACCAACGTTGTCCAAATATAATCATTTAACCTCGGTCGACCAACTACATTCTTCTAACTCTACAGCTGTTGTCTAACTATGATCATCTAATCTCGATAACCAAACTACAATCATCTAACATCGATTGTCAAATTACGATCATTTGACATTGGTCACCCAACTATTGACCTCCTACCACTAACACTCTACTATGGCTCTCCAACCTATAGTCCTTTGACTATTGTCATCTGATTACACGGAAGCTCGTTGAATCATCACAAACTATCATGAATAATATCAATGCATCAATGCATGTTATCACTTATAAGATTGATGCACACTATTAAAATCAACTCTAACTCCTGATATCAACATCAAGATTTATGTTGTGTGATTGCAATGGTGATCAGTGGTGACAGTCAGCTATTGTGGTGACAGTGTCGCCAGCAACAATATTTACTTTTAAAAATACTTAAAACATTTAAAATTATTTTGAGCAATTTTAAAATAAACTTGATTTATTTTAATAAATAAAGTATAAATATTTAAATTTCATTAAATAAAAATATTTTTAAGATAAAAAATTAATAAAATAATCCCAAGCAAACTAATGTAATAATTGGTAAATATTTTAAATTTTCATAAAATCACGATTAATTCACAAACACATGCAAACTTTTTGAAGAGCGTGTAGGATCCATCGCCGCTCAATTCGCGGTTTACGAATCACGGTCATAAATAACTTTGTAAAACGCAATTTATAAGAAGAGCGTACCGATATTTGTGGGCCCGCAGTGGTGCAAGTTTCTATCAATAAAGACGTTCAATTCACCGTTCCGTGATAAAAAAGCTTCACATTTGACCGTTAGAGGAATCCTCTCCTTTAAACAAGGCTTGTGTGCCGTTAGGATGGGCGGTTCTTAACGGTCGGAAAGAGCAGATCAGAAAATTGGGAGCAGAGCTCAGTACGAATACAATACAATAACTGGACTATGTTCTCTATTATCTTTACCCGTACAGTGCTCATTACTCTAACGATCTCTTCGGGGCTTTTACTCACTTTTTTCCAATTTAAAAAAAAAAACAGTAATAACATCACTACAGTTATGTACAGTCATAATAAAGAATAAAATACATTTTAGATAAATCCAATAAATTATAAATGTGTTAATAAATGGAGAAAGTATTTTGTGCCGAGTCCGGACGGGAAGAACCGTTGGGACATCTGAATGAACACACTGTGTACAAATATGTAGGGGTGTCAAAATGGGTCGACGGGGCTGGTTACGGTCGAACCCGATTTAACCCGGGTCTAAACGGGTCAACCGAACCGACCCGATTTTACAAATTGGTCGGAATTTCTAACATGGACCCGACCCGCGCGGGTTGCTGGGTTGACCCGACCCGACCCGCGACCCGTTTGCAAAATGCCAATCCGAAGCTGGAACGGAGACGACTGGGTGACAACAACTGACTGATTGTAGAGTGCGGGCGAGGGCCGCAACTCGTGAGGCCAGCGGCGTGCGGGGCCTGCGACTCGTGAGGCTTGCTGCCTGCGGCGTGCGCGAATCACGCGATCTTGCGCGTCCGGGTGAGGCTAGAGCGTCGAGTGCGAGGTAGGGCCGGGCTAGGTGAGGATAGCGGCATCCGGGCTCGGCGAGGCCAGCGGCATCTGGGCTCGACGAGGCCATCGGTGTCTAGGCGAGGCCAGTGCAAAATTGAGTTAGGTTGTGCGGGATCCAGGTTAAACGGGTTGACCCGCGGGTTGTCGGGTCAACCCGAGCCCGATCCCTTTTTCCAAACATGTCATTAATACGAAACCGAACCCGACCTATTTCACAAACAGGTTGACCCGAACCCGGATTTTTCAGATCGGATTCGGGTCGGGTCAAAAATTGACACCCCTACAAATATGTAACAGTGTGTATCAATTTTTTGTACACACTGTTTTTATACAGTGTGCACACTGAGAGTTCAGACGGCTCGTTGATTAAATGGTTTAAGCTTAGGTCCACCTGTGAATTCGATTTTATCTTGAAAATGACCTATTTATTTTTTCCTTCAATTATTTTTCTTGTTGGCATGTTATTATCTTTTAACAATTAACATAAACTTTAAGTTATAACAAATTTTAAGTTGAGTTTGATTCATTTAGATTGCCAGTGGATCAGTTCTAGTCCACTTTTTTGACCCCATTTATTAAAGGGTTGGATTCGAGTTAAAGCGATTCAGATCAGGTCAATTTCAAGTCGAACCCAAAAGGGACTCACTAACTCGTTATGATACACTTAATCAATCATTGTAGGTATTTAATTATATATGAGATAAGAAATAGTATGCCCCAATCATACATTAACCATGCAATTTAATAAATTTTTATGTAAATAAAAATAATATCCACAAATCTAATTAACTGATTAATATTTCTCAGATATATTATGATCTATTTTAATGCTCAACTTCTTAATGATATATCTAATGATTAGTACTTTTAAATCATGGGCGGATCCTTCTTAATGTCAGCGTGGGCAAATGTCCACCCTAAAAAAATTAAATAATATAGTAGTATGGGCAGTTTAGATATTTTGTCCCCCCCCCCCCCCCCCTAAAAAAACATTTTTTTTCCATATTATTATCATACTAAGCCTTGTTGCCCATCCTGCAAGTTTGCACTTCACATCCGCTTTCGTGATTCGAGCATTTGACGTTCAAGACGTCGCGACCTCACGGTCTTCTTCTTCCCAATCTCATTCGACAATCCCAATATGTAATTGGAAGATAAATGATAAAAATTTCCTCTTATAAATTTGATAGCATTATGTTAGTTAACTTTTTTAAAAAAATTATTTTCTTATTATTTCTATTTGATGTTATTATTTTATTATTATTTTATTTTTGTTATTATTCTTATTGTCATCTAATTAATTAAAATTTTGTTCGCCCTGAAAAAAGAAGCCAGATCCGCCCATGTTCTAAATCATTAAAATCATTAAAAAAAATCTCTATTGTGTATGACTATGAGAAGCATCCATTTATGCTAAAATATTATTTTATTGAGGCTTATACTCTTCATGTGATATATATACTTTTTATAAAAGTCAACTCACTTAATCAACGGCCAAGAATTTTTTATTTTTATATTTTAAGCATAAATATTTCATTTTACTGCCTATTAAAATATATTTAATGCTAACATATTAAATTAATGAAAATATTTCAACCCCATAATTTATTTAAAATAAAATAAAATGAAAACATGTCAAAATATAAGATAAATTAATCAAAATTTCAATGCGTATTAATTTTTATACACCACAATTCTAATTAATCACTTATTCATACAAATTAAATTCGGAGAAAAAAAAATATTTTTGAAACAAAAGAGGTAAATTTTTTATAGCATTATTCAAAAATATTATTATAACAATTATCATTGTAGATGCATAAAATTTCAAGAAAAATTTATGAATAAATTAATCAGCATAACTTTTCTCATTTATTTATTAAAAAGGCCCTTTTTTTTATTTCTCATCATTTTCATATTTAAATTAAAGTGAATTTTCTTGTGATTTCTCAACAAGCAAAGAAGAGTCATGCATGTCATGTGATTTATGTACAATGAAGGAAATTAAATTGAAAGGAAAAGGCATGCATGCATATTCTATGTACATTTGGTTATCATCAAGCATTGACCTAAATAGTGGTCCTATTTATTTCAACCATAAATATTGGACTATATGTACAATGTTATCATCAATTGCCAGTCCACTATACCAACTTGGCTATATCATAAAGTTTCATGTGCCATTCATGATTCATGACATAAGAAATTCAAAAAAAAAAAAAATATCATAATATAAATTATATAAAAAAAGAATTACAAAATTATAATATTAATTTGCTTTGAAATTAGTTCAATATAAAATTTTTATATGAAATAAGTTTAATGTTTTTAAGTCCATTTTAATAAATTTTTTAGTAGAATATTCGATCTTAATTTCTTTTGCTAAATAGCTTTACTGTTATTTGATCCACATAATTACAAAATTAAGATTCTTAAAAAAATTATTTTATTAAAATATTTTCTAAAATAAAGTTCCCTTAAACTAGTGAACTTCAATCGATTGAAATAAGGGGTATATACAATTTTGAATTAATTATAAAACATATAAAAAAAATAAAAACTAGTGCATAGATTGGTATTTAGTTCAAGAAAACTAAAAAAAAAAGTTATCAAAGTAAAAATATTAGAAAATTATAAATATACATAGAGAAATAACAAATATTATAATTTTTTATGCTTTAATCCCTAATATCAAAAATTTTAATTTCTCGGCATATTTTTGAAATTAAATGGCCATAATTTATAATATCAAGCACTTAATTGCTAAACTTATATGATATAAAAAAAATTCAGTGGTTAGGAATATATATTGGCATCACATAAAACACCTTAAACATGATAATTTTTTAATTACCAACTAAAAACTTTCTCAATTTGTAGATAAAAATATTGTTAACAGTTAATGGGCCTTAACATATCACGTAAGGTGGCCTAACTGGGAGCCCAGCTTAACTGGGCCTCACTACCACATTAAAAGGTTGATTTTTGAGGACATGTGAAATATCTTCTTATTCCTAGGTGTATTTTTCAAACATAATTATAAACAAACATAAATTAATAAATGTGATTTTTTGTTAACCAAAGTTGATACCTATCATCATCTTTATCACTTGATGTTTTCGGTCGTTCAACATCATTGACTATCATTGTTGTTATTTATATTAGGATTTAACATACATTGATGTCATTCATAATCAAAACTTGATAAATAACCTATGGACCAGCATTGACATCCGCACTTTACCAACATTGATATTGAACATCGTCATTGTTACTCATATATCAACGAGTGACATCTAATGTCCATCTTCCCTCATAACAAGGGAATGATCAAGCCGAGTCTTCATTGTCACCAAATTTTTTTTACTTTCTCCATCAAACGTCGTCCACAAACTACCACACAATTGACATTTAAGGTCCGCTAGCCTCTAACATTCGATGCCCATCATCCTCGCCACCCTATCTCCCTTCTATCAAGAGAGATATTTGCTAAGCCGATTGTTGGGGAAGATGAGGACTAAACATCACAATGACGAAACAAGCGAGAAAGTAAAAGCTGTGGAAAAATAAATAACACTAGGAAAAATCCAAATAGGGGAAAAAAATAACTGAGGCACACCACACCAAGAAATCAATTATAAAAATTAGGATAAACAAGTACTAAGATCTCTCCTCTCCCACTCTCATTGTTTTCTCTTCTCACAAGCACTATTCTCAATGTCTGTACACTCAAAACAAGAGAAAGCCAAGTAAAATAACCCCAAAGGATGAAACTTTTTAGAAAAATGAGAAAGAAAACCGTCAAGTTTGTCTCGCGGCGCTCAAGCATTTATCTTGCATTGCTGCAGTGTTGTATCTATATCATCATGGCGTTATGCTCTCTGTCGTTCAGCGCATGGATGTTCGAATACACAACGCTGGGGCACTTGGGTACGCAACGAAGAGGCTCTCAGGTACGCAACGTCAAGGAATTATACAGAAAAATTTTTGTGTGCAAATCACCCAAGCCCAAACTGTCACGACCCGACCCGAGACGAGACGGATCCCGCCCGCGCCGGATCGCGACGGGGAATAATAGCTAACCAGGATCTGGCTTTGGATTAGGTTACTGAACTGATCTTCCAAATTCTTAACTCGACAGAAGCACACAGAACAACAGAGCTACTAAAAAACATCAAATGCAGCGGAACAAAACATCTATCTGAATTCATTTCCTCAAAATAATCATCTACAGAACAGTACATGGCTTTCACAACAGAAAGAAAGACAGAACAGGAAAGCCATGACTGTACAAAAAATCAAAAGTACAAAAGTACCTAATCTGATCAGACTCTGAAATCTAATCCTGGACCTCCTTGCCCTTCCCAGAACCTGAAAACCACCAGAAAGCAAGGGTGAGCTCAACAGCTCAGCAAAGCAACAAACATCCAATCTAAATCCTCAGAAAACAAAACCAAACTTATCAGACATAAATCAGATCAGAAGTCGGAACAGAATCGGAAATCAAAACTTACGGACAGATATCAAATCACATCAGAGTCGTACAGATCGTACTAGAACAGAACAAATTAACAGAGTCAGAAACAGAAATCAGAATCGTACGGATCACATCATGTCATAATCACAATTTCGTACAGAACAGAACAGATACAGAAAGTAATACAGATACATATAGCTAAATGCCCTGACACTGACGGAATCTCTACGGATTCCGGCCCCTTATGCCTCCCTTCCCAGACACTGACTGAATCTCATGGGATTCAGGCCCCTTATGTCTCCCTTTGTGCTCACGGCACCAAAACAGATGTGCTTATAGCACCAAAACAGAATTCATCGGATCCGGAACAGAACAGATATCAGATTTCAGATTGAGCTCATTTCAGATTTCCCGTTTCACTAACTGAATCTCATAGGATTCAGGCCCCTTATAACTCCCTTTTTATAGCTTATACACATAGCATTTCATTTCAGAGAAAATCCGGACAAATCAGGAATTACTCAAAAATCGGGCAGCACAACGGCAGTGTACAGAATTTACACAAAAATTCCTGCAAAGAAAATTTACCGAATTCGCACAGAATACAGATAATCACATTTCAGAACATTTATTCTACCGCACAGAGAATTTCCAAGTTCACAGAAAAATCCAGTCGACTAAAAACACAGTCGAATCAAAAATACCCGGACGAAAATCTTCAAAATATAGTCAAAACGTGCACACCCGGCACGGCAACGATATACAAAAAGTTACGCGGTAAAAACTGAACCGTTCAAAAGATACGGACGAAAATCGCTAACGGAAACAAAATCCGGACAGAAAATACCGCCAAACACGACGGTTCTGAAAATTTAGAAAGGCGGAATGTGCCTTACCTCGAGCACAGCAATTTCCTCAACAGTCACTTCGATCGAAAACGGCTCCGCGTCGTCCGAAAATCCACTTTTCCACTTTTTCCTTCGTTTTTCTCTCTCCTCAGCTTTTTCTCTCTCTTCAAAATATCTCATTTCTATATATATCCAGACTGATCGTCCCGGACGATCGAGCTTCGTACCGGACGATCCATGAAGAGAGGAATTCCGTCCAGACGACAAATCACATATCGTCCCTGGCGATGGGTTCACGGGAGAATTTTCGTCCAGACGATCTAATTTTCGTCCCGACGAATTATACAACCAAAACTGATTTTCTGCACAACCTGTACCGATCGTCCCGGACGATCCAACTTCGTCCCGGACGAACCTGGAGCAAAAACTGCTATTACAATCTCCCCAACTTAAAAAAAAATGTCGTCCTCGACATTATCCAATCCAACCTCCGTCAAAACAAGTACGGGTACGACCGTCTCATATCAGACTCCTTCTCCCAAGTTGCTTCCCGTGCAGTCCGGTGCTTCCACTGGACTTTAACCATCGGAATCTCTTTATTTCTTAACTTTCGGACGTCGTACGCCAAAATAAGCTCTGGCTCTTCCTTGTACGCCAGATTCTCCTGAATCTCAACCTCATCAGCTGACAACTTCTTCCCAGAGTCTGAAACCCACTTCCTCAGAGTGGATACATGAAACACATTATGCACATCAGGCATAGAATCAGAAAGCAATAACTTGTAAGCAGCTTTTCCAATTCTTTCCAAAATCCCAAATGGTCCAACATACCTTGGACTAAGCTTGCTTACCTGACCAAATCTGCTCACACCTTTCATCGGACTGACTTTGACATACACAAAGTCACCGACCTGAAACTCAACAAATCTGTGCTTCTGATTGTAATACTTCTGCTGTCGATCTTGAGCAGCTTTCAATCTTTCTCTTATCAAATTGATCTTCTGAGCAGTTTCATCAGCAAAAGTGGCCCCCAAAGCCTGTCTATCTCCGACCTCCGTCAGAGTCAAAGGAGTACGGCACTTCCTGCCATACAAAGCCTCGTACGGTGCCATACCGATACTGGACTGAAAACTGTTGTTATAAGCAAACTCAATCAGCGGAATATGATCCTCCCAACTTCCGCTAAAGTCCAGAACACAAAGTCTCAACAGATCTTCCAGTACCTGAATAGTCCTCTCAGACTGTCCGTCGGTCTGAGGATGAAAGGCTGTACTGAAATGCAGTTTCGTACCCAAGCCTTGCTGAATGCCTTTCCAAAGTCTGGAAGTAAAGCGTCCATCTCGATCAGATACGATCACACGAGGCACACCGTGCAATCTGACTATTTCCTTCACATAAATCTGTGCCAAGCGATCAACTGAATCCGTCTGTCTGATCGGAAGAAAATGGGCTGACTTGGTCAATCGATCTACAACCACCCAAATGGCATCATGTCCTTGTCTAGATCGAGGAAAACCCATCGCAAAATCCATCGTTACCTCCTCCCATTTCCACTCAGGGATAGGCAACGACTGCAACAGTCCACCCGGTCGCTGATGCTCTGCCTTCACCAACTGACAGGCTTCGCATCTCGACACAAACTCTGCTACATCTTTCTTCATCCCAGGCCACCAAAACAAAAGCTTCATGTCAGCGTACATCTTACCACTGCCTGGATGTACAGTGTAGCCAGAATGATGAGATTCGTACAGAATCTCCTGCCTCAAGTCTCCAAACACAGGTACCCACAACCTGTTCTTACAGAAAATAACACCAGAATCAGAAATTCGAAGTTCAGGAGTCTTACCAGATCCAATCTGTGCAATCAACTTCGAATAACCAAAATCTGACTTCTGGGCTTCTTGAATCCGTGCTTCCAAAGAAGACTGAATACTCATCTGAGCCAACTCCAAATCACTGGAGGAAACCACCTCCAACTGCAATCTCTCCAAATCACGAATCAGAAAGTCATCACAGGTAAGCTGAATACCTGATAATCCAAAAGACTTTCTGCTCAAAGCATCTGCTACCACGTTCGCCTTCCCTGGCTGATACTGAATAGTCAAATCGTAGTCCTTGATCAACTCGAGCCACCTCCTCTGTCTCAGATTCAGATCCTTCTGAGTAAAAATATACTTCAGGCTCTTATGATCAGTAAAGATCTCACATCTGACGCCATACAGGTAATGACGCCAAATCTTCAAAGCAAAAACTACTGCAGCTAACTCCAAATCATGCGTCGGGTAATTCTTCTCATGTGGTTTCAACTGTCTCGAAGCATAAGCAATTACCTGACCATGTTGCATCAGAACGCAACCCAATCCTTTCAGTGAAGCATCACTGAACACCTGGAAACCCTCCGTACCTGACGGAAGTGCCAACACTGGAGCTGAAGTCAAACACTCCTTCAATCTCTGAAAACTAGCTTCACACTCCGGTGTCCAAACAAAAGGTACTGACTTCTGAGTCAGTCTCGTCAGAGGAGTCGAAATCTGTGAAAATCCTTTCACAAACTTCCTATAATACCCGGCCATGCCCAAGAAACTACGTACCTCAAATACCGTAGTCGGCCTTGGCCAATCAGCAACAGCCTGAATCTTCTGGGGATCTACAGAAATGCCTTCTCCGCTAATCACATGCCCCAGAAAAGAAATGCTCTTCAGCCAGAATTCACACTTAGAGAACTTGGCATACAGCTGATGCCTCCTCAAAGTCTCCAACACAATCCTCAAATGTCTGGCATGCTCATCCTCAGATGCAGAATATACCAGAATATCGTCAATGAAGACGATCACAAACTGATCCAAATACTCCCTGAATACTCGGTTCATCAGATCCATAAAAATCGCAGGCGCATTGGTTACCCCAAAAGGCATAACCAAAAACTCGTAGTGCCCGTACCGAGTACTAAAAGCAGTCTTCACCACATCAGTTTCCTTCACCTTCACCTGATAGTATCCGGATCTCAAATCAATCTTCGAAAATACCGAAGATCCGGAAAGTTGATCAAACAAGTCGTCAATCCGAGGCAAAGGGTACTTGTTCTTGATCGTGACCTTGTTCAAATCTCTGTAATCAATACACATACGGAGTGTACCGTCCTTCTTCTTCACAAACAGAACAGGTGCTCCCCAGGGCGAAACACTAGGACGTACAAACCCTCTGTCAACCAACTCCTGAAGCTGAACTTTCAACTCAGAAAGTTCTTTCGGTGCCATCCTGTACGGAGCTTTCGATATCGGAGCGGTACCCGGAAAAACATCGATAGAGAACTCCACATCTCTATCCGGAGGTAAACCAACCAACTCCTCAGGAAAAACATCAGCAAACTCCCGTACCACGGGGATCTCAGAAACAGAACCAACCTCCAGGTTCAGATCCCGCACCGAAGCCAAAAATACTGGGCATCCTTTCTTCCACATTCTGCTCACCTCCAACACAGAAACCAGACTGGAGAGAACACCTCGTAATCCCTGAAATACAACTCTCTCTCCAGCCATAAGCAAACTCACTTGCTTCTTCAGACAGTCTATCTGGGCCTCATACTGACTCAGCCAATCCATGCCCAGAATCACATCATACGAAGAAATCGGCAATCGAATCAAACTCGATTTCCACTTCTTGCCAGAAATCTCGATCTCACACAAACAAAACTGTCGAGCAATCAATGGATTCCCAGCCGGTAAAATCACAGACAAAGAAACCGGTAAAACCATCGAATCCAAATGTAAAATCTCAAAACAATGCTCGGACAGAAAAGAATGACTCGCTCCAGAGTCAAATAAAACACGACAGGGCTGATCAGAAATGTAAACCGTACCTGTCACAACATCCGGAGCATCACGAGCCTCCTGCTGACTCAGACTGTAAACTCGTGGCTGAACTGGAACAGGAGCTGAAGCAACAGAACTACTCTGCTCCCTCTGAATCGTAGGCGGTCTCCGTGGTGCAGAACTAGAACCACCACCTCTACCAGCAAATCCCTCAGGGCGAGGAGGAACAGTCCTCGGTCTTCCTGCTGCTGAACCAACAGGTCTGACAAAGCCCTCAGATCGCTGCTCAGAACGCTGATCAAATCCCATCTGCGGACATTCTGCAATCCTATGTCCCGGCTGACCACATCTGAAACAAAGACCAGCTATCCTGTAGCACTGGCCATGGTGTCGTCGTCCACAACTCTGGCACACAGGTGCCGTACTGACAGATCCAGAACTAGTCGTACTGGTAGCAGTACCAGACGATCCTCCGCTCTTCCTGGAATCTCCAGATCCAGATCCAGGAACAAATCTCCTCTTCCCAGAGGAACCACTGCCAGAAGTATCTCCTCCAAACCTCTTCCTACTCGCAGTCCACCGCTGCTGAGTAGCCGTCATATCATTCTCAATCAGACGAGCTCGCTCCACAAGCTCAGAGAAATCAGTAATCCGGAACGGTATCAGAGGCTGCCTCAAAGTGTCTCGTAAGCCTCTCAGAAATCTGTAGCACCTCTCAGCAGACGTGCTAACCAGCTGCGGAGCGTACCTGGCTAATGCAGTAAACTCAGCCTCGTACTGCATCACCGTCTTGCTCCCCTGAACAAGTCTCAGAAAACTCTCCTGCATCTGCTGTCGTGCAGAAGGGGGAACAAACCAGTCCCGAAATACTTCGGTGAACTCCTCCCAAGTGATCAAGGAGTTCAATCTGCCCTGAAATCTGGCTGCTTGCTGGCCATCCCACCAGTGCTCAGCCTCTCCGTCCAACAGAAAAACAGCTAACGGAACTTTCCTGTCTGCAGGACACTGCATCCCGTCAAAAGTCTTCTCCAATCTCCTCAGCCACTCCTCAGCAGCCCTGGGCTCAACAGCGCCCTCAAACCTCGGAGGTTTCAATCTCAGAAATAACTGCAAATGTCGATCAATGTCCTCAGATCTAACAGTCGAAGCTCTGCTCTGAGTCTCGCTCATCATCTGAGCAACAAGTGAAGCAAACTGAGAAAGCGTATCAGCACCGACCACTGGGGCTGTACTCCCCACTGGTGCTGCCTGATCGTCACTCTGACCGTCTGTCATGTCTGGGTCTGGCTGATCCATACAGAAAAATCCAGAAAATCCGGAAAACTATCACAAAACAACACAAAATAACACAGTAAAAAGCCAAACGACCCAAAACTACCTCCCAGACAGACTCACTGATCACTTCCTCGAGCTCTGTTTTACAATCCAACCTGTTTCCAAAACCAGTGCTCTGATACCAAAAAAAGCTTGTCACGACCCGACCCGAGACGAGACGGATCCCGCCCGCGCCGGATCGCGACGGGGAATAATAGCTAACCAGGATCTGGCTTTGGATTAGGTTACTGAACTGATCTTCCAAATTCTTAACTCGACAGAAGCACACAGAACAACAGAGCTACTAAAAAACATCAAATGCAGCGGAACAAAACATCTATCTGAATTCATTTCCTCAAAATAATCATCTACAGAACAGTACATGGCTTTCACAACAGAAAGAAAGACAGAACAGGAAAGCCATGACTGTACAAAAAATCAAAAGTACAAAAGTACCTAATCTGATCAGACTCTGAAATCTAATCCTGGACCTCCTTGCCCTTCCCAGAACCTGAAAACCACCAGAAAGCAAGGGTGAGCTCAACAGCTCAGCAAAGCAACAAACATCCAATCTAAATCCTCAGAAAACAAAACCAAACTTATCAGACATAAATCAGATCAGAAGTCGGAACAGAATCGGAAATCAAAACTTACGGACAGATATCAAATCACATCAGAGTCGTACAGATCGTACTAGAACAGAACAAATTAACAGAGTCAGAAACAGAAATCAGAATCGTACGGATCACATCATGTCATAATCACAATTTCGTACAGAACAGAACAGATACAGAAAGTAATACAGATACATATAGCTAAATGCCCTGACACTGACGGAATCTCTACGGATTCCGGCCCCTTATGCCTCCCTTCCCAGACACTGACTGAATCTCATGGGATTCAGGCCCCTTATGTCTCCCTTTGTGCTCACGGCACCAAAACAGATGTGCTTATAGCACCAAAACAGAATTCATCGGATCCGGAACAGAACAGATATCAGATTTCAGATTGAGCTCATTTCAGATTTCCCGTTTCACTAACTGAATCTCATAGGATTCAGGCCCCTTATAACTCCCTTTTTATAGCTTATACACATAGCATTTCATTTCAGAGAAAATCCGGACAAATCAGGAATTACTCAAAAATCGGGCAGCACAACGGCAGTGTACAGAATTTACACAAAAATTCCTGCAAAGAAAATTTACCGAATTCGCACAGAATACAGATAATCACATTTCAGAACATTTATTCTACCGCACAGAGAATTTCCAAGTTCACAGAAAAATCCAGTCGACTAAAAACACAGTCGAATCAAAAATACCCGGACGAAAATCTTCAAAATATAGTCAAAACGTGCACACCCGGCACGGCAACGATATACAAAAAGTTACGCGGTAAAAACTGAACCGTTCAAAAGATACGGACGAAAATCGCTAACGGAAACAAAATCCGGACAGAAAATACCGCCAAACACGACGGTTCTGAAAATTTAGAAAGGCGGAATGTGCCTTACCTCGAGCACAGCAATTTCCTCAACAGTCACTTCGATCGAAAACGGCTCCGCGTCGTCCGAAAATCCACTTTTCCACTTTTTCCTTCGTTTTTCTCTCTCCTCAGCTTTTTCTCTCTCTTCAAAATATCTCATTTCTATATATATCCAGACTGATCGTCCCGGACGATCGAGCTTCGTACCGGACGATCCATGAAGAGAGGAATTCCGTCCAGACGACAAATCACATATCGTCCCTGGCGATGGGTTCACGGGAGAATTTTCGTCCAGACGATCTAATTTTCGTCCCGACGAATTATACAACCAAAACTGATTTTCTGCACAACCTGTACCGATCGTCCCGGACGATCCAACTTCGTCCCGGACGAACCTGGAGCAAAAACTGCTATTACACAAACAGAGGGTGAACCTCCCGCACCTCCCATCGAACAAGACAAACTTTGAGGTCTGATACAACAGAACAATAATATTGATCAGCACAATCGAATTCCACACATAACACCTCTCAATCTCCCATCATATTCCGATTGAAGACCTCAAAACGCATTCCCAACTTGTGAGAATCATATGACACCTCCTATAGTCAAGTCCAATCATACTTGCTAAAATACTTCAACAAGGATAGTGCCTTCCAATCACCCCTTAAAGATTTTCATATAAAAAAATCCTATGTCCCCACACCAACTCCACACAAATACATATTTCACATGCAACAATCATAATATAAAATATATATTGGACATTTTTCAATTCATATAGCTAAAGCCTGCAATCAGCCAGATGATCGAGCATCCAATCAGTACATTTCCATGTGCCATAATTCAGTTGCTGGTCCTAAAATCATATTCAAATTTGTGGGTTGTAGTTGGCCAGACTTAAATGTCAAAGGCCATTAATAAACCGAGAGAAATATGAACTCCACCGCTAAGTCCTCAACTAGCAGAATCTTCTTTATATTTTCTTCTTAATTTGACTATGCATGGCATGGAGCTGCTGACCTTATATGTAGGAATATTTGGCTATTTAAGCTCAAAGGGAGCTTAGGGATTTTTTATTTGTTTGCATTGCTTTGTCTTTTAAACAAAATAAGAAAAAAGGATAAATAAATTAACAACAACTTTCATATAAATATTACACTCTAATAGAAATGATTATCGAAAGCTGCTTCTAATTATAATTTTTTTTAAATAATGACAAGTCGATAGTGAAATAGATATTTGATAGCAATCAGAAAAAAAATAGGGAAAAAAAGTTGGAAATTTCAAAAATTAAATTTGGGTTCGTCTACACTCCAATTTCAGCAAACTTATCATTGAACTGAACATCTCAAAAAGACGAACCCAACGACACCAAATTCGACACAATCCGAGTCCAAATTGTTCCAAATTGAAGGCCCGAAACACATTTAGAAGATTTAAACAATAAATTGAATGCTCATATGACTTCCAAACATGACATGCTTATAGTTAAATCGAACAGCTTGTCGAGACGAATCCAACGAGACTAAGATTATCGAATTTTGATGTCATTAAGACACTCAAATACTCAATAAACAATCTCCAATCAAGGGAGTCCATGTCAGCCGTCCATTTAAAACACTTCCAACATGTCATTGATCTTCTCCATATTTACCGATCATGCCACTCCCAAAAAATAAGAAATAAACCCCTTAATCCTTATTCTTCATAGAAGGAGAACCACGTAAGGAAGAGAAGTAAGAGAGAGAAATCAGAATTCTCTTACCACCAGATTCATCCTTCTCGAACACCGCCCAGCCACCAACCGTCATTGGACTATCGTTGGACTTCTATCTAGTCACTGATCGTCGTCGGACTTCCGCCCGACCACCAGGAGACACCAGATTTCCGCCCATCCACCAAGCGCAGTTAAACTTCCATCTGATCCATGTTCATCGCAATATTTCAACCTAACGATTGACTATTGTAATATATTCAAATACTACTATAATCATTTCAACTGAGCATGGCCCCATGATTTTTCCCTTCAAGATTTTCCTCGTAAAAAAGTCTTGTGTTACTGTTCTTTCTCTGGTTGTGAGCTGAATGCTCGCATAACACTAAGATGTGAAATATGATATTCTACCGCCGTGAATATTCTACCCCGCAACAATAGTCATATCAATATAGTAATTCATCTCCTATCAAACTCCATTCCTTAAAAAAGAAAAAGAAAAAAATTATGTATATTCTTTTTTATCTCCATTTTTAACTTCTATTTTTCACATAAAAAATATGTTTTTTGAATCATGCAACTTCAATATTGTTATTTCTATTTTTCATTTGGACATACACTCGCGAAAGTTGCAATGACTTTGGGTTGAGCAGCCCTAATTCTTGAGTCATTATATTGGGACACACCGGAGGGGCAAATTATTGCATCGGGTCACCGGACGCGGAGATAGGTCCGAATATTAATAAAGTATTATTTTAAATTAAATTCATCAAAAGCACAGGTAAAGCGCATGTAAAGTGCAGGTAAAGCGCAGGTAAAACGCAGGTAAATCGCAGGCCAAAGCACAGTCAAAAGTGCAGTCAAAGCGCAACTAAAGCGCAAGTCAAAAGCTCAGATGATGTGACAAATTTTTATTGGATGTCCAAACATATTTTTCACATCCGATGATCATGATCAGATGCAATAATTTGCCCACTAGAGGAATCTCCGTAGGGCTCATTGGCTCAAGACCAAACAAAGTATTCAATTTGAACTTATCTAAAGCACCACTTGGTTAGATATTTTATTTTTTTTGTATTTTATAATAATAAAATATAATATGTCGCATACATAAGGAATCGTGCACCATATAAATATTAAAAGATATATTCCTCCACACTAATATTTTTAATAATAAGTTTTAAATTAAAAATCATATTATATAAATAAAATTTTGGGAAAATATATAAACAATTTATGTTAAACTCTCTCCTTTTATTTAAAAAAAAATTATTTAAACAACTTAATAATTATTAAAAAAATTATCTTTTATTCGGCTTTATTTTCTCATGATTTTTATGATATTTTCTTTATTAAGAATAAAATAATTATTATTTTTTATCTTAAACAAACAACCTATAATATCATTGGATATTGCTTCTTCAATTGAGTTTAAAATGTTTAATAAATTTAAAAAAGTTTTTATTTTATGAGTAATTAGAATAAAAAAAATTTATAAAAATTTTCCCCTTCTCATATCTCATATAAGTTGCTCTCAGTTAATCTCTATTTATGTGTGTAAGCTCTTTATATAAGATTAAGGCTTCGTTTGGGACGGCTTTTTTATTGCTTTCTAAAATAGAGTTTTAGTACAAAAATAAAAAAATTTGTACTAAAACTCCGTTTTAGAAAGCAATAAAAAAGCCATCCCAAACGAACCCTAAGGATTAGTTTGGGTCAATTTTTTTACTGTTTCTTAAAGTTTTTTTTTGGTGCAAAAATTAAAATTTTTTTGTAAAAATCTGCTTAAGAAACAGTAAAAAACATATCTTATTTTTTGCATCTTAAAACTGCTTTAAGAAATAGTAAAAAAAAATAATCCAAAATGAAATCAATATGATAAATTATTTTTCTATTATTATCATAAATATTCTAATTCATCATATTTACATCAAAATAACAATACTTTGACACATGCATGAGTCTTTTCCATTAGATTTTCCCCCATGCTATATGGTTGTTTCTACATAAAAATATTATCAAAAAGTCATGAAACTTTATTATGATCAATATTTTATATTAAATAAGTAAAAATGCACAAATCCGAGGTGCGCATGATGAATTATTTATATAAAGTAATGTTTTTTAAATAAGAATATATAATTCATGCCATACTTAATGAGGGTGGGACATACATTAACATGCAAGAATTACAAAAATATAGCTCCTAAACATGATGTTCAGTAATATATTATTAACTATAATAATGATCTAATTATTTAATTAATCAATAATTAAGTAATCATCATATTAATTACTAATTATTTCTCATGAAGTTTTTTTTTCGGACATTTCGGCCACACACATCATATACGTAATATTTTTTAGTTGGAAGTCAAAGTTACGAACTTACAGAACAAGATGAGTTGTATCAAAAAATAGAGAATTGAAGAATACAAACAAAATACACTTTAATGAAAAAAATTATGATTAATCGGAAATTGTATCATTAATTACTTTAATTTACACTTGTTTAGAAATTAAGACATTTTACACATAAAAATTAATGAAAATTTATAAAAATGGTTTAGAAGAGACTTTTTGAGAAACCTTCTCAATATCAATTAGTCACTTAAAAATAAAATGGCGCCTGTTAGAAATTGAGTGGATCTTGCTAATTTCAAGTATATATTGTTATGTGTGGAATTTGATTGTGTTGATTAATCGAATTGTTGCATCAAATCTTAAGTTTTTTGTGCTTACTGGGGGGTGCGGGGGGTTTATCCTTTTTTTAATTAACAACGCACCCCTATGATATGTACCCGAGCGTCCTGGCGTTATGTTATCGAACGCCTCAGTGCTGATTAACAGAGAGAAGAGCGCCACAATGCTCTGAATTTGGCACCGCAGCATTATGGACGGACTGAACAATTTTCTTTCTTGTTTTTCTCGAAGGTTACGTTCCTTGGTGGTTATAACTATCTTTCTCTTGTATTTTACTATTTTCTGTTATGGTAGACATTGAGAAAGATGCATGTGAGAATAAAAGCAAGGAAAGAGCGAGAGAGTAGAGAAATATGTACTTACTTATCCTAATTTTTGTAGTGGATTTCTTGATGTGGTGCGTCCGTGATTTTTTTCTTAATTTGGGTTTTTTTTTACGTTAAATCTTAGTGTCCTTTTATTTCCAATGCTTTTACTTTCTTGCTTATTTAGTCATTGTGGTGTTTACTCCTCTTCATTCCCAACATCAATGACCTGAAGTACCTCGGCTCTAAGATCAGAGGCTTCTTACTATATAGAATAAGTTTCCCCCCCCCCAAAAAAAAAAACTATATAGAATAAGCAACTTTAGAAAAAGATATTTTTAACTGTGCAAGCTATTTATTGAAGTCAATCTTTGCAACTTCGTGGTCATTCTTTAATGAAATTAAAGATGAAAACAATATGAAAATTTCATGGATAACTCTTCAACATTTTTAAGTAGGGGGACTTCAAATAATTCACTAAGCGTCTAGGAAGTCACATTACGAACATCATGAGAGTACTCTTGCAAAGTAATGTCAGCATTTCGATCATCCCAATGATCTTCTTCAGCATATCGATAACTAAATTTATTGTGTTTGAGGGAGCTCTTTGAATCATTCTCTGCAGTAATTGTCAATTCACCAGAGAGAGAGATGCTGGAAGAGATAAAATATTTTTCATAAGAAGAGGTTTTTCAACAAGATTCAGGCAAAAGTTGATCAAAGTGGCAGTAATCTTAGCATCTTTTAGCTCTCTTGAAGCTGTGTGGCTGACTTTAGTTCTCAGTTCTTCATCATTGACTTTGGCCGACAAGGACTCTTGCTTCCTTTAGAGTCACTTGGTGAACATCAGACCTTGTGTCTTCTGTAGGAGCCTGATTAACATTATAAGCTCTAGGCTCTTCAAGTTTAGCTAGGCTCGCCAGTAGTCTTCTCACCAACATCAGCACTTGGTTCAAGATAGGTGGATTGGCCTGTTAGAATAATTAAATATAATAATTATGCGACACTTCGCAATAATTATTTAAGTATATATATATATATATATATATATAATATATATATATATATATATATATATATATTATATATATATATATATATATATATATATATATATATATATATATAAATCATTAAGTGGCCCATATACTTGAATCATTGAAGTTTAATTATTTATATTTAAATCTTATTGGTCAAGAAGAGATAATTTGATCAGCCGTTTATGGACCGTTTGATTAAATAGTTCCTATGAGCGCGGTTATTATAACTAATCCGCATAATTAGGTTAGTTTGTTCCATATAGAATTAACTCATAAAGAATGAAGAAAGTGAAAGAGGAAAAAGAGAGAAATCATAATTTAGAATTCAACAAATTCAACATGAATCAAGAAATATTTTCTTTTGATTAAAATATTGTGAAAATCATCTTGTTTAAGATCTTGTGGATTTAATATTTATGTAAATTCATGTTTTCAATTCGATTTTTTTACATTATTTTATAATGGGAGTTCTCGCAAGAGTTAAAGAACTCATAATTCATGTTGCGAATTGTTACAAGAGTTAGAGAACTCATAATTCATGTTGC
Source organism: Dendrobium nobile (assembly GCA_022539455.1). Classification (NCBI taxonomy): domain Eukaryota; kingdom Viridiplantae; phylum Streptophyta; class Magnoliopsida; order Asparagales; family Orchidaceae; genus Dendrobium; species Dendrobium nobile. The sequence goes on along the minus strand of CM039720.1, from coordinate 33,320,051 downwards.
GAATTCTTGTAAAAGTTAGAGAACTTTTACATGTTTCGAATTCTTGTAAGAATTTGAGAAACTTAATCTTACATGGCCAGCATTGAACTCTCCTCTCAATAGATCACTCGTCAAGTAATGAACTGTAGAAAGTTCTCCTTTACATCTCCTGACTTCACTTTCTTTCCTACTTTCTTCTTCTCTTATTTTTTTCACAATAATCTTCCAATGATATAAGAGAATTGATGAACTAAATGTATAGCCAAATATATCAAAGTTTAATTAAACTTCAGTCAACCCACTAGTTCAAGTTAAGTCGACCCGACTCAAGTTTATGATGAACTCATCATATTAAAATATAACTCATCTAAGTAGGTGACTTTTTTCTCGTAAAGTAAAGTCGATGATTTCTTCAAAAAAATTGGCAATTTTTCATAAAAAAAATCGCCTACTTTATGATAAGTTATTGACTTCAAGAAAAATTGACAAATTCTTCTAGTCAAGTCGTTGACTTTTCCTAACCAAGTTGATGACTTACTTTAGTCAAGTATTGAACATCCCTTAATCAAGAATGGACTTTCATTAGGATTTCAACTAAGCCAATAGCTCAATGCTTAATTGACAAGTCATATATAACTGGGCAACACAACTATTTGTAATCTTTCTTATTAGTATAGCCTTATGTGTAACCATTCTTGCTTTGCTCAAGTTTCAACCCAAATTTATAAATAAAAGATCGAGAGCGAATCTCAAATATGTGATACCAACATAGTTATTTGTACTTGGGCTTATTTAATGAAATCACATAGCTTCCACCATAAAATCCTCTCTAAAATTTTTGTTTGATGATAAGATTTTGATATAATCACGAATATATTTGAATTCAACAAACATATAATGAGATAATGTGATAAGTATACATGCAAAATGATAGATAATAATGCTATTTATACCAAATTATTGATCTAAAATATCAAAAAAGATGCATGATTGTAGACTGTCATACTGCATAATGAGCATATAATCATTTATGATCATACAATTAAGTTACTTTATTGGCTGGACATTTTTTATTGATGACTTTTAGGATGCCTTCAAATGGAGAAATTATTATGTGCGGAGGCTGTATGTAGCTCTAAGTCTGAAGACCAATCATAATGCGTCACATTAGCGGTACTGAGCGAAAGAGTGACGTGGCTCATTTTGGTTGGTCATGGATCACCATAAAGGTAGAAATAGAATTTACATTCATAGCATAAAAAAATGGATTTATACGGTGGTGAAAGGTATAAAGGGTCCATATGGCATTAGGAGGAAGCGACGTGCGACGAAGAAGAGAAAGTTGCACATGAGCTTGCTGGGAGAAGGATTAGACAGGCTCGATGAGATCCTTAACTTGCTCCACAGAGTGCTAGACATATAAATGATAAAGTTTATAGATTAAATATGCAAAATTTATATTTAAGTGCTATATATTTATATAAATGTAAATCACTTATAAATTATGAAGCAGCATTGTGAGTAAGATGGATTTTTTTATACCAAAATTAATAATAACAAAAACTAAGTCACATATTATCCAAGATTGATACATCACCAAAAATAATCTTGATTGGGCATGAATCTCGATGCAAATTTGAATTGAAAACTTCCAGAATTAAAATTGCGGCCATTCGGAATTTTAATTTAGCAAGCTTATAGTCAAATTGAACAACTAAAGGAGATGAAACCAATGACATCAAATTCAGCCCAATCCAAATCCAAATGAGCCCAAATTCAATGATAAAAACATTCTTGAAAGCTTCAAAGCATCAATTGGATGATTAAATAATATTCAAATAAGAGTGCTTATAGTCGAATCGAGCAACTCGAGGGGATGAATTCAACTAGCTCAAGATCACTGAATTTCGACATCAATAAGACACTTAAATGCTCAATAAATGTTTCATGATCAAGGGAATCAATATGTGTCGTCCGATGGAACACTCCAAAATTGCAATGAATTTTCTCCATATTTACTAATCATGCTACTCTAAAAAATTTATAAATAGATCCACATTCTTCGCTTGAACTGAGGAGGAAGGAGGAGAAAGAAGAGAGCTATATATCGGGCTTGAAGAATCCTGGAACTCCACTTTGGCAATACCGCCAACAAATCCACGCCACCAAGTCGTTGCTGTTGGCCCTCTGATCACCATCACCTGACTATAATCCTTTTGACCTTCGTTGCTTGCTGACTATAGTTCCTCCAACTACTATCGCCTCCTTTTGATCTCCGTCGCTCACCGACTATGCTTCCTCAGACCACTGTCGCCTGACTACGGTACTTCCAACATATGTCACCAGCGGACTATAGTCCCTTGAACCACTCTCCCAACTACTATCATTCTGACCTCTGTTGCTTGCTAACCAAGATCCCTATGATCATTAGGGGTGTCAATATTTGACACAACCTTAAAAACCGACTTGAACTCGACCCAAAAATTTCAGGTTAGGGTCGACCAATTTGACGAGTTCAAGGATTCAACTCATTTGAAAAATTAGGTCGAGTTTGGGTCAACCCATTAACCTGATGTTGAAACGAATTTGATCCATCTTGTAACAGGCGCACAGTGACATAGGCGTTCTGCTCGAGTCTCCCGTCCCGCCCTAGTCAGCTCGCATCTTCACAGGATCGCAACCGCAAGCCCTAATCGCTACGAGTCCAACCCATCCAGCCTGAGTTCGGTCATAGGACTCGCAAAGCTCACCCGTGCGACTTCTCGCCAGCCGCGAGTCCAACCTACGAGGCCACACTTCTTTCATGGGATTTTGCCCGGGCGTCTGCCGGCCTTCACGTCTCTGCCTCTGCCAAAAAGTCCAACCCATGCGTTTTGCATCTTTCGCCTCTGCTTGCACGGCGAGTTGGGTCGGGTTGACCCGAGTTTTTTGCGGGTTGGGTCCAAGTTTGATTTTTTGACTCGTTTGCAAAAAACGGGTCGGGTCGAACAATTGCAAGTCAATGTTGGGTTCGACTTGAACCTGACCCGCAAGCTGTTTTTGACACCCATACCGGCAATTATCATTCCACTACGATCATACCTACCAAATGAATAGGTCAACACTCTCTTGAGAACAACTGTCATGTCATTCTCCAACCATATAGTTTGCTCTACATTAAGCCAACACCCTTCTCCTCCGAGGAGTGTTATCTATAATCAACCATGGATACTAATGAAATCATTTCAATTTGGGAAGACCCGTGATTTTTTTCTTTTTCAGGATTTTTTATGAGAAATTATATGTCTCTTATAAATGTTGTACACTACTATTTTATCTCCAAGTGTATTGGATCTTCGTACAAAACTAAAATGCTAAATTTTATATCTCTCTACTGCTGAAAATGTTCCAAGATGCAGCAAAGCTAATTATTATTCCTGCCTAACAGACATAATAAAAAAGAACTTCTCGTCAAGGTTGACATGCCAATTGAAGAATTAAAGGGTAAAGTTTTAAACTAATTATCATTAGAACTGTTGCGTCCTGGAATATTCGCGGCGGTAGAGAAATATATGGTTTAACGTCTTAGCGTTGTACGAAAATCCGGCACGCAATCAGATAAGGAGAGAGGGTCTAGCATTTATGAGACACCAAGATTTTTACTTGGAAAACCCCTGTAAAAGGAGAAAAAAACCACGGGGCCTGGCCCAGTTTGAATGAATCCACTAGTATTTGTAGTCGATTACAAATGAGGCCCTTCCTTAGGAGAAGGCCTTGGATTAATGTAGCAAATGTACATCATATAGATTGCATTACATGGTAGGAGTTACATATACAGGTTTGTTTGGCCTGAAGGACCGTAGTCGGCAGGAGACCGGGGTCAGAAAGACCGTTGTCTGTTGATGGAGGTCGGAAGGACCATAGTAGGCGACGAAGGCCTGAAGGACTGTAGTCGATAGAAAATTGGGGTCTGAAAGACCGTTGTCTGGTGATGTAGGTCGAACAAACCGTAGTAGGTGATCAAGGCCTGAAGGATCGTAGGCGGTAGGAGACTGGGGTCTGAAAGACCGTTGTTTGGTGATGGAGGTCGGAAGGACCATAGTAGGCGACGAAGGCCTGAAGGAACGTAGGCGGTATGAGACTGTGGTCTGAAAGACCGTTGTCTGGTGATGGAGGTCGGACGGACCGTAGTAGACGACAGAGGTCAGAAGGATCGTATACGGTAGGAGACAAGGAGTCAGGTGTTAGTCCCAGTGTCACTTGGAAGATCAGATGTTGATGGTCTGACCTTGAGTAGGATGTCGGGTCTTAAGCAGGACGTCAGGTCTTCAGCAGGACGTCGGGACTGAACGTCGGACCTTAAGGCAGTGGTGAAATGAAACTCCGGCGGTGGTCCGGCGAGGTTTCGGTGGTGGTCCGGCGAGGTTCCTGCAGCGGTCCGGCGGAGGTCCGGCGGTGCTTCTGCGGTGGTCCGGCGGCCGTCGAGGAGGAGCTTCCTCCTTCTCTTCTTGATTCGGCCTCCCTCTTATGAGAAATGAGGGCTCTATTTATAGATTTTCTGGAGTGGCATGGCCCGTAAATAAGCGTGAGATCAGGGGCGAATAGGGAGTGGTTGAATGGACGGTCGATATTGAATCCTACAATCGTGCACCGTTCGTTGGTCATTTGAATGCCTTAGTGATGTCGGAATTCAGTGATCTTGGGCTCGTTGGATTCGTCTCGTCGATCCCTTCGATTCGAGTATAAGATCGTCAAAATCGAAGACCGTTTGGTAACTCAAATTGCTGTTTGAACCTTCCAACAGCGCTTTGAGCCCTTGATTCGGACTCATTTGGGCTTGGATTGGGTTGATCTTGGTGTCCTGGGTTCGTATTTCCGAGACGCTCAGTTTGACTGTAAGCTCGCTGAAATCGGAGTTTGGGTGCTCCCAAAATTAATTTTTGAAGTTTCCCACTAGCTTTTGCCTCGAGATTCATGCCCGATCAAGCTAATTTTTTGATGCCGTATCAGTTGCCCCCCTTTTTTCGGACGTCAAAGCTCCAAAAGTCCGAAAATACTTGTTCCAAAATTTTACATTAGTCAAATCGCAAAAAATTGCGTTCCAAAAGTTAAATGCTTGCTCAAACTTGATCATAGAGGCCCCGTTGAGCTTCGAAAGTGCCGAAATCGAGTCCGGAACGTTGAAAAACGTGTCCGGGGACCCCAAAAACGTTCGAATCGGACCGTCCGGGCCGAAAATCGGGCCCGGACACGCGTAGGCGGCCAAACCGGCCGGCCGGCCGGCCGGCCGCCGCCCGCCGCCGCTTGCCGGCGGCAGCTGGCCTGCCGCGCGCCAACAGGCGCGTCCCGCGCGGTTAGGCTATTTGAATTTTTTTTTGTGGGACCCACATGGATTAAAAAATTCGAAAAAATCCCAGAAAAATCCAAAAAATTCAGAAAAAATTCTGAAAAATTCAGAAAAATTCAAATTTTTTATGAATTCTAGAAAACTCTAGAAACTTCCCCTCTTCACTCACAAAAACTATAAATAGGTCCCCTAGGCCTTTAGAAAAATTGTCCCTCTCCTCTTCTTCTCCTCTTTTCTTTTCTTCTTCTCCTTCTCTCCCTCTGTCCTTACTATTGAGGCTTTCCCTCGATTTTTCGAGGCCCCTCTCTTGGCAAGGAAGTCCGGAGATTCCCCTTCTTCTCTTCTCCCTCTGTCCTTACTATTGAGGCCTTCCCTCGGTTTTCCGAGGCCCCTCTATTGGCAAGGAAGTCCGGAGATTTCCCCTTCTTCTCTTCTCCCTCTGTCCTTACTATTGAGGCCTTCCCTCGACTTTTTGAGGCCCCTCTCTTGGCAAGGAAGTCCGGAGATTTTCCCTTCTTCTCTTCTCCCTCTGTCCTTACAATTGAGGCTTTCCCTCGGCCTTGTCCAGGCCCGAGGCCCCTCTCTTTGCAAGGAAGTCCGGAGATTTCCCCTTCTTCTCTTCTCACTCTGTCCTTACTATTGAGGCCTTCCCTCGGTTTTCCGAGGCCCCTCTATTGGCAAGGAAGTCCGGAGATTTCCCCTTCTTCTCTTCTCCCTCTGTCCTTACTATTAAGGCATTCCCTCGATTTTTCGAGGCCCCTCTATTGGCAAGGAAGTCCAGAGATTTTTCCTTCTTCTCACTCTATTTTCGAGAGATATTGCGGAGTTCTGATGTTAGTTGGTTGGAGATGGAGGTCGGAGAGACCGTTGTAAGGAGGGAGGTTGACAGCGAACAGAAGTCCAACGAAGGTTGGAGAAGTATGACGATGAGTAGACATTCAACGACATGTAAAAGCCCGATGAATGTCCGTCGATATGCAGGAGTTCGATGTCGAGTAGAAGACCGATGATAGTCTCGCAATGAGTATAAGTCCAGCGTCGGGGAGAAGTATGATGACAGGTAGGAATTTAACGTCGCGTAGACATACAGCGTCAGGCAGAAGACCGACGAAAGTCTATTAACTGATAGAAGTCCGACATCCGGTAGAAGTATGAAGTCGGGTAGAGGTGCAGCGTCGGGTAGAAGACCGACAAAGGTTTGTCGACGGGCAGAAGTCCGATGACGAGTAGAAGTCCGCTGACGAGTAGAAGTCCGACGACAGGGAGAAGTCCGACGTCGTGTAGAAGTACGGCCTCGGGCAGAAGACCGATGAAAGTTCGTCGACAGGCAGAAGTCCAACGACGAGTAGAAGTCCGCTGATGAGCAGAAGTTCGACAATAAGGAGAAGTCCGACGTCGTGTAGAAGTACAACCTCGGGCAGAAATCCGATGAAAGTTCGTCGACGAGCAGAAGTCCGACGACGAGTAGAAGTCTGCTGATGAGCAGAAGTTCGACGACAAGGTGAAATCCGACGTCGTGTAGAAGTACGGCCTCGGGCAGAAGACCGATGAAAGTTCGTCGACGGGCAGAAGTCCGACAACTAGTAGAAGTCCGACGATAGGGAGAAGTCCGACGTCGTGTAGAAGTACAGCCTCAGGAAGAAATCCGATGAAAGTTCGTCGATGGGCAGAAGTCCGACGACAGGGAGAAGTCTGACGTCGGATAGAAGTACTATCGGGTAGAAGACCGACGAAAGTCCCTCGACGGCTAGTAATCCGTCGACAGGTAGTAGTCCGACGGCACGCAGAAGTCCGACGTTGGGTATTAGTCCGTCGAAAGTCCTGTAAGGCAAAAATTTAGTGAAAGGAGGAAATTCAACAACATATAGAAATTTAACTTTGTACAGAAGTCCATTGACAGAATTCTGGTGTCGTTAACCAAGGATGTATAATCTAACCGAGGTTGTTTCTCAGAGCCTTTGCTCGATGATATTAACCAATATTGGATCCACCAATGATGTAAGACCTATCCAAGGTTATATGTCAGAGCATTTGCCCGATGACATTAACCTGTATGGAAGAGATCGAGATAATCCACCAAGGATGTAGGGCCTTTCCAAGGTTGTATGTCGGAGCCTTTGCTCAACGACGTTAACATGTGTGGAAGAGGTTGGGAGAATCCACTAAGGATGTAAGACCTTTCCGAGGTTGTATGTCGGAGCCTTTGCTCGACGACGTTAACCTGTGTGGAAGAGGTCGGGAGAATCCACTAAGGATGTAGGACCTTTCCGAGGTTGTATGTCGGAGCCTTTGCTCGACGACGTTAACCTGTATGGAAGAGGTCGGGATAATCCACCAAGGATGTGAGATCTTTCCGAGGTTGTATGTCGGAGCCTTTGCTCGACGACGTTAACATGTGTGAAAGAGGTCGGGAGAATCCACCAAGGATGTGAGACCTTTCCGAGGTTGTATGTCGGAGCCTTTGCTCGACGACGTTAACCTGTGTGGAAGAGGTCGGGAGTATCCACCAAGGATGTGAGACCTTTTCGAGGTTGTATGTCGGAGCCTTTGCTCGACGATATTAACCTGTATGGAAGAGATCGAGATAATCCACTAAGGATGTAGGACCTTTCTGAGGTTGTATGTCGGAGCCTTTGCTCGACGACGTTAACTTGTGTGGAAGAGGTCGGGATAATCCACCAAGGATGTGAGACTTTTTCGATGTTGTATATCGGAGCTTTTGCTCGACGACGTTAACCTGTGTGGAAGAGGTCAGGAGAATTCACTAAGGATGTGAGACCTTTCCGAGGTCGTATATCGGAGCTTTTGCTCGACGACGTTAACCTGTGTGGAAGAGGTCAGGAGAATCCACTAAGGATGTGAGACCTTTCCGAGGTTGTATGTCGGAGCCTTTGCTCGACGACATTAACCTATGTGGAAGAAGTCGAATCGAATCCCCCTGGGATCGATTTTACCTTGATTGGGAGGGGGCGAATGCCGCGTGTATCCCGAATCAAAGTTGAAGAAGGGTCTATCTTTAGACCGTTACTGTCTTTTTGAAGTCGAGATTAAGACATTGTTCAAGGAGTGGAAGTCCAGTTTGGGACTGTATGTGGCTTGAAATTTATAGGAAGCTTCCTTGCATTTTTATGGAGTTTCCTTATATATCATCTTGGATATGAATGTTTTTGAGAGATTTTCTTGACTAAAATTGTAGTCAAGGTTGCCCCCCAGTCTGGATCTGATTCCAATAACATGGATGCTTCAATAGCAGTTGAATAACCTTTTGGGGTTGGAGCAAAAATTGCCCCCCAATCGGGAATCCGTTTCCCACAGACGGCGCCAAACTGTTGCGTCCTGGAATATTCGCGGCGGTAGAGAAATATATGGTTTAACGTCTTAGCGTTGTACGAAAATCCGGCACGCAATCAGATAAGGAGAGAGGGTCTAGCATTTATGAGACACCAAGATTTTTACGTGGAAAACCCCTGTAAAAGGAGAAAAAAACCACGGGGCTTGGCCCAGTTTGAATGAATCCACTAGTATTTGTAGTCGATTACAAATGAGGCCCTTCTTTAGGAGAAGGCCTTGGATTAATGTAGCAAGTGTACATCATATATATTGCATTACATGGTAGGAGTTACATATACATGTTTGTTTAGCATGAAGGACCGTAGTCGGCAGGAGACCGTAGTCGGCAAGAGACCGGAGTCAGAAAGACCGTTGTCTGTTGATGGAGGTCGGAAGGACCATAGTAGGCGACGAAGGCCTGAAGGAATGTAGTCGATAGAAATCTGGGGTCTGAAAGACCGTTGTCTGGTGATGTAGGTCGAACAAACCGTAGTAGGTGATGAAGGCCTAAAGGATAGTAGGCGGTAGGAGACTGGGGTCTGAAAGACCGTTGTCTGGTGATGGATGTCGGAAGGACCATAGTAGGCGACGAAGGTCTGAAGGAACGTAGGCGGTAGGAGATTGGGGTCTGAAAGACCGTTGTCTGGTGATGGAGGTCGGACGGATCGTAGTAGACGACAGAGGTCAGAAGGACCGTATGCGGTAGGAGACAAGGAGTCAGGTGTTAGTCCCAGTGTCACTTGGAAGATCGGATGTTGATGGTCTGGCCTTGAGTAGGACGTCGGGTCTTAAGCAGGACGTCAGGTCTTCAGCAGGACGTCGGGACTGAACGTCGGACCTTAAGGCGGTGGTCCGAAGAGGTTTCGGTGGTGGTCCGGCGAGGTTCCTGCAGCGGTCCGGCGGTGCTTCTGCGGTGGTCCGGCGGCCGTCGAGGAGGAGCTTCCTCCTTCTCTTCCTCCTTCTCTTCTTGCTTCGGCCTCCCTCTTATGAGAAATGAGGGCTCTATTTATAGATTTTCTGGAGTGGCATGGCCCGTAAATAAGCGTGAGATCAGAGGCGAATAGGGAGTGGTTGAATGGACGGTCGATATTGAATCCTACGATCATGCACCGTTCGTTGGTCATTTGAATGCCTTAGTGATGTCGGAATTCAGTGATCTTGGGCTCGTTGGATTCTTCTCGTCGAGCCCTTCGATTCGAGTATAAGCTCGTCAAAATAGAAGACTGTTTGGTAACTCAAATTGCTGTTTGAACCTTCCAACAACGCTTTGAGCCCTTGATTCGGACTCATTTGGGCTTGGATTGGGTTGATCTTGGTGTCGTTGGGTTCGTATTTCCGAGACGCTCAGTTTGACTGTAAGCTCGCTGAAATCGGAGTTCGGGTGCTCCCAGAATTAATTTTTGAAATTTCCCACTAGCTTTTGCCTCGAGATTCGTGCCCGATCAAGCTAATTTTTTGATGCCGTATCAAGAACTTTAATTAGTCATTAAACCAACGAATTAGAAAAAAATTTCAAAGTCATTTGATTTAATAACTAATTAAAATTTTAATGATAATTAGTTTAAAATTTACCCAGAATTAAACCAGTCCTATAAAATTTAGATGAAATGCAGAGTTTTTGTCAAGAATAATTGATAACTAATTAGCATCTTAAAATAAAGTTACAGCGTGAGATTTACCAGGCACTTGTGGTTACCGCGAGCAAGAGAGCAGTAGAGAGAGAGAGAGCGTGAGAGGCCGAGAGTCAGAGAGAGAGAGGATACAGAGAGAGTGCGCAAGGTCATTTGGGCAAAGAGAGGAGTTAGCGTTAGAATGCGAACGGGGGTTGGGCAAAAAACGGAGGAGTTAGTGTTCTCACCCCAAAGCCAGCTCTTTAGTCCCTACACTGGCCCCCCGGCATTCATGATTCATTGCCCTCTCTCTCTTTCTCTCTCTCTCTCCCCCCACCCGAGCTTTTATTTCTGTGAGTGAAATGAGAGAAGGTTTGTGCCTTCAACTTCCCCACCTTTCGTACTAAATGATACACCCACCACCTCCCTTCCTCTGCAAAATAGCCATGCTGCTTGCGCTGAAGCCCTTGTTCTTCTTCTTCTTCTTCTTCTGAAGTCCGGGGTGGAATGGGAAGGCGCACACTTTTCCTTGTTTTCATTTTCCTGTGTGAGTATTATTTTGTTTATTTATTTTTTTTCATGATCTGGTGTATCGTATTCTTTTTTTTGGGAATTGTCCTGTAAGATGGGTTTTGGTTATGCAAGCTTGTTTCTTTTTAATATATTGAGTGGGTTTTGTGAGATGGAAGTGGAAATTATGTGGAGATTTGGGGTTTTGGTAGTGGGTGATTTATGGCGAGTGGCCGAGTGGGTTTTTGTGCTCTTATTCAGGAAAAAAGTAGTTTGTTTTGCAGAATGAGCTCTGAGTTTGTCTTATGCTAGAATTTTCACTCTTTTGGAGTTTCCCTCATCGATTGAAGAGTAGGTGTCGGCTGTTCTGAATGGAATTTAGGGTTTTGTTCTTACTTGAATTTTCTACTTATAACGTTTTAAGATTCTGAAACCAAAGAAAATTGGTTTGGTTCCTTAATTGGAGTTTGCATCATTCTATTTGTCGAGCAGATTTGAGATTGGGACTTACATTAGTTGAGTTTTGAGAATTAATACGGATTTTACATATTAAATGCTCAAATTCTTCTATTTTGGAAAGAATGTTCTGTTGATTGCCCATTTGGTGAGATGTAAATACTTAATTTAGTGACTCAGTTATTTACTTTCTTGTTTCTTAATTATATTCTGAAATGAACATATTTTAGATTGTTCAAAGTGTTTGTGGAAACTATGAATCTGAGTTTTGTTTCAAACTTAGAAGTTTTAGGAGCTTATAGAGAAACGAATTTGACATTAGCACTGAAATGCCAAAAACGAACTTCATCTTTGATTGAACTCTGATAGGATATAAAAGTTTTATTGAGTGGGAATGTGTTTTGAAAAACTGCAAGGTGTCTCATTTCTTAACATCACCTGCTGTATGTATTATCGTGAATTACATTTTATGATTTCATCTTAAATGTGAGGAAATGTGGATGTTATATGGTATAAAATGACTTTTTTGTTTGTTTTGTGTTAGTGTGTTACTAGATTTTGTCATGTTTTCTAAGCTATAGGTCCTCCTTTCAATTCTTGCCTTTCTTTGTTTTTGTTGTACCATATGGTTTAATGGGCATATGCTGTGTTTTGTTTGCTGCAAATTTGTTGTGTCTAGTTCATTGCTTGAGTATGCGTGTCGGTGTTAAATTTTAAAAAATAAATTTTGGTGTAAAGCATGTAGGTTTTAATTTGGTTTCCTATCATGATAATAACACTAGTGTTAACATTGATGTGAATCCATTGATAGGAAAGGAATAAATGGTGATTCTAGTTTATTGGCAACTCCCTTTGCTGGGGGGAGAGTGAAAGGTATAAAAACTCAGATTAGAAGAAGGTTAACCCATTCTCATTCATATTTTGCTGTCTCCAAATAAAAATTATTTATAGAAAAACAAGATTACTAAAGACTCAATAAGACATATTAAGTACTTGATAACACAAACTCAATCCATATTCAACTCTAGCTATATTGTATAATTATTTAACTAATACCCATTAACCTTTTATGGATCCCTGAGTTTACCCAACCATTCAAATTGACCTTGCTTTCAAGGTCGAAGAAATATAAGAAAAAATAGATAGACGGATGTGGCTAGAGTTGGACAAAGGTGATGATGTGGATGAGAGGTTTAGGTGTGAGCAAAGTTAATGTTGAATATGGCCGGAAATACGATAGTGAGATTTGGTACAACCGGAGGTCTTGAAGGATTTTGGGATCTGGATGTGGGAGTAGCAGATTGAATGAGATCCGTGATGCAACGATGATCAATTTTTGGATGAATGATGTTGGATCTTGCGGGATCTTAAGGTCTGATGGGTCGATTAATGATGGTGATTAGGTTTGAATTGAAGGTGAAGACATGCAGATTAAAGTTGGAGTTGTCTTGGAGAATGGGAGCTAGCAATGGAGATCTAGGATGGAGATGTATTTGGATGGTCCTAATTTTTCTTTTTTCTTTCAATGCTTGCTGAGGCAATTGGAGGCAGAGTGAGCAGCGATGTTGGTGGGAGAGCAAACAATTATGATAGATGGAGAGCAGTGATAAAGATTTATTTTTCTTTTTGTTTTTAGTAAAATCAAGGTGGAGAGCTTGCCATGAAGCGAATTTGGTGTGACGTGGAATCGAGGCGGCTGGGAACAGTGGCTAACTATCTAGTGGCAAGGCTCACTGAGGAGACCATTTATTTGAACCCATTTCTAGGTGAGGGATAAAAGGCGATTCTAGTTCACCAGCAATACCAGAAATTGGGTGGGGGAGAGAGAAATGTATCATAACTGATGTTAAAAGATGCTCAACTCATTTTCATTCATGCCCTAATATCTCCAAATAGAGGCTATTTATAGAAATGCAAGAACATTGAAGACTCTATAAACACATAATAAGTATCTAGTAACCTAAACTTAACTCATACTATATATTACAATTATTTACTAGAACTCAGGTTAGTAGAAGCTTACTCATTCTCATTCATACCCTAAAATCTCCAAATAGAGACTATTTATAAAAAAAAAAGACTACTAAAAACTCAAGAAGCCCCTATTAAGTGCCTAATAATCCAAACTCAACCCAAATTATCTATTAGAATTTTGTAACTATTAACACACTAGCATGTTATGGAGGTCCCTAAAAAACTTTTGCTCGAATGACTCATGATGAACTTAATTTCTATAATTGATGGGATATACATATTATTTAGCAGTTGAGGATTTGTAGTTGATGCATCTTTTTTAATGGTTGATATTTATGGTAATTTCATTCCTAGGTTTAGATAAAAGGAAGATCTGTGAAAGGGCTTTTAGATTGAGCCGATAAGAACTTAAAATTAATGAGCAATTTTTGTTTCACTCTAGCAAGATATGATGCTTAATTTGAAATTGGGTGTTACAGTATAAACTTACCTAACTTTAGCTTATTGATTCCTTAAATTATGCTTTTTAAATACACAAAACAAACGTTTTAATTGTTTAATACAGCTATGAAACAGTGGATTCCATTTTATTCTTTTTGCAATGCTTTCTTCCTTCATAAATTCTGACTACCAAAAAGGTTGTCAGAAAGCCATGCATCGTATGGTCAATTTATTTGGGTGGGCTATGATTTTTTTCACATGAATTACTATTTAGTAGATTTGTTGATCGAGTTCTTTTAACAGACTCGACCATTGAATCATTTCCATAGATGAGAAGAGCAACATAAGATTTGTACAAACAGCAGTGTGTTAACTGGGTTGTCTCTTAAGCAGTCGGCATCAAATAATTAATGAATTTTATGGAATTTGGGTTCATTTTGCGAAGAAAACAAAGAACATAAGTTCAGCGGGTGAAATTTCACCTTTAGTTAATAGTATGGTTCATTATCAATGCATTGCTGAACAGAAAAGTTTATTTGAAGCTGATAGTGATCCGAAATGAAAGGAAGGTTGATGTTTTGGCCTTGGTCGGGGATTTGAAAGTTTAATTTATATTTAGGTTTTAATGGAACTAGTGGCTCAAAATATGAAATATTTTTTGGCATTGCGGTAAAGTATTGAGACTTGGAAGGTGATTATTGAATTAAGAGCGAGACATCCTGCATAAGATAACATGCATTTAATTTTTGTTCTGCATCATAAAAGTCTAATACTATCCAAGAAAAAAGAAATTACCGAATAATTATATCAAGAAACTTCCAACAGTTAGAAGGTGAAGGAAGGTTCTCAGTGTTGATGGCTGAATATATCCCAAACAGCAAACTTCTTAACCTGCATTTTGTGTAGCATGATATGTTATCTTGGACTATATGTTTTACGTTCTTGTTTTATATTTTCCAAACATGAGTTTTCCAGTTTACTTTTCGTGCCATATTTTTTTATATCTTTTGCACATTCTTTATGATTAGAAATAGTATATATGATGTTGCATTCTATGGTTTTGCTTAGGGGTTGTTTGTTTTGAATAAGAAGGGTGTAAATTATTCCATATGTAAGGATTTTGAAAATATTGATGTTTGGCTTGAAGTTAAAGAAATGCAGAATATAGTTTTGAAGTATTTGGAAGTCACATTCTATTTCAATTTTGGTGTATTTGAAAATTGTTAGATTTGACTAATTTTCAAATACATTGTGATTTTTTTTGCCATTATTGCCGCCATTTCCAGTCGGCCCGCGCTAACTGCCATCACCAACATCACCTCTGCCGGCCACCATGTGCTGTCAGTTGCCAACCAATGCCGCCATCTTCCACTCACACCACCTCCAGTGTTTGTGGCTGCGACCACTCTCTATTGTTTTCATCCTCCGACTAATGTCATCGACATTGCTGTCGGCCATCGACCACCACCATCATTGGGCTTTACACTGCAATAATTTGACTTCAAGCCAAACATAGAAAAGTAATCACCTACTTTTATTTTACACTCATCCAAAAATTAAACATTGATTTTTGGAGTTATTCAAGACTGTAGCAAAGTACATTATCTTTAATAGACACCATTCCGACCGTCTGTCTAATATAATAATTAAGAAATGATATTATTAGAGGGATTGTTGGAGTGAGGTCTATTGAAGATGATAGAATTGAAAATAGGCTTATGTGATTTAGATATATACAAAGAATGATAAAAAATGTACTGATGTTATAAGTAGATAAAACTTGTGTCAGGGGATTAGGGAAGAGAATGGACAGGCCTAACCACCTAAGGTTGCATGGATAAAAGCTGTTCAAAATGATTTACGAAGAATAGGTTTAGCACCCTAGGCATCACTTAGCATAAATAAGTAAAAAATGATGATTCATAAAGACGAACTTAATTGGTTTGAATGAGTCTAATGATCATGATGGAGTTGGTAAAGCTAGTTTTTTTAAAATAAAGATTATGTAGAAATGTTTAGAAAAGATGTTCAAATTCAAGTAACTTGATACATGCACTCCTTGGCCTTTTCTCCAACCCATTTAACTTTCTGAATATATAGAATATTTATCTTTCTATGATTCATTAGTTCTATTAATTTGTCTATAAGAATACCTAGATTTCAATTTCCTATCCCATTTTTATAGATGTTAAGTTCTTGGATTCTTGTAACTAATTTTTTTAGATTTAGACAAATCATTACTTTTTCATCATATTTGAATTTCACGGATCTTTTTCCCATCTACAATAGGTTTAAGTTTACCATAATTAACAATGAGTTTCTTTAGACCTAAACATAATTGAAAGGCCAATCACATCTATAAGTTTTCTTGCTTGAAATCCCATATCTAAAAGGATGCATATTTGTAGACCCATCGATTGATGAGTTAAATATAAACTCAGCCCCAATTAGTTGTATATATTGAACATAGTAATGGATCACTTAAACTTCTATCAACCCCTTTAGTTTGCCATTATTTTGGTGATGATAAGGAAAATTTTATTTGAATTATCATTTTTTCTTAAAGCTTCCTTGGTAGAACTGATAAAATATCACATCATAATTTTGGCTAATTCATGCCATTTAATTACCTCCTTCAAATGTAACGGATAGTTTTTTTTAAAAAAAAAAGGAATTATGTCATTTGATAAAATCAAGTTAGATGACAAGGGTAAAATTATAGTTCTTGAAATTAGTCGTAATCCTAGCATGAAATTTATCCTAATATTTTCCGAGTATTTATAAGAAATAGATAAGTGAGTATGAACTCCAATATTATTTATTTTAACCTTATCTAGTTGACAAGTTTTACATTCTGATACTGTTCTTGCTATGCCTCTTTTTAAACTTTGTCAGTAATATCTTTTTATTTTTTTTTGTTTAGATAGTTTTACCACTATCAGAGCAAATGCAATTCTCGAATAATTTTATTTCTCAAGAAAAAAATCAGGAGCATACACCAATGAGTTTCCTGAAAATGGTAGTACGCTCTATTTATTACATGCTTTATATTATTAGGTGCTTTCATTTATAGGTAGTGGTAGAGTTAGAAAAATTTCTTTAGTGGAGACTTAGAAATTACATTTTTACTATTAGAAACTTCAAATAGCTTATTTTTATTAATATATATTTATTATTTAATATGAATTAAAATTTATGCATGCCCCCTTATGCCCTCTCTTAAATCTGCCTTTGTTTATAGTGTGTGTTGTTCTTTTGTCATTTAACTGTATTTTGTTCTATTTTTTAGCTCTATGATGCTGGTTTCTTGCAGTTGTAATCAAGTATCTTATGCTTCATATAATGTAATATCTGGTATTCCTATCTGAACAGTAACATATTGAGTTCATTCAGGTTTACAAGATGTTTTCTGCATATTGGGTTATGTTTCTGATAATAGCTCGCCGCGGAAGCATGCCATTGTTTTGACGAATGCGAAGAAGGAGAATACACTTCTGCCTTATATTTCTCCCAATGGTTCTCCCCGGCCATTTATTCCACTGCTTGCACCTTCTCCTTTGGCACCATTTATGAACAGCACTACACCAAAACTGTCAGGTAACGCTGAAAGAAAATCATTTATATTTTTGCAGATTATTTATTTTAATTGCTATTTCTTATGAAATTATATCAGGTTTGCTTAACTTCTGTAGGGCGATGCGGGCTAAACTTCAGTGCTATCAATGATTTGATGAAAACAACCGCAGTTGATTGCTTAACTTCATTCGCTCCTTTGTTGGCCAATGTGATTTGTTGCCCTCAGTTGCATGCTACCCTTGATATCCTTTTAGGCCAATCAAGCAAGCAAACGGGAATGCTTGCCCTTGATTCAAGGCATGCAAACTATTGCCTATCAGATGTTCTGCAGATTTTAGGAAGTCAGGGAGCCAGTTTAGAGCTTCAGCAAATTTGTTCAATTTATCCATCTAATCTTAGTGAAGGTTCTTGCCCTGTTAGTGATGTTAATGGGGTTGAAAGTGCTATTGATTCCTCTAAATTCCTTGCTGCATGCAAACAAGTTGACCCGGTGAATGAGTGCTGCAGCAAAGTATGTCAGAACGCTATTCTTGATGCTGCTGAGAAGATTTCCATGAGAGATGGAGCCTTAACGAGGATGGGAATAACAAAGAACTTAGCGGAGAAAGCATCAAGTGTTGATGATTGTAGAAGCATTGCCCTCAGATGGTTGTCAAGTAGACTCGACACACTTTCTGCGACAAAAGTGCTTCGAAGGGTATCCAACTGTAATGTCAATGGAGGTAGGATTACATATAGTCCTGCTCTTTGGCATTTTTTCACAGCTGATTCATGATGCGATGAATTTATGGCCTTGTGCAAAATTTATTTTGTTTAATTGTGAAATTGATTTGATTGAGGTTTCATTTGGGACGACTTTCTTACTGCTTCTTAAAGCAGCTTTTTAGTACAAAAATTAAAATATTTTAACTAAAAAATTACTTTAAGAAGCATTAAGAAAGTCGTCCCAAACGAAACTTGAGTTAGACAAAAATCCTCCCAAACGAAACCTGAGTTAGACAAAAATCTATAGATTGTGAACAATCTCTACTTCTTTCATCATTCTCACATCACTGCATATGGGTTTTATTTGTTATTTGCTAGTTTGTTTCTTTTTTTAACTTTGGGTATGTTGTTCAGATGATGTAGGATGTGCACGATACTCAACTTCTTAAAGTAACGCATTTATTTTATTTTCTTTGCCACAGTTTGTCCGCTTGTCTTTCCAGATACCAAAAATATTGCCAAAGAATGTGGAAATAAGATAAAAAATCATACTACTTGCTGCCATGCTGTGAATAAATATGTAGCTCACTTGCAGAAACAAAGCTTCATAACTAATTTGCAAGCAGTGGATTGCGCTTCAAAACTGGCTCTGCATTTGCAAAATGCTAATGTTAGCACCGACGTTTACAGACTCTGTCAAATCACTCTGAAAGATTTTTCTCTCCAAGGTGGGTAAAATTGAACAGTTAAGGAAGATAATATACATGCTTGGACTCTTAGGAATTATAGCATACTCTCGGTGCAAGAGACTCTTAACTAAGGCTTTGTTTGGGGCAGTTTTTTTATTGCTTCTTAAAGTAGTTTTTTAATACAAAGAATAAAATTTTTGTACTAGAAAGCTGCGTTAAGAAGCAATAAGAAAACCATCCCAATCAAAGCCTAAGACAGGGTTGATTTATGCAACCTTTGTATTATAAATTTCCAAAGAACTTCTTGTCATTATTGGAACCTGTGACCTTGGGGTTATAATGGAGCCATTAGACCGCTACTTTTAAGAACTGTTTTCATAATTTGTGAAATGTTTCTGTTTTATATCGGCTAATTATTTTTTGCATCTTTTGACTCAAAAAGTTCAAGTGATTTGCTAATGATTTTTCTTCTTCTTTTCCTTTGCTCTGGATGGTTGATTGCTCAAATTACATGATTGAATGCAGTCGGATCTCAAGGTAAGATAATCATCTTAAGCTTAGTATCATTTGAAATTCTTTCTAGTGACAAACCATAACAAGTGGTTTGCTGGCACCTCAGTCCTTTTATATTTATTACTACAATACTACCACATCTAAAGATGCCTTGTTATAAATGACACAAAGCACTTCTATATGTATGATATCGTATTAGCTTTTTTCATTTAGCTATTTCCATACCATTTATTGGAACCAATCAAACGGCCGTATAAAATAATCAGAACTACAGATGATGACCTGGTTGGATGCATAGACATGGAGTTTCTTAATATGCTTACACAATCTTTAATGAGTATTATCTTTTTTTCATCAGAAATTGCACGGTGGAGAATATTAAAGAGTACCTAATCACGTATGACACTATGCTGCTATGCGACTTATTGAATTTATTCATCATTTTAAGAATATATATATAAAAAAAAATGCAGAGATAGGTCTTTGCATCATATGAATGAAACTACTGTTGTGTTGTGGTGTTGGAATTATCCATTTAAAAAAAAAAGGAAGCAACAGTGGCATGTGGAATTCCTACTTATGCTGATACCTGTCCCAATTTGAGGGCTTTGAGTTTCGGTGGTGGCATTCGAGTTTTTTGCTTTGCGCTTATCCTGTTACATACTGTGTGATTTGGAAGGAATTGCATAGGTAGGCGGCATGGGTTTGACGGAATTAGCTTGTATGATCTATGTCTGCTGCTATTCCATGGATTTGGCAATTCAAATTTAGTTTTGAATGATAAATTTCATATTACAATTGTGAATCGTTTGTGAAGAGTTTATAAATAGTGGTTTTAAATTGAGAAAGATCCTATGCTAACCATATCTATTAATCTCGGTTACAAAGAGTCTATAAATAATGGTTTTAAACATATAACTTACAATTTTTGGCTTGAATAAAGTTTTTCTTTTTTAATTTTCAATCTTTTGAGTGCCTTAGATGGTTTGGTCACATAAAACAACGGCATTCCAATGACCCAGTTAGGAAAGTAAAGGTATTAGATTTAATTTATGTTAAGAAAGATAGAGGTAGACCTAAAAAGACTTGATTAAAAATATTAGAAATGATATTTCTTTATTAGATTTAAACAAGAATTTGACTTTTAATAGTACACGGTGGAAAAAAAAAATTTCGTGTAGCTGACCACACGTAGGTGGGACAAAGGCTTGATATTGTTGTTGAATCTTGTGAGTGCAAGTTGGATGCGTGGTTCTCTAAACTATGGTTCAAGTGAGACTACTTTATTATGGTGAAAGCCATCTTCTTGTACAGGTGTGAGGCCTAGTATTATATTTATTGGGTTATTTCTTTCTTTATCTATTTTTTATACATAATTTGTTATTGGCTAATTTATTGTTTTGATTTTATTAAAAATCTAAATTTATGGAAATGAATTCATTTGCTTGCTGATTTTATTTATTTTCAAATTCTTGCTAAATTTTTTTATATTTACTATTATTTCACTATCAATTTGGCTTAAACTCTACTGTCACTTGCCTTCATTTAAAGAAAGAAAGTTGCCTGTATAATTAATAACTTGTGATATATGAATCCTCTTCTTTCCTTTATATGAAAGCATATTACATGTCATATTACTTACATCAGGAAGCCTAACCTTAATTCATCCTAGATTAAATTAGTACCAGAGCTTTAGTTTTTCATAATATCGCTTAAAAATAGGGCTGATCATTAGGGCATTTTAACATAGTTCGAAAGGCATGAAATTTTAACAACTTTACAAATAAATTGGTTGAACCACTGTACAAGAAAAATCAAATATTTGATGACATTAATCCGTTTGAAATAAGAATTTGATAATTTGGAGCCTAATCGAGTTCATTGATGTGAACTTGAAGTAGATTTCAATCACAGTGATGAAGCAATTCATTTGAATGTTAAATTTGATAGGAAGTAGTGTAATCAACTTCATTGACAATTCATGGTCTTTATTGATGATATTTATGAAATTATTTATGTAAAAATTTAGATATAGGTAATGACATAACAAAAAAATATTAAAGTGGAAATGTCTAGCTATAATGCTAAAATTGATCCTAATGCTATTATTGATTAGTTATTAGATGTAAATAATTTCCTTGAATTCTAAATTATGTGTGATGAGTGATTAATGTGATTTGCAAAAATGAAATTAATTTTTAAAGCTAAAATTTAACGGATGAGTATAGAGAGGTTAGGAAGGGAACATATTATCACATGGTTTAAAATGAAATAATTATTAAAAGAATAATATTTTCCATTCATGCATGGATTGATTGCTTGATGAATTTGATTCATTAAAGAAATGCATTAAATTAGGGTTTAGGGTCTGCCTCTACCTTTGGAGAATTATTTATTGTTGCTTTATGAGATCATTTGAAGGTCGTAAAACAACACTGGGTTTATATCTAATTTGATAGTTGATATCAAGAAAAAATGATGCACCTGACCACATTTTATGGCCCAAACATATTTTTCAATTTGCATTATATTTTGAGTAAATTTAAAATTCACTGTTTCTAGGAGAGTTGATACATATTATGAGAGTGCATCATTTTGTTAAAAATAATCAAGTTTAGTTGTTTGCTCTTACTGCATCCAAGAGAAGTAATATTATAGTCAACAAGGATATCAAAGTCCGAATATATCATGTCAAAACATATATTACACTGGACTTGATAGATAGTATAGAAAGAAATAGTAACGTAGCTATACCTCATATTAAAAAGAGGGTAACAAAGTAGTTTAACTGACCCTTAACCCCTTGGATAATAGAAGTTATGCTTGGCTAAAGGTCTCCGAGCAAGGTGTCTTTTTAAATTCTGCTTCTGGCCGCCTAGCAATAGACAAGGTCAGCAATATTTTGCTAATCTTGTAATAAGTAATCATAAGTAGTATCACCTTTTGCACAATTAGGCTAAAGAATCATTTGCATCTAAATTTGAGCCTCAGTTTTTATAAAGGCATGCTTTAGGTGTCATCAAATTAATAATTATGATAGCGAGTGTCCCATTAGGAACTCACATATAATTATAGAGGAAGCAGATAATGAGATCAATGATTTTGATGATTTTTATAAGTTTCATAAAGAGATTAGTTATTTTGAGCATACTTTAATTGATAGTTCTTTGAATATCATGCTTTGCATCATAGCTACTCCTATGGTTGATTATGATTGGACAACAACAACAACAACATCAAGCCTTTATCCCACTATGTGGGGTCGGCTACATGAATCATTTTTCTCCATTGTGTCCTATTAAAAGTCAAATTCTCGTTTAAATATAATAAAGAAAGATCATTTCTAATATTTTCTAACAAAGTCTTTTTAGGTCTGCCTCTACCTTTCTTAACATAAGTCAAATCTAGTACCTCTACTTTCCTAACCGGGTCATTGAAAGGCCGCCGTTTTATGTGACCAAACCATCTAAGGCGACTCTCTCTAATCTTATCTTCTACTGGAGCTACTACGACCTTTTCACGTATATGCTCATTTCATATCCTATCTCTAAGGGTAAAGCCACTCATCCACCTGAGCATTCTCATCTCTGCCACACTTAACTTAGTATTATGCTTCTCTTTTTAATGGCCAACATTCGGCACCATAAAACATTGCAGGCCTCACCACCATCTTATAGAATTTTCCCTTAAGTTTGAGGGGTACTTTTTTATAACACAACAAGCCCAATGCATTCCTCCACTTCAACCATCCAACTTGAATTCTGCTGATAATATCTCCATCTATTTCACCATCACTCTGAACAATAGATCCAAGATATCTAAAACGTGTACTCTTATTAATGACTTGATCGCCCAAAGTCACAATCCCCTCACTAGGTCTATTTCTACTAAAATTACACTCCATATATTCCGTTTTAGATCTACTCAAGTGAGAACCTTTAGACTCTAAGGTTGACCTCCATAATTCAAGTTTACCTTCAACTCCCTCTCTAGTCTTATCAACAAGAAGAATATCATCAGCAAAAAGCATGCACCAAGGTACATCCTCTTGCAAAGGTCTAGTGAGAACATCCATGCCTAAAGCAAAAAGTTATGGGCTTAAGGCTGATCCTTGATGTAACCCAACCGGAATAGGGAAATACTTGGTCAAACCACCTTGTGTTTGAACACAAGTGATAGCTCCTGCATACATATCTTTAATTATTTGAATATAAGTGGTATTAACTTCTTTCCTTTCAAGAACTCTCCATAGCACTTCTCTTGGAACTTTATCATATGCTTTTTCTAAATCAATAAATATCATATGTAGATCCTATTTATTTTCTCTATATTTCTCCATCAAACCTCTTAATAAATGTATGGCTTCCATAGTCAACCTACCCGGCATGAATCCAAATTGATTATAATTGGACGGAAGTTATAATTTTTCAAGCTTATTTCAAATATGGGTTGAAGCTTCGCAAACTTATAATTGATAGTGATAGTTATATGGATGTCTTAGTCTTCCCTAAAGCACGTGAATTTGAATCCAAAATTAGATCCATATAAGATATATTGGGCTTATAAAATTGTTATCTTGTTTCCCATAGGTGTTTAATTATGATTCAGTTCTCTAATTATAGTGATAGAATATGATCGGATGTGCTACCCATGGATGTTCATATTATTTTGAGTAGACACTGGTTATATGATTTAGATGTTATTTATTTTGAGAGTTATGTTAATCTTGCTTTTAAGTATAATAAGAGAAGGGTAGTTTTTAAACTTACAAAGCCTATTGTTGATATTCATATCAATCCAAAAATCGATTTAGTCAGACACAACGAAAATGGTGAACAATGAACGTGACATCACACAAATCTACTAAACCATCATTCATTTCATGAAACAGATTGTGACGAAGCATTTGGAATATTAAAAATACCTATAAGAGACCACTCACACCACCTATTTTCTATTTGATGAAACTACCTATAAGAGACCACTCACACCACCTAATTTCTATTTGATGAAACTATGCATAATAAATGCATAATCACACAAAATATTTCACAAAATGAATTGCGATAATGCATATGGAGCATCAAATTTATCAATAAAGGAACTCTGGTGCTCAATTTGATTGGACATGGCGAAGAAGATGTACAACAAATGCGATGTCGTGTATGAAAGTTTGTGAGGGTTGTTAAACATTTATGAATTAGACTGAGGCTAGCCAAGAGGGGGTGAATTGATTATTAAAAAAATTTCTTAACGGAAAAAAAAAATCTTTTTGAATATTTTAAAACAACCACTTTATGCAGAGGCAACACTAATTTCACAATAATAAAAAAATCAGAGATTTCGACTATAGAACAAATCACTTAATAGTGCGGAAATTAAATGGAGAAAATAAATAGAAAGAACACACCAGATTTATAGTGGTTTGGTCAACTTGACCTACGTTCACTCCCCGGAAATCTTCTTTCCAGGTATTGCACTAAAAGTAGTCTCTCCTTTTGCCCCCACAACAAGGCGGAGAAGTCCTTACAAAAATTTTCCACCGACCCGGTGAAGCTGAGTACCTTGAATCATTTTACTCCCTCTTAGAGTAGGCAGAGAACCTGGAAATCATTTTTCACCCTCCTGGTGAAGGCAGAGAACCTAGATCCTTTTTCACCCTCCTGATGAAGGCAGAGAACCTGAATTCTATTTTCATCATCCTGGTGATGGTCAGAGAACCAGAATTCTATTTTCACTCTCTATGTGATTGTGAGAGAATCACGATCTTTGTTGAAGAACTTCTCCAAAGCCATAGAGAATCGAAGCAAATGTTTGTTGTTACTAGGCAAGATTTTTGCTTGGAGCAACCTTGTGAATCGGCTCACAACTTCTCCCTCACAAAATCTCCCTCTCTTCTCTCACAAAGCTCTTATTCTTCTTTCCCTCAAGGCTCTCTCCCCAGACGACTAAACAACAAAAGATCTCTAATAAGAGTGTTTAGAAATCCTTAAATAGTGGGCTTAAAAAAATCCCAATTTTCAAGAGATCCGTCTTCTGTTCGTTTAGCACGTATCATACGGTACGATCAATTCAATTTAGACTCGTCCAGCAAGATCGTTCAGATGAACTGTTCAACTTTTATAAGACCTCGTATAATACGATGCAAACATCGTACAGTAAGATATGTAGAAATTCCTTTTATTTGTTTGGGACGATCCTTGGGATGGCCAATTTCGTACACTGGTGATTATCCAGTGATGTGGACATCGTACAGTACGATCAACACAAAAATTATGAATTTTGTTTGGTATGATCCATGGGACGACCAATTTTGTGCACGGTTAATCGTATAGTACGAATTATATCGTACAATACAATCAGTCACAATAATTGTCCATAATTTGATTGCCATATATCGCAGGATTAATTAAGAAAGATTTTAATTAGGGCGTACGGTAAAAACCAAATCATAATGTATGATCAGTACAAAATTATTATCTTTCTTAACCTCTGGCGGCTAGAGCTTTGACAGAGCACAACGCTTCGTACAATACAATTTAAAATTGCACAGTACGAATTACTTCGTACAGTACGAAACCAAGATCATACAGTATGAATTACTTATTAAAAAAGACTCTAAAAAATATTTGTATCTCTCCCCATGTGTGTGCACGGTTACTCAGTAATGATATCCACCTAATTACATGATACGACTCAAGAAATGAGAAAATACATAATAAAATAAAAATCGACTGTAACCCTAGTCTACCCATTCTTAAGTTGATCAGAATTGCAAGTGAACGATGGAGTGAATTCCCAAAAAGTTAGTACACATAACAAAAATAAAATATCACAGAAATATGAGAAAGCAGTAACAGACATAATAATATTTATTATCATTAAAATCACAATGCTTGGATCAGATCTGCAACAGTGTGGATCAGGTTTGAAATTCCGTCATTGCGATCAAAATCACTTTACATCTCTCATTCTTAAAATGGACTACAATGATGCATCTGGAATATCGAAATTATCTTGAAAAGATACTCATATTGGCTTATACATTATTTGAAAGTGAAATGCAAAATTTGTTTAGTAAGAGGTGTTAACCACTAACCCACTACCCATGATCTCATAATCACCCCCATCATGTGACTCCCTTACATGGTAGTAGATGAAACTGAACTCCCTCTTGCTCGACTTTTATAGTGGCACGCAGGAAAATTAGCGACCTTGCTCCCTCCCTCATGTCTTCCTCAGCCACATGCAAGAACCCGAACGGCCCAGCTCCTTCTTGTCTTCTTCAGCCACACTCAGGAATTGTTCCTGACCCATTCGACTCTCTGACATGCAAGGAAAGCCGAACCATTTGCTTGCAACCAAGGTCAAAGAACATCGTGTATAGGGGTGTCAATATTGGACCCGACCCGAAAACCTGACCTGAACCCGACCCGAAAATTTTGGGTTTGGGTTGACCCGAACCCGAAGCAGGTTGGGTTCGAGTCCGGAAAACCGACCCGTTTCCAAAACCGGGTCGGGTTGACTCGAAAAAATCCGCCTGCTCGCTTGCCTCAGCTGCCTTGGCTGCATCAAGTCGTGCAGCCTGCCTGCCTGCCCCTGCTGCCCTTCCTGCCAGTTGTCGCGCGCGACCGCATGGTCCACGTCTGCCCGAACGAGCATGACCCACTGCCCCGCCTGTCCGATCGCGCGTGACTGCGTGATTCACTGCCCCACCTGCTCGAACGCCGTCTGCTGCTTGTGACCCGCTGGCTCACATTTGCCCGAACGCGTGTGACACGCAGCTACTCCGCCTGCACGAACACGGGATTTGGCGAAATTTTTGATTAAAAGGCGGGATTTGGCTGAATAGAGGCGCAGGATTTGGCTGAAACAGGTCGGTTTGGGTTACTTGAACCTGAAGCAGGTCGGGTCCAGAAAATCGACAGGTTAGGGTTGACCCGATTAATGTCGGGTCAGTTCCGGGTTCGAACTGACCCGTGACCCGAAATTGACACCCCTACTCGTGTATAGCCGCTTGCTTTCGTGCGACTCCCTCATCTATTCTGATTCCGCCCTACAACCCGTCTCCAAATACAACCGCTCACTCCCTCTCTCTCGATCACACGACCCTTCGTGCAAGGAACCCCAGCCGGACCCTTCCGCTCTATGCGTTCGCACAACCACGGCATCGCACGCGAGACCTCAGCCCGAACGCACACATGCCGCCTCCCGTGAATCGCTCCTCATGCTCGATTGATCTAGACACGACTCCAACCTAGCCCCCTCGTGATTTCGACTTCACCCGTGCGTCCAGCCTCCCACACCAATGTCTGACTCAGTCTGTCTTTACTCAATCACTCAACTTGATCGATCATGTACCTGTCGCCACCGTAATCACTCTTTTTATACTAAAATGTATAAATTTCTTTCTGACATGCTTGAACAATAGGTACAAAAGAACCCCCATCCGTTGTATCTTTGATCCGTCCGGTAAAAGAGCAATGACTAAATAAGACTCCACGATCGTGGTATCTTTGATCCAGCTGGAAAGAACATGAATTTTATGAAGACCCCGTGTCCATCTTATCTTTGATCCAACTAGGTAGAGCAAAAAACAAATGCCTACTCGACACCCGCTATAGGGGGGTGGGACACAGGAGGTTGCTGAATTTTAAATGACAAAGGACCCTCACATAATTAATTTAAAACAATAAATAATAATAAGAATGATAAAATCATATATATCTAATTCAATATTTTAACCAAATAAAAATTTTTATCATTCCAAATGATCATTTGGTTAACGCACCAAATGATATATACTCAAAAAAATTTTTTTTTTTTATGGAAGGACCTTGCTATGGGGAAGCCAATTGCTAGCCAATAGTGTCATTGATGAGATGGGAGGGAAGAGAAGAGAAGGCACTTTTATCAATGTCACTGCTTCAAACCTAGCTAACATAGCATCCCATATGTTTATTTATGCTCATCTACTATCAATTGAGCATCTAATTGATATTACAATAGAGCAAGCAACACTTATCTATGTGATTTGCTAGTATATAATTTATATGAAACATAATTGTGCGTTCCATTTTCAAATGACATTAAATCACTCATTATTGATATCACTTATTATATTTCACCTCATGCACATAACCTCGATTGTATTTATGCTTGCATGTATTAGCACTTAAAAAAAGGAGAGCCTCTCACATATGACATTTAACTAATTGTACATGATAGAAAGGTTGCATATTTAATTTTGACCAATTAAAATGTGTTAAGCTTTATTATATTTGAAAAATTGGATTAGATTCATATTACACTTCATATGTACTCTTCACATAGGATCTTGTCTCACCTTCACAAAGGATCATATTATCACATTAAAATCATTGGATTATATTTTTAAACATTTGAAATGTTGAAATTCATGTTTGACAACACAATTAACTTATTTTAAACATGCACTATTGAAATAAGGCAAAATGATTTGATTGCTTGAAAATAATCTAGTTTAAGTTGGAGTTGACTTGATATATGATGCATGCAAATCAGACCTTTAATGCTGTTTGTATAAACACTTCTTTCATCCTAGAGAAATTAATATACTAAAGAAAAAAGCTAGTATTAAATTCTCTAGAGAATTAATAGTTTCTTTGATTCATTAAAGAAGTTGCAAAATTACTCAGGCCACTCTCAAAACATGAGTGACAGTGATTACATAAGCAAATCATATGCACCGTCAAACAGTTTTTAAATTTGAACATTACACTTATCATATTACAATTATAAGATACATCATGCGAGTGTACTGCAAATCTATTGCAAGTGCAAAATATATTATGTAATTTTGTGCATGGTGTTCCAATCTTTATGTTAAACCTTTAAATACGAGATCTGAGGATACTCCATGGATTTGCTAAAAGCGTTCAAATACCCAAATGATAGCTGTAATGTCAGGAATTTTTAGCTGGAGGGAGCTATTTAAATCAAAACATAAGATTAAAATCTTACTAAAAGTTTAAATTCTTCAAATGAAATCCATTTCTAAATAAAATAAAACCAAAATCCATCCACTTTTCACAACAGTTTGGCGAGGATGAGGAATTGAAGAATAACTTCAGCTCACAAAGAATAAATGTCTTGTTAAATGTATTATTAAAATTCATTCTCAATTGATTTTTTTGCCTGTAGAGATGTGACGCGTGCCCTCTAACCGGGTGATTTTGTCGCAAACTAACACCGTTATATTACAATTACGACCAAAGCCCGTATTCCCTAATAGTTAAAAACCCATTTGAGCAATAAATTATAAGGTGCGCTCAATAAGATGTAAAGCTCTTTTCAGCTAAGGTTGCCTTAAATTCACCCCCTTAGACAAGCATCCACCCTAGGTCTATAGGTCTACAATGTATCCTTGGATGACACAACCTATAGTTCTAACAAGGATCCTTCTGTCAGGTTGGGTCAACTATCTTCTCTAACTAAGTAGATTAGAGACCATGATAGCCCAAAACAACAGAATTATGGGATCTTGTGCATTCCCCCATCATTTACTTCAAGTATATGTTGATAAATTTCAAGTTATAAACTCCAAAATTCTTGAAATAATAATAGACTAGGAATTTGATCTTATGAAAATTAATATATTTTTTCCTTGATTTTATTTATTTCGATATTCTTCCGGATATTCTCTGATATTTATGATTATCTGATTATCCATTGGACTCAAACTATATTTATGATTATCTGATTATCCATTGGACTCAAACTCTACCAACGCTTATTTTCATTTAAAGAAAATAACTTCTTGATATAATTTATAACTTAATATGTGAATCCTCTTTTTTTTTTTTTTTAATTTATACTTGTATTATGTGAGTATTTTATTTTCTTTTGCATGATAGCATAATCCACATCATCTTAGTTACATTTGTATGCCACTTACTGATTTTTTTCTTATATATGGTGAATGCTATGCACATGGTTTACACGGAGTAAAGTTTTAAAAAAGGAGAACGCCGAGTTCTTTTCCGGTGCTAAGCTTCTTATTTCCGACCTTGAATTTTGTTTTGTAATTTTATCTTATAATTTCAAAAGAGGGATTTGAAACTCTTTATATAAACTACTTTATAAGCTTATTCACTAATAGAAGCAATAAACAACCTAGTGGTCACTCTATGACAAAATAACAAGCTTTCCAACACTTTTCAAATTTCTTAAGTGGCGCTCTTTCCAGATCTGACTAGGCTTTATCTATTTCTACAGAATCTGGATGTCTCCTGCCAAGTTTACCTTCAGATGCAACACTTGACCCTTCTACTGGGATCAGCTTCACTTGTGATCTGAATGACAATATCGCAGCTCCGTGGCCCTCTGCTTTTCAGTCACCTTCAACTTCCTGCAATAAATGTATGCTTTTTTATTTGTTATTCAAAAGTTTTTCAAGTTCTTAGTTTTACTAACCTTGTCTGGTTTGCAAAATTATAGAGCATTTATACTGACCTTCATAACTCTGGAATCACTGTAGGAAAATAAGTGTCAGGACCTGCTACCTTGTTACCGATACGATGCTTAAATATAATTATATGGATACTGCATATATTTTTGTTAAAAATTCCTCTTTTAAGTATTTGAGTAAACAAAATCATTATTAGGCTAACATTTGAATCTTCTGACTGTTTTTTTTTTTTTTTCTGAGAGTTAATTCGCCTAATCCAAATGATTGATATGGTGTTGTCTATGTTGATGATAAATTTCTGAATTAATATCTGAATAAAATTACTGGAACCGTAAATAGTGTTCTATGTATTCCTGTCATGATAATAAAATTCCTTTCTGTCAAAATTTTTAATCTTGTGTTTGCTTCCATGATCATTACACATCACAGAATTCATGCTTGTGTAAATCCTGAGATGCTGGACATCATTGTTATACAAAGTCTACATTTCTATTATGCCTAGTGGAAGTTCTTCTTGTTCCTATAATGATGATGTTGTAGTGGGTTTTCTTGTAAATTTTGTTCTGGCCAGAATTAATGTAGCATAATGAAATTCAAACATTTTTGTGCAAAGATATCGTGTAAACCAGTCATTTAGGATGATCTTCTTGATAGATAGTGCCGCTACATCCACCACTAAACAGAGAAGAGATATGAGAAACCATCAAACCAGCATTTAATATAGAGATCTACTGGTAATAATCTGTTCATAAAATTCGAGCTTTCCCTGGACTGATTATGTGCTCTAAAAAATATCTGCCCATGTTAAGGTTAAAAGTTTTTATGCGTCTAATGCTCCATTGTTTCCTTATTATAGCGCTATAACTGAAAGTTTCTTATAGTATATATCAAGGTTTAAAATTGCACAATTGGTATTAAGACATTTTTTGTTCGTAAGGCGGGGCATAAGCCTCAAGCAGTTTTGTGGTATAAGCCTTAAAATAAAAAAAATTGAGTAAAGTGAAAAGAAATGTTAAAAGCGATTTTTAATATAATACCCAAATAATATGTTGAAGGATGATAATACTTTCTATTGAATTATGAAGTAACAAGTTGACATCTATATGAAACAAAAAATTGTACAAGTTGTAAAGTGACAAATGATAAATTGTGCGAAATAGAATTGAAAAGCAAATATTAGAAGAGAAAAATAACATATAATATAAGAATTGCATAAAAGCATTATACAACATCAAGTTCAACTCCAAATTCCTTTTTTCAAAGTCCCTACTCAACCATATTTAATTCTTCAAGAAAGCTGTGATAGTTCATCTGTATTGTTATCACTGATGGGGTTTTTATTTAAGGAGACGTCATAACAAATTGGTCTCTCCCCTGCCTCATTCTGTGAAGTCCAATGACTCACAATCTGCTTCTTCATTTATTTAAGTCATCTTCATCATTCATAATTGTTTTTCATCAAAATAAAGTTGAGAGTAATACTCCAAAATATTTAGAGGAGGATGTGGAGGTTGTGTGTAACTTTCAAGTGATCCCCGACGTCGATTACGATGGTGGTGGCTACGGTGAAGGAGGAGGGATGTAAATCGTGGTAGTCGATAGACAGTTGTTGCGGCTTGGGGATGCATGTAAGAGTGATTTGTTTGGGCTTTAGTTTAGGATTTAAGTATTCAAGTAAGTTTATATATATATATATATATATATATATATATATATATATATATATATATATATATATATATATATATGTGTGTGTGTGTGTGTGTGTGTGTGTGAGTGAGGCTGTGATAAACCGGTTTGGGGGCCGGTTCAACCGAACCGGCCACCCGCCTCCTTTTAATAGCCGCGACCCCGAGCGGGGTTGGTTTCGCGAACAGAACAGGGAAACGAAGCGGGCGGACGACCGAACGTGCGAAGGTAGGTTTTCGAGTTTTCTTTCGCCATTTTTAGCAGTCGATCGCGTTGGAGGATAAGAAATAATGATTCCTTTTCATTCCTATCGTTATCAGAGTGTTATTTTGGGAGGAATTGAAGAACGAGAGAAACGAACGAAGAAGGAAAAAGGAAAAAGGTTTGTTGGAATTTCTTCCAGAATTTTTTATAAATTGCTTCTTCTACTTCGTTTAAGTGAGAGACATGTTCCTTGCAAGATAAGGAAGGGATTGAAGCGAAGAAAAAGAGATTTGCGAGAAGAAAGATTTTGAGAATTTAAGAAATTTCCATTCAAGATTTGTAAGTGAATTTCTATCATTTCAGTTTTAATGTTATTTGATATTTAAATCAAATATATTATTTTGATAGAAGTTGTTGTTTGAAATTAGGGTTTTTGAAAGTGAAAGATTCAAGTCATAAGTGTTGATCCCGCGAGGATTTAGCAAGAAGAGAAATTGATTCAAGAATAGATCAAGCATCGAAGGCCTGAAAAGTTCAAAGTGGGTAAATTATATTATTTTATGTTTTATTCATGATTTCAATTTTCTAAATAATTAATTAAAATATGGTATTATAAAATGTTGAAGACAAATCCTTATGATGTTATAATCTTAAGAAAGAATCCATCTATGATAAGCTTATGAGAAAAGAAAAGGAAATAATTTATAAGGATACATGTGATATATGTTATATGCAATGATAACTATAAGGATGAAAATGAGAAATGAAAAGAAAATAAAGGAAAAGGGTATTACAAAATGACAGGAGTCACCCCCTTATGGTACTGGCTGGGGACGCCGTACTCGTGCACGAAAAAGGAAAAGGAAATTTCTATGGAAAAGGGGAAAAGGAAATCAATTGGAAAAGGTTGTACCTTTGGGTACTTTAAGACGGTGCTCCTGCATAAATCGAATGGGAAAAGGAAATGTAAATGAAAAATTTAAGATAACATTGTTTCAAAATAGTATAAATGAAAATATCCAAAGAAGTATAAGTTAATGAAATAAAAGAAAAAGATTAAGTAAAGAAAGAACATATATTAATCCATTTTTTATAAAGATAAATTTATATAATTCCCACTGAGTTTACTTAGTAAACTCAAACCACAAGTTTAAATGTTTCAGGTAATTCCTAAGAGAAGTAATGGCTGAAAGAGAAGAACATGTTTACAGAAGGCGAGGTGCAAATGACAACAGGTAAAATAGATTTTTGTGTTTAGTGACTCTTTAGTTTTTGTAAAAGTTTTGAGGACTAGTTATCTAATACTTTTGGAAATGTACTATCGTCCGACCTTTCGTACCCGCCTCGTTAGATCGAGCATCCGGGACGGGTCGTGACAGAGGCGTACGCCTCACACTAGTGAGGCGAGGTGCGTCTCAAGGCGGACCTCAACCATGCTGAGGCACAAGCCTCATAAAAAAGTTAAGAGGCATAAGCCTCGAGACATTTTTCACTAGAATTGCGCCGAGGGGGGCCTCAAGGCGAGCCTTATATTGCACAATTTTCATTGGAGGTCGAGGCAATCGATTGAAAGTTGTTGCGGCTTGGGGGTGCACGAAGGCTTGAATTGTTTGGGGATTTAGTTTAGGATTTAAGTATTTAAGTAAGTTATATATATAAGCCAGGCCTCACAAACTGAGGCGCATGCCTCATAAAAAAGCTCAAGGTGTAAACCTCGAGGCATTTTTCACTGGAATTGCATTGAGGCAGGCTCAAGGCAAGCCTCATATTGCAC
Organism: Dendrobium nobile; assembly: GCA_022539455.1. Lineage (NCBI taxonomy): Eukaryota > Viridiplantae > Streptophyta > Magnoliopsida > Asparagales > Orchidaceae > Dendrobium > Dendrobium nobile. Next base: position 33,285,826 of record CM039720.1, on the reverse strand, counting down.
AATTTTAAACAATGGTTTATATGGATATACCTAGAATGATCTACTTTTCCAAAAAAAAAAAAAGAATGATCTATAAAAACATGTTTATTTAGTGCATTTTTATATCCTTTCATTTCTTGTTTTTAAAAATAAATGATCTACATCAGCAACACCTTTCCAATAAAACTATAGGAGAATTCCAGTTTGCTTAGAAAGGGTTTAATCTTAGTTCTAAAATTAAGATTTAGCATTTGTTTGATAGAAATTTGTATGGTAGGATGTGGATGACAATGTGTTCAAATTGTGAAGTAATGAAATGATTTGAATAGACAACTGTCTATGTATCACATTAGTATGAGCTAACATAGAAATATTAAAAGACTAATGTATAATTTGTTAATTAGTTATGCTCCTAATGATCAGCATCTTCAACATATTGCTCTTAGTGCATTGCCAAAAGCACCTTATTGTTCGACATACATATGAGTTAGATTTCATGATTTTGATGTGATTTTTTAATTGACAAGTGATCTTCCTTAGTTTTAAATTTTAGTAGTTGAACTTGTGGCTCTAGAGCACTAGCTATCAACATACATTCTTGATATGCGTATAAGAAGGGAGTTCTCATATTTGGGTCGCATTGCAAATCATGCAAAATAATTTATTAAGGCTAAAAAAAATGTTGTGTATCCTTTAGTTTATAGGCTTATTGTCTTGGCATTAATTTTGTTAGTTGTCACTGCTACAATGAAGAGAGTATTTTTTGCAATGAAAATTGTTAAACATCAATTACGCAGTAAAATGCGTGATGACTAGCTCATCGATTGTCTAGTGTTTTTTAACTTGATTTCAAATGAAGTTGTAATACAATATTATTAGCAAATGCAAAATAGAATGCTAAGCTTGTAATTTTTTTTTATTTAATAATTATAATACAATATAAGATTTTATTTTGAATTTTGTCTTTTATATATTTTTATATGCTCCCCCCCCCCCCAAGAATTAAGGCTAGTTTCGACCATGAATAGCATACTAGTATTAATATATTTGGAGCAAAGAAACTCCAAATTTCTATAAATAATTGTACCACCTACCAACATAAGATGTCCACAAAATTAGATTCTTGAAAGTATTGATGACTTCTTATGCTGACCTACATTAAAAAAAATGAACTCTAACGTCTTAGTAATAATCCGATAACATTTAGAAACCATTAATGATAGTGATCTAACTACCTAATTAATTATTATTATTTTCTTAAATTTTCAAAATTCATAGGAATTTTTATAAATTTTTGAAATTCATCCCAAAGCATGAAATTACTCCTAATTCCTTAAATAATTAATGAATTTCATTTTCGTATATTATTCTGATAAAAATTAACAAATTTGTAAATGAATTAAGGAAAAACCTAATTCATTTCTAATCCTTTGAACTTGAGTCATAAATATTCAACTGGGATTTACGCATATTTGTAAGAATTATCGCATTATCCAAATAAAGATGATTGAAGGTAAATTAATTTACATACAATATTTCTTATTCTAAGCTGTTTGATTTTGCACCATAATTCTTCTCAACTCTTAGTGATGGCACTGAACAACTTCTTTCATCAGTAACCACTTGATGCCCAAGCTCTCCACTATACTTTAGGGGGAGGGATGCGCGATCTCATAGCTAAATAAGACCAATTTTCTTTGACCTGTTTCTTCTAAACTCCATGTATTTGAAGTCATTACACCTAAATTTTAGTTAGCCACAAATTTAAACTAGATATTGTGACATTTGACATGATGTGACTTAGGTGCAAATAAACTTAAGAGTATGGTTGTGTGCATGAACCTGAGTTGGTAACAAGAGGATTTGATCGCCGTAGTGATGTATGAGATCTCATACATAATCAAAGAAGGAAAGTAGAGAGAGCATATGCTACAAATTTTTATTTGGAAAATTCCAAAAGAGAAAACCATAGGGGCTTGCCTAATTGAAATATCTTTCACTAAGTTTTTTGGCATACGTTGTAGAGGATTGCCTTTCCTTGGACTTAGAGACGGTGCTATACAATAAAATACAATTAAAATTAAGTTTTTGTTGGTATTCTTTTGGTTAGAAATGTAATAAAATTGTTTAGGTGGAAGGAGGTGATCACATGTATCGTCTTCGTAGGGGCGATGATAGTATGATCTTTAGGTGGAAGATTTGGGCAGCGTAAGAATGGAATGAAGGTTTTTAAAGATAGTTAGATTGATCTTCCCTTAGAGGTGGAGATGAAACGATTTGAGATCAACAATAGACTTAGTTGAAATTTGGAGATTTTGCCATGAATAGTGGCAATGGACAGTTAGAATAATCGTTCTTTTACAATAAATAGGGGATTGAATGTTTTACGGTCATCATATGATTGAAAAAGACCAGACATCTCCTTTCTTAAAGGGATGGAGGAGCCGAATGCTAGGAGACATCGAGTAATTGAAGGAGATTAGGACAACCCCTCACTTGTAAGGAAAAAGAGGAGATTGGGTAGTTGGAAATCAACGGGCAATAGAGGGTAGCCGATGCAATCATTCTCTAAAAAGGAGTGGAGACTAGGCAATTGAAAATAGGCGGGCAATGAAGTACAATCAGTGTAGTCTTTCTTTTGGGAGGGAAGAATTATGCGATCAGATGTCAGCAAGAGATAGACGAATGTTTGTATATTCATCTCCTGAAAGAGTGGGAGATTGGGACAGTGATAGTTTGCAGGTGATAAAGGGTAATCAGTGAAGTCATCTTCATAAAAGGCTGCATGACTGAAAAACAACAAATGCTATAAATGGTGGTTGAGGAAATTCTACTCTTAGAAGGAGGGGGAATTAAAGAATTATTTAATGATAAATGGCGGAGGGTGGTCAGGATAATTCTTCTCTTGGAAAGATGAATTGGATGATTGTTTGGCAGTGAACGGGATGGGGATGATCGAGGCAATTCCTTTTTTGAGTGGAGGAATTGGATGATCAATTGGCCATGAATAGTAATGCAAGGAGGATCTAGAGAACATCAGCATGGTTATTTGGATTTGTAAAAGTTATCATAACACTAGAAGGTTCTATAATTCTATAGTTTAGAGTGTGAAAAAGTAGGAATCAAAAGTGCTTCTTCTTGATCTTGACACAAACCAAAGCCTAGAATTACATTGCCAAAATCTCTCACCATTTCTTTCATCATATAGATGCTCTAGACATTGAAATAATATGAGGAGAACATCCGGTAAACAAAATTTCAATCATATTTCACTTGTGTAGCAAGGGTTGTTTTGGAATCACTCCAAGTGACAGATCATTGCACCAGCCCTTGGTTTTACTATAATGCTTAATGTATTATCAACATTTCATCATGGTACAACAACAACAACATTAAACCTTTATCCCACTATGTGGGGTCGGCTACATGAATACTTTTTCTCCATTATGTCATATTAAGAGTCAAATTCTCATTTAAGTCTAATAAAGAAATGTCATTTTTATTATCTGCTAACCAAATCTTTCTACGTCTACCTCAACCTTTTTTAACATAAGCCAAATCTAATACATATACTCTCCTAACCAGGTCATCGGAAGCTTGACATTTTATGTGATCAAATCATCTAAGACGACTCTCTCTGATCTTATTTATCATTGGAGCAACCTTTTAAGCATTCCATCACAATCACACATAAAAATTAATGTGAATTTATAACTTCAAAACGCTAAGACGGCTATATCAAAAACTTCAAAAAAAAATCGAGGACAAAATGGACTCCTTTGCATGCTAATGGTTGAAACAATCTTCTTGGCATAATGATTCCAATGACACCAATAAGACCTAAATCCAAGCTCAAACAAGCCGAACCAAGATTAATGGATTGAATCAAAGCCCACACACCCTTTCTCCCCTCCCTTTCACGTTATGCTTTGGAAGCTTTCCTTCCTTTTTTTTTCCTGCTTTTCTGTGGAAGTGTAGCTATATCTATGTCATATCCTGCTTCCAAAAGATTCTTTTGACATCTATGTTAGTTTTGCTATAGTTGTTCTGAAGTGTCTAGAGATTATTGTTAACGTTGTGAGCTGTCATATATTTATGTATACATTAGGCAATTTAATCACCAGTTATGCTTGTTAGTTGAAGCCACCTGCTATACATTGATAAGAACTAGTTGAATTAGCTATGCTGAATAACATGTTTAGTAGATGTTTCTTATAATTCATGTTTCTTATCTTCACTTTTTCTGCCTCCGGGGTACTTCATGAACTTGTTTGCTGTTTCATTTTGTTTTCTGCAGCAACTAATTATCCAGAACTTCCAGCTGCAACATCTGCGCAGATGGGTAAGGATCTTATCATATATCCCACTCTCAATTTCTTGTTATCCGCAGTAGAACTTCATTTGACATCTCAAAGAATTTCATACGGAATTATATTCTTTTTTATCATTTTTTTCTAATCATACTGTACATTATATGTTTAAAAACTAGATAAGATTTATATTAGCCAATCCCAAATAGTTGGATTAAATCTAACGATGAAAATGATAAAAATAATTAGAAAAAACCTACTTCTTTTATCTGATTTTTTATGTTTTATATGAGAGGTAGCAAGTTTCTATGTCCAAAAAGTGTACTTTTTAGTTGATCTTTCAAGTTTTATTTAGTCGGGGATTTGTCTCTTAGCAATCTATTAACTAAATCAATGGTACTATTTTTAAAAATCCCAGCTTCATGCTGTGGGCTTAATATAGCTGAAGATCAAACTGCCAGTTGTTTCTTTATAAAGACCAACTCTTTTTATTCAATTTGTACTATCTGAGCATATGTTAGGTGTTATGTATTAGCGTAGGAAATATAAAATTAGGAAAGCACCTAATATTTGCTGAGTAGTATATGCTTATTTAGTTGTTCCTTGGAATATTATACTTGTTCATCTATTATAAATAGAGGGGTCCTCTAATAAATAAGACATAAGAATGACTTTTCTCCTCTATTACGGTGTCAGAGCAAAGTTGTCCTCTCACCTCACCCATTCTTCTGTGCACCTTCATCATCGGCCTCACCCGCATGATTGTGTGTTATTTTTGTGCCCCCACTCCTAATCTTTCCCAAAGTAGTACTTCCCCTGCCCCCACTATTTCACTTGGTCATTGATGATGTTGCCACTACCATCCACACACTTCCTACATCAACAATCCCCATCTTTTCGAATTCTTAGTCCCTCTATCTCTCTCTCTCTCTCTCTCTCTCTCTCTCTCTCAAAGTGTCATGGTCTCTCAAGAATTCATAACTTTCCTCCAATATCAATTATGCTATCAAATTATATGGTATAAATCATGTTCTATTGTTAATCGGCTTTCACTTAGTAGTTCTCAAAACAAGCTCCATCAACTTGATGTTTCTCCTTCAAACCACCATGATTATCAAGTTTGCAAGGTGACAAGCATCCGATTACACTGTTCTTACATTGGCTACTCAATTATCTTGAACCATCCATTGCCTCCATTGTGATGTTTCAGTTCTCTAACAAAATGATGCAAGACGTTCTTCATTACAGCCTACTTTTAGAAAGCAACATTTCATATGTTTACATTTTTTATTCTAAGATCATTTCTCTTTAGAAAATGATATGCGTATTCAGAAATATTATAAAATATTTAGAAGAAAGTGGATTAGTTACTTCAATATCGCCCATTTACTACTAATCTGATTGTTATGCAGAAACAAAAACTAGAAGCTCTTGTAAACAAATTTATCTTGGGTTTATATCTGATGGAAGATTTTTGGCTCCTAATATTGTGATTCCTCTCTCTTGGATTTTTCATGCTCTTAATTCCTCAAACTTCGATTCCTTGACCAATTAGCCTTGGCCATTAGCTTTAAGGGTGGTCGTGAGAACTATGGATGTGGTGTCCAAACTAATGGTGTAGAAGGGAAGTGTTGAATATCAGAGGGCAGCTGAACAGGAAAAATAGAAGTAGAAGGGAAGTAAAAACTGTAACGTTTGCATACAAAATCATCTCATTACAGTGCTTGTAATAGTGTATATATAGAATGACTAAGTAGCTGTTTGTTATGCCGTGTAGCTCTGCACATGGGAATAACAGATTGCATGCGTTCTCTATTATGGTGTAGTACAACCGTTTGTTTACTTGTGCTAATAGCCTCCCTCAAATTAATGATCCATGGAATGAATTGTTAAGTTGCGTCGGAGGGCATGAAAACGGGTTTCTGAAAGTGGCTTTGTTAAGATTCTTGCAGGTTGGTCGAGAGAGTTGATATGATGAACTGCACTCTCTTTAGACTTGATGTGGTCACTGATGAAATGATAATCAATCTCAATGTGCTTTGTTCTGGCGTGAAAGACAGGGTTGTCTGCTAGAGCCAAAGCTGAAGTGTTGTCATTGTGTAGAGACATATTAAAGAGTTGAGGTGCTTGAAAGTCGGCCAGAAGACGTCGAAGCCAGTTGATAGCTGAAGTTGTTGAAGCTAATGCTCGATATTCAACTTCCGTGGAGGATTTGACCACCGTAGGTTGCTTTTTAACACTTCAGAAGATGAGATTGCCCCCTAGAAAGGTGCAAAAACTTGTAATTGACTTGCGGTCAAAGGGATCAGTCGCCCAATCAGCATCCATGAACGTGCTGAGCTGGATATTGCTGCGAATGAGGGGAGGACCGTAATGGAGAGTTCCTTGAATGTACCTTCAAAGCCGTTTGAGAGATTGGTAATGATGGTTGGTGGGATTGTGCATATGTTGATAAATCTGGTTGTTGGAGAATGCGATATCTGGTCTAGTAAAAGTGAGATATTGTAGAGACCCTGCAAGTTGACGATACAGACAAGGATTTTCATATATATGATCAGCTTGTTGACACTGAGAAGGTTTGGTGGGCATAGGAGTGAGTGTTGGTTTGCATTAATCGAAGACGGTTTCCTTTAGGATGTTGCAAGCATAGTGTGTTTGAGTAAGGAAATAACTGCGGGAGTTATGAACTATTTGAATGCCCGCAAACAGCGAGACAGAGCCAAGCTCCTTGAGGGAGAAGGCTGACTACAGTTGCGAGATGAGGTGTCGAATAGTGGAGGGATGCTTACCTGTTATTAACATATCATCTACATACATCAGTAGATAAATTTGCACCTTGTTATGAGAGCATATGAGGAGTGAGGGATTTGATTTGTTGAAGGAGAAGCCAAGACAAATAAGTTTCGTAGTAAATTTGTGAAACCATTGTCTCGGAGCCTGCATAAGGCCACATAGCTTTGTGAAGCTTATAGACGTAATATGGAAATTGTGCATCAAGAAAACCTGGCAGTTGATGCATATAAACATCATCCTGTAATTCACCATGCAGAAACGCATTGGAGACATCTAGCTGAATGACTCGCCAGTTGCGTTGAAGAGCTATAATGAGGAGAATGCAAATTGTTGGGATCTTCGCCGAAGTGCGGAATTTGAAGGAAGGAGAGGGAAATTCGAAGGGGTTTGAGTTATGACAAGGCAAGGGAAGACTGGGAGGCATGGGAGAGCCAAACACTTGGGAGAGGGGAAGCTATGGAGGATTAAGGGGAAACAGGGGAGATCAAAAGGTGAGGAAGCTAAAGATGCTCATATTCGAAGGAGAGGATGCATATGGGTGAATTTATAAGGTGGAGAGGTATTCCTCCATTAATGGGTTGACGGTGAGGAGAAATTGGCAGCAGCAGGCCTATGTCTAGAAGGGAAGACATTGTCATGGTATCAATGGCGGGGCCAAAGAAGGCTTATAAGGAGTTGGAGAACATTTAATGATTGTTTATTAGAACGTTTCCAAACTGAAGAGGGATGAGACTTCTATGAGCAGTTTTTAGCACTGTTGCAGGATGGATCAGTGGCAGACTATTGGGAGCGGTTCGAGCACCTGGCCAGCCAGGTGGAGCGATTATCAGAGTTTGCTTTTGAGGGGAGCTTCATGAAGGGGCTTAAGGCAGAAATCAAAGCGACAGTGAAAGTCATGATGCCTTGTGACTTGGGAGAGGCCATGAAATTGGCCCAACGGGTAGAAAATCAGAAGAATCTAAGAGAGGGGAGCCAGGAGTAGCATCTCAGGAGGAACTTACAGGATGACGACTACTCATTTAGCACCTAAGGGTTCGACATCAGGAGGATTTCATGAGACCACAAGGGAGAAGCCAATAGGAGGAGGAAGTAGGAAAAATTTCAAGAAGCTGATAGAGAAGGAGATACAGGAGAAGAGGGCAAAGGGGTTATGTTTTCGGTGTGATTAGAAGTATACTCCAGGGCACATGTTTAGGGATCGATCTCTTTAGGTTCTCACCGTATGTGATGATGAAGAAATTGAGGAGGGAGGTGAGAGAGATGGATGATAAGTTGCATCTGGATGTGATGGAGGTCTTTATGAATTCAGTAGTATGATTCACTTCAAATCATATTATGAAGGTGAAGGGGGAAATAGCAGGCATGGAGGTGGTAGTATTGATTGATAGTGGAGCTACCCATAATTTCATTTCCACTCAGGTTGTCAACCAGCTCGGAGTGAAATTGGTGGACACCGGTTATTAGGGGATGATGATGGATACATGAAAGGTGTAGAAAGGCTAAGGGATCTGTAGAGGAGTAGTGTTGACCATCTAGGGGATTCAGGTAAGGGAGGATTTTCTCCCACTAGAGTTAGGAAGTACTGATGTCATCATGGGGATGAAGTGGTTGCAAACTTTGGGGGAAACCAAGGATAATTGGGAAGCACTCACGATGGAATTAATGGTGGATGGGAAAAAGGTGGTTATAAGGGGAGATGCAGGGCTATTCAAAGCCATTGTATCACTTCAGACCATAGTTATGGACATACAAGATGTGGGGGAAGATTATCTGGTGGGACTATAGAGGCTGGAGGTGATCAGATTGGAGGAGGGAGGGGATGTTTCTCTTTCAGTGCAGCCCTTGATTCAGCAATTCGATAAGATTTTTCAGCCACCTCCACGGGAACACGAGCATATTTCCACCTTGAGAACAAGGTGGATCTTTGGGAGGGGAGTATTGTTAGACCGGACTAGCCGGTCCACACGGGACCGACCCAAGCAAATAGAGGCGGAGGTTCCGCCTCTCCCACTGAGGCCGAGCGGACCACAAATCTCCACATAACTTTTTAGGGAGGATTTTTGAGAGAGTTTAGAAGGGAAATTGAATGTAGGGACTGTTTAGAGATTTCCTTTTGAATTGTATGCATTAAATAGTTTGTTTTCCTATGGTTAGGGCATCTTGAATTTGGTTGTAATTTGAGATCCCTTAGGTTTTTTTTGGGCGCTAGCGGTGTCTAGAGATTTGGGAGTGATCAATCCTCCTCTCGAATTGAGGATCAATTGTATCTTGTTATTTTCCTTCCGTTAGTTTGATTATCACAATAAAATTCTTGTTTTTCTGATTTTTTCTTTGAAGTTTGGAAGAGTTTTCTCGTTGTTTTCCGAAGATTGATAGGAAATACTTGAGGTCTACAAGTGTTTCCTATCAAGATACTATACCAGTATTCCCTTTTCTAGCTTAAGCTCTCGTTTCTTTTATTCTTGTACTTTTTGGTTGGGATAATAAAAATTTCGTCTCGATCTACTTCTTGTTCATTTTTTTTCTTCCTCTCCCTCTTTTTCTTTGCCTTCATCATCCTCGCTCACAAGCTCTTAAGCTTACAGGTAGCATAAGGTATGGTAGCATCATCCACCGAACAAATCTCATTATGTACCATAGTTTCCTATAAACATACTAATTCACTATCATATTAAAACTTATAATTGTTCCATAACTTTTTATTCCTCATTTTATCCTTTAGTATCTCAGTTTGAGGAAGACAATTGATAGAAGCGTTGAAGCTGGCAAAATTCACTACTTGATTTCTGATTAACCTTCCACCAATCTTCTACTATAACTCTTATTGATGACACTATTGGTTAGTTCATCCTCCTTTGTATAGACTTTTGGATTTTGTCTCCTTGTCACTCTCCAAGTTTGGTTATCCCATCCACGAGTTTATACACTATTGGTTAGTTAATTTATTTATATGTTTTTAATTTTCATACACTATCATTTGTCTTCTACTTCATTTACCACTTGGCATAATCTTCCTTTTTGAGTTAGTTCACTAAGACCTTTGAGTTCCTTCTCCTATTCATACTTATCATTTTGTTATTTTGTTACTTTGATTGATGATTTTCCAAAGATCACCAGTCTACTTTTGTCAAATCTTGATCAAAAGTTTTTGATGTATTTCATACTTTTTTTTTTCAAATAATAAGATTTCTTTTGTCCACTTTAATTAAATTTTATGCACAAATAATGCTCTAAGATTAAAATTTAGACAAATCTTAGATTTACAATTTTTTGTTCTTAAAATGGTATTATTTATCAAACTTATACTAATACACCTCAACAAAATAGTATTGCTAAAAGTAAAAACCATCATTTGCTTGATGTTGCTAGGCCATTGATGTTTTATGGAAGTCCCTTATCAATTTTAGGGGTATGGGATATGGACAAACCACTGTCTCCTCAATTGTATTTTCTCTCTGCACTTCTCAATATTATTTCATACATATTCACTTTTTATCATGATTAAACTACATTTTTTTAACACCTAGGGTTTTCTGTTGTTTTCTTGTTTCACGCTTTTCACGTGCATCTCTAGCTTTTTCCTCATGTTGTTAAGTGTATATTTTTCCAAGTACACTCGCACTTAGAAATAATATATTGTTATGGTCCCCTTGTTAAACTTATACATAGAGGCTGAAGTTACTTTTCATGAGATTACCCCTTTGTTTTCTCCTCCTCTTTCATAGCTTTATAAGTTCATTTTCCTCCAAAAGCTCCTATGCCTACCTCTTCTCCTCTAAAGATTTGCTCATAAAAACTGAGATAACCTTCTACAACTTTATCTTCATCCACATTATCATAATTGATTGAGCATTCTCCTTTTGATGAGCTCTGTAATAATACTTTTATCAATTGCCTTACATAGAGTTAAAAAAACATTTTATTGCTCATCCCACTCCCTCTTATGTATTGTTTGATCATTTATCGCATTCCTTCTATGCATTTGTCTCTTCCCAATCATATTTATATATTCTTATGACATATCAAGAAGCTTTGCATAGTCCTCTATAGAAACATGCTATAAATGCTAAAATGATTGCTCTACTCAGTCTTCATACATTTGATTTTTTTTGTTGGGTGTTCCAAATCAAAATTTTTCCTACTCATTTGGTGTACATCAGTGCAAAGCTCAACTAGTTGCCCTAAGACAAATTTGTGGGAAATATTATTTTAATACATCCTTCATGGTTGTCAGACTTGGGCTTCGTTTGGGACGGCTTTATTGCTTCTTCTTAAAGTAGTTTTTTAGGACAAAAATTAAAATTTTTGAACTTGAAAGCTACTTTAAGCCATAAGAAAGCTATCCCAAAGCCTTGATTCCATTTGAATTCTTTTATTTATGATAATCAATTAAGGATGACCTACATAAAGTGGTCTTATTTGGTATTTTTTTATGGCATGGTTAGGACTCTCCAAATTCAAGTAGGTTAGGTTGATTTGGGTTCAAAATTTAGAAGGAAGCATGGAATGGAGGCTAGAAAAGAGTAAGAGAGAGGGTATATTTAAGTCTTCCCATGACAAGAGGATCTCTCATTTGTAAATGGGAAATGGGACTCTTAACATTTTTTGGTTTAATTTTGACTTCCTTCTAGAGTTATGTAATCAGTTTATGTAAGGATTTGGTTCATGATTCTGCTTTAATTTTTTTATTCTGGTTTACGCTAAGTTACTTCAGCTCATCTGCTTATTTAAGAAGTCATCGACATACAGAATAAAAACGATTCTTCTATTGCAGGTAAACAAGGAATACTTGTGAAATTTCATCTGCTTTTTACCTCGTTGTTCTTTCTGATTCTTGTATGATCTTCACCGTTCCTCTCCCATAAAGAGCCAATTTTCTGAAGAAATTTCACATCCTGCAACAAAGATAATCTTCAATTATGCTAATGGAAGCAATTTCTTTAAAGTTGAGTTGCATACACGATCAAATTTGTTAATTTAGCAGCGCTGATTAATCTGTTTCATCATTTTGTTTGTCTGTCAACCATTCTTGTAAAAAAAAAAAAAGAAAAAAAAAAGAAACGCCAGAAGAGCGACTTCCTAATGCTTAGTATGCTATCATTGTAACATGTAGAACTTCTTTGAAGCTTCTTCTCCACGTTAGCTTATTTGCAGTAGTGTATATAATTTCAGCTTGTTGGAATTTCAGCTTCACTATATGTAATTCTTAACTTTGTTTGAACTTTTTTTGGGGGGAATGTCTGCGCTCGTGACACAAATTTGAGAAATTATTCTGTGAAGACACCGGACAGAGAGAACCGTACAGATTTGCTACCTTTTTGTTGCGCTTTTGCAAAAGATAGTAAAATGACAACAAATATTTAATTATGAATGTGTTTTTACTGTCGTTTGCTGTCATTTTTCAAAAGCGCAACAAATAGTCAATTATTTAGTAAACATTAAATATTTGATGCCATTTTACTGCCCTTTTGTAAAAGCACAGTAAAAGGGCAGCAAAAACGCAGCAAATTCGGGCGGTTCTCTCTGTCCGGTATTTGCACAGAATAATTTCTCCACAAATTTAGTGCATAGTGTGTAAGTTGGGCTAATTCAATACATTCATAGGAGACTTGACAGGCAGACAAAATAAGCACATAGATATCTTAGCGAGTGCACATTGGTCTTAACCAGTACACTAGCATCTTTCATAAGTGCATCAGTTAATACGATGTTACCTCCATGAGTACCTTAGTGGTTAGGCGAGTGCAGCCTTGGTAAGTTCCTGGATGCCTCAACGAATTCATTAGTGTCTCAATGGGCAAATAATTAGGTCCGGTCACCTGACAGAGAGATACATTCGGATTTTTCTGTGTCTATAGTAAAAGCGCAGTTGCTACAGTAACTACGCTTTTACTGTAGACAGAGAAAAATCCGAATGTATCTCTCTGTCAGGTGACCGGATGCAATAATTCGTCAATGAGTGCTTTGGTGGTCTCAGCTAGTGTACTTGCACCTGGAAGAATGCTTTCGTGCTTTTGATGAACGCATTAGCATCTCAGTGGATACATTAGTGTCTTGTATTAGCATCTTAATAATCCTGTCAAATGTATCGACAAGGCTGTGTTTGGGATGATTTTTTTTATTGCTTTTTAAAATAGCTTTCAAGTATAAAAATTATAATTTTTTAACTAAAAAATTGCTTTAAGAAGAAGTAAGAAAGCCATCCCAAATGAAGCCTAAGTATCTCTATGAATGTAGTAGCATCTCAATGAGTACTATGTTGGTTCCAACAGGTGCCTTTGCATCTTGACGAGTACTTTGGTGGCCTCAATGAATGTGTTTGTGTCTTGGCGAGTAACCTTAGTAACTTTTCTGAAATTTATCGTAGAAAATAGCTTTCTCTTTCAAAATATCGAAAGTAGTGGTCAAACATAAATTATGGTTGTGATATGAAAAATAAAGTAGTAAAAAAATTGTCCGAAGCGAAACTTAAATGCATGAGCTTATGTATCTCAGTATCGTGAGTCCAAAAGATAAAATAGATTAAATTAAGGGTTGGAGTAATCTAATGGAGAAAACATTTGATAACTTATTAAGAGAGTGAATAATATGTTCAATATTTTAATTACAAAAAATAAAAATAAAAGTTCAATATTTTAATTGATAATAATGTGAAAAATTTCAAAATAATCAAGATAAAGGCTATAATTTTGCTCTTAACATATCTAAATGAAGATATAAAAATTCTAGAATTTCAACCAACTTTTCAAGTCATCATTGACCACCTTTTCTATTTTTGAATCAAGTCTTTCTCAACCTCCATAAGGAGAAAAATTATTAGGTGCGGACTGTGGACCGTCCGCACAAGTACAGGGTACCAAGCGGTACCGAGTGGTACCTAGCTGGGTACCCTATACTTGTGTGCAGATGGTTCTCCCCGTCCGCACTTCGCACCTAATAATCTCTCCCATAAGGAGGACTATCCTAACCCCCAGTCATGTCACATCCCAATCTAATATAATTCATTTGCCATAATGGATCACATAAAGTTAAGGCAAGGCAAGGCATGTATGTGAGTATAATTTTGATTTTAATTTTCATTATATATAAATTCTATAAGAATTCATAACAAGTTCCTCACAATCTAGGTTCTATATTAGAATTTATTTAATCAATCTTTTTGCAATTGTTCATAACATACACAAAAACTTTAATATTCATGATATATCATGATGGAAGAAATAAATGATTAAGGTTTCATTTGTGATTATTTTTTTATTGTTTTTTAAAACAGAGTTTTAGTTAAAAAATTAAAAAATTTTAACTAAATTAAAAAATTTTAACTAAAATTTTGTTTTAAGAAGCAATAAAAAGGTCATCCTAAATGAAGCCTAAGGTTTAGTTTGGGACGACTTTCTTATTGCTTCTTAAAGCAATTTTCTTGTACATAATTTTTAATTTGTGTATTAAAAAATTGCTTTAAAAATATATTTTTAATTAGTTTCATAATATTGCACCAATGTGGTTGGTTTAGTAGCTATAGCTAGAGGCTGGCAGCAGTTCAAATCTCCTTAGGCTTTCCTCATGCAAAGTGGCATACCTAACCATTTGTGGGCTCCCTTCACTTCTAAAGCGATTCTTAAAGCGATTCTTAAAGCGATTCTTGTACATGAATATATGTGGGACAACGTGTAGCAAACTTTAAGGAGTATTATTAAACTCTTCAAACAGGTTGTGTTTGTGGCAGATTTCTTATTATTTTTTAAAATATTTGTTTAGTATAATTTTTTGTAAAATAAGAATTTGAGTACGAGAAGTAGCTTTAGAAAATAGTAAGAAATTTATCCCAAACAAAACCTAGAATGCTTTTTTATTCCTTTGTAAAGTTATTTTTTAGTATAAAATTCTCTTGAAAGTAGAGAAAAAAACAATGATCTAAAATTGGGCGAATTATTACGTCCGGACACCCAATCCAGATGCACCACGTCACCCGAATACACTGGCTTATGGTGTATTTTGGTGACGTGGAGCGTCTGGATTGGTGTCCGGATTCATCCGGACACCGGACGTAATAATTTTCCCTAAAGACGAATTATTACGTCCGGTCACCGGACGTCCGGACACCCAATCCAGACGCACAACGTCACCTGAATACACTGGGTCCCGGTGTATTTTGGTGACGTGGCGAGTCTGGATTGGTGTCCGGACGAATCCGGACACCGTACGTAATAATTTTCCTTAAAATTGGCCCAAACAATACCTAAATTTATATTTTCTTGAATAATAATCATCAATCATCAAATAAAATATTACAAATATATGATAAGAGCTAATCAAATAATTGAGATTTTTTTTTTTAATGTCGATATGAATAATTATACTTAAAATTATTAAAGGTTAAGGAGAAAGAGTAGTTGATATCAATAATTATCATTTAAATAAACTTATCGGTTTTCAGAATATATATATATAGATTAGGTTGTTAAAAAGAAACTAATATCATAATAAAAATAATGTGGTTGATATATAAATTAAATATGATTGTAGTATAGAGAAAAAAGAAAATTAAATATAAATCAGAAGATGCATTTTAAATTTAGGGTCTCTATGGGCCGGATAATTTTTTGCTAATTTTCTTTTCATACAACAACCACAATTTGGCTGTTTTATCACTATTTTTTAGGAATTTCATAGTATCCCATTCCAATGGGATTCAAACATCCTCATTGTAATCCTTTTGATGGTTATTCAATATCACATTCATGAATTTATTCTCTTTAGAGAAAGTCATGACCTACTGCTTAGTATTTTTCTTGAAAGTTTTCATTCTGAACTTTTTATTAGGGCTAGCAAAATTTGACATGACCTGAAAATCCTACTCGAATCTGACCTAAAATTTTTTTGGTTAAGATCAACCCATTTGTAAAATAGGTCGGATTTGGATTCAACAAACCGACACGTTTCAAAAATCGGATCATATTTGGGTTGACCCGAAAACCTGGAATGACCCAGAATGACACAGCTAAACCCGCTGACTGCGTCAAGTTCCCGTGATGCCCGTCGTCCGCCCGCATCGAATGACTGTCACGTCGATTCACGCCTCTTCGCATGAGTCACCGGTCACGTCATCGTTGCTTGAGTCGCGTCTCCTCTCCCGCGTCGCGTCTACCGACATTGTTGTGTCGTTGGCGGCGTTGCAAAGCCGCTGCCACTACCGTGTCGTTGTCGTGTCCGCAAGTTAGTTCGGGTCAACCCGATAACCTGTGTAGGTCTGGTCCGAATTGAAATATCTTACCCAATTGCAAAAACATGTCGGATTCGAGTTGGGTAAACTAGTGTCGGGTCAATTTCATATTCGACATGAACCCGATCGATGAATCGATTTTGACAGTCCTAAATTAATTGGTCTTCTTATTAATTGGTCTTCTTAAACATTCTTCTAGAATTTTGCTTTATTTGCCTTCATAGATATAATTATTTCTTGCGAACCATCTGTGGATGAGAAGACTTCTAAAAACAGACTCTCAATTCATTGGATCTTCTGTTATTAAATCTTTCAACCCTTCTTAGTTAATATAATTTTTAATATTTTTTAATGTAAAGGGTTTAATTTATAATTGTATTTAATTTAGTAACAATTTTTTTTTATAATCATAATGTACTATACATTACTATTATAATATAATATCATCATTTCAAAATAAATAAAAAATTAAAACTTAAATTTTGTGAGTATGAACTGAAGCTGGTGATGGCCACTGAGTGCAGTACTTTACTACTACTTAAAATTTTTATATTATCCATCAGAAAACTGTCCCCTATTTTCTCTTAAATATGATGATCGATTTGTGGGCTATGTTTGCATGGCATGTGCTTGGTGTGAAAGGTCTAATGAGAAAAAAAAATTAATAAATATTTAATATGTAGTTAGTAGATGCAAATTTATATTAATATATAGCTTTAAAATATTTAAATTATTTATATGTGCTACTTATTATCCACCTTTAATTTTATATTTATTTATGAGTAGGCCACCAAATATTTCATTTATTTTGTTTTTTTTTTGAACTAATGTTTGATTGGTCAAACCTTATGACTGGTGATCTGTCTTTGATATCTATAAAGTTGGTTGGAAATTAAGGATTAACTTGAAATAGTTTTTTATTATTTCTTAAAGTAGTTTTTTAATATAAATTTTTAAAAATTTTAATTAAAAAGTTATTTTAAGAAGCAATAAAAAAATCATCTCAAACGAAGACTAAATTTCCATAAAAAAATAATTTAGATTTTATTTAGAATAGTTTTTAAAATAATTTTTAGTATAAAAACATCTTGAAAGCATTTAAAAAATAATTACAAAAAACTATCCTAAAAGAAGCATTAGCTAATTTGATTTTTATAAAAAGCAGGAAAAAAATAAAATAATAAGAATAATAGGCAAATGAGATTGTGGTTGTTATTTGAAAAATAAAGGTCTAGGCAGGCCCTGAGTTAGATTAATTCTTGTAGATTAATAAATAATTAATAATTAGATTTAAGTGAAAAAATACAATCTTTTTTATTCATCTTCTATTTTATTCAAATTTAGCCTAATAAAAAAATTTAATCTCATTTTAATTTCTTAATCATACTTTTCATAATTAATCATGTCATTAAAATTTTTCATTTGATTTCTTTAAAAACTATTAGTAAATAGATACCCATAGTTTCACACCAAATTTTATCAAATAAAAGCAAAAAAAATAAAAAAATGTGGCCAAAAAAATAAATTTTAATTCAATTTAAAAAAATAGTTCTAAATTTAAGTAGAGCAACCATTTCTATATAATAACTTTCAATATCTTTATCAATTAAATATTTATATTTTTCAAAATATTGCACCAATGTGGTTGGTATAGGAGAGGCTGGCAGCAGTCAAAATCTCCTTAGGCCGGCTTTCCTACCAAACCCTTTGTGGGCTCCCTTCCCTTCTAAAGCTACTCTTGTACAATGAAGTATTGAGCTATTATCAAGTAGCTTATCCAGTAAATAAATGAGCTTTATCAAGTCAATTAATGAGCTGTACTACTGAGCTATTTATTATTAGCTTATCAGATATGAGCCTTATCGAAATACTAAGGATCAAAACTACTAAATAGCTCGTTTGCTTTATCAACGATATTAATAAGTAAGATTATAATAGCAAACTAATTGAGCCTTATTTATCCTATTAAATAATCTATCAAGTTTCAAAATACTATTTTAATTGATTATGCTACTAAATAAACCAAAATATGAACAAGCATAAGCAAATAGTTCGTGCTAAAGTTTTGTGGGCTTTGTGTTCCTTCGTGCTTCTTGGCCTAGTGTTGGGTTTGCTGGCTTTCTTTGTATTGTTTCATGTGGCTTCAATTCTACTGGCTGAGATTCTTCTTGTTGCTTCCTTGAGCGGACTTAAACTTTTTTTTTCTCTGGAGAAGTAGTTTGGCTTTGCATTCTCTTAGTGGTTTTGGTTGTTTTTGTTGAGTTCTTCTTCTTTTGCTTATTTATTATAATAGGTAGAACCAATGGCTCGCATGTTTTACTTTAAAGGCTGTATTTTTAAAGAGCTTTTGGTTCTTTAAGAACTTGTAATTTTCTATGTAAATTAACGCATAGACCCTTATGTGGATTTTATCCAAAAAAAACAATTATGCTCAAGCACAAAAGCAATTCAATAAAGAAGTATTAAGAAATTTATAATCAAGTATTAAATAAGCAGTTTGTTTAACTCTTAAATAAGAATATTATTAATTCTAAAATGATATATCATTAAATCTTATTTGAGCTTTCTAACGAGTTTATTTATGAGATTTAAATAAGATTATTTATGATTAATAAATAAATGAATTGAGCATCAAGCTATTCAATTTATATAAATGGGTTGTTTATCAGAGCTCCATTAAGCTTAATCATTAGGATCCCAAGAAATGGCTGACACCAAAGCTCTGATACCATGAAGAAGAAGGAAAACAAAGTATAGGAAATTGTTGAACATTTCGGCGAAATTTCTTTAAAAAAATTCTAGTTGATTTTTCATTGTATATTTTTCGCTAACCAACCCATAGGCTATTAGGAATTAATATTCTTGCAAAAAATTTGTCATAAATGATTGGTCGATCTTCTATATCAACATCATAACTTATTATATATAAAATCCAAAACAATTTCATATAAATAGAAAAATAGGCTAAATTTATAGCACAAATATTAAAAAGTCTGATTCCATTTGAATCAAAAAATTGAAATAAATGGAGTATGAAAATTAAAAACATATAAATAAATTATTCATATCAACTTGCTCTCACTCATTTTCGTCATCTTTTTAAGAGTTTGTTTGAAAGGACTACAATTTTTTGTAAAAATGTTAGTGAAGCTATTATGAGAAAAATAATTTTTTTGAAAGTTACGATGGATTTTATAAATATGTTTATTTTTTTAAAAATCGAACATCTGCATATATGAGTAACACTGGTTGTGAAAAGTAGCTTCTCACCACAAAAATTACTAGAAAGCAACGAGAAAGTAGCACAAAAGTAATAGCCAAATTGGATCGTGGTTGTGATTTGAAAAGCAAAGGAACAAGAAATTTGTCCCAAATAGAACCATAAGGTTTCGTTTGAGACAGCTTTCTTATTACTTTTTAAAGCATCTTTGTAGTACAAAAATTTATACTTAAAAAAAATTATATTAAAAAGATGTTTTAGAAAACAGTAAGAAAGCTATATCAAAACAAAACCAATGTTTCATTTGGGGCAGCTTTCTTACTGCTTTTAATAGCAAATTTTTAGTTAAAAAGAGTGTTGAAAGCAACTAAAAAATAGTGGTCGAAAGCTCATTTGTGATTTTTTTTTTTTCTAAAACAGCTTTATAGTGAACTTTTTTTTTTTTAAATCAATAACAAAGTTGTCCCAAAAGAAAAACCTAATATCTTCCTCTTTAAGCATGCCCTCTTGTTTGTTCTTTTTATCATCACCTATATCTCATTCATGCATGCTTATACATTCTCAATCATTGTAACTATTGGTTGCCTCATCATTTCCAACCTCTTATCTCCAATTTAACAAGAATAAGGGATATCTATTGAAGAGTCGGGCATCATAAATTATTTGCAGTGTAAGGGTGGTAGCGGCGGTGGCCAGAGGCAAGTGGAGGAGGGCGGAGGTGGTGGTCAGTGACAGTCAAGCTAGCTTATTTGCAGTGTAAATTATTTCGCTCAAAATTGTACGAGTTTGATTTACCTCAAAAATGAAACAAAAGATTTATACGACATTTATTTTGCATTCCTTTTTCATCCAATCAAACACCAAAATTTTCAAAACCTTTATATTTGGAATAATTTACACTCACTTAGACTTCAACCAAGTGGCCCCTAAAAGAAAACTATTATACTTGATACTTTTAAAAAAATTTACATAAAAAATTAGAAATATTTACATATGCACCTCCTAATTCTTATATTTTTACATATCTAACATATAAATTTAATATTTACTTAAATAATAGTTTAATACTTTGATGTCACGAGAAAAAAATAGTTCATTTAAGAAAATTGAATCTCACTAATAATTTTGGAGTTAAAAATTTAAATATTATATTACTAAATATTAAAATTTAGATGTTAAATATACTATTATATTAAAATTGTCTGGTATATATGTGAATCCTCTAATCATTTATATTGTATAAATATTTATTAAGATGATTTAAAAACAATTTTCTTCCCAGTAAAAATATTTGATGCTTTTCAAATTTAATTGGTTTATTTATTAAAATTAAATTCTAGAGAGAGAGAGAGAGAGAATTATTATTTTTCTTAAATCAGTCCAGTGGTGAAGGTTGGCTTCATTAAATAATTAAACCAGCTAACGAATAATAAATGCGCAATACACAAAAACGGAAACATATTGGATACCGTTCTCATTTCCGATTTGAATAATTGAACAAGCTGGCAAATAAATGAGCAAATGGAACTAATTTACTAATTTTGGATAAATTTGATTCAATTTTATCAAACAATCATACAATATATATATTAACTTTTATAATATTTAATTTATTAACTTTATATTAATATTTAATATTTAATAATTTTATCATATATTTTATATTTAATAGTTTTGTAAATAAATGACTATTTAGTTTGAAGTAAATATGTAGATTATTTCAAAATAGAGGGGTTTTGAAAATATTAGTATTTGATTTGAATTAAAACAAATACAATGTCTAAATTTGGAGCATTTGTAATTCATCATTTAGTTTATTTTTGTTGTATTTGAAATTTGTTAGATTTGTACAATTTCTAAATATATCATAAATTCATCTTCATTACCGTTGTATGCCACCAACTCCCATCGCCACCACCTATGGTCGTTGTCTTCCACCGATGTCCACCCCTGCGGTCGCCTCCATCGATCACCCTCGCTATCACTATCACTAGCCACCGACCTCCGCTGGCCACTACTGCCGCCAACCACCGTCTCCCCCACCGCAGCAAAGCAACCATTGCATGTTGTCGATGATTGTCAACCACCTCCAATTGCTGACCATCACCACGACTACCGCAAGGGGTGTAAGCGAGCTGCTCGAGGTCTGAGTCGAGCTTATTGAGTTCCGAGCTCAAGTTTGATCCTACTTATGCTCGACTTGATTGCTTGCGAGACGGCTCAAGTGTGCAGAAAGCAGACGCAAGAAGACAAAATAGCTAGCGGGATAACTAGATCGCACGCCAGAAGATGAAATAGCGGGTAGGAAGGCGGGTCGCACGCTGGAAGATGAAATCGACGACGAAATCACCTGTGGGATGGAAGCTCGCACGTGAGGCGTAGGGTTTGATTATCGGAGCTCGAATGCATGGAAGAAGCTCAAATGTCGTACGAAAGCTCGAACATGAAATCGAGCTCGAACTTTTGAATCGAGCAACTTAACGAGCTCGTTTTTGTGCTATTAGCCGATCCTGTGCTCGCCTTTTGAGCTCAACTTGAGTTCAAGCTCAAGATGTGGCTCGCAAGTCAAGCTCGAGTTAGGCCTGACTCGACTCGTTTACACCTCTAACTACCACCATCACTGTTGGCTATCGATCACCATCCTCTTTTGACTTTACAATGCATTTACTTTACTTCAATAAAAAAAATCTTAAGTATTTTTTTTACATTTATCCAAACAATTTCAAATATTCCTTTTATATTATATTTGTTTTACGTTGCATTACTTCTTTAAGCCAACCAAACAAATCCCTTCGTCTAATAAAATTGTAATTTTGCCTTCCTATTCTTCTTACCTACCTCCAACATTTTCTTAAGCACAAAAATATATTTTTTGCCAGTTCCTTAATCGGCCCGAACTTGAATGGAAGACCCCAATATGGCCCAATAATTACTCCAATTAGCTCCAAAATTGTGCTGACCCGTAGCAAAGTTTGGGCGGGCCAATAGACCCTAAAACCCTGCCTATTTAATTGCCAACAATGTCTCCACCAAGAGAGACGGGGACAAACCAGAGAGCCCTAATCAAATCCTCTCCATCTCCTCTTTATCTACAATGGGCGCCGGTGATTCCGGCAACTCCGCCGCCGGCCGACTAGAATCTATCCTCACTGATCCCTCCCTCTCCTTTCCCCGCCGCCTCTTTCTTGCCTCCGGCGTCGAATCCCGCCTTCTCATTCGCCTCGCCGCCCCCGCCGTCATCGTCTACATGGTCAACTACGTTATGTCTATGTCGACCCAGATCTTCTCCGGCCACCTCGGAAATCTAGAGCTCGCAGCCGCTTCTCTTGGCAACACCGGCATTCAGATATTCACTTATGGTCTTATGCTGGGAATGGGTTCCGCCGTCGAAACTCTGTGCGGCCAAGCCTACGGCGCGCACAAGTACGAAATGCTCGGCGTCTATATGCAGAGATCCGCTGTCCTCCTCGCCGGCACCGGCGTTCCCCTCGCCGTTATTTACGCCTTATCGCGTCCGATCCTCGTGCTTCTGGGACAGTCGCCGGAGATCGCCGAGGCGGCATCTATTTTTGTTTATGGCCTTATACCGCAGATTTTCGCGTACGCGGTCAATTTCCCCATTCAGAAGTTCCTGCAGGTAACGAATATCGCAGAACATGTTCAGTTCTACGTTGAGCTAGCTCACTTTAAAATAATAATAATAAATTGATAATAAGAGATATTTACATTCATACCATTTATTTTATGTTTTTTTATATATTTAGTATTTAAAATTTTAATTTTATTAAATATATTAAATATGAATGTATGCCATAAAATATTAAATTTTATAAGGTGGTATTTTTTTAATTTTATTTATATTTTGATTGGAAATAAAAAGATATTAGATATCCTAAATAAAATTAATTATTAATTTTTATTAAATGTTGTGACAGTTGGTTTATTTTCTGATTTGAAAAAGGATTGTGGTGTCAAAATGTCTTTTTTAGGATGGTCAAAATTTTAATTAATTAGATAATAATAATAATAATAATAATAATAATAATAACAAAATAAAATAAAATAATAATATCAAATAGTAATAATAACAAAATAATTTTTTTAAATATAACCAACATAATGCTATCAAATTTATAAGAAATTTTTTTATCATTTATCTTCTAATTACATAATAGGAATGTCGAATGCAATTGGGAAGAAGTCGGCTGCGAGGCGGCGATGTCTTGATCGTTGAATGAGCGAATCACGAAAGTAGCTGCGAAGTGAGAACTTGCGGGATGGGCAACGACGATTAGGATGATAATATTAGAGCAAAAATATTTTTTGAGGGGGGCAAAAAATCAAAATTTCCTCACTAGTACATTATTTATTTTTTTGAGGATGGACATTTTCCCACCTTCACATCAAGGGGGATCCGCACATACGGCAAAGGATGATATTATACGTTGTTGGGGTGGGTGTTGGGTTATCCGACGCCGAGCACATTGCTGGCCAACAGTAGGCGCAAGGTCGGCCGGTGTTGGGCATCAGGTTGGCGAACAATGCGCACGTAGGCCATAAATCGAGTGATAAGTACTTCATATTTAAAAAAAAAATAAAAATATATTTAAATTATTTTCATTATTTCTTGGATCAACTTAAATTTTTTAATAATATATTTTTCCAAAATATAAAATAGCAACAAAATTTCAGTCTCCCTTTTTATTAATCAAACGAAGAAGAGAAAAAAAATAAAAGAACAAAAATTTTATTTTATTCATTTTTAATATATTTTAAATTTTTTTTTGGGACATATATATATTTAAAATTTAACAATTAGTGTAATCGGGTGAAATTCAAATATATCGCCTGTCTGAATCGCCGTCAGTCATTACTGCGGCCACCTGCAACAGCTTGCCACTGCTCTCCTCTGCTAGCAGTCAGCAAAACCGCCACTTTTTCTTCGATTATTTTATAAAATTACAATCTCGCCATTCTTTGTTCAATTAACCCTAATAATGTTATTGTTAAGTAAAATTTAAAATACAAATGAGTTGATTTTTTATTTTAATACCTTCTGTTCTTCATCTACAGGCTCAGAGCATCGTGGCGCCTAGCGCGTATATTTCAACGGCGACGGTGTTGTTGCATCTAGTGTTAAGCTGGCTCGTGATCTACAAAATACGGCTCGGTCTTCTAGGGGCGTCGCTAGTTCTCAGCCTTTCCTGGTGGATTATAGTGGTGGCGCAGTTCATTTACATAACGACGAGCCGGAGGTGCCGGCTCACATGGACCGGTCTCAGTTGGCAGGCTTTCTCCGGGTTACCGGAGTTCTTGAAGCTGTCGACGGCGTCGGCGGTGATGCTGTGCTTGGAGACGTGGTATTTCCAGGTGCTGGTGCTCATCGCAGGGTTGCTTGAGAACCCGGAGCTCGCGCTCGATTCGCTCTCCGTCTGGTGAGTGGTTTGCGTTTGAACCGGGTTTGGTCGGCTGTGTTGGACCGGCGTTAGGTATGTCGAAAGATATGGGGTATGGGGAAGTGGGTCGTTGGGACTTGGTGCTTGCTTTTCAGAAATTAAATTTTTAGATTAATTAATAATTACTATTTAATTATTTTTTGTTATTATAATTTTCCCAGCAATGATGAATCAAATCACAATTTCCTAGAGTAATTAATATTAATTATTTACTTAGGTTGATTAAGAAGTAATTATAATTTTAATTTTTGTTTTTCAAATAAAAAAATGTAGATCATTCAAAATTTTTTATTTTAAATTTAAATAAAAAATTTTAAAAATATACCATAAAAATTTATATCAAAATCTAAACAAATCGAAGCAAAACCAAATAGCTAATTCTTGGTGTCATATTTAAGCCTCTGCAAATGAGTCGAGTCGAGCTCGAGCAAGGTGGTGTTCGAGTTGAGTTCGACTGGCAAATACCGAGCTCAAGCTTGAAAGATGAGCTCGAGCTCAAGTCAAGCTCGACTCGCCTCGCGAAACAAGTCGAGTTGACCAGCTCGTCAAGCTCCTTTCCGACTTGCGTCGTCTGCGCATCCTGCTCATCACCCTAAGCTATGTCACCTGCGAATCCCGCTTCTTCCTGCAAATCCCGCTGCCTGAGAATCCCACTCCCGCTTGCGAATCTCGCTCCCGCCTAAGTTGTCTTCTCTTATGTGAGCTACTCGACGAGCTCTAGAGTCGAGCACTCCGTTATTTCTCTTTAAATTGTATTTACCGCTTTTACCTCTGTTTAGCCTATTTAAGGCATTCCATGTACACTTTACGCAATACAATAATAATATTGTTTAGTTTCTTCTACTGGCAACGTCTCTTCTCTTTTCCATTCTTTCCACTCTACGGTAAAGCTCTCATGGTATCAAGAGCCATCAGGGAATAACAAGATCCCATGGCCTCCTTACCTCCTTCTTCCTCCTTCTCCTCCTCCTCCTCCTCCTCCTCCACCCAAACCATCAACACCAGCCCGCCCACCACGATCCTGCCGAACCTCAAGTTTCTTGTATCAAACATCAAGAACCTTGCTCCTCCTCATCTCACACACGACAATTACCATATCTGGCTGGTTCAGTTGCTCCAACAGTTCACGGAGAACGGGTTTGCTGGTCATCTTCTCGGCACCGTCCCAGCCCCCTCCAACACCACCTCGACCGACTACGCGCAATGGCTCATCATTGACAGCAATCTTCTTGCTGACCTTTTTGCTACGGTCTCTCAAACAATCTAACCGTATATCCTCACGTCCACCACCGCCCATGAGGCCTGGACCGTTCTTGAACGTCGTCTTCAACCTACTAGTCGCTCCCGCGTGATTCAGCTCAAAAACGAGCTCTACCGCTCCCAAATGAAGGATCTCTCGGTCCATCAGTACCTCACTAGTATCAAGACGATCGTGGACAACATCTCTGCGTCCGGCTCCAAGATCGAATCGGAAGATGTCATGCTTCACATTCTCAATGGCTTGCCGTCGACATACAACTCCTTCAAATCGACCACCCGTAACTCCCTCTTAATTTGTTCGTTAAGAGTCGAGCAGCGGAGTGTTCGAACTTGGGTTCTTTAAGCCTTCGAGCTCAAAATTGTGTTCGAGCTTGATAAGCTCGACTCGTCGAGCCCGAGCCGGCTTAACTCGGTTGCACCCCTACTTGACATACCTATGAGCTCCATTAGTTAGGTGGAACCCCCTTGCCTTCATGCTTCATTGGCTCGATCTCATTGTTTAGAAAAAAAATGGTGTGATATTCTCATGAAAAACACATTAAATTGTGATTTAAAATGCTTAAATTTACAATACAATTAGAATAACTCAGGATATTAAATATAATATTAATTTCAATATTAAATTAAGAGCTTTGCTGAAATAATTGTTCTATATTAATTAAGCTTCATTTGAAACCGTTTTTTTTTAACAATTTTAATTCAAAAAATTTTATATTAAAAAAATGTTTTATAAAATAGTAAAAAAAGTCATCTAAGGCTTCATTTGGAACAACTTTGTTATCGCTTCTTGAAACAAAATTTTTGTAAACATTTTATATCAAAACTCTATTTTTAAAAAACAATAAAAAAATCATCCCAAACAAACCATAAAAAAAAAGCCTTAGATGTTAGATGGCCCTTGAGTATAATATGTATTTTTCTTAAATATATATATTTTTTTTTTCATGCATTTTTTCTATAAGAACAAAGTATCTGTATTATTAATTTATAAGTTGGTGCAGTGCACTGATTAAATGTATTTAAAGTGCAGCATGACAATTTCGGGTTGGGTATTCATGATTTCTGTCGGCTTCAATGCTGCTGCCAGGTCAGTATCTATTGGTTTGTCCCTTTCTATTTTCTATTATTTATGTTTGAAACAGAGGCCCTACAGTTGTCCTTATCATTTTGTATTTATCTTCCTCCACTATCATATCAATGGAAGTCTCTATTTATTCGGATACCAATTTAGACGCATCATGTCACCTAAATACACTGGGCCTCGATGTATTTGGGCGACGTGACGTGTCTGGATTGAATGTCCGGACGTCTGATGATCAGATGTAATAATTTGCCCACATCAAGACTGCAATTTTTCCTATTATTTTTTTCGCATATTAATCTAGCATAGGAATGTCATGTATATTAATTAAGGTCGTCAAAAACGGATCCAATAATGAATCCGAAATATGAGAGGTTCTTTGTTCGACTGGTTTGACGGATCAAACTGGATGACATGGTAGATAGTATTGTTATTAAGAATTAATATAATAAGTCAATAAGATTACAATCTAACATTTAAAAATATTCATAATTCTAAGATTTCAGGCTCATAATAATTTAAAAGTCTAACTAAACTAGATGATGTAATAAATATTAATACTATTTAAACAATTTCTAAATGATATAATCATAAAAATATGATTAAAAATGAAGAGAATTCATGCATAATATTTTTTTTAATTTTAAATTTAAATATTTTTTTCCAATTTTTAAATTTAATTTTTAATTACATATAAGTATATAATTTAATATAAATTATTATTAATTTATGTTAATTTATTCGACCGTTTTTTTTTATGTTGTTTATATAGCTTTTCTTCTTTTCATAAAGATCCCACATGGGGTAATGGAACCATATGGGAATGATTAATTAATGCTTATAAACTAAATCATGTTATATTTAAATTAATTTAATTTTTCATAAAATATTTTATATTAAATTAAATTATTTAAATAGATTATGCATTTATCCGGCCGGTTGAATTCGTGGTTCAAACCGGTTCCCACTGATTTGATATTGGGCCAGTTTTTTATGAGACCCAAACCGGTCATATGTCCGGTTCATGATTGAACCGGTCAAACCGGCGGTCCGGTCCAATTTTCAAAACCATGATGTTAATTACCTAACTATACGCACATTACTCTCCCTCCTCATAAAAATACATAAATAAAACTACTGAAAAAAATATTTTCTTACACTAACTTCTTCCCAGTTGATGTGGCACCTAATTTTTTATTATTTATGATGTATTGATTCAGTAAACAAGGAAAATGATATAAATAATGCACCATATCATTAAAAGAATTCATTATACTTTGAACAAAATAACTAAAGCATTTTCCATGAAAACAAATTCTCATTATGCTCAAGTGTTATAACAGAATGTCAGTTGATCTTCCATAGTAATAATACTATGAATATGTTTTGAAAGAACTGAAGGGAATGCAAGTATACTTCGGCATTTTCTTAAGTAAATATTAGGCAACTGAAATTATCTTGGAAACACGAGCAAATACATTTTTTCATTCGCAATTCCCTTCACAACCTTAGTGAAGAACATGAAACTATCTTGGTTCCAAGATAAAATGTAATGTAGTGTAACAATGATGCAGTGTTCGTGTGAGCAATGAACTCGGAGCTGGAAATCCAAACTCTGCTGCATTTTCAGTAGTGGTGGTCACAATTATGTCCTTCATTGTATCAGCTATCATTGCCATAGTTATACTTATTGGTCGAGACTATATCAGCTACATCTTCACCGAGGGCGAAACAGTGGCTAATGCCGTCTCCGATCTCACACCCTTACTCGCCATCACCATCATCCTCAATGGTATCCAACCAGTTTTATCAGGTGAGCTTAACTATTTTCTACAACAAGATCACAAAGAGATCAGAACATTTTCTCTCATGTTTCGTTTGGGATGGCTTTTTTGTTGCTTCTTAAAACACAATTTTAGTACTAAAACTCCGTTTTAAAAAACAGTAAAAAATCATTTCAAACGAAGCCTAAATGTTAATTGTCTCTCATATGTTATCTGCAGGAGTGGCTGTTGGTTGTGGATGGCAATCCTTTGTGGCGTATGTTAACGTTGGCTGCTACTACTTTGTTGGTATTCCAGCTGGTATCCTCCTCGGCTTCAACTTTGGCCTTGGCCTTGGAGCAAAGGTAAAGGAAGAAGCAATTAGATATTGCATACTATATAATTTTGAAAATGGATAGCAATTCTTTTAGTTATATTATTGTGTAGGCGAATAT
The DNA here is from genome assembly GCA_022539455.1 of Dendrobium nobile. NCBI lineage: Eukaryota > Viridiplantae > Streptophyta > Magnoliopsida > Asparagales > Orchidaceae > Dendrobium > Dendrobium nobile. The sequence continues at coordinate 33,256,286 of CM039720.1, read as the reverse complement.
TACTTGTCTTCTTTCACTATGTGGTGATTATCATATTATTCATGAACTGGTGAGTGCATAAAAAGCTTTGGAGGTAATAAGAGAAGCTACATTCTCGATGCTTAGAAATATTTCAATTTCTTACTATTACTCAAACAGAAATCATACTCAAAGATCTAACTAAACTTGGACTAATAAAAATGCTTATAGTTCTTGATTCTTCATAGTTTCATAAAAATTTCATTTTTTTTTTTCTGTTGTGGTTTTACACCACTAATGCTTCGAGGATGCTAGTAATGCTCTAATGATATGGGGGATCGGTGGAAGAATCAGACCTGGACCTACAAGTAGGAAATCTCAATCTAGGAAATAAAGACAAACACTAAGCTTCAAAGAGAGTAATATTTCATCAATCATCTTTCTTTCTTACAATAGCTTGTATATATAATCATAATAGAAGATTCTAGAAAGCGTACACCTAAGCTAACAAATGATAAACTATTCCTTAGGGGTGATATAACTAGGATGTTCCTACATCATATAAAAGAAGTGAAGTTTTTTTATGCATCAATTGATAGATGACATATCATAAGAATTGCATGCTTACTCATCATATTCGTATGTGATCATTACTGGTTTTACATCTAAATGTTTGATATTCTTCGTGAAAGGAGGATTGTATTATTCGAATCAAACAATATAGTATTACTCTTTAATTTTCTTTAAGAAACAACTTCGCGTGATTCCTCTTACCAAAAGAACGTTATCTTATGGACTTGTTCTACATTTACATAAAATAAGTATTGTTGCGTGCGAGAATATACGCGGCGGTAGAGTTTGTAAATTCGCGTCCTAGCGTTGCACGAGTATTTCACACACAAACAGAAAAGAGAAAGTGAACACCAAGGGTTTTTACGTGGAAAACCCAAAAAATAGGAAAAACCACGGGGCCTCGCCCAGTTGCAAATTTCTACTAGTGTTTTTGTAGATTACAAATGGCGGATTTCGTCCCACAAGTCGGGATAATCCAAATACAACTTGTCTCTTCCACGAAATTCACAAAATCCTGCGAATTCCCTGCGTTTCCTTAAAATCTGGCAGAGTTCCGGTGTCTTCAGGCGGCAGGAAGAGCTCCGGCGGTGGTCGAGGAGGTGAGGAATCTCCTTTTCCCCTTTCTCCTCTCCTTCTTCTCTCTCTTCACTTGAGCCCCCCTGGTGTAGAATGAGGGCTCTATTTATAGTTTTTCTGGAGTGGCATAGCCCGTAAATAGGCGCGAGATCAAGGGCAAACAGGGAGTGGTTTGAATGGACGGCCGATATCGAATCCTTTGATCATGCACCGTTCGTTGGACATTTGATGGCCTTAATGATGTCGGAATTCGATGATCTTGGGCTCGTTGGATTCGTCTCGTCGAGCCCTTCGATTCGAGTATAAGCTCGTCAAAATCGGAGACCGTTTGGTAACTCAAATTGCGATTTGAACCTTCCAACGACGCTTTGAGCCCTTGATTCGGACTCATTTGGGCTCGGATTGGGTTGATCTTGGTGTCGTTGGGTTCGTATTTCCGAGACGCTCAGTTTGACTATAAGATCGCTGAAATCGGAGTTCATATGCTCCCGAAATTAATTTTTGAAGTTTCCGAACTGATTTTGCCTCGAGATTCGTGCCCAATCAGGATTATTTTGTGATGACGTATCAGTTGCCCCCCTATTTTCGGACGTCGAAACTCCAGGAGTCCGAAAATATGCGTCACAAATTTTCGGGAGTGACTCAGAATTGATTTTGCGTGTAGGAGGTCCGAACGGCGCTGAAAGTGCCGAAATCGAGTTCGGAGTGTCGAAAAACGTGTCCGGGGACCCCAAAAACGTCCGATTTGGTCTTTCCGGGACGAAAAACAAACCCAGAAAGCGTCGGGCAGCCGAACCTGCTGGACCGGCCGGCCGCCGCCGCCGCCATCGGCGGTGAGGAACTGTGGCCGTGCGCGTACCAGCGGCCGAACCGCGCACCTGCGCGCCTGCGGCCAAACCGCGCACATGCGGCCGAACCGCGTGCCCGCGTCCCCGCTGGGCTGCGCCCGCGCCTGGGCGCACCGCGCTCGCGCTGGGCTGCGCCCGCGGGGCTTGCCGCGCCTGCGCCTGGCTGCGCCCGCAGGGCTTGCCGCGCCCGCGCCTAGCCTGCGCCCGCGGGGCTTGCCGCGCCCGCGCCTGGCTGCGCCCGCGGGGCTTGCCGCGCCCGCGCCTGGGCTGCGTGCGGCTGTTGGCTGCCGCGCCTGCTGGCTGCCGCGCTGGCGACCGTGGCTGGCCGCGATCCGCGGGCTGTGTTCGCGGATCGCCGAGCTGGCAGCGCCGTTTCGTGCGGCCGGTTCGGCTGCACCGCCTTAGGTGGGTCCCACTTGCCGAAAATAGGCATTTTTTGGTCGTTTTTGGCCCAAAAATTCCTAAAAAATCTAAAAAAATTCTAAAAAATTCGAAAATTTTTAGAAAAATAGGATATTTCGAAAATTGTGGTAACCTCCTCCTATTCTCTCCAAAACCTATAAATAGGCCTCCTAGGCCTTTGAAGAATTTGCAACTTCTCTTTCTTTCTCCCTCCGGGTCTCTGGCGGCTGAGGCTTCCGCTATTTGCGAGTTGGGATACTCGAATAGCGCCCCTCTTCGCGCGCAGAAACCTACGGGATCTCCCCCTCCGGCTTACTGACGGCTGAGGCTTTCGTTATTTGCGAGTTTGGAACTTTTTCCTACTCGAATAGCGCCCCTCCTCGCGTGCAGAAGCCCACGGGATTTCTTTCTCTCTCTCCGGCTTACTGGCGGTTAAGGCTTCCGCTATTTGCGAGTTGGAATTTTTTCCTGCTCGACTTAGCGCCCCTCCTCGCGTGCAGAAGCCTACGGGATTTCTTCCTCTCCCTCCGTTCTTCGAGAGATTTATTGAACTGCTGAAATACGGCGTCAGGTAGAAATACGTCATTGGGCAGAAGACCGACGAAATTTCTACGACAGTCAGAATTCCGACGACGAGTAGAAGTACGGCGTCGGGCAGAAGACCAACGAAATTCCATCAACTGTCAGAATTCCGACGACGAGTAGTAGAATGATAGAAGTCCGACGGCGAGGAGAAGTCCGTCGTCTGGTAGAAGCTTGACGAAAGTTCGTCGAAGAGCAAAAGTCTGACGATGAGCAGAAGTCCGCTGACGAGCAGAAGTCCGACGTCAGGGAGAATTCCGACGTCGGGTAGAAGACCGACGAAAGTTCGTCAATGAACAGAAGTCCGACGACGAGTAGGTGTCCGACGATAGGGAGAAGTCCGATGTCGGGTAGAAGTCCGCTGACGAGCAGAAGTCTGACGACAGGGAGAAGTCCGACGTCGGGTAGAAGTTCAACGTCGGCTAGAAGACCGACGAAATTTCATCGACGAGCAGAAGTCTGACGTCGAGTAGAAGTCCGACGTCAGGTAGAAGTTCGATGTCGGGTAGAAGACCAACGAAAGTTCGTCGACGAGAAGAAGTCCGAAGACGAGCAGAAGTCTGCTGACGTCGGGTAGAAGTTCAACCTCGGGTAGAAGACCGATGAAGATTCGTCGACGGGCAGAAGTCCGACGACGAGTAGAAGCCCGCTGACGAGCAGAAGTCTGACGTCGAGTAGAAGTCCGCTAACGAGCAGAAGTCCGACGTCGGGTAGAAGTCCGCTGATGAGCAGAAGTCCGACGTCGGGTAGAAGTCCGCTGACGAGCAGAAGTCCGACGTCGGGTAGAAGTCCACTGATGAGCAGAAGTCCGACGTCGGGTAGAAGTTCGCTGACGAGCAGAAGTCCGACGTCGGGTAGAAGTCCGCTAACGAGCAGAAGTCCGACGTCGGGTAGAAGTCCGCTGATGAGCAGAAGTCCGACGTCGGGTAGAAGTCTGCTGACGAGCAGAAGTCCGACGTCTGGTAGAAGTATGGCCTTGGGCAGAAGACCGATGAAAGTTTGTCGACGAGCAGAAGTCTGACGTCGAGTAGAAGTCCGCTGACGAGCAGAAGTCCGACGTCGGGTAGAAGTACGGCCTTGGGCAGAATTCCAATGAAAGTTCGTCGACGAGCAGAAGTCTGACGTCGAGTAGAAGTCCGCTGACGAGCAGAAGTCCGACGTCGGGTAGAAGTCTGCTGACGAGCAGAAGTCTGACGTCGGGTAGAAGTCCGATGACGAGCAGAAGTCCGACGTCGGGTAGAAGTCCGCTTATGAGCAGAAGTCCGACGTCAGGTAGAAGTTCAACGTCGGGTAAAAGACCGACGAAAATTCGTCGACGAGCAAACGTCCAATGAAAGTCCTGCAAGGCAAAGATTCAGCAACAGGAGAAAATTCAACATCGAGTAAAAATTTAACTTTGTGAAGAAGTTAAATGGAAGTCCCTTGACGTCATTCTGGAGACGTTAACCAAGGACGTAAGACCAATCCAATGCTATATATTAGAGCATTTGCTCGATGTTGTTAACACATATTGGATCCACCAAAGATGTGAGACCTATCCGAGGTTGTATGTCGGAGCTTTTTCTCGACGACGTTAACCTGTGTGGAAGAGGTCGGGAGAATCCACCAAGGATGTAAGACCTTTCCGAGGTTGTATGTCGGAGCCTTTGTTCAACGACGTTAACCTATGTGGAAGAGGTCGGAAGAATCCACCGAGGATGTGAGACCTTTCCGAGGTTGTATGTTGGAACATTTGTTCGACGACGTTAACCTGTGTGGAAGAGGCCGGAAGAATCCACCAAGGATGTGAGACCATTCCGAGGTTGTATGTCGGAACATTTGTTCGACGATGTTAACCTGTGTGGAAGAGGTCGGGAGAATCCACCGAGGATGTAAGACCTATCCGAGGTTGTATGTCGGAGCATTTGTTCGACGACGTTAACCTGTGTGGAAGAGGTCGGAAGAATCCACCAAGGATGTGAGACCTTTCCGAGGTTGTATGTCGGAGCCTTTGCTCGACGACGTTAACCTGTGTGGAAGAGGTCGAATCGAATCCCCCTGGGATTGATTTTGCTTTGATTGGGAGGGGGCGAACGCCGCGTATATCCCGAATCAAAAGTGAAGAATGGTCTATTTTTAGACTGTTACTGCCTTTTTGATGTTGAGGTTAAGACCTTGCTCAAGGAGTAGAAGTGCAACAAGGGACTGTATAAAGCTTGAAAATTGATTTGAAGTATCCTTATATTTGCTCGGATATTCCTGAAATATCAACTTGATGTTGAAGGTATTGGAGGATCTATTTGACCATGGTTTGAGTCAAAGTTGCCCCCCAGTCCGCATCTGCTTCTTATGATATTGATGCTATGTGTGAACTTTTGAGATTGGAGCAAAAGTTGCCCCCCAGTCGGGAACCACGTTCCCACAGACGGCTCCAAACTGTTGCGTGCGAGAATATACGCGGCGGTAGAGTTTGTAAATTCGCGTCCTAGCGTTGCACGAGTATTTCACACACAAACAGAAAAGAGAAAGTGAACACCAAGGGTTTTTACGTGGAAAACCCAAAAAATAGGAAAAACCACGGGGCCTCGCCCAGTTGCAAATTTCTACTAGTGTTTTTGTAGATTACAAATGGCGGATTTCGTCCCACAAGTCGGGATAATCCAAATACAACTTGTCTCTTCCACGAAATTCACAAAATCCTGCGAATTCCCTGCGTTTCCTTAAAATCTGGCAGAGTTCCGGTGTCTTCAGGCGGCAGGAAGAGCTCCGGCGGTGGTCGAGGAGGTGAGGAATCTCCTTTTCCCCTTTCTCCTCTCCTTCTTCTCTCTCTTCACTTGAGCCCCCCTGGTGTAGAATGAGGGCTCTATTTATAGTTTTTCTGGAGTGGCATAGCCCGTAAATAGGCGCGAGATCAAGGGCAAACAGGGAGTGGTTTGAATGGACGGCCGATATCGAATCCTTTGATCATGCACCGTTCGTTGGACATTTGATGGCCTTAATGATGTCGGAATTCGATGATCTTGGGCTCGTTGGATTCGTCTCGTCGAGCCCTTCGATTCGAGTATAAGCTCGTCAAAATCGGAGACCGTTTGGTAACTCAAATTGCGATTTGAACCTTCCAACGACGCTTTGAGCCCTTGATTCGGACTCATTTGGGCTCGGATTGGGTTGATCTTGGTGTCGTTGGGTTCGTATTTCCGAGACGCTCAGTTTGACTATAAGATCGCTGAAATCGGAGTTCATATGCTCCCGAAATTAATTTTTGAAGTTTCCGAACTGATTTTGCCTCGAGATTCGTGCCCAATCAAGATTATTTTGTGATGACGTATCAAGTATATTTAAGGTAAATTTGAAATTATAAACTCCTAAAATTTTTACACAATGTGAAAGAAACAAAGACTTTAATGAAAATTTTGTTAATGCGTCATCATAACATAAAATTTTCAACTGTTTCCATGTGAGGAAAATAAATAGGGAAACAGAGCAAAGCACAGAAGATTAGATGGATGGATGCTAATGAAAAACTTTAGTTAAACTGCAATTAAGTACAAACTAATCTGACAAACATTTAATTAGAGGATCACAATATAATTTTGCAAGAAGTTGATGCTTAATTTTTGTATTTATTTTTTGCAGGGAATATGGGCAGGAATGATTGGGGGAACATTCATGCAAACTCTAATTCTTCTTTGGGTCACTATCCGGACCAATTGGAACAAAGAGGTGCAGCCCCTTTATATCTCATTTAAAGCATTTTAATGCCATCCCGAACTTTTCTAAGCAAATTTAATGCTCTATTAACTTTCCAACTATTTGCATCACTATGTTGCTCTATTAACTTTCCAACTATTGACCAAGCACAAACATTTTGATAAGATTTCACTATTTGTTATGTAGTAATGCAATGTAATTTTTTTTAAATAATAGGTCCAAACTGCACAACAAAGACTGGATGCATGGGATGAAAAGAAGAAATCACTTCTTGCTAATCGAGATTTTATCAACTAAGTCCAAAAAGTAGCCGTGTGTTCATGAGAGTGGCTTATTTTCTAAGCAGTGTTCATCTAAGAGAAGATATGGTTTGCAATTCTTTCACAAAATAAAACATAGTTGAGGGTTTGGAATGAAGGTATCTCATTTGAAGTGATAAAATGGAGAGAGAGAGAGAGAGAGAGAGAGAGAGAGAGAGAGAGGATGGGCATGTAGCTTAATGAGCTTTTAGTTGTTTTTTTCTTTCTTTTTATAATTTTGTTTGTTTTGAGATTTTTTTTTTCTCCTGAAGCATAATGTTCTTGCTTTTTTTTCCATTGAAGCATAATGTTATTGTGGAAATTATGGCTTAGTAAGTTGTGATGTATTGTGTTGTACTAAATAAAATGATGATTTTTTTCTTCTGCTAGTAATTCGTCCATGTTCATAAAATTCTAAGTGAGTTGGAAGGATTTTAGTGTAAAATCTCCCTTAAGCAATAGAAAAAAAGTTGATGTTGAAGGCATCGATGGAGGTCCACTCACTTATGAGTTGTGGTTGTTGTAGAAGTATGATATAATTTAAATTTATGCATGCTATACAACAACAACATCAAGCATCTTTCCCACTACGTCGGGTCGGCTACATGAATCATTTTTCTATCAAAATCTCGTTTAAATCTAATAAAGAAAGATCATTTCTATTATTTTCTAACCTAGTCTTTTTACATCTACCTCAACCTTTCTTAACATAAGTCAAATCTAATACCTCTAGTTTCTTAACCAGGTCATCGGGAGGATGACGGTTTATGTGACCAAACCATCTAAGGCGACTCTCTAATCTCGTCTTTTTAGGTCATCGGGAGGCTGACGTTTTATGTGACCAAATCATCTAACTCCAACCTTTTCACGTATATGCTCCTTTTGTATCCAATCTCTAAGGGTTAAGCCACTCATCCACCTGAGCATCCTCATCGATGCAACACTTTAACTTAGTATTATGCTTCTCTTTTAATGGCCAACACTCGACACCATAAAACATTGGTGATGTAATTCCTATCGATGATGATTGTGGTGCAAGTCTTCTTGGAGATGAATGCCATGCAATTTTTATAGAAGGATGTGACACAATGAGGTTGTATAATAGGTTTTAATGGAGATGATGGTGCTATAAATGAGGTTGCATCATGTCTTGTTATAGCAATGAGAGCATCATGGATGAGGTTGTGGTGAAAGTCTCTAAAAAGATGATTGCATTGCAAGTTGCAACTTGTGTTGTTATAGATGGCTTGTTCAAATGAGTCAGCAACATAGATCTTGGTATGATAATTGATACAATTCAAATGAGGTTGTGGTTCAAGTTGTCAAAAATAGCTATAGCGTTAGTGACATCATACGTTAAATTGCAACGCGGTGACGATCTTGTCATTGGTATTGTTGTAGCACATATTTTGGTATGGCAATAGCTATGACATAAGTGATGTTGTGATGCAAGTCTTTAGGGGCATATAGTGCAAATGAGTTTGTGATGTAGTTCTTGATGCATTGTTTTTAATGCAATTGGCTCCTAGGAGAAGTGCCTAAATAACTTTCAGAACTTCAAAATTATTTCAAGGGTTATAATTTTAAAAAGAAATTTTTATTTTTATTTGAAATATTTCATATAGTTATCCACAATAAATGTTGCATATCTTTTCCATGATCAATAGGTGATTGGACTGTTTTGTCCTTCAGTTGACCCAATTGACTAGTCTGAATGGGGGCAAACTCAAGCAAATGATGATGGGCTAATGTTATAGATTTCTTTGATCGTTAAGTTAATATACCATTTTGTGGTTTTACATGTGAGTCAAGCTATAGTATTCAAACATAATCAAAAGTCTTTCCATTAAACTTTTTGTAAAGCAAATATTATTTATTTCATACATAGGAAGAAGATACATCTATTTAGTCAGATTTTAAGTTGATTATATTATGCAAGGTTTGAGGATTATTGCATGATTATTAATACCTCCTAATGATCAGCACCAATTATATTGAAAATTTTTGAAATTAAGTTTAGAATTGTCTAAACTCTAATTCAACAAACCTATAGTCAAATTCAGCATATTAATAAAACAAAACCAACAATACAAAAAGTAATCCAATTTTATTAGAAATAAGTTCAAATAAATCACTTGAGGTAAAGTTGAAAACTTCAAATCATTGATTGAAGAGTTCGACAATCTCCACATTTTGAATACTTATAATCAAATCAAGCAGCTCAACGAGACAAATTCAATAAGCCCAAGATCTCTGAAATTAAGGTCATTAAGACACTTAAATGCTGAATAACTCAATATAATTTTATTGAATTTTGACTAAATTTCTTAACATACAAATCTCAAAATACTATAAATATACCTCCCATCATGAACTTTAGTTGGTTGAGGTTGGAGATTTGAAGAAATGGCATACTAAAAAGTAGCATTTTTAAGACTGTGATAGAAGAAATCTTAACTACTTTAGTTTTGCCTTCATTTATGTTATAACATTGCGTTTAAGAGAATTAAAAAAAGCTAGCTTTGAGGCTATAGGAAAATTTTCATTATAAGGCATAAGTTGTAGAGAAGACTTACTGGATGATCTTTTGAACTGGTATTCTGTTGCACAACCTATTCCAATACTAATCTGAGCCATTGTAATTTTCAAGAATTTAAGGGCTATAGCTCTTTCAACTCATGCAATAATTCTTCGTTTAGGACAACTCTCTTGTTGCTTTCTAAAACAATTTTTTAATAAAAAATATTTTGAATCAAAATTTTGTTAATAGAAAATTATTGTAAAAAGCGGTAAAAATTTATCTTTAAAAAATTTATCGCTAGCTCAATTTTATACATCACCTATGTTTTATAAGAGTTTGCAATGCCCACTCTTTCATGAGAAATTATTCTGTGCGGAGACCTGATGGCGAGAACTATATGGATTTATTACGGTTTTACTATCATTTTCAAATACTCAACAAAATGACAGCAAATATATAATTATAAGTGCACTTTTGTCGAGTATTTACTGCGCTTTTATAAAAGTACACCATAAGACAACTAAAATGTAGCAAATATCCTACTAATTGAATATTTACTAAGTTGTTATTGTCCTTTTGTAAAAGCGCAAAAAATACTCAGCAGAAGTGCATTTATAATTACATATTTACAGCCCTTTTACTAAGTATTTACAAAAGCGCCAATCAAAGAGTAGTAAAAGTACAGTAAATTCGCACGGTTCTCGCCTCTTTGAGAGCTAGCTTTGGAAGCCTAAAGTGTCAGATTTTGAACCGTACTACGCACCCTAAAAAAGCTTCTAAAACAAAAATTGATACAGTATTCTCTTATTTGACCAAATGATGATGTATGGTGAGATTAGACAGTGATAAGATAAGATATGGAGTTCTTGAATCACGCACGGAGCTATACTGCACCAAGATCCTTGCAATATCTATAAATTTCAAATTCCTACAACCAAATAACCCCTTGGTGAATTAAAAAATATCAAACATTTTTACCAAGAAAAATAAAAATTCTTTCTTGGATCTCAAGAAAGATTACAAGACAACTTACATGATACACTTTAAATAGCTTTGCATAGCAACTGATATGAGCCCAAATAGAGAAAAGAATATGGGGTACAAACAAGGCCAAACTCATCTATGAATTGTGCATAGAACTCAAAAGCTTTAAAGCCAATGCTTCTTGCTCCACTAAGGAAATCACATCTGCATCAAAACCCTTCATCTTCTTCATCTTCCTGTCATCATCACTCTCACTCTCAAAATTTATCTTTGAGTTCTTCATCTTACTCTTTCTACCCAAGTCTGTTTCCGAGTCGTCTCCATTAATATCCTCATCACCTTCTTCTTCTTCTTCCCTCCATCTCTTTAGCTTCATCTTATCTTTAGTTCTTTTATCTCGAAGCCTTTGCCGTAGGAGAACTTTGTCTTCCTTGTCATGCTGCTTCATCTCCTCTCTCAATTTATCGTATCTTTCCTTAACTGAGTTCATTCATAAGATTAAAATGGAATCAGGCTTATATGCTTTGAAAGAAACATGTAGAACATTTTTAAAATGGAATCAGGCCTCGTTTGTTTTGGGGTTTTTTTTTTCCTTTTCTGTTTAGAACCGGCGAAATTATTTTTTGGTCGCTATTTAGATGGGACGCTTATATAAAACTGCTTTTTAGGGAACTTCATTTTTCTACTCTTTTGAGAAGCTTCTTGATATTTGCTTCTCCATTAGAAAACTCCATTCCCTTGCCCATTATTTCTAAAACTATCTTTTACAAAAAAGGGAGGAAGAACCAAACAAAGCCTAAATGGCAGGATGGTATTAGACCTTTTTCTGGTTCAAGAATGGTGTCGGCGTCCTCTGTGATGGCGAAGGCAGCAAGTGGAGCTACTTGATTGCCATCATCATCATATTTCACTCTGGTTCCTACAGGCCTGTGGACATTTATCTTCAGTTTCTTCTTTTTCAATATCCTGGTGGGTAAGCTGAAAATAATGCACAAAAAAATTAATATCATAACTCTGAAAAGTCTAACATTTTAAATACACAGAGTATTGCTATACTCCCCCAAACAAAATACATAAAAAATAAAAATAAAAAAAATCATACCGAATCCACCATTCAGGTGGCCCAATTAAAATATAGATGGATTATCATGCTCTTTTGCTTGGAGAAAGTTTTTATGAAAACATACATAGTAAGTTCACTTTTATCAACCTCCACAGATGACTTCGTTGGCACCAGAATGTCATCTTCTTCTTCTTCTTCCTCAGCTCTGTAACTCTTGGCCTTCCCTTGCATCATCTTTACAACTAGTTTCTGGATTCGACCATCTTCGACGTCAACTCTGAATCCATCAACATTATAAAGAACTTCGCCCTCAACTTCCACTTTATGTTCTTGTTCAACCACTGTTTCTTTTTTATTCTTCATTTTTTGGCTTTTGGAGCTAACATTTGGTTTCATAGGGAGGCCGAGAGATGCAGAATATTCTTCCAAAGGTAATTTGGATACATCAAAAACTTCCTTATCCTTCTGATGGTTTATGGACCTCACATAAGTGATGAAAGCTCTTTTAGCAAGCTGCTGCATTTCCGGATACTTAACCAGCACTGATGCCAATGACCCAGAAATTTGTTCCATTTTTTCTGATTTTACCTGAAGTCGGTGGTGATCAGCTAGCAGAAAGCTAAAAAGAGCAAGGCTTCATTTGAGATGACTTTCTTCTTGCTTTCTAAAACAGCTGTCTAGCATAAAAATTTCTTGAATATGAATTTTTTTACTAAAAAACCGTTTTAAAAGGCAGTACGAAAGCTGTCTCAAACGAAGCATAAATATGATATTGATGGCACAAACAATCTAATCACAGCAACAGAAAATATCCCACCATATACCTCAAGTATTCGAACTTCATAAGATGGAAAGAGCTTTGGTAATCATGCAAGATTAACAATATCAAACTTAAAAAGCATCTATAGTTTAATGTAATATAATATAATAACTACAAATAGAGAGTGAAAAAATTTAACCTTTCTTAGCTGTATCGGTATTTTAGGCTCCGCTGACTGTAATTTTGTTAGCATTTCCCTTTCTGATGGCAAGAGGAACAATACTGAATTCCCTTCAGAAGTAAAACGCGCAGTTCGGCCAACTCTGTGAATGTAAGCTGCAACATCTTCAGGGCAATCAACCTACATCGTGGGGACAAATGATGGGATATTCTTTTGCATAAATGTGTTATAAAAAAATTTGGATAACTAAGGCTTCGTTTGGGATGGCTTTATTACTGCTTCTTAAAACAGTTTTCTAGTAAAAATAATTTAATTTTTGTACTTAAAAGCTGCTTTAAGAACCAATAAGAAAGCCGTCCCAAATGAAGCTGAACTCTTACCTGAATCACCCAATCAACAGCTGGAAAGTCAAGTCCTCTAGATGCCACATCAGTTGAAAATAGCACTGAAGTGGTCTCACAAAAATCCAAGTATATTGCCATCCTTGCATTTTGCTTCATATTCCCATGGAGGCATTTCAAAGGAATACCAGGGCGCAGTTTCTTGAATGCCTCATAGACAAATTTAACCTACTAGGATGTGCAGCCATTCCATACATTTAGAGAGGATGGGGAGGAAAAGGCAAAGAATGCTGTAAAGCAATAAAATAAATTCTGATACAAGAGTTGGCTATTCACTGATGTCAAAAGAATAGCCTAAACTCATAAAAACACTCAAGAGAACAAAAACATTTAAGTTCAAGATCTTCTCAACAATGGACTGTGATAGGAAATACTAGAGTTCGCTAGTAACCCTAAGGTAAAACTTGAGTTCGCAAGTAACCCTAAGGTAAAACTTGAGTTCGAAAGCAATCCTAACCAAAAGTGAAGAACCAACAGCAGATTTACTGCTGTTTACAGCAGAAAAACAGCAAAACTCAGGAGAAAACTGAGAGATACGGATGGAAATCTGAAGCAAATGCAAGCAATTAACTTGTATTTCACTAGAATATGAATAAAACAGCAAGCGATACAATAATCTTCAATTCGAGAGGAAGATTAACTCTCCAAAATCTCCAGTCAAGAAAGACTAGAGCCCATGCCTCCAAGAAGATCCCAAATTCTTCCCAAATTCAAGATGAAACCCTAAATTACACATTAACTCCTAATTAAAGACAAAGGAAAATTACAAATTATCTAAACAGCCCCTAATTCAAAAATTTCCCTCCCAAAACTGGATTTAACCCAAGTTGGGGCCCACAGGGCTTCCGCCCCCTGCCTGGTTCCGCCTGGAATAGAACCGGACCGGTCCAGCTGGCCCCTCTGGGCCGGCCTAACAGACTCCCAGATAGAATATTTGTTTGAACATCATAACTGATAAGGAAAGCTTCAAAACCTTAACTTGGTTGTGCGGAAAGGACTATCAATCAACCTAATTCAAATGGGGCAGAGTGGACAGAAGCTGCAGATAGTGATTTGCTGGCTCGAGCAAACTCTAGAAATGACTAATAAATTAACATTAGCCTAGCAATGCTCAAAAGATCTCACCTAGCTTGTTGAAAGTTTCCATACTAATGCATTCCCTCCTTCAGAGAAGAAGTGGAATCGCAGGGGCACTAAGCAAACTAAAAGCAATCGATAAGCAAATCCAATAAAAGATAAGCACCCACTTGGTATGCCCAAAACAAGCAAATATAGTGGCGAGGCACCCACCAATGATAAAAGACGCTAAGTTAGATGTCAGCAACCACCCAAAGCAGACAAACGGCTGAAGAGGAGCATCAACTCTAAACCAGCGGCCAGGACTACCACGCAACCTAACTCAATGGGCCCGCATGTTAGAATGGTCCTACAAGGAAACCCTATATATACTCCTTGGAGTTCATTTAGGCTTTCGTTTGTGATGGTTTTCTTACCGTTTCTTAAAGTAGCTTTCTACTACAAAGATTTTAATTTTTATATTACAAAACTGCTTTAAGAAGTAGTAAAAAAGCTATCCCAAACGAAGTCTTAATCTAGCAAAGATGGAAGCTGTGGATTGGGAAAGAATTTTCTGAAGAATTTTTCAATGGGTCGCCCAAAGTGTTTAAGAAGCTGCATGTAAGATCCTAATATTTCTAATTAATAAGTTCTAGTTAAAGGTATAAGGCACGGATATCCTACAAAAAAGAATTAAAAAATGTATGAATGCACAAGGGAGAAATTCTATCATTCATTATATAAACAATTACCTGTTTGCAGGTTGAAAGGAACACAATCATCTTTGAACGAAGATGTGATTTTATAAAACTCCATAACATATTTAATTTTTGATCAAGAGGAACCTCCATTGCTACTTGTTTCAAGCGTTCAGGCGTTGCTGTTACGGATTCAGCATGCACACTGATGTACTCTGGATCTTTCAAACTAAGCCTTGCAAGGTCTTTAACAGACTTAGTTTGAGTGGCAGAGAAGAGTAAGGTTTGTCTCCTTTTAGGGAGTTGAGAGATAATTGCATCTAATTCTCCTTTGAACTTTTTATCAAGCATCCTATCAGCTTCATCCAAAACTAAAACCTGTATCCTGACCAGGAAACGAAATATTGAGTAAAAATTTGTTCCAATTACAAGGTATATATTTTTGTTAAAGAAAAGATTGATTTAGTGACCTGAAGTTGTGAACACTCAAAATTTGGGGTCTCATTCATGTGCTGAAGGAGCCGGCCAGGTGTACATATCAAGATGTTAAGAGAACTAACACGATCCTTCTCGGCATCGACATCTTTACGCCCACCAATTAGAAGACCTGCACTGAGAGTATGATTTTTTCCTATTACTTTCAATTCTTCAAAAAGTTGCCCTGCCAATTCCTTCGTAGGGGATATTATAATGCTTCCAACACCATCCTCAGGACCCCATCTTGCTCTGTATAATTTTTCTACAACCTGGGAAAAAAGTCATTTTTTGGTTTATTTTGGGGAAATTTTAAGAAAAGAAAAAGCTATATAATTTCAAGCACTCTTAATAAACTACAGTACTGCAATGTGCTGGAAAATATAAAATGACAGGAACTTCTAACATAAATTTTAGTACGGCATATTAGAGGAAAACTCCAAAGAAAAATGGAAGAATTTTTAAGGAAATGCCACCAATCACATATATTTCCCATTAACTCTGCAATTCTAAGGAATGTGACAGGGTATGAAACTCATTCAACATGCCCATACAAGGAACTGGGAGGGAAAAATGCAGAAAACAATAATTAGTTTTACAATATAACCATATATCAGGGATAAGATGTAAATGTCAAAGTTTATGCTTATATAAAATACAACATATGTGATAAGCGGAGTGGATTGATAATTTAAGCATTGATTTTAATTTAATTTATTTTATTGTCTTAGTTTTCTTACTTCTATTTTGGTTCATCGAAATTCGAAACCATGCCTAAGGTGATTCAATATGAGACTGTGTTGTATTATCTTTCTCTAATTTAGTTTTATGTCAAGCTGATTGTTCATTGTGTTGATTTGGATTTAATCTGGTTCAGTTCACAATTAATTCACTGCTAGTTCTCCAGTTTACTAGTTGGTTCTTTGTGGTTGTTTTATTGTTAACTGAAGACCGGGATCCTTCAATTCGCTACTTGTGATTGACTGAGTTCATTGATTGCATGTTTTACAGATGAGTTTTTTTTTGGAAAATAGATGGCTACCGTGGCAGAGATGAGCATGCTCAGGTGGATGAGTGGCTTTACCCTTAGAGACAAGATACAAAATGAGAATATACGTGAAAAGATTGGAGTAGCTCCGATGGTGGATAAGATTAGAAAGAGTCACCTTAGATGGTTTGGCACATAAAACGGCGGCCTTCCGATGAACCGGTTAGGCAAGTAGAGGTATTAGATTTAACTTATGTTAAGAAAAGGAGAGATAGACCAAAAAAGACTTGGTTAGAAAATATTAGAAATAATCTTTCTCTATTAGATTTAAACGAGAGTTTGACTTTTAATATGACACAATGGAGAAAAAGGTTTCATGTTGCCGACCCCACATAGTGGAACAAAGGCTTGATGTTGATGTTGACGTTGGCATGGCTACCGTGGCCTGCATTCAATCAGGATTACTGATTAGGTTCTTGCAACAGGAATGCATGAATTGTGCTTTCTGCCTCCCTAACCAGGTAGAGAAGAATTGTGGTCATTTGGGTTTGAAAAAGGAATGACTAACTTGGTTTACCAGAGGATTGCTTGCAAGTGATGCACATGCCAATAAATGAGAGCAGAGAAGCAAAAACCCTAATACAAAGATGGGATTTATAGTAGTTTGGTGAGTAGCACCTATGTACACCATGGCAAGGAGAGATTTTCCACTATTTATCAAATGGTTGCATATAGAGTTCAAAGGGGATCCCATCAGGTTGAGTAGATTTTTAGGGGAGATTTACTCAGGGTCCTCTCTGAACACTTGCCGAGAGGATTTTGTACCCTACCAGTGCGTCTATCCTGAACTTCAAAGTCTTATCCTTCTACTTGAGCCCCTCAAGCGCCTAACTCTTTGTTTTCTTTGCACTACTAATTTTACCTTGTTACTGATGAGGACATCCATGACTTTTAACCGGACATAATGACGAAAAAGGATTCATGTAGCCGACCCCACATAGTGGGACAAAGGCTTGATGTTGTTGTTGTTGTTGTACTGATGAGGACATCCAATCTTGGAAAGTCTACCAGAGATGGGGCCGATGATCTACGGCCACGATCGCACCGATCTACTTTTGATTATCATTGTATTAGATGTATTATTTTTAATATGTTTTATGGGTTTTATTATATTTCTCCATTTATGCCCTCACTTAAGGGCCTAGTCATATGTATGCCCTAAGGGCAATGGAGTATTTTATATTTTCTTTATTTTATTGGCTATTTAAAGCCTCCTCCCCCTTCTTTGAGGAGCTAATGAATGATTAAATGAAAATTTTTGCACTTGTGTGTTTTGAGAGAGCTTGAGAGTGCTTGAGGATTGAAGTCCCTAGGTGAGAGCATTGCAATACCCACCAAACGCAGAAAGCATCCGGGTTCGTGGTATTCCTCCTCCAATCCTTTCCCTCCCTTTCCCCTAAACCGCCAGCCATAACCCCTCCTCCCCCGCTCGGCCGAACCTCACCACCACTTCAAACCCTAGGCCGACCAACCCCCATCTCCACCCTACAAGCCACCGGCCCCTCCCCATCTTCCCCTCCAAAACCGTCGGCAAACATCAACCCTACCCACTCCTCCTAGCAGCCGGCCCCCACATCAAACATAAGCCATAACCCTATTCCCCACATAGCCACCGGCCACCTCCCTCTTCCATTGGCTCCACAATTTCCCTCTAACATTCAATGTCCTTCCTATTTTAGCCTTCTTAATTTGGTAACAAATTTGAATTCAAAATTCAAACAAATTTGAATTTGAATTTGTTTCCTAAATAAGAATCACTGCTTCATGAAAGTTACTTAAATTAGATCCAATTAAATTTTTAATTGGAGTTGATTTAAATTAACTATTCATAATTCAAAATCTCAATTAAAGCAAGCCTTAATTCATCTTCCCTAAACCCTACCCACTCACCAAGCCGCCGGCCCCCTCCCTATCTCTCCCTCTCCCCACATCAACTCCCTTCCTTCCAAATACCTCAATCAATTCTCTCATTGGAGTACCTTCCTTTCTTTCCTCTTGTTTGACATTATAATTACAAAACCCCAAATCCCTCCAAACCAAAAATTTGAAATTATTTTCAGATTCTGGAAAATTCCTTTCCCCTCCCCCATTAATCGTCGGCCCTTCTCCACCTCCTCCTTCCCTTCCTCTCTCCCAAAACAACTCCTAAACCTCATTTCTAGGTTTCCAAGTTGTCCAGATTTTCCGGACGTTGTTTGGCGACTGTCTAAAAAATTTCTACAGTTCTCCTTGCAGTCCTACCGGCCAGGAGATTGTTGTTTCTTGTTCGAAAGTTCCAGCACACCAAAATCCATTATTCCCTCATGTATGGCGGATCCAGAACGTGACCACGGGTTCGTCTACAACAAACAAGGGCAAGTGGACATACTCAATTCTACGTTCTTTGACGTTAACCTGGAGGTCGATCAAACCGTAGAAGAATACGTAGAAAGGATCGTCTTCACCCTCGTTGCTGCCATCGACGAGCAACTTGCTTCCTTCCAATGGCAGATTATTTCCAAGTCTTGAGCAAGGTGAATCTCTCCCCCCAAATCTTTTTTTTTCCCTTTCTAAGTCCTACCTTAACTTGTGGTTTCAATTGATTCATAAAGGTTAAGTTAATCCCTTCCACTAAGCCTAGTATTTTAGAGATTGAGTGAGTGGATCTATTTTCATAAGGGGCTGTTTGGTTGCCTAAAAAAGAAATGCAGTGTAAATTAAATGCAATGTAAAGTAAATGTACTGTATTCTGAATACGTTGAGACTGTTTGGTTGTCTGCAAAATAAACGCAGGAGAACTGGTTCTCTTGTTTGGTTAGGAAGATTCAGAGTAAAGTAAAAGTTATTTTCTTAAAAAATAATTGGATAGAAATCATGGATACTCAAGGAACCATCTATTAGTATTTTCACCAAAACCTCTCACATCGCCATTTTCAAATTTCAATATATTTTTTTTACATTCATAAGACTTGAATTGAAGGGCTATTAAGCATTGTTTGGGATAAAATATTACTTTCTAAAGCTGCTTTTTAAAACTTTTTTTTTTCAAAAAAAATTTTATACTATAAAACTGATTTATAAATAAATACAAATAATGTCAAAAAAAAATCTTAATTGAAAGCAAAAACTATTAAAAACAAAATTTCTTCCTGGCTTATCAGAAAAAGTAAAATCCCCTATTGATTTGAGAATAACGCTTGAAGTTCCATTCTCAGCTTTCTCTACAGAATCAACTTAACCCTTCTTAGCCAAATTCGGTGAATACTCTGATTGCAAAATAGGTTTTTAAGCTGCCAACTTTTCTCTAAACACATAATCTCCATTCCTAGAAGCTCCTTCATCCTGTAAAACGGAATCCCTAGCTTGCTCCAAACCACATGGAGATGTCAAAGAGGCTGAATTCCCAAACATAGGATGCAAAGATGAGTAATTAAAGGAAGAGAAGAGCAAGTCGGAAGACAAAGGACTTGAAGAATCATTAAACCAATCGAAATTCAATAGTCCCGACAGGTTGAGCAGATCCTCCGATGTGGGGCTTCCAGCGCCACGATCCATAGCCATAAGGGGTGAAAATCTAAAGGAATTCCAGCCTTATCTCTTAGAATCATGAACTAATCCCCTCCTACAAAAGGCAGATCCTTTGCTCCGAAGTATACACCAGAAGTAGACACGGGAAGCTAGGCGCTGTTCGTAAGAAGGACGCTAGAGAAGATGACAGCAAGAAAAGTAGCAAGCTTCTTTGACCTTCGAGGAGACGGCTCAAAGCAATCCACGCTCCTTCTCACCCTCCGCGAAGAAGTGGAAATTTTCCAGCAAAATTTTCATCTTCTCCTTTTCATTGCTGTTCGTTTTCGTTGATTCGCAGGGGGTGCATAGATTGCACCGTCGATTCTCGGCTCCCTTATCGTCGTTCGACTTCGTTCATTCGCGCGAGAGCGACAGACTGCACGGATCGCTCCTTCTTTTCCTTCGTTGCTTTTCGACTTCGGCTCCCTCTTCGCTGTTCGCCTCGCTCTTCTTCGCAGGAGGGATCGCACGAGCGAAGAATTTCAAACCCGCTCAAATTGAGCGGCTTTAGAAGTCACGGAATCTGCCTCCCGTAATACACGCCTAATGCTTCCGAGGGTTTTCTTTTGTTCTGCTCAAAATTAACCAAACATCCGAATTTAGTAAATACATGTATTTGTTTTACTTTACCCTCCTAATTCAGGCAACCAAACAGCCCCATAGTGACTAGTCTCGTTATTAACTTAGGGATTTATCATTGAAGGCCATCCATGTATGCTATGCTTGAGTAATTGAATATTTTATGATATTAAATTCTAGTTGTGTAACTTGGCCTAAGATAATTCATTCATTTCTTGTTTTATTTCGTCGTTTGAAATCACTATAAGTATTTTAATTAATATTGCTCTATAACTTAAAATGTGTAAAATCCATAATTAACATCGCCTAATCATTTTAGTCATGCATCAGTTACTCTCTCAACCTCGCTCTTTGTCCATCCTTTTTCATTCCCAAAGGGGTTTTATAAATGCTAAAAGAGCTTTAGCTGGTGTTGGGGAGGGCAGGCTCAATCTTATGCAACAATAACAAGAATTTGTATGATATATAAGTAGCGTATAAGAGATTATATGCGCATGATATAATGCTTCTAAAGGGTAGAGACATCAGCTGTAAATAGCAAAAGCACACCGAACAATTAACAATTTCATAATTGCCTAAGAAATAGTTAAATCCAAGAAAAGTCCTAGTCGAACTTTGTGGATCATTTGATAGGGTCTAGGTTGGACAGTCGAGAAAATTTTTGGATTGATAGAAGCATTTAGCTCCAAGAAGATGATTGATTTACAATAAAGAAAAGTGTTCAGCCATTGGGAAGAATTCATGGCAGCTTAAGTAAACATTCTAAATTCTTTGTTTTTCCTTTTTTTAGGTGATTCTATCTGCATATTGAGGTTGACCATACCAAAACTAGTTATCAATTTCCCTCTTTTTGAATGACCTGTAAGTGTTCCCAAAAGAAAAGAAAAAAAAAACATTGATTCTATTTTGTACTTGAGCTTCGAGTCGAAAGTTAAAGATTTTGGTAATCACAATGAATGTATGTAGGTGGGTAGCTAAAAGACTGTTGATGTTGGTTGGCCTTATTAGGTCATGTTAGTCTCCTCTACTTCCTTTCCACTATCCTTAGAGTCCTCCTCACTTAGAGTTAACTCTACAAATGCACTGATGATGTGTGAGCCGAGACAGCTCCCATCTGAGAGAACTCGATAAATTGAAGCGTTAACAAACTGATTTTGGATAGGCACTTAGAGATTGTGCAAAACATTTTAAAAGACTGAGCTGACTTGAGGTCGAGTGGACAAAATATGATGTCAAATGAGCCAAGTACCATGTCCGAAAGGGCTGACATGAATTCAAGCAATATGGGCATATCGAAGTTTATTCCTCATAAATTTCCTAGCAGTATAATGAATTTTTAGGACATATTATCAATCTTCAGCAAAGAATCGTTAATATAATTATTCATGGGTAGTCCAAATAGAAGTGGCATATGGTTGAGCAATTTTAAATACATAGACAATACTTTAGAGTTTAGAGTGACAACGTCGACCTAAGCCATTTATCGCACAATTACTATTTTCTAAGAAGAAAATAGTAACTAGTAAGTAAAGATGAGTGTTTCCAATCAAAACATCAAGCCTCATCACCACTCTGCATTGTTTTATTGCACTACTCTAATAAGTGCTTGATTATGGTGGCCCCAAGAGACTGGCAGTAGTCGCAGGTAGCAAGGGTCTATCATGCAAAGATGAATCTCGTAGTTCATTTTGTACTCAAGAAAATAATGCCATGATTAAAGACAAAATGCTCATACATCTTTTTTGGTCGAGCCATGTCATTGTGTATGAGTTCAAAAAAATATTTTCTGATTGAATAGTTAAACCCACTAAGCAAATAACAAATTTAGGTTAACTATAGTATGCTTTAGGATTAAAATAAGTATCCACAACGCTAACAAGCTTGTTCATTTCAAATCTTACCAATTAATTCTTTTTGGCAAATAGTACTAGATCTCCTATTCTCCTGTATCAACTCCATTATCCATTAGTTCATAAAAGCTACATGAAACTTGAGTCTTCTCTTGAAATTCAACAAAATATATAAGAACCCAATAAGCTTTAAAAGTTAAAGATCTATTACTTAGTTTATAAAAAAATTTCAATCAACAATAATGGCCAACAGCTCATCTCAAGCAACAATAGGAGCTGATAAGTTTAAAATGCAATGCATGGAGTATCACTGAGCAGTTAGGCAACATGCATTAAAAAATTTTGCAATTGCAAAATGCAGCCAAAGGTAATCATTTTGGAGAATTCATCAATTAAACCTCCTCCACAATTTAATTATTCAATCTCCAACACACTTCTAGAATTGATGAGCAACAAAATTAGATATTTTGCTTCCTAGAAAGTTAAAATATTAACAAGCATGACATTAAAATATTAACAAGCATGACATCAAGATAATTTTTTTAAACATACATGGGAATTGATTTTTCTTCTATAATCGTATTAAACAAGCATTCTAAAAGAACAATTTCAATCTATCAAGAATTGTCATTTGTTGTTTGCTTTTGGATTTGAAAAAATTCAAAAAGCTCACAAGTTATATCTAAAATCTTCAATCTCCACCATCCATAATCTCAAATCATCATGCAAAAACAATGTCATGACTTAGATTGCTTTTAAATTATCATCTTTGCAGCAACTCTGATCCCATTTCATGGATTCAAACACTTGTAAAATTCCATCCTCCAGGTCATTTCCCAACCTCTTCAGAACATAAACAATGCTCTCTATTGTAGACAGATGCAAATGCCTAGGTTGATGCCTCACTTCACCATGCAAGCTCTCCATCCCTTGATCCAACTTCACTTGTGGCAAAAGCTTCAACCAAGAATTTTCATAGCGCTTGTCCTCACCTTCGCCCATGACCATCTAACATAATCAAATGCTACACTTCACAATCTTCCTCTACGGGCACAATATAATTTGAGCTTTGAGAAGATGAGCACAAATCCTAGAGGAATAACAAGATTAAACTTTTCAAAGTCCTAAATTTCAGAGTCTTGTAATAACTCTATCAGTAACTCCATCATAAATAGCAGTTCTCCCGACTCGATAGTCGATATTAGGCTTTACATCTTTCTATTCCAACCACGATATGTTCAAAAAAGTAGGTAATAGCATGCTTAGAAAAGCTACTTGTAATATAATCATCTACAGTTATGTCACGATCTAATCATAATTGTTAGAAACACATGAGTTTGTGAAATATTATTTTTACCTCCGCTTCTAGCATCTCCGAGCTGAAACCTTATTGATTCAAATTGAGACTGTGCAACAATAAAATTGCCTGAAGTTGATGCTTCTGAAATAATACAAATGGCAATGTGTCGACAAAAAATTCAATCATTCCTCAAAAAGAAGCACCTCATAGCAATTGCCAACAATATAATAACAAGCATGATCTCAATGCAACTCCAAATGGAGAATGAGGGAGCTTCGAAATTAAAATTAGGGAAGAAAACCGTAGATAGATTCTTGAGGTTGCAGCTCCATAGGAATTCAGAAAGTGCCATCTTGAGTTTGCATTGAAGCATGGTGACAACAATAAGAGGTTTGTTTCCAACTGCTAAAAGCAATCATTGCTTTGTTGAGGCCACACAAGTAATGTGTAGGCCAGTTGGTCCACTTCCCCAAAGAAGGTTCTACCTATGGCTCTAAGCTTCATTAGAAATAAAAATGATTACATAAAAAAATACCCTCCATGATCTAGAAAATGATCTTGTATTGAGCCAAGGCTTACTCTGATGCAAAAAGTGCTTGGAAGTTGGAAGGAAATTTTGAAATTGTTAGATGAAGTTCGTTAGGGCCTGTGGTGGATATGTAATTGACTAATCATTATAGTTTATCTTAATGTAGACCATGAAAAAGAATAAGAGGTAAAACCACAAATTTTCATGAATTTTTTTAGGTGCTTAAGTCATTCATAAAGCATGCCAATATAACAATCTAATAGATGGTTGAGATAATGAAATAATTGATTAATTTTTTGATGTATGAACATGCAAATCAAGTGATATTTTTACAATGAATAGTGTGATATTTAGTGTTTACAAAAAATTTATTTGATTCAATTGAAAAACATATAAATTAAAGTAGTATTTTTTAGTGAGTCATTAAAAGCCCCGCATTTATAAAAAAAGGTTGATCCGCTGTCAAAGATTCATAAAAATAATAAACCAATAACACCAAATTTTTCATAGGTAGCAGAACAACATCAATGTTCTTAATCATAAATTGAATGCTAATCAGTTCAAAAAATATGTGTTAATTGTATGGAGAATGACGCTTTTCCAAAATAAAAGGAGTCCACCCCAATAACAAAAAAGGGTTGTTTTAACTTCTATTCTACCAAATAACAATAGGCATTACCGGGATGATGAAAGCTAGAGTTTTTCCAGACCCGGTCTTAGCAGCGCCGAGGATGTCCCGTCCACAGAGTGAGTGAGGCAGTGAGGCCCGCTGGATATCACTCATCTCCTTGTACTTTGGTGCAAGCCCTTCCTTGGTCTTTCGTGAGATGGGGAGTTGCCGAAACAGCTTGCAACCTGCATATGGGGTGAAACCACCGTCCGCCGTCCTGCCAACAGGCGCCGTCGGCGGCTGCGCAGGTATTGCAAGCGGATTGGTCCCGGAGTCGGGCTTCCGCGCTTCGATCCATTGTTCCAGGAGCTTGATCTCTTGAGACTCTGACAGGCGCTGCTGCTTGCGCGATTTCTTCACCCTGAGGCGACGCATGGAGGAGACGAAGAAACGGTGATTGGGTTTTGAGGAGAAAAGGGTTTTGAGTACTTCAATCGGCGTAGGGTTGAGGCCTCGTTTAGGGGCTGTTTGGTATCGGATTTAAGTCGGATTTACGCTAAATCCAGCCAAACGGTTTTACAGCGCGCGTTAAATCCAGAGATTCAATAAATCCCGGATTTACGGATTTACGGCTTAAATCCCGGATTTACTGAATCCCTCGGTTCGGTGGATTTAACGGGATTTAAAGAAGCTCAACAGTCGCCGAAGAAGCGCGCGAAAGGGAGAACCTTCACAGCCAGCAAGCTCCCGTTGTTGCTTCCGATCAAAATGTCGTAACTTCCGAGCCGACAGGAAGGGAAAGTCGTCGAAGGAGCGAAGTCGAACAGCCACTAAGGAGCCGAAGTAGCGACGCGCGCAATCTCTACACCTCCTGCGAAGCAACGAAGCCGAACAGCAACGAAGCCGAACAGCAACGACGGCAAACCCTAGACGCCTCAAAGTTATTATTGATTAATATAATTTAAACGATTATTTCCCCAAAAAATAATTTAAACGATTAATAATTACGTTAATTAACTAAATAATTAATAGTATAATTAGTGCATAAAATAGTTAGTTAATTTAACTTAATTGACTAATTAATGATATAATTAGTAATTAATTATTAATATATTTAGTGTATTTAATACTTCATCTGTCATTTTGTTCAATGTTAGCTTGTAATTTGTTTTTTATTGAATTTTCGATCATTTTATATTAACTAAAAATGTTTTTTTTAAATGTTATGCAATGATCTTGATTTCGTAAATATCTCCTTTAAATTTAAATCCCTAATCGTCATAAATCCTTATATATATTACCAAACAGTTTCTCAGGATGTAATAAGATTTAATATTTGACATACCACATTTCGGATTTACTAAATCCGGATTTGCAGGATTTATTAAATCCCACTTGTTGCCAAACAGCCCTTTAATCTCTCTCTTAAATAATCTTTTGTTAAACTGGGGAAATTATTTGGTGCAGACGTGGGGAGTCGTATAAAATCGTCATAGGTTGGTATGTAAAAGTGCATATTAATTTTCTATTTCATTTTTTGGTTCTTTCCAAAATATTCATCTTTCAGACTTTCACTTTAGGATTTTAAATTGGCGCTTTTTTTAGGTGAAATACTATGAAATTTTCATAATTTTAGGATTTCAGTTCAAAATACATTTTTCATAGTTGGTGAGAAAGAGGAAACGAGGAAAAGCCGATGAAGATAAAATTATGAAAACATCCATTAAGAGGAAGAGGAATAGCTAAAGTTGAAAGAAGAATAAGGTTTCGTTTGGGACGGCTTTTTTATTGCTTTTTAAAACGGAGTTTTAGTACAAAAATAAAATATTTTGTACTAAAACTCCGTTTTAAAAAGCAGTAAAAAAGCCGTCCCAAACGAAGCCTAAGTTGCAAAAAGAATAGTTTTTCTGTACATTTGGAAAAAATGTTGGGGGTTCGAACGGGGCAGCAGCGTCCCCTAGCGGGGGTCTGAGGAGGCAACGCCCCTTAGCAGAGTTCGAATTGGGTTGCAGGGTTAAGGGGCAGCGCCCTTGCGGTGGTTTTCCTCTTGAACAAATTTTTATCATAAGAGTAATTTTGAAGTTTTGTATGTCTTCAAAGTTTATAAGTCGTTTGTACTCTGTAATTTGTAGTACTAAAAGCTCAGTCGTTTGCACTCCATGATTTTTAGTGATATTTTTTTCATTTTAAAGTTTTCTCATCTTTTTTACACCTATGTATTACAGAAACTTTAAATCTTTCTCAGCTTGTTTATATGCCCAAGCTTCTCGCAACCGCTCAGTACCAGTCGGTACCGCTTAGTATCGAGCAGTACCAAGCATTGGATGAGCACTGCGCAGAGGTACCAACCAGTAATAAGCGGTATCGAGCATTGGTACTGAGAGTATTACTTATTAAGAGGTGCCGAGCATAGTTATTCAGTATTGCTTATTGAGAGGTACCGACCAGTACCACTATGTACCACTCATGTTTATTCAGATTTACGAAATCTGATTAAAAATACATAATTATTTAGTATTGCTTATTGAGAGGTATCGACCAGTACCGAGCGATATCGAGCATTAGTACCAAGCGGTATCGAGCATTGGTACCGAGCTTTGGTATTGAGAATTCATTGGTATCAATATTGAATATCATTAAGGGAATAATTATGCTTGGTATCACGATGTACCAATCATACTTATTCACATGTAAGAAATATGATTAAGAAATACATAGTTATTTAGTATTGCTTATTGAGAGGTACCGACCAGTATCGAGCGGTATAGAGCAGTACCAAGCATTGGTATCGAGCATAGTACTGAGAGTTCATTGATATCAACATTAAATTTCATTAAGGAAAAAATTATGTATGGTACCACTATGTACCAGTCATATTGATTAAGATGTAAGAAATTAGATTAAGAAATACATAGTTATTTAGTATTGCTTATTGAGAGGTATCGACTAGTACCGAGCAATTTGTTAGATTGTACTATGTTGTGGTTTTGAGCATTGACTCAGTTTGTTAGAATGCACTAAGTTAGCATTAACATTGCTCATTAGATTGTACTATGTTGTGTTTGTTAACATTGACTTTATATGCTTTATTTGTTAGCATTGAATCTATTCACTTACTAATATTGAAATCTCAGGTTTTTTTTTTTTAACATAGAGAATTTTGAGAACAGATAATACATTGCTTCATTGATAGACGAACATGTAGTACTACGACAAGGGAACAACAACACAAATCTGCTGCAGAGAACATACATATCATAACAAACATAAAACAGCTAGGAATATACCGCATCATTATAGTTATGATTCAACATAAACTAAATATTACAAGCGCGAACAAACTACATAAATGCATTATCACTCACTACTCTACCTTATTCAATCGATGCTAATGTGCTTGAATTTGATTTTGCATTCGACAACATTTAAGATGAAACTCAAACTCTCGCTGCAGGTCTATCCAATCTTTTGCATCAAAATTGTGAGACCTCGTTCCCTTACTGTTCCTCTCTGATTTGGATTTTCCTCTCAGGATCGTCCGGGACGATAGTGAGATCGTCCAGGCCGATCTGCACTGTAGAAAATATCGTCCTGAGAATAGTCCTGGGAACCGTCCAGGACGATCGTTTTGGTCTGATCGTCCCGGGACGATTTGGCGATCGGCCGGGCCGATCAGCTTAATGATATAAGAAAATCAGCTCGTTTTGAAGAGAGAGAAAATTATTTTTAATTAAAAATATCTGATTTTAGAGAGAGAAAGAGAAAGGGAAAAAGAGGAAAATCTTGGTTTTGGAGGCCGCGGAGCGCTTTTCGTCCGACGCCGCTGTTGGAAAAAGTGTAGATCTCGTGGTAAGGACTCCGAACCCTATTTCCGTTTTCAAAGATATTGAGTTTTGACCGAGTTGTGATCTGTTTTGTGTTTTCGTAGTCGAAATTTTGATCTGATTTGAGATTGACACAACTTTCACCGCACAACTTTTGGTATGTTATAGATATGACTATTGTACACGATTTGAGTGTTTTCTGCGACGATTTTACCGGTTGGAATTGATTCTACGCGATTTTAATCGAATAGAAAAATATCAGGACTTGATTTGATTTGGATTCTATAGAATAATATTCTTGTATTGATGTTGTGGATCTTCTATTGTAATTTGGAGAAATTTGGAATTTGTGCTTTTTTTGCAGGATTTTTGTGTAAATTTGACCGACTGCCGTTACGCTGCCCGATTTTCGTATGATTTCCGAATTTTTTGGAATTGATAGATTGAATTGATATGTGTATGACTATTGATATGATTGATTTAATATTGATTATTGCATTGATTATTGATTGATTATTGAATTGATTCTTAAATTGACTATTGATACTGAAACACAAGTGGAACCTGGTTGAACGTTGGTTGGAGATTGATATTGACCTGTACAGGATGGTGGGCCGACGGACTTTCCTTTAAACCATTGATCATTGATATAACGATTGGGAGTCATAAGGAGTTTTTATAGATATGCCGACGGGCGGCCGACGGGCAAAAGAGTGACGACTCTTATTGATTGAAACCAACGTATGGATCTACAACAGCAATATGGATTCTACAACAGCAACATAGCCAGTTGATTTTACTTGTTCAGTATTATTGTATTGAATGCATGTTTACTGTATTGTGTACGTATTTATTGTTTTATTGACTTCCGCTAATATTGATTTGATCGGATTTACTGTTTCGTAAGGATTTATAGATTTCAATGATTGATCATCTATTGATTATTGATAATTGATATTGAGATTGATATGGATAGAATGGACCTAGATATTGTTCATTGATGTTATAGATATTGGCATTGCCTATAGATTGATCCAGCATTGTACTGATTTGACTTGCTACATTTGATTTATCGATGGGATAGATTGAGATTTATCGTATCGCTTTTCCGATTGATTTTATCGACATAATAGTAGATTTTGATTTGATTTGATTTGATCAATTGATTCGACACGAATGATTTAACGGATTGATTGATTCGACGATTTGATTGATTTGACGGATCGACTGATTTTCTTCTGTGTACGGATTTCTTCGAGATTGACGTGAATTGATCGAGCTTGATTTATTGATTTGCTTGCTGCTGCATTGACTTGTTTTATTGACTATGGATTTCCGTATTGCATAGATTCATTGACCATTGACTGATATAGATTTGATTGACTGTGATTGACTGACATGCATATTGATAGCATCGCCGTGCTTTGATCTCAGTTATAGGTATTAGGTGACCTGCTGGGCTTTGTAAAGCTCATTATATGTGGTTGATATTTTCAGGTCAGGGCAAGGGAGCAGAAGATAGGAATTGATCCGGATCTGCAGGTTTTTGTCTTTTGATGATTTTGATTCTTTTGTACTCAGGATAGATTTCAGAACTGGTGATTGTAGTGTAGTTCCTGAGTATTGTACATGACCCTTTTGAGTTATGGATCGACTTGTATATTGATGTTTTAAATTTCATAGATGTTTGATAGACTGTTACTTGAAGGTTTTTAGATAGCTCTGGTAAATTGTTTAAGAAATTGATTGACATTCTTTCCAAGTTAGATCTTGGGGCGTGACAAAAATAATATATTGCACCTCCACCTAATATCTCCTTCTTCTGATTTCCATAAAAGTCTAGAATAAATTCTTCCTCCCATGACAATTAAGGATAATAAAGAATAATGTCGTCCATTTCGTCCACTAACCTTTCGAAATCTTCTATAGAAGCACCTTCACGTCATAGATGATGGTAACACAATTGGAGGACGCGAAAATCCACTACATGAACATCATGTGCGTAAAATATCCTCTCTAAATGTATCCAACCTAAACTGTTTAAGAAATTACCTATCTTGTAATCATCGATCCCATACCATCTTTGTGCAAATTTAAAAGTAAACAATCGAGGTCTTCAACCTAGTCAGGCATGGAACATCTAAAAATATCATTTTTCCCTCGCCTTCGTCTCTAAATAACTATCCAAAAATCTTCTCATATATTGTTGCAATCATCTGGTTCCATTAAGCGGTAAATCTTTCATGGGAAGGTCTCTAATCATCTCCAAAGTTGACCAATACATTATAAACCATATGATATACAATCTCAAACCTAAAATATTACAGAAAATTTATCTTACTCAACCTGCTCCAATGAATCTTCTTCACGGCCTCCAAATGCATCCCCTATATAGAGAATGTTTATGTTACAAGACAATGTAGCATCCTAAGCTATTAATATTGAGTACGCACTAATTTTGATGCATAAACCAGCTAATATTGAGTTTGCATAACTTAATTTTCCGAAACAATTTAATATTTCCTTAGAAATTGGTTCTGACATCACAAAACATAAACAAGATCAATTGTCAATAACTTACAGTGGTTAACTTCAACATTTTTCACTATAAAACTGTTCGGCATATCAATTATTTTAATTTGGTTTATACCAAAATAAAACTAAGTTCATGCGGTGACTGGCAAAAAATTACTTATTATTTGAGTGTAAGGCTTCGTTTGGGACGGCTTTTTTACTGCTTTCTAAAACGGAGTTTTAGTACAAAATTTTTTAATTTTGTACTAAAACTCCTTTTTAGAAAGCAGTAAAAAAGCCGTCCCAAACGAAGCCTAAGTCGCCTGATCAACGGGTGATTTACACTTCGAATTTATTTTAAAAAAAAATTAATTGAGTGTAAATCGCTCATTCAATGGGTGACTTACTCTAAAATATAATTTTTTCAAAAAAAAAAACACAATAACGGCTAGTTGAGTCAGCACTCTCAATTCACCTACTAGTCGTAGTCGCCCATTGAACAATTGGCTATGCCTATTTTTAAATTTTATTATAAAGATACTAAATCACATAATTAACTTTATAATCATGCTTAGTTTAAAATTGTAGTCTAAAATTAATAAGTTATATATTATTTATTTATTTATAATAAAGATATATATTTTATCAACTTATTTATTATTATAAGTAAGGCTTCGTTTGGAACGGTTTTCTTACAGCTTCATAGTGTAAATAATAATTAATGAGTAATTTAAACTTAATTGTTTTGATAATCATAAAATTTAAATCAATATCTATCATAAATCTTGAAATAAATTATCAAACATATTCTCAAAATTTAACAGAATTTAATATTTATCGTATCAAATACTTTTTAGATTTTATGAGGCTCAAAATTTACTAAATCCGGATGTATACGATTTATTAAATACGACTAAAGTTAATCTAGTCCGATACCAAACAGCCCCTCAGACTCGGGAATTTTTATTGCATCCTCCCACCTGACGTAGAGATGCGTCCTCCCAACGCCAAAAAATTCGGTTTTTGCTCGGTATTGCTAGATATTATTTGGTAATAACAAGGAATATCATCATGTGAAGACCAATACCGAGTTATACCGAGTTATACCGAGCTATACCGAGCAATACCGAGCACATACCGAGTTTTCTCTAGGAAAAACTATGTATTTTTTTGTATTGCTCGGTATAGCTCGGTATTGGTCTTCACATGATGATATTCCTCGTTATTGTTTGGTATTGCTCGGTATTTGTTTGACATTTCTCATTTTTTAGCACGATTTTAGCTCTGAAAAGACGCATCCTACGTCAGTGGGAGGACGCAATAAAAATTCGACTCGGCAGCTCGCACATCGATCGGGCGTTTTCCGTAGTAGATTCCAAGCCGCATTTCTAAAGCAGCGGGAATGCTATCTGTTCTGCAGTAAGCACTACCATTTGACCATCTTTACCTCTGGATCTAGATTGATCTTCTTCCCCAAGGTCACGGTAACTCTTGATCTTCCTGTAGCCAAATTAGCATATGGTTCTCTCAATCCATCTCCATTTGTCCCTCATCCATTTAACGATCTTAAAAACCGGTGGATCGGAATGCTTAAACCTTTCATACAAATATTGAATCTTGAATCCCCTTTAATTACCACGCTACTACCTGAAACTGGCAAGATTTTAGCTTGTAGGGTTTCTTAATTGCAATTGCCAACCCTACTAGAGTTTCCCTCATTTCTCCACCATGGAGGTGCACCTCAAAGAGCTTTTCACCAGATTCCAGGAACAATTTAGCTCTGGTCCCGGCCTAGGCCCGACTTCTGGAACTTGTCTCCTCAAGGTTGAGGGGATTCCCACAGCTTTCATCAAATCCCTCTTTCGGGCCTCCGCTGCACTCTACCGCACTGAGCCATGGAAGCGACTTCGACCCTGCCACCTCTTTGGTGTTCGGATTGGCAAAGAGTTTGATTGGCCTGGCAAGAAACAACCTTTCCCTTGTGCCCAATTCATCGGCGGGGATGGTGGTGATCTTGGCTTTCACATGTTCAAATCTGACCTTGATGCTCAAAAGATGTCAGGGTTGTCGGAAACCAGTGTGCCTACTGATGTTGAGCTTCTACGGGTTATGTTCATGCCTGAATCCCTTTTGCTTCCTTCTACGAAGAGAATGATTAGATCCTTATCATTGGACGCAGAAACTGGTGATAAGTTTCCAATTATAGATGTTGCTCGTCGTACTTCTACTGGCAATCGTTTCAGGAACCCTACGGCCGAGGAGCTTCGATATGTCTTTGCTTTCATGAAAGCGATCACCCTTTTGCACCCATTTCTGCAATTTGCTGACAATGCATTGTCAGGAAAGCGAAGAGTGATCAAATTTGAGCCTTTTATCGAGACTGTGGATGTTCAGTGGCCTCCTGAACTTCCAAGAGCTGGGGAATTAGTTGCTGTCACTATTTCTCATCCGCCTGGCCAGGTCTATCAGGAGAAGAAGTTGAATTCACAAAATTCAATACAAGCAGCAAAACATGTAGAGGAGGAGGAGGAGATTCCCCAATAAGTAAACATGTTTATCCTGATTTGTTTCTTTATGTATTTTGTTTGCCTGGCAATGTTAAGTGTTATTTCTTCTTGGAATTGTTATGAGAAATGAGGAAAATTTATTTGCAAATCATGAATTTATGTACACTTTTCTCCATTATATGTGTACTAGAATGGGGATCATGAAATGAGGGGAAAAAAGTTATTAACTTGGGTATGCTTGTCCTGCGTCTTTATAAGCTGCTGTTCAAGGTAAATTAGCGGGTTTTTTATGATGTTTTTTAGTGTAATATACTCATTTTCTAAGTTAATTACTTTGCTGATGATGATGCGATGCATGTTACTCATAGTATCCTCATACCACCATTTCCGTAGTTTGTTTGCTCACACTACTACCCGCACCTTTATTCCCTTTCGTTTAACGAACTGTTAATCCCTTTTCTAGTTGTTTGTCTTTTTCCAGCAATAAAGGAAGTATAGAAAATAGTGTAACATATATAAAGAGATGCATGTTTTAGAGAGGAAGCTGAATACAATATATACAAAAGTTTTGTTTCTTATTTAACTCTGCTTTGATCCCATTCTACATTGCCTTCTTCCAAAGACTACCTACATTAGTTGGGTATCAGAGCCCGGAGATCGTGAAGGATGGCGGACTGCAGCGTGCGGTTGGCGACAATGGTCATAACCTTGACGCTTTGTGGGCTGCACATTTGGTTTTGATCCAACAATTTGACAAACTAGCTTCAGAATCTTTCGGTTCTTTGTCGAGATTCGCAGGGAACTTCAAATCATCACGACGGGAATGCAATTGCTACCTCCTACTCCAGCGACATAGCTGACAACCACATATGCAGTAAGACAAGGTCATGACTCTGATCGTGATATGAGAAGAGACCCAATGGAAAATCCAGAAATCACATATTATGATGAAGAAGCTAAAAACTACAATAGGTTTGAATTGACCGACTTCAATGATGAAGAACCTCTAAAAGATCACTTCAAGCAGCAACGTCATATGGCGAATAATCGGAATCACAACGAGTTTTGCATGAAGTTAGACGTACCATTCTTCAATTGCAAACTATTCATCAAGGCTGCATGGACTAGGAAATTAATTGTTTAAATGTTCTTTTAATATATGAAAATTGCCCCTGAAAACAAGTGAAATATGTGTTGTTTTGGCTTAAGGGATGTGCAAGCGCATCGTGGCTATAATTGCTGCAAACGCGTCGATGTGAAGAGAAGGAGAAGGTCCACTGTTGGTATAGGATAAAATAACTTCTTCGCGGTCATTTTCTGCTCACCGACTTCAAGAAAATGTTATGCCTAAAATATCAACATTGCAGACAACAGTCGCATGGTAAGTAAATATACCTAAATATACCGAGGAATTTTTATAGGTTAAGTGTGAGGAATGATCTACATGAGACCACTAACAAACTGGTTGCAAGGTATATAGGCAGACTCAAGGATGCGATCTAGGATTAACTGGAGTTAAACTCGATTTAGGCCTTGGCCCAAGCAGTTAACTTCGCTTTAAAGGTTAAAATTCAGCTCAATCATCAAGCCCGCAATGTGTCATCTCAACAACTATTCATCGAGCAACAATTGAATCAATAAGCAAACTATGCCTGTAGCAAAAGCACACGTCGTCCCAACACTACTGACATTTCATGCAAACAATGCCGCCAAAATGTCTTCAAATCCCAAATTTGAGTCAAAACAGAAAATTTTAGTCAAGGAGAATTCTTGTTCTAAACCGCAAATCTTAAATGTTTTCATTGTTTTTAGCTAGGTCACAAATCAAATGAGTTTCCGAATAGACAACAATTGCAGTTGTTGGAATTTTAGGGGGAGAAAGATTTATCAACACTAAGGATATTACGGGTAATGAAGGCAAACCACTATTATGCGTGTTAGAGAAGTTATTATTAGCATCACATCAACTAATTAACTCACAGTGCAATCTTGTAAGCTTTGTTAAGACAATTTGCTGATATTGGACCCACGGAATTGCTACCTGAACTACCACCTCTCCAAACACTTCAACATCAAATCAATTTAACGTCAGGGGCCACTCTTCCCAATCTCCTGCATTACAAGTTGACAAATTAGTGGTCAAATAGCTTGTTCACCCGGTTTAAGTCTGTGTGCCATTCTGGCATTGTTAGTGGCCAAATAGCTTGTTGACAGAACTTGACATTCTCTAGTAGCTAGTTAACAAATTAGTGGCCAAATAGCTTGTTCACCCGGTATAAGTCTGTGTGCCATTCTGGCATTGTTAGTCCCTTAGAAAGGCGGTAGTTGCGGGATGTGCATTGACAACCGAGCTATCAATAAAATAACAATAAAATTCCGCTTTCCAATTCCAAGTCAAAGAACCACTGGATGAATTAGTTGGTTCATCCATCTTCTCTAATTGGATCTCCATGACAAATATTACCAAATAAGAATTTGCTAGGGAGATCAGTGGAAAATTATGTTTAAAACCAATCAAGGTTTGTATGAGTGAAAAGTGATGACATTTGGGTTATGCAAGGCTCCATCAACCTTCTTACGACTAATGAATTAGATACTCAAATAACTATTGGTCAACTTTTTTGTGTTGTTTTTTTGACGTTATTATCGTTTATACCCACACTTTTGAAGAACCCTTACAACACTTAGCAGCTATATTGGAGGTGTTGAGACAGCACAAACTTGACTTAAACATGCCTAAGTGTGAATTTGCAACTTCTCAAATTTATTTCCTTGGCTTTATTATATCATCTAATGACATATATGGAGCGTAAGGTTTCTGTTATTGTCCAATGGACAACTTGCTCTTTTTTTTGTTTGTAGTTTTCACAATTTGGCCAACTTTTATCGACATTTTATTCACGGTTTAGGCCTCATTATGTTCTTTTTTTTTCAAGACCAGCACCTTTTAGAGGAAATACATACTGGCAAGTTGACAACACACATTGATAGTGAGAAAACTATCGCACAACTTTAGTTTTATTTTTTACGGCCACATTTGTGTCTAGATGTGACTCAATTTATAGAAAGATATTCAATGTGCCAAACATATAAAGGTGGAGGACAAAATACAAGCTTATATACTCTACTCATTCCTGACTCAATTTTGGAGTACTTAAGCCTCGATTTCATTCCCAATTTACCTTCGCACAAAAAGATGTTCGACTCAATTATGGTGGTCATGGATGGATGTTAAAAAATGTCACACTTATAGCTGCGAGAAGACTTTGGATGCCTTTAATATAACTTGTTTATTTTTTTGCAACATAATCTACCTCCACGGTATTTCATAAAGTCTCACTTCTGATCGGGACGTAAAATTCATTAGTCATTTTTGAGAGAAATAATGGAAGTGTATGCACACAGAATTTCAACCAAGCTCTGATTATCCTCCACAGCCAAATTATCAAACTGAAGTTGTAAATAGAACTCTTGGCTAGATGTTGTGTTGCCTTGTCCAATGCAATCCCAAAGAGTGGGATGAGACTTTGGGTCAAGCTGAATTCACATGCAACTCAATGTCAAATCGATCCACATGTCGCTACCCCTTCAATATAGTTTACCCAAAAAATGCCTAACCACATAATTGACCTCATTGTTTTACCCAAATCCACGAGTGAAGCTGTAGCTACCTTGTTGACACAGTTCACATTTGTAGAAACTTGCTTGAGAGGAAGAAGCACTTCCTCTTTGATCTTGAGAGAGCAGGAGGGAGAGAGGGAAGTGGAGAGGGAGGTGGCGAAACTTAGATTTTGTATTTCTTAATCATACTCTATTACAACCTAAAGCTCCTATTTTATAGACTCAAAATAGTAACGTCAAAAACTATACTAATGGCTATACAAGCCATACAAGAAACAACCTAAATCTAGGACCAATATCTAACAACATTCATGCTTCAAGATGTCAAGGCTAAATCAATGGCTTCCAATGACACTTACAAGCAGCTAGCAAAAATAAATCACCATTAAAAAAGCTTCAATGCAGGAGGTTTATTTATGGTTTGACTATGTAAAGAACATTTCCTGCCCAGGATGTTTCAATCTAATAACTTGAACATACCAAAAAAGTATTTTGTTCTTATTTTTTGTGGTTAGAGAGTATGGCATTTTTAAAGCTTTATAATAAATAATATTGCAGCAGGTGAACTGGTAAGGTAATCAAAATAATAGAAATCTAAGCTTTCATTCCCTTTCTTAGTAACACTCTCTGCATAAACTCCAAGATCCTCTTGAATCTGAAACTCTCCCAACCTGAAAAGCATGTTTTAGTTATAAAGGGTGAGAGGATCACAGAGTTGACCATTGGTGGTTGGGATAAACTTGCTGATGAGGAAAAGTGGGTACTGAATGGTGAAGAAGGGTAATTTATAAATAGGGCCCTTTCCGTCGCATTTTCCGGCGGATTATCTGTCGATCAGGTCATCGACGGAAAATGGGTCGTTACAAATTCATCAAGTTTAAGTAAGCCGGCGCAATTTTGGTCGGTAATTCCGTTGGTGAAAACCGGTGGAATTTTTGCCAAAAATTTATATTTTCCGGCGAAAATCCGGCGGAATATGCACTAGTATTCGTACAGTGGAAATTACGCCGAAAATTTACCATCGTATATTCCGCCTATTCTGCTGTCGCATTTTCCGGCGTATTTTTATCTGTCGGAAACTCCAACAATAATGACATATTTTCCTGTAGTGTTAATGGAGGATCTCTCTTTTTCTAAGAGTGATGCTCAAAGCTTTTATGCTTATTTTAATGATTATGTTAATGCTCAAAGGTTTTATGCTTCTTTTAATGATTATGTTAGCCTACTCTCCAGTATTTCCCAGTTCGGTTCAGTTTTTCTTAAGCATGTTGTTCCTTTTAACTTCTTTTTTGAAGCATAATGAAGTGTATAAGGACTATTTTATTTGTACTAGGGGATCCAAAAACTACACTGATGGCCTACAATCTCCTTTTTTCTTGTTTACCTATTATCTTGTTCTAATCCTCATTAATGCCATTTTGTATTGGATATTACTTTCCCTGGTTTAATGGAGCAATGCCCTCTCTTTTCTTCTTGAAAGCTGCAATTTTTATCTTTGATTGTGCATGGGTAGGCTAATGCTCTGATATGTTGTAAAATATAGTTTATTTTTTAGAGGATTGTTCTGATTTTTAAGCCTTTTTTATTTTGGGTAGACTTACATTTCTATACATTTCACCCTATGGTTTATGCTCTTTTATGGAACGCAATTTTTACTGTTTAGGTGACATTATGTTGATCAATATATTACGTGCAGAGTCGGACGAGAAGAATCATTCGGATTTGCTGCGTATTTGTTATGTATTTGTAAATGCTCAACAAATACGCAGTTGATAAGTATTTGCTGAGTATTTATAAATATGCAACAAATATTCAGTAAATACGCAAAAATCCGGACGATTCTTCCCGTCCGGACTCCACACAGAATAATTGCTCCACTTTTCAACAAAAAAAAAAGTTTAGCCACGTATTTAAGATTAAATATTTTTATAAAAAAATAAAATATTTTATGTATTGATAATCTCATAATATGATGCATATCATATATATTTTACTATTTTATTATTATACTTGTGATTGATAATCAAAATTACTCACAAATATCTTATCAACTGACAATATTGACATTCTACTTGCGATATGACACATGGATGTTCCATGGTTGATGTGCAACAACTTCTTTTATTATTATTATTATTATTATTATTATTTTAGAAAATTTGGGCAAATCCCGTATATTAACTCAACAAAAGGTTACATCATTAAAGTAAAGAGCAACAAAATTTGGCCAGAAAAAATAAGGCCAAGATAAGAGAGCTTCAAAAATACACTGCAAGAGCAGACAATACACAGGTGTGTATACCGAAGTAAACTCCAACCAAAAGCCAAAACAGAGCTCCCATGCCCGTCTATTTGGACTCAGATATAATAATAACTATGTATCAGAATATACACATCCCTGGTTGCCCATAGACCGTCCAAGGGACTGTATAGGGAGCTTCATCATTGTTCAGGAGGGCAAATCTGCAAAGAACTCGAAGGGACAAAATCCATAGGGACAAAAACAGCAGATACACGAGCAGTCGCCTTATAATTTGTCCAGAAATTCCAGTGCATTTTTCCATTTCACAATCTTCTGAACAAAGCTCTTTTAGTACATAACAATAAAGAAGTATAGCATAGCGAATTGTTCCCAAATCTCCTGTTATTCCTCTCTTTCCAAATGTAGTAAATCACAGAGGAAACCACCAGCTTAAAGAAGTTGCTCACCTCAGGTTTGCCTTTGTAATTCCCGTTAACCAATCAAATAGCTACATAATAGTAGGCCTAAGGAGGAAATTATTCATTCCAAGAGTAATAGCAGCCATAATAGAGAAAGAATAGGTACATTCAAAGAATAAGTGAGATACCGATTCATCATATTCATTACATAAGCTACAAATACTCGGGACTTGTATATTCCTAACAAGAAGGGCATCAGTCGTCTTGAGTGCCCCAGATAAAGCAAGCCAAGCATACACAGACTACTTAATAGCATGCATTTTATGCCAAACCATATTATACCAGTTACAGCAAGGGATTTCCGAATGAAATTCCTCCATAAAATTTTGAATTTGTAGTTCATCCTATTTTTCCAAAGCAAACAGGGACCCTCACCTCCAATGTCTGTGATACCCGCAAAAACATCCCGCAGGATGGAGGGGAAAGACTCAGTTATCACCCAGGAAACACCAGAGATAACATTTTTAAGAGCTAGATCAGGGAGGGATGCAGGATTAATACCTCCAAAGGAGTCAAGTAAGGTGCATTTATTATACCAGTGATCCCATTTCAAAGAAATATGAGCATAATGAGTTATTCTAAACTGAAAACAAGGTTTAGACAAAATAGCAGTGTTATAGATAGATTTCCAGATTTTGGAGGCAGAAGCCTGAGGAGGCCTCCAAGGAGAACTATACTTATTGAACAACCAAACAGATGATGGTGAAGGGCAATTATACATCCTGATTATAGCATAGCAGTTGTAAGAAAATTGCATGGCAGGTATAGATGGAATACCCAATCCTCCTTTAGATATAGGCAAGCAAACTTTATCCCAGGCTATCATATGCAATTTCTTATTGGAGTTAATGTCCCCAAAAAATAAAAACCTAGAGCTGGTGCAACAACATCTTTTTATCATTGAAGAACTTACATCGAACCAATTTAACATATAAACTTGAAACAGTACTCTCTATGCATGCCTTTTATAATGATCCCCTTTACTTCTCTTGGAATGAGGGTTAGATGCCTCAGCGTGTTTACAAACTTCATTTTTCTCACTCACTTGCCCATTTTACGTTGCCGCGGTGGCCGCTCCACCGCCGCACAAGATGTCATTGATCTCATCGCCGGCGAGGTCAATTCTTAGGCGCCCTCGCCATGCGGCCACCGCCGTAGCTATCATCCTCGAAACGCGATGGTGAGCAAACCATTCTCGTAAGCCGTCGAGTTCCCCTCCACATCTATCATCGTCGGCAATCGGAACTTCTTCATAAACTCCCTCTCCTTTCTCCGTCGTCGCCACCTTCCGCAACCCTCAACTCAATGCCGTATAAGCAAAAACATCCCATCATTTAATCAAAATACACTATCCAAATAACTCTTTTTGATCTATCATATCTACATGAATCTATTGTAACTCTATTCATAGGCATCTCCTAATGTTTTGTACCATCATATATTTCTTTAATGGTATGTACAACCTTTTTGTTTTTTTGGGAGAAATTGGGGCATAAGCCCATATCATTGATGTAAAGAAAAATTACGATAAGTAAAGGTCAAGAGACCAAAAGCATACATAAAAAAAAATGCTACATGTATAAACTCAGAAAAGTAAAACAGTAGAAAAAAAAAAAGGTTGAAGAAGAAACCAAGGGCTCATGATGCATAGAGCAATAAACCCAGGCAACAAAATCATCTAAAAAGATGTAAGGGATCCCCTGGTTGCTGGAAAAAAAAAACTGTCCAAGGGGAAGCATAGATAAACTAGCATTCATCACTGCCCTTCAAAACAATTGATCTCTGGCTGCCAAAGAGGCCACCCAGAGATCCAAAACAATCGAGCCAATGTTCCAGATTCTAGAGGGTAACAGAAATATCATAGGGACAGCGACAACCCAGAGGCACCATCAAAGCATCTGCTTAAAAACATGAGAATTCTTCCACTTTGAAATTTTGTAGGAAACAACCTTCTTGATATTAGCAGCAGTAGTGGCTTGGCATTGAATAATATTTCCAAATAATCTATCATTTCTGGCTCTCCAAACATGATAAGTGATCGCACATATCAACAAAAAATAAAACAATTTCCAGCTTTTTTCAGTAACCCAATCATCAACACAATTGAAAGCTTGCAGTAAGGTGGGACGAAGCAGCATACGGTTCATACTAGGAATAAGCCGTTTGAGGATAGCAAATGTGAAATCACATTCAAACAAAAGATGGTTACGACTTTCAGAGTGCTGGCAGCAAAACACAATTTTGAGTCGTGGAAATACCTCTAGCCAACAGATTATCCACATTTTTCAACCCATTTTTAAAAGCTAACCAGGTGAAACAATAAAAGCATAAATCAAGCGTAAATCATGTTTCTTATACCAAACAAATTTGTGCTAGCAAACAGTAGGGTTATCTTTATAAAAATACTTCTTAAAGTGCTTAAAACTTGACTTTTCAGAATCAACCCAAGAGCAAGTAAAATCAGAGTTCACAATAGGCACCGAAGAAATCATAGTCTTGATAAGATTTGGTATGGACAACTTTAGACGACTATAGAGATGGAGAGAGTTACTTATGGGAACACTTTAAGTTTCGTTTGAATAGTTTTTTTTATTACTTTCTAATATAGAATTATCAGTTCACTACATAAAAACACGCTATTACCGGCGGACAAAATCTGCCGGTAATCCCTATAATCCGACGAAAATCATTGGTTTCCTGCGCATTTTCGTCGGATTTGTATACGCCGGTTTGGCGTGCGTCAATAAATGTTTACCGACATTTCTAATGTGCCGGAAAACATTTCGGCGCACTTTCCGGCGCATTACCGACGCAAAATGTGATAAAAAAGATGACGGTTTTCAATCAATAATTCTGACGTCGACTGCGTCGGTAGTTTACGTCGTATGTATCCGACGGAAACTACCGGCGCATAAACCGTCTTAAGTTTGCCGCAAATAAGCAACGTCTCATTTCCGGCGCAAAATTGATGTCGGAAATCGCCGGCGGACAAGACGCCGTAAGTAGCACCGGTAATTTCCGGCGCACACGAAAACGCCGGCATGATCGATTCGATTCGTTGTATCGTCGAATTTCCGATGTAAAATCCGCCGAAAACCTGTAGCATTGACAAAAAAATTTGTCTTCCCAGCCAACAATCAAATTTTCACACCTAGAAACCTATACAAATATCTATCCACAACAGTTTATAACAATTCCACAACATAAAATTCTTCAACAGATGCACAAAAACATAAATACTCATTAAAAAAATTATCAATAGCAACAAACACAAAAATAAAACCAACTAAAAAAATCGCATATTGTTCAATATTACATATTCAAAGAAATAAACAAGTTCATAAAGTAAATTACTCTGAATCCGTAGACTCCTCCTCAGCTAGATCTACCTTTTTTCCACTCATCTGGTCCCTCATTTTGCGCATTTCATCCAATAACTGCTTCTGTTGCTCCTGCATCTGCATATGTATGGAAGAGGTCGAGAGAATCCACCAAGGATGTAGGACCTTTCCGAGGTTGTATGCCAGAGTTATTGCTCGATGAAGTTAACCTATATGGAAGAGGTCGAGAGAATCCTCCAAGGATGTAAGACCTATCCGAAGTTGTATGTCGGAGCCTTTGCTCGACGACGTTAACCTGTTTGGAAGAGGTCGAGAGAATCCACCAAGGATGTAAGACCTTTCCGAGGTTGTATGCCAGAGCCTTTGTTAGGCGACGTTAACCTGTGTGGAAGAGGTCGAGTAAGATCCCCCTGGGATCAATTTTTCCTTGAATGGGAGCGAGCGAACACCACGTATATCCCAAATCAAAGATGAAGAATGGTCTATCTTTAGACCGTTACTGCCTTTTTGAGGCCGAGATTAAGACATTACACAAGAAGTAGAAGTCTAGCAGAGGACTGTATGAAGTTTATAATTGATTGAAAGTACCCTTGCATTTGCTGGGATTTTTATAAAATATTATCTTAATATTGAAAACATCAGAGGGATCTTCTTAATCATAGTTTGAGTCAAGATTGCCCCCAGTCCGGATCTGAATCCCAAGAAATTGATATAGCAATAGTTAATGTTAGGAAGTTCACATGAACGATCTTTTGAGGTTGGAGCAAAAATTTGCCCCCCAGTCGGGAACCAAGTTCCCACAGACGGCGCCAAATTGTTGCGTCCTGGAATATTCGCGGCGGTAGAGAAATATATGGTTTAACGTCTTAGCATTGTACGAAGATCCAGCACACAAGCAGATAAGAGAGGGGGTGAAACATTCATAAGAGACACCAGAGTTTTTACGTGGAAAACCCCTGAAAAGGGGGAAAAACCACGGGGCCTAGCCCAGTTTGAATGAATCCACTAGTATTTGCAGTCGATTACAAATGAGGCCCTTCCTTTGGAGAAGGCCTTATATTGATGTAGCAAATATACATCATATAGATTGCATTACATGGTAGGAGTTACATATACATGTTTGTTTGGTCGGAAGGATTGTAGTCGGCAGA
Organism: Dendrobium nobile; assembly: GCA_022539455.1. Classification (NCBI taxonomy): domain Eukaryota; kingdom Viridiplantae; phylum Streptophyta; class Magnoliopsida; order Asparagales; family Orchidaceae; genus Dendrobium; species Dendrobium nobile. The sequence continues at coordinate 33,212,079 of CM039720.1, read as the reverse complement.
AAACCGGGGGTCAGAAAGATCATTGTCTGTTGATGGAGGTCGGACGGACCGTAGTAGGCGACAGAGGTCGTAAGGACCGTAGTCGGCAGGAGACCTGGGTCAGAAAGACCATTGTCTGGTGATGGAGGTCGAAAGGACCATAGTAGGCGACGGAGGTCGAAAAGACCGTAGTCGGCAGTATTCTGGGAGAATTATGGGCATCTGGGGGTGGCTTGGTGGAGCTCAATGCCTCAAGTAATGGTCCGGCGGAAGTCTGGGCCTCATGTGATGTTCTGGTGAAGCACACGGCCATTGATGATGATCTGGCGAAGACAAGGGCCTCTGGCAAAAGTGAGGGCCTTTGACGAAGGTTAGGGCCTCTAGCGAAGGTGAGGGCCTTTGGAGGCCTTAGATGAAGACGTCAGGCCTGAACGTCGGGCCTTGAGCAGAACGTTGGGCCTTCAGCAGAACGTCGGGACTTGAGCAGAATGTCGGGCCTGAACGTCGGGCATGAACGTCGTGCCTTCAGTAGAACGTCGGGCCTGAACGTCGGGCCTTGAGGTGGTGGTCCGTAAGGCTCCGACGGTGGTCTGGCGAGGCTCCGGCAGTGGTCCGACGAGGCTCCGGTGGTGGTCCGACGAGGTTCCGGTGGTGGTCCGGCGAGGTTCCGGCGGTGGTCGAGGAGGAGCTTCTTCCTTCTCTTCCTTCTCTTCCTTCTCCTCTTCTCTTCTTGCTTCTTTCTTCTTGCTTGGAACCCCTTCTTGTGAAGAATGAGGGCTCTATTTATAGATTTTCTGGAATGGCATAGCTCGTAAATAGACGTGAGATCAGGGTTGAATAGGGAGTGGTCGCATGGACGGCCGATATCGAATCCCTTGATCATGGACCATTCGTCAGTCATTTGGAAGCCTTAACGATTTCGTAATTCAGTGATCTTAGGCTCATTGGATTCCTCTCGTTGAGCCGTTCGATTCGAGTATAAGCTCGTTAAAATCGGAGACCGTTTGGTAACTCAAATTGTGATTTGAACCTTCCAACAGCGCTTCTGGTCCTTGATTTGGACTCATTTGGGCTCGGATTGAGTCAAATTTGGAGTCGTTGGATTCATATTTCCGAGACGCTCCGTTCGACTATAAGTTTGCTGAAATCGGAGTTCCGATGGTCTCCGAATTAATTTTGAAAGTTTCCAACTTGATTTTGTATTGAGATTCGTGCCCGATCCAAATATTTTTTTGAGGACGTATCAATTATAAATTTATTTTTAAAATTTTCAAGTTAAAATGAGTTGTGTAATACATATTTTTATTAATATTTTAGAATAATTAAGAAAAAAATTATCTTAAAATATTTTAACATAAAATTAAAATATATTAAATAAATTTAAATATAATTTAAACTTATGCTAAATTTAATGCCGCACAAATTTTTAACAATTTAATTTATACGCAGCTGCGTGGTGGGCACAGAACGAACGATTCTTTCGCCTTTTACAATTTAATTTATTGTATTAAAATATCTAAACATGCTATAATTAGTTAATTACAATATCCTCCGCCGCTTTAAAAGATCCCTCTTTCTCTCTTCCTTGTCGCTACCCTTCAATTTCTCCATTGCTCTCCCTTACCATGGAACTCTACAGAATTCACGGTTCGCCATGGCCACTCTTCTTCCCCATGCCCTTGCTCTTCCGCGCCCAATCCCATGCTAATATCAACGTTCGTTGGACCCAAACGCCCGATTCCTACCTCTTGTCCGCCGATCTTCCAGGTACCCTCTCTATCTCTCTCAATCACCAGCTCAAACCCTATAAGCACTAACCCTAACCCTCGTATCTGATTTGCAGGAGTGAGAAAAGAGGAAATCAGAGTGGAGCTGGAGGATTCGCGATACCTGGTGATTCGCACTGAGTTGAGTTCCGCGGAAGGCGGCGATGACGGAGATAGGAGAGGGAAGGAGTTTATGAAGAAGTTCCGATTGCCGGCGATGGTCTATGTGGAAGGGATCTCGGCGGCTTACGAGAATGGTTTGCTCACCGTTCGCGTCCCGAGGACGATAGCTGCGGCGGTGGCCGCAGGGCGAGGGCGGCTGAGAATTGACCTCGCCGGCGATGAGGTCGAAGAAGTCTTGCGCGGCGGTGGAGACGCGGCCCGCGCCGCTTGATGACGGTAAATGGCCAACGATGATGGATGGCTGGGATTTTTTAATATAAGTGATGGTAATTAGGAAGAAGTTATTATTATTATTATTCTTTAAAGTTTAAATATTTATATTTTAAGTTGTAATTTAAGTTCTTTTATGCTCTCATCTGATGATTTATTTAATGTTCGGTGTTTTTTTTTTTTGGCTTTTTGGCATAATATCATATTATTAATGAGGGCAAATACGTTTATTATTTATATAAATGATTATTAAGGGCAAATATATTATGATATATATATTTTAAAAAATATTAAACTCTAACGGGCTTAGCTGGGTTGATGGATGAATATGATTGGGAACCCAACCCATGTTAGATTCCCCTCTCATGCGGTGCAACCCCTTAAGTGGGGATAAAATAACTGCGAGTCTTGCACCTGTGGGACTGGTTATTCGTAGACTTGCCGAGGGATTAGTTAAGCCTTCAAGCATCTTCTATGAAGATGATAGCGTTTAGATACTCCTATTCCAAAAAAATAATAATGAAGTATATATTAAATATTTTTATATGTACTTAATAATGTCTTATTAGAAATTATTTTTATTATATTGTACAAGTTTATTAATATGAAAAATTATTTTTATTATATTTTACAAGTGTACACGTAAATATAATGAGGTTTACTCATAGAGGAAATTTTGATTAGTCAAATGAAGAGTAATCATTTAAATATAAATAGGTGCAACTAAAATAAACTAACTATTGTAATATAATCTATTAATATTTTGATTTTGTTTAATTACCATTTGAATAACAATATTTTTGAAAATGTATTTGAATAAAATATGTATATTATTAATAAAAAAATTTAATATTAATACACTTTTACAATATAATAAATTAATTTCTAATAAGACATTATTAAGTACATATAAAAATATTTAATACATACTAATTTAGTATTAAGTAAAGTATAGGATAATAATAATTTAAATATTTTATTATGAAAGTCATTTTTCAAATAATAATAAATTTTAATTTAATCAAAAATTATTTTTAAATTAAAGTTTTATTAAATTAAAATTAAAATTAAAATTAAAGTTATTATTATTATTTTATTATCATTTTCTTATTATTTTGTTATTACTTCATAATAAATTACTTAGTTACTAAAATTATTATTATTAAAGTAGAAACCACACTAATAATAAATCATAATTAAGCAACACTTTTTAGGACATACTGCAGTAGAAATGAGGCAGCTAGGGCACCGAAGGTAAAAGATATATGAGAATTTAACAGTAGTTATAACTGATGTCTATAGTTATCTTTAGCTGCGATTTGTAAACTACTGCTATGAATTATTGTGGAAACATCAAATTTTTAGTAGTGCCAGAAATCAAAATTCTTCTTTTTTTTTAATCCATTAAATTAGATTAAAAATATTTAAATAGATAAATAAATGGAGAAATTGGAATTCTTTTTTTTTTCGATTTCTAATACCCTCGTACCCTTATATTCATAATAAAATTTATTAAACTTCTAATTTCTAAAATTTGTCCATTTAAATTAGTTCTCTTTATATAGGGTAAAGCACAAGTCATGTGGCAAACTAGCAACTTATTCAATTTGTTTGCATAAATTATTTTAAATTTTATTTAAAGTTTTAGAAATTTTAATTAAATACATATTAAAACTTTATTTAAATAAAAATAATATATATTGAATCGGCTAGTTCATCCGAACTAGAATTGGTTCAACGATTTTCTAGTTGAACCGATGGTTCAAACTGATTCTCACCAGTTCAATGAAAATCCGGTTTTCTAATTGTACCAGATCGGCAATTTGATTGGTTCATGATCAAACTGGATGAACTGACCAATCCAGTCCAATTTAAAAAAACATTGTTAAATATAATGCATTTAATAGATAACATCATTATATGATTAATTCTATTATATAAATAATAATAGAAGAACTCTCATTTGGATATGCATCTTTCTCTTGAAATAAATTACATTCAAATCTTTTAAATTATCTCCTCAAAATTAATTGTTGTTAATTTGATTTTTATTGTATTCAAATTTGTTCGTGGATGAGATTAGGCCTTACTCGCAAGGCTAGCTAGGCTATCGTATAACATGGAGAAAGAGATGGGCAAGCAAGACCAGAAGCTCTGAAATATTATTATTCTCTGTGAACAACAAAAAAATGATACGAAGTTTAAAAGATGCTTCTTAAATTGGATTTATAATGTTAAAAGCTCTATAAGAGAGGTAATACCCAAAAAGTACTAAATAATATATGATTTGGCTATTATAGATATGCTAATGAAATTATAATACTATATTGTCTATACAATTAGTAATAGCCTCTAATGTGGCCTTGAAGTCCTTTTGGCAAGTGCCTTTGAACACCTTTGTGAGTGTTACTTAATGTCTCTTATGAGTGACCTCAAGAGGCCTTGGTGAGTATTTTTGGCACCCTAGGTCGAGTAACTGAGTGGGCCTAGTCGTCATCCCTGGATGTTTGTGAATGAACCTCTCTTATTACCTAGGTGAACAACTTCCTTTGCTATAATGAGTGTTTGAAAGGTGAATTTTCCCTTGGTCGAGTGCTCGTTAGGCGAGTCCACCACTTAGTTGAGCATTCATGGGGTGATTCACCCCTTAATTGAGTGTTCCTAGGGTGAGTTAGCCTCTACCTTTGGTAAATATTTTATAGAAGAGTCCATCTTAGTATCCTTTGGGCATACATGTTGAGATGTACATTTAGTTCACTAATAATATTATATCTTTGGAGAGTGACCTAAAAAAAAAGAGAATTAAATAAAGTATTTACTATTTTTATTGAACATTAAATATGAGTAGTTATAGATTTTATTCCTGCATTGAGAAAGGTGCCTTATTTACATGCTTGATAATGATGCTTGATTTGATCACTCCAAAGTCCAAGTTGTATTGTTTGATACATAAGGGCAAGAGCTCTTTTTTTAAACTCTTGCTCATTTTTCCTCATTGGCTTTGCTATCTTAACATAGCTTCTCCACTCGCTAGAACATGGTCAGTGGCGGAGCCAGGAAATTTATCAGGAGGGGGGGGGGGGTGCCTAAATTAATTTAGTAAAATTTTCCCTCAACTTTTTTCATCCGGACTTGGGACCGGCATAGATAGTTTTAAAATTTTTTTATTAATAATTATCCCAAAACATATAATATTAAATACAAGATAGTAAACAACTTACAATTTATAACGTCTACTCTTCATATTCTGAAAGAGTTGAATGATAACTTCATTATCAATAGAATCCAAAATTTCTTTTTCAACATAAGTGAGTAATAAATCATTCATCCATTGATCGTCAATCCTATTTCGCAGTCGATTTTTTATAATGTTCATGGCAGAAAATGCTCTTTCAACGCCTGCTGTAGCAACAGGTAATACCAATGTCAATTCCAGTAGTCTAAAAATAATATGATATATTATATCCTTCCTACTTTGGATCATTTTCTCAGCAAGACTTTCAATATCTTTTAATGAGATGAACTGATCATCAGATCGCATATCCATTATATAAGTATACGTTTGATTTTCAAGAACCGCCCGATCAACAAGACTAAAATCAACTAGATAAAACTGTGTCATTTGAATCAACTTGTATTTGTTGAATGCATGAAATCCATTATTAGGATTCAAACATGCAATGCACAATATCAGTTCAGTATTTAATTCTGTAAATCGATTGTTTAACTCCTGAAGATGTATATCAAGCACTATGTAAAAAATTTCAAATAGGAAATGATATAAATTTGTTATATCTTGAGCTCTACGGCGTGGCCGACCACGAGCAACCCACTTGTCATCCATATGTGGAACATTGATTTTCTGTTGCTGACAAAATGAGGTTACATTACTAATGAAGTCAGTCCACTTGTTATCTCTCATATCCTGCAATCTTTTTTTACATATACGCACCAAAAAATATAGCATTAACAATATCTTGTTCTCCTCTCTGTAAAGCTTGTGAAAGTGCATTAGTGATACCAAGAATATCTTTCATAAGATGTTGGAAGATTTTCAACGCTTACTTCTATATTGTTAGGTAAATCAGTTTCCACTCGAATACGCTTTTCTTTATGTTCTTCAACCTGATTGATATTTTCATTTGATGTTTTTGGAACTGATGATCGTTTGAAATATCTCTCCATAATATTCTAACTGAAAGATGCCTTAATATTAATCTGATTATATATCTATTAAAAAATGACCAAAATATAAAACTTATAAAATCAACCATATAAATGAAAATAAACAAACAATAAAACTTATAAAATTTAACAAAATAAAATAGATTTGCTCCTTTGCAAATTCCGGCCAAACATCACCAAACCCTCGATTCAAACCCTTGCACAGGGTTGCACCTAACACCAAAAATTGAATGCATAAACATTTGATCAAGCAGAAACACCAAATGAATTATCATTATTTATTGATTTTAGAGATCATATTATGAATATACATGCATTGAATTCAAGCACTACAACTACTGTGATCACTGCTAACATTGTATTCTGCCCAACTCCCTCAAATAGAGGTTCCAATAAATACAGAAAGGAAACCAGTGTCAAGGGCCTCGTTTCATAAAATAAACTATATTAACTTAAATCAATTGCAGGTCATGACTTCTAGTAGCAAAATGAAAAAAATCAAAGAAAAAAAAAATTCCTCCCGGCTGAAGTTCGGCCAAACAACAGGTCCGGCCAAACATCATGACCTCAGAAAGAGGATCAGTTTCTTTAGGCCTTCTAAATATTGAAAGTAAAGGTGAAACAGGAGTTTGTTAAAACAAAAAATCCTCACGGTTTCCGTCCGAGCAAGTCACGCCGACGCAAAAGGAGACATGTCGAGGCAAGGCACATCTTTGACCGTCGTCCGCCGCTGTCGGTCACCTCGTTGTGAGAATACGAGCTGCAGCAGTGCAGCGTCGTGAAAGGAGCGGGGCAAAAGCAGCGGTTGCGTGAAAGAGCGAATGAGAATAGGAGATGAACCGGGCGTCGGGCGACTGAGAAAATGAGATGAACCGGTAAACCTACAACTTTTTTACTTATTTCATTAGCAGTTCCAATCCCGATTTTTTTTTTTTTGGAGGGGCATGTGCCTCCCTTGCCCCCCTGAACATGGTCGAGTCTATCCTTAAGGCAATATATGTATATAATATGTAGTTTTGAAGATGAATACTTTGGAAGGATGTCCAACAAATAATAAAGGGGTGGAAGTTGAGTCAACAAACTTGGGTGAGTAAGAAGGCAATGAAGACTAGCTTGAGCATGATCAGGGCTTTGATTTTTGACTTGTTGTTAAGTAGTGAGCCAACAACTCAAAATATGTCACATAATTGGCCATATTTTCCCTTCTTTGTACAAATCCAAATAAGGCGTTTTGAACATTAATGATGGCTTAGCCATGTGATCTCATTGAAGAATGCATTCATCAGCTTGGGTGTAATATCAGTTTTGCTCCAGGTTCGTCCGGGACGAAGTTGGATCGTCCGGGACGATCGGTACAGGTTGTGCAGAAAAACTGTTCTGTCTGTATGGTTCGTCTGGACGAAATCAGGATTGTCGGGGACGAAAATTCTCCCGAGGACCTGTCGTCCGGATCCGATGAATTCTGTTCTGGTGCTATAAGCACATCTGTTCTGGTGCCGTGAGCACAAAGGGAGGCATAAGGGGCCAGAATCCGTAGCGATTCTGTCAGTGTCAGGGAATCTGTTCTGTTATGTGCTAAATTAATATTTCTGATTTCCGTACGAGATGATTTGATCTGATCTGTCTGATTTGATATCTGTTCCAATTCTGTTCTGTTCTGATATGATCTGAATTTCCGATTTCTGTGCGATTCTGACCCTGTTGATTTAATCTGTTCTGAATTGTATTCCGATGTGATTTGATCTGTTTTGTTATGAACTGTCCGATTCTGATTTCAGTACGAAGATTCTGATTTCTGTCTGATGTGTTTGGTTTTGGATTCTGAGAATTTTGATTGGAGGTTTGTTGCTTTGCTGAGCTGTTGAGCTCACTCTTGTTTTCTGGTGGTTTTCAGGTTCTGGGAAAGGGAAGGAAGTCCAGGAGTAGATTTCTGAGTTCTGATCAGTAGGTATTGTTTGTACCTTTTGATTTTTGTACAGTCATGGCTTTTCTGTTCTGTCTTTCCTTCTGTTCAAAAGCCATGTACTGTATTTGTAGATGATTGTTTTGAGGAAAAAAAAAGAAATATAGATGTTTATTCCGCTGTGTTTGATGATAAATAGTAGCTCTGTGTTTGTGTCTGTTGAGTTGAAAGATTTGGAAGATTCAGTTCAGAAACCAATTCCAAAGCCAGATCCTGGTTAGTTCGTTAAGCTGGTCGCGATCCGGCTCGGGCGGGATCCGTCCCCGTCGGGTCGGGTCGTGACATTGGGTTCTCTCACTCTCACCCACCTTTGCATAGAAGTGGATTCTTCTTCATTATTAGGGCAGTGTCTCTAGTGGGTGTTGAGCTCAATACCCTAACACTTGATCGCCCCTTTTGGATCATTAAATCCAAATATTCTTTTGACATCTACACCATAGGAGCAGCTTTAGGGCCTTGCTCCATGGCTCCCTAAATTGTTGTGTGATCCTCTCCTTGGTATCTAAAGAATGTTGGAACAATATATGTTAGTGGATGATATTAAACCCAATTTATAAGACTAGCTGGGCTAGCACATGACACAAAAGAAGAGATGAGAGAGAGTAAGATAATGAGATATAAAAATCTATTATTCTCTGTAAATAGTTAAAACTTGCATGAAGTCTAAATGATGTCTTAATTTTAACTTTAATTTTATAAGGTCAATAGTTCTACATAAAAGGCTACACCCCAAAAATAATAAAGAATATATAAATTAATTATTACAAATATATGGATGAGACTTTGGTAGCTACATGTGGATAATAAGATTTGATGTGTTCTTGAGTCTCCTTTGGGCACACATGGCTAGTGTTGCTATATATCCCTTATGAGTGCCTCTATGTGGCTTTACCAAGTATTTTCCAGTGCCTTCAGTGAGTGCTTGGGGAAACTCATTGAATAGGTGGGTCCATTCTCCATCTTTGAATGGAGTTAAATGAACAGCTTATGTCACCTAGTAACACGTCTTCATTGGCTAGAGTGAGTGTTAGATGATGTGAATGGATGCTTGAAAATTGTAAGCTTGGTAAGCCCTAATTTTCTCAAGTGGCTTTCAATACCTCTAAGCTTTTACACCCAGACCTTCCTAAGTTCATTCAGAATGTTCTTCAACCTTTTACAAACTCATTTGTAATAAAATGAAACTAAAACCAAAAATTCAAAAATACCCCTAGGTAGGCCTTTGGGTTTAATTATACAAAGTATGGTCTAGTTAACCTTAGACTTGTGTTGACACCACCCAAGACTTCTAGGACATTCCCTAATCATGCTAAATATGCAGTGAACCATAGGCCACACGTTAGTTAAAATCCTAAAAATCTTAAAATGCCATAAATCTTATGACTTACCCTGTGTGGCCCATAACCTTAGGGTAGCGAACCCTATAGGGACCCTTGACTTACTCTTGGACCAATTCCAAAAGTCAAAAACTCTTAGTCAACCCATTTGACAATTGGAAAAAGTTGGTTTGACCAAAATCATCCCTTAACCCTAAATTGCCTTAAATTAAAGCGAATCACCTAATCTAAACTAAATAGTTTGGGTGTTGAGTCTAGGTGTTCTTGACCCATTCTAAGAAAACTTTAATCATGTTTGACCCTTGATCAAGTCTCCTTGATCATAGTCAAGCTTTACCAAAACCCTTAATTAAAAACTTAAAAGCAAGATTTAATATACAATTCAAGCCTAATGATCTTAGAAATGAGTTTAAATAGACTTAACCTATTTTAAAGAAATTTAATGGGTATAGAAAAGATAGAGTTTTCTAACTCATGGTATTTGGTTACTGTTTACTAATAACTTCTTTTTAAGATATTCAAGTTTTATTTTGTTTTTATATTTTTTTAGTTTTATTCTTTTGTAGTCAACTCAACTCAGCAGGCCACACTTACTGATTTAATATTTTTAATAAATCTTTTATTAAGTATTCAAATAAGTTTTGAAATTAGTTCATAATTACCATTGTACAATTAGCATAGTAGTGATTACAATTATAAAACTTGAATAGCAATGCACTCCAATATTCAAGCAAAAAATAACAAATTTCTCTAAGATCCTTATATCTCACATCATAATAGAATTTAGAGAATTCTAACTTTTATGACTCCCATGCTAGCATATCATGAATCATATCCTATGAGTCCCAATGCCCAGTAGGCCAACACCCAAATATAACGTGCATATAACACTAAAACATAATGTACATATAACATTAGAACATAACTTCATATACCTTTAACACCAGAACAAAACATCTCTCACACATACCATATCTCATAAGAATCACACATTTCAAACAAATAAGCATTTAATTCATTGCATTGTAGTAAAAAATATATATATAACTTATTTTAGAATTTAACAAAATGCTTTACGTTAGGCATTAGAACAGACAACTGAGTATAAAATTATAATTTCAGAACCAAATTATCAGAGATTGTTTCAAGCATTATTTTGTATCTTTAATTATACTGCAATATTATTTTTGGGGCTAGAATTATTTTTTAGACAATTAAAATGACGCATTTTCAAAATCACGAGCATAAAATTTCTAAAAAATACTTAAATGCTTAGAATTATTGTTTCTATAACTTACATAAAGTTACAAATTGAAAATTTTGCATGTGTAAAGTTATACTCATTTTTAGACTATGAAAATATAAATTAAATAAAAAAATCTAGAAATTTCCTTATTTTAAAAAACTAAGATAGATAAAATACATCTATCTCGAGCCAAACAACTTTCAGAATTGAGATGACAACAAAAAAGGGTCAAAATTTCCCAAAACTAACTTTTCTCTCTAAGAATCCTCTCGGACCTCTCTATCTCTTTCTCTCTCTCGCTCTAGCCGACTTACTCTTCAATCAGATCGGATCAGAGCAGGTAGAACAGTGTATCGTGTGAATCCGTAGGTATTACAAACTAAACCCACTTGGATTAGTCCAAGTTGTCAAACCCATTGACTCGATCCTATCGAAACCGAAATCAATTTCAAATGACAATTTTTTTCTTCATGTTCAAAACTCCTACATTTTTTGCGATGTAGTTTTCCTTAAAACTAACAACCCTTCCCCAAGTTGCTTTTTCTTTTCCAAATGCCATAGGGAGTGTACTTGCCACTATTTTCAATTTGCTTTCCATCATTATCTTTGCTTCTAACATTGTCATTTACCAGATTGGAAGGCATTTTTTGTGTCATTTACAATAAGTGCTTGAGCTTGAGAATCCTTTTGTGAATTCTTCTTGAGTTCCTTTTTTGTGTCATAGATAGATTGAAAATTTCATTAAGAGCATCTTATCTCCTATTGACAATATCCCATGAATCTTGAGCACAAAAATAGGTCCTTATTTTATCAGGGCAGAAATCAAAATTTTCTCATAAAAAACATAGAAATTGAAATGGATATGTGGAATGCATGGACTAGTATTAGATCAAACTAAGGTCTAACATCATTGTATGTAGAAATTGAAATAAATATGACAAATATTGAATACTTTTAGGGCCATTTAGGATCATTTTTTTTTTCATGATTTGATTTTGTTATATTTATATTATAATTTAAAATATAAATATGTCTTAAATGTGTGTTTTTTTTTCTAAGTTTCAAACAACAAGATGGTGGGGCGATGGTGGGGGTGGGAAGCGATAGAATTATGTGTCAGTGATTGTGGTAGCAATGGTGACAATAATGGTGGAAGTAGTCATGAAGAGTGGAGCAATGATTGGTGATGGTAGCAAGCAACAACGGCGATGGCTAATGGGTAGCAGTAGCTGCGATGGCAACTGGTTGCAACAACGACCTATTGGACGAGGTTCTTCATTCTTAAAAATATAAAATGTTCTAAGAAAATGTTTGTAGTTGTTTGTATTGAACTAAAATGAGTGTAAAATATTCTAAATGCACGAGTTTTGAAAATATTGGTGTTGACTTTGAATTAAAAGAAATGTAGAGCAAAAATTTGAAGTTCATTATCTTGTTCATTTTTTGTGTATTTTGAAATCATTTGATTTGACCGAGTTCCAAATACATTATAAATTGTTTGTCATTTTCGCTCTGACCGTTGTTAGACTCAATCAGTTGCTTGTCGCAACTGCTTGCTGATCACCGTCTGATGTCGCCTTCAGCCTCCAACCTCCTGACGCTACTTCCACCTACCGCCATCAGCCTCTCCCGTTCCCTTAGGTCGTCAACCATCACCACCGCAGCTAGCCGGTTTTAATGACTACCATCATTGAGCTTTACAGTGCATTCATTTTACTTCAAGTTATAAAATATTTTAAATACATTATATTTATTTTATGTGACATTCCTTTTACTCTAAATTCCTTCTTAAACAAACCAAACATCTCTTTAAATATTTTTGAAAATAGTTTGATTTCAGCCTAAAATAAAATAAAATAATTAAAAAGCACAGACTAAAAAAAGTTTCAATAACAAAAAATAAATAAATATTGATTTTAAGAAAAACATATAATTAATATCCAATATTTAAAGGTGAGGACAAACATATATTATGCCGTTTTAAGATAACAGAAGTAATTATCAAGTAGAATAGCCACAATACGTTTTCTTTAAAAAAAAGAAGAAAAAAAGAAAAATAAATAATAGAATTTTCGTCATTTGCGATAAAAAACAAAAAGTCCAATTATTTCCATCTAACGGCTTACAATCTCTAAAATACATCAGACTCATCCAACGGCTGAATCGAGCGGTATGCGCAACACTGCACACTCGTTACGAAGCGGGATTTCCAAAAACACAAAACTCTTTGCTCTCGCGCTCTTCCTCTATCTCTCTCTAGGGTTTTCGTTTCAAATTCCTTCGTTTTCTGAACTCGGATCTGCCAAGCATTCTTCTTTTTCCGGCCGTTGGCCGTAATCCGAGTTCTGTTCTAGGGTTTCGTGATGGTGGCTCGTCCCTAGTCCGGGCAATGGCTCTTTTGCCTCTTGCCGCAGAAGATGAGCGATAGCGAGGAGCCTACTGATGCCGGCGTCGGCTCTTCCGGGCGGTTTGAATTCCTACAACCGAGACGTGATCTCCAGTCCAATTGGGAGGTCGACCTAGCCAAGAACTTGGAGGATTACCTCCTCAAGATTTGTTCCGGCGAGGCCACTTCAGAGCCGTCGGTTAATTTTGCAGAAGGTTAGGATTTTTAGCCCGAGTTTTTTTTCTTTTTATAACTTAAAGTTGGTTACTTCCTGTATTGATGTATTGGTAAGTGGAAATTTTTTCTATTTTTGACTGGGTGGAAATGTGGGTGTAGCGGCATTGCTTCTCCAAGGTTCGGTTCAGGTGTACAGCCGGAAGGTGGAATATCTGTATTCTCTGGTACTGCACGTTTTGGAGTTCCTTTCACAGAAGAGGTACGAAATTTCACTGATTTTGCTTAACTTTCATTTTGAAGTTTGAGGAAATTCCTTTGGTTGGTAAAAAGTCAACCTTTTTAGGGCTCAGATGAAGACCATAGATCCGTGCGAAAACGGTATTTAAATTGCAACAATGAATTAGGGTTCTAGTTTGCTGCATTTCAAAAGTCCTGTAACAGTGTAGTATTTACAGCTGAATGCGCATATTCAGGGTTTTTTGCAATCATCCTTGCACTAAAATTGAAGCATTAAATATAGCGAAATTAAAAAAATATATAAAGAAGATTGCTGCTTCTGGTTTTCACGATATATCTCTCTAACAGATTTTCTACCTTGGTGCGATAATAGAGATCAGAATGTTTTAAAGGTTCATTCTAATATTTATATCGAAATGGGACATGGTTGTTTGATTATTTGAGTAAATTGAAGTGGTTTTTCAGAACAGACATTAACTGTAGAAATGCCTCTTATGCTGGGTTGGCTAGGATAACTAGTTCAAGGAAGTTTGGCTTGAACTTTTCTAGATCCCTTTCTTGGCTTGAACTGTGCTAGACCCCTTTCTAGGTCTACTTGGGCAGTTGCACTATCCTTGTTCTTTCTATGTTGAACTTAATATCGTCTTTTAGCTTGCTTGGCTTTTTTGGTAAGGAGAGATATAGAATGATAAGCTAGATTGTTGAATGATTATATTAGAAAGACACTGCGAGTAGCATTTATCGACTATAATGTATGGAAATTGACTCATATGGTTTGGACATTCACAATGAAGGGAAGAAAATGCACCCATAAAATGGGTTGGTAAACTTAGCATCAAAGGATTAGGCATGAAAATGCTCAGAGCTAATTTAATATGGCAAGAAGCTACATGAAAAAAATGGATAGAATATGTTTGACAATTCATGTAGCATTCAACATGAGTGAATAAAGAATGATGATTAAAAAATCCTGCCACAAATAGGTGTGATGAGGCTCCTAATGATGTTGATGCTGCTATTCATGGTGATATTGATATATAGGTTTGAGTGAATATATCATATACTTAATAGCTAGGCAAATTCCTCTCTACTGCATGAGTACTTGCATATGTAGAAGTCTCATTCACTTTGTACGCCCTAACTTACATAGCTTGATATTTTGACCCTTGGTCATACTGTTATAGTTATTGGTAGAAATAGATATATCTGGGAAATTTTGGATCGGTGTTAGCTAGTTGTGATTAGGGGTGTCAATTCGGGTCGACGAGTCCCGAACCCGAGTTGACCCGGATCTAAACGGGTCAACCCGAACCCGACCCGTTTTTGCAAACGGGTCGAACATTTCAACCCGGACCTGACCAGGCCGAGTTGCTGGGTTGACCCAACCCGACCCGCGAGGCAGAGAACAGAGCAGTCAGAGCTCGTGTTTCGCGAGCGCAGCAGCGGGCGACTGCAGAGCTGCAGCGCAGCAGAGGGCGACCGGCGACGGCGCGAGGCACGAGAGGCGAGCGCGGGAGCAGCAGCGAGCGCGGGTTCGGCAGCGCTAGTTCGAGTTTGGCAGCCAGCGCGACTACGCGCCTGCGCGGCTTTGGGTTCGGCAGCGGAGGAAATCCATTTTTTTTTTAAAATAAACGGGTTTTTGGGTTAACCCGGCAAGCCGCCGGGTCAACCGGAACCCGACCCATTTTTCAAATGGGTCGAATCTACGAACCCGAACCCAACCCGTTTTCAAACGGGTCGGGGCCAACCTGGATTTTTCGGGTCGGGTCCGGGTATGGTTTTCGGGTCGGGTCAAATATTGACAGCCCTAGTTGTGATATGTAATTACCTTCGATTTTAGAGGTATGCTTATTTTTATCAATGCCATTTTATTTCTATCCTATTTGGCTGAGTGTTGGACAAAATATATTTAAAACATGCTGTTTTCATTCCCACTGATTTTGCTTACCATCAGCTCTCTGTAATTGCAATGATTTTGGCTGTGGGTTATGCACATGTAATGTCATCGGCTCATCACATGACCACTGTAAGAAAACTTCCATACATGAAATTGTAGGATTTTAAATGAGAATTTGAGTCTTAACAGGATACAATGGAGAAAAATGATTCATGTAGTCGACCACATATAGTGGAATAAAGGCTTGATATTATTTGTATATTCCTAGCCTTTTATTGAAGGCTCTTGATTGTTTGCTTTCTATTCATATAATGCTTACCAGTTTAGTTTCTTGTTTGTTTGGATCGATGGTTCCAATCTACATTGCTTCTTGCTCAATGTCATTGACTAACGTTGAGCAATCTTTCTTAGCAAATATGAGAAACTTTTTGCCATTGACTATCATATGAGCCATAGGCTATCTGACATTAATTAGAGCTATTCGTATAGTTATTGGTATCCAAATTTATAGCTTAAGTTATTATGTTTTGGACCTAAAGATTGGTTCAATTAAGTGTGGAAGATAACTAGATTGATTTCTCCTTTTTGGCTAAAATCAAAGAAACAGTGTGATATTGGTTCCTTTGATGCTTGTTTAACAACTTCTAATTCAATGATTGGATAATAAATAAGTGTTGATGTAAGTCATTGTTTCATGGCTCAACTCTTGAAATGTTCATGAGCTACTTAGTTCAACTTTTCCTAAGAAGGTAGGAATCCCCATTCAACCAAATGAAAAATCCTATACTTCACCTCCTATTCAATAATGTTATTAGAGACTTTATTCTTTGACTTATTTTCTTTTCTATTTAGGGTTTGGTTTCTTATAATGTCTTTACAAGTGAGGATCTTGAACGTGTGTGATATATGCTCTATATGCTATACTCCATCTTTCTTCTAATGAGGTTTTTTTTCTCTTGATTTTGAGGATGAGCCTGTTTGTGAAGCAGGGTTTATGGTCTGACCCACTAACGACTAGTTTGTCTAAGACGAGATATGATTTTTATGACTTGAAAGAAAATATAAACTACTTTCATTGAGTGATTTATTAAATATGCCAAATTAGATATCTCGAGCATCTTTAGAAATTCAAGGAATTACATATATCGAACATTGAGCATCTTGACATAGCTTTGGTTTTAATGCAATAATCGGAAATGGAGGTAGATTCATATCAAATGAATATGTACTTTGAGATAGAACAATAAAGGCCAATTTGATTAGTGATATTTGTGAGAGTATGGAAATAATATAGAGTTTCAACAACTGAAATTCTTTTTTCAATCAACAAAGAGAAATTAATCAAGCAACAAGTTTTCCAAAAAACCTTACATAGAGCTCTTTGAATTATTGTTTGATGGATGAATTTTTTTATTCCGTCATTGTTAGCATTGGTATCATTTAGTCCATGGAAGAAACAACATATTATAATTTTTTTAATCTTGTTTAGAGTTGTTGTATTATTTTTCTGTATACTTCCAAAAAAAAAAAAGTAATGCGAATCTTTTGAGATGGTAAAATTAGTTTATTGCTTTGCATCAAGAAAAAATTAATCTTTTTAACAGTTCTTGTTGACATCTTTCTAAACACTGTTCATACACATGGAAATGAGTACTCAAAAAGGATTGTACTAAGCTTGAATATTTCCAATGGCTTAGTAAGGATGCATCATGTGACTTTATGACAACATTATATATTAAGATTATAGCATAAGCTCAAATATTCCCATTGACTTAGGCACTTAGCTTATGAGTTGTGAGTCATAAGGCTCTACTCAATAGGACATGAAGTCCTGTGTTAGCCTACACTAAACCCTAAACCCTACACCCTATATAAGGTTCATGTGGATGCCACAACGCCATGATTGTTGACAAAGATTCTTTAATCAATTTGGGTCTACTACATCTGTTGACTAAGCCAAAGTCCATGACAACATGTGGCGATGTAATCATGGGATTTCAATCAAGTTTATCCATGATATATTATTTCTTCTAAATTAAATTGTTACAAATAAAAACAAAACATCATTGAGATTATTAACCTTAATTGTAAAGTCTCTTAACCGTGCATGTTAATCATAGAGGCTTGCAACTATAAGAAAATTGAATCATATCATGAAGTCCTCATTAAAGGATGAAACTTTTTTTGATAGCGTCTTATCTAATATCTAATATATATCTTTTGAAATATCAAATTGGAACCAGTCAATGTATGGCAGTGCATATGAGAATTTTCGCAAAGTGCACGACAATGACTATGAGCTGTGTATTCTTCCTCATGTTAGGTTGCTATTGTGTAACTTTGTAAAGTTGGGATAAAATCTCCGATGGACTGGCCGATTTGATTGGGAGGGAATTATGAAGTTTCTTAATTAAAAGGGAACTATTTAGGAAGGTTCTTAATCAAAGGGAATTGTTTAGAAAACTTTTTAATTACAATTGAGAGGGGATTATTTAGGACAAGAGATCTAATTTGAATCAAAATATAAGAGGGGATTATATTGGGAAAGGGAAGATGAATCAAGAGGGAATTGTTAATGAAAGTTTTAATTTCAATTGGTAGTGAATTATTTAGGGCAAGAGATCTAATTTGAATTCAAATATGAGAGAAAATTATTTAGGAAAAGAATGCTGATTTTAGAGGGAATTAGTGGAGCCCATTTGAGACTAACAATAGGGTGATTTCATATTATGTTTTGGGAGTTTGCTGAATTTAGTTTATTCTTAGGTTATTTGGGCTCTAGTCGATGGCTAGGGATTTGGGAGAGCCAGATCTTTCTCTCCAATTGAAGATCCAACTGTATATTGCATTTATCTTTATAGTTCTTTCAATAAAAATTGTTTTGAGGCGTTCTTTTTCCCAAGTTTTTGTGTTTCATTTGCTGATTTTTATGAAAAGTGCATCAATTTCCTATCAAATTGGTATCATAGTTTAGATCCAAGTACCTATAGCGGGAAGAAAGGTAGAAGTGTTGAAAAGTGATATCGGACAATTCAAATTTGATTTTGTAGAAAAGATTTCAGGTTTTTAAAAGCAAATTTCAGTTATCCATGATAAGTTAGATGAGAAATTTGTCATCATGGAGGAGATGATAAATAATTTGCTTGAGGGCCAAACTAAATCGACAACATCAGAGATGAGAACATTGCAGATCGGACAAGAAAATGGGAGAAACCCTAAGATAGGGATAATGAGGGAGAATTAGGTGGTGGAATTTTGGGGGAAGAAGAGGAGACGCCATATTTGGAACCATTTGCAAGGAGGGGAAAGGGTAAAGGAGTAAGATTTTTGGTGGAGCTGCAAAGTTTGGAAGGAAAAGAAGATGGGTAGAAGATAGAAGCACCATACATTGTTCAACCACTCCAGCAAGAATATCGAGAGGTGTTCCAGCCAGTTCAAGGGTTGCTTCTTTTGCGGGAACACGTGCATGCTATCATTTGGAATGATGGAGTCTCACATATCAGTCTTTGCCCGTACAATTCTCCCCAACTCCAAAAGGATGAGATGGAGAGATTGACCAAAGAAATACTGGAGGTAGGGATCATTCGACCTAGTGATAGTCTATTTTTTAATATAGCGCTGCTTCAACAACAATTTCCTTTGTTCCACCTTGAGGACAAGGTGACACTTTGGGAGGGCAATATTGATGAACCGGACGATTTGATTAGGAGGGAATTAGGAAGTTTTCTAATCAATAGAGAACTATTTAGGAAGGTTCTTAATCAAAGGGGAATTGTTTAGGAAAAAATTTTATTACAATTGAGATTTGATTATTTATGGCAAAAAATCTAATTTGAATTAAAAAATTAAGAGGGAATTATTTAGGAAAAGGGAGGTGGAATCAAGGGGGAATTGTTAATGAAAGTTTTAATTACAATTGAGAGAGAATTATTTAGGGTATGATATCTAATTTGAATTCAAATATGAGAGGGAATTATTTAGGAAAGGGAGCTGATTTGAGAGGGAATTAGGAGAGCCTATTTGAGGCTAACAATAGGGTGATTTTAGATTATGTTTTGGGAGTTTGTTGAATTTAGTTTATTCTTAGGTTATTTGGACTCTAGCAGGTAGTTAGGGATTTGGGAGAGCCGGATCTTCCTCTACAATTGAAGATCCAATTATATATTGCATTTATCTTTATAATTCTTTCAATAAATTTGTTTTTGGGGCATTCTTTTTACCAAATTTTCGTGTTTCATTTGTTGATTTTTGTGAAAAGTGCATCCACTTCCTATCAATCTCATACGGAATATTGTAAATATATTTTATCAATAGATCTTGTTGATATTCAGATTAGGCTAGGCCATGGAAGTAGGTAATTGTTATTGATCTTTTGTAGTCACAACAGCTAATGGAACACCCAATTTTCTTCCGTTTATCATGATCAATCTCTGCAATCATATAATGCCGAAATTTGCTATATCATTATCATTAGCGAATGTATCAGGCAATGGCCATGAAAGGCTCAACCTTAGTTGTTTTGTAGCAGAAAAGATCAACAAGAAAAAGATTGCGTCAAACAATATGATAATGCTCCTTCTGCATCTATTCATGAAGAAGATGATGTATTTTTGGGTTTAGATGATGTTCCGGGTAAATGACTGCCTTCCACTTGATTCCTTCTGTTGAAAGTTATCCACAAATATACCATCTGACCTACCTTTGTGCCTTGGCAGTGGAAGCAAAGAATTGTCGAGATGATGACAAGATTGAGCTTTCTAACTATTTCTTTAAGGCCCCTACAAATTTACTTGTGCTTGAAGGGGATTGTTTAGACACACGTGGTGAAGCTTATGAACTAGATTCCTATCTGGTATTGTTTATTCCTACTAGTTATTGTTAATATATTTGTAGACTATTATCGGTTAACAATCTCAGTAATCTTTTTCATTGTTCCAGTTAGCGTCTAGTGATTTCTATGGAGATTTTCTTCTTTTGGACCCTTGTGATGCGGGAGGCATTGATAGTTTCTTACAGAAAAATGCTTTTAATAAAGCGAAGCCTTCAACTTACAAGGGCATCTCTGGCCAACCCAAGACAAATGAAAATGTTTCCCAGACTCCAATTGGAAGATCTGGGGCATCTATTAATGCAAGTCTTAGGAAGAACCAAAAGTTCAGTGTAATTGAAACACCAGTGGTTGACCATGCCTTTGAAAAGGATAGTGTGAATGAATTTTCTGAACCACATGCTGATCAAAATCACCCTGAAGAAACATTTTATTCTGAGGAAACACATTTTGGAGATGCAGATACTCATTATGATCCTGACGAGGAGGAAGATCCGTGGAAGCCTTTAAATCCTCATGAACCTGGGAACTTGAAAGTAAAGGCATTTAAAAAAGGTTCTAAATGACTTATTTTGTATATTTCAATTCCAAACCTTTATAAACTAAGATGTATTTGTTAATATTGTGCTTACTCCATGAACAGGTAGAAATTTAAGACAGAAGGTAAATCCTATTTCAAAAAAGAAAAATCAATGCTCTCAATTTCCCCTCGCAAAGATGAATGGTATTATCAGTTCAGAGCTTGCTGAATCCATTGAAGTGAAAGTCCGCCTAAGTGAATCACAGAATGCTTCTCAGTCTCCTGCTCTATATGAAAAGGTACATCTTGCAAGAACCGTTTTTTGTGCCATTTTACTAATTTATAGCTTTGCAGATTTATATGCTCATTTGTATAACCAGTTGTTTGTTGCAGCTAAGAGGTTCTCTTTCCTTAGGAGGTCATGTGTCTTATGATTTCTTTGCTGGTCTTGGAGCTGAAGACCAGGATACTGGACTTGAGAATGACCTTCCTGATTTTGATCAAGATGACTATGATATGGCCATGGAACCACCAAGTTATGGTGAGAAGGTTAGAGCTCTGCACTCTTTGATATCATCAAATATTTGGGTTAGCAGTCTGATGTTTACATGCACTAAAAACAGGAAAGTGACTGTGCAACAAAACATGGAGCCGGATTTTCTTCCCTGGATGATCTTGATTGCAGTCAAAATCTTGAAGATCTTTGCAGATCACATCTGGTAAAAGCAACCATTTGAGATTCCTAAGGAAAACTTTACACACACACACACATTTGAGTTCGCAAGCAAACCTAACAATAAATTGGTACAAACAGTGAGAAAATACACAATACACCAATGAAATTAACTCCAAACAGTAATTTTTATTATATAGAACAAAACAAGCAAACATAAAGCAAAAGATACAATTGATCCTCATTTTAAGACGAGGATCGTTCTCTCCCAAGTCTCTAGACAAATAAGTCTAGAGCCCAGGACCCCAAAAGACTCCAAGAGAGAACAATAATCAAACATGCCCTAACCCTTACCTCTCATACCTATTTATAGCATAAATTTTCTAATTACAAATTCCCTCCTAGCCTTAGCTGCCCAATCTCCTTGCCCAAAATAGATTAATTCAAATAGTGGACTTGCCCAACCTCCTTGCCAAAAATAGATTAAGTTAAATAGTGGACCCACTATCTTTGGGCGGCACTAAATAGGGGTGTGGGCCCCTATGGCTTGGTCGGCCACATGGGAGGCAGTTTTGCTTGCCTTCTGTACACTAGGGTCGGCTGGGTCGGTTAAGAAACCGACCTAACAGATAAGTGCTATCAAAGCATATATATATAGGCATTCTTCAATTTTGTCTAGTCCTTTTCTTGTTCTTGTTTCATGATGTGTTGACCTCTGAGTTGTTTGTACGCAGCTTCAGTTGGCTTTCTTCACCATAAGCAAATGAAAAGGCAACCTTTGATTGCTATATATACAATACTATTAGAAGTTTATCTTCAGTTCTACCACTAGTCTCTGGTTTCTAAAAAAAAAAAAGACATTTTTTTGTTCAAGTTCGCTGCACATAACCAAGTGCCAATTTTTCCTACAGGATGGTCTTCTTGCTATGATAGCTGAAACTGAGAAGCAGACTGAGCTAGCAGCACGTGTTTCAACATGGAAGCAGAAAATAGAGAAAACTCTGAAAGAGCAAGTTAGTTGGGTTACTTTAGCATCCTTTGGATCGTCACCAGGTTCTCCTAGTAACACAGTTTTTTTTATTGGTGACTTTTCTATGCAGGACAAGCACCCGGCTTTTGATATTCACCAATATGGTGAGAGAATTCTGGATAAATTGTCCCTTGAAGCTGATGATAGTGGAAGCGTGACCTTCACTGATGTTGTTGTAGGCCAGCCCAAGCATGAGGTTGCTAGGACATTTTCTGCTCTCCTCCAACTGGTACTTCTCTTCTCGTCACTTCCTTTGTATATATAAGCATCATTAAGTTTTTATCAAGCCAACCTCAATTGAACAAGGCCTTGTTCATATTTGGCTTCGTTAAAATGTACGCGCTTATAAAAACTAATAAAATTTGAACTAATTCTCGGGGCAAGTATGATCGAACAAAAAACTAGGGGTGTCAATTTTGGGTCACGGGTCGGGTTTGGGTTGAACCCGAAATTGACCCGATATTATTCGGGTCAAACCGAACCCGAACCGTTTTTGCAAATGGGTTGATTTTCCGGACCTGAACCCAACCCGCTTCGGGTCCCGGTCAATCCGACCCGACCTGAATGACCCGGTGCCAACAAAAAACTGGCAATTTTTTGGTCCAAAAACAGGTCAATCTTCACTTTTAGGGGCAAAACGAGTCAATCTCGTGTTGCCGGGTCAAAAACGGGTTTTTGGGTCAAACTGGTCAATTTTGGGTCAACAGATCAACCCGAGCCCGACCCGATTTTTGAAACGGATTGAATTGTTGAACATGAACCTGACCCGTTTCAGGTTCGGGTCAACCCAAACTCAAAATTTTCGGGTCGGGTCCAATATTGACACCCATACAAAAACTAGTGTTTTTTATGGCAAATTTTTTTGTGCGGACGCCGAACGCTGTCCAGAGACCAACCAGAATGCGTCACGTCATCGTCGCTCGGTAGTGCGGATCGGTATCGCTCTCGGCACCATGCTCGGTACTGCTGACGTGACGCATTCTTGTTGGTCTCCGGACTGTGAACTGCGTTCTGTGTCCGCACAGAATAATTTCTCATTTTTGACAGCCTAATTGCTTGGAATACCAAAATCAACTGCATTTGATCTGTTTGGCATGATCTTTTCCCATTTCAGGTAAATAATGGAAATGTTGATTTACAAAGACCTCAACCAAGCGATGATTTGGTTTGCTACACAGCAAAAACCCCCTTCCACATCAAACTTCTTCGCAGCGAAAGGCGGAAAGTGCAAATTAATCTACCTTCAACCAAGAAGAGACTGCCATCTCCTTTACACAAAGGTAACGAGGCCTCCTCTCCATTGAAGCCATCAAAAGCAAATGACAAGCTATCTGTAAAGCTCAAGAAGGGTGGCTTAATTCGTCATACTCCTGAAGGAAAACGGAGGCGAAGAGCTGGTCTTGCTAAACTTCAGCATTCAGCTACTGATGCGTGAAAATGACCCTCTGAACTTCAAATATGGTGAAAAATAGTTGCAGAATGCTCGCTCATCAATGTATTGTAGCTCAAATAATCCGTCCAAGTCTCAAATAACATTGAGGCAGTAGGGAAATCTGCATTACATTATGATGCCATAGATTAGGAACTTAAATGTAAATTTTCGGATTTTTTTTTCACAAGCCTGTATGTAATATAATCGATCAGTAGATTCTTAATTGTCAATCTCTCTTGTATTAGCTGCCTAAGTGTTCCTGATTAGTTTCTCCGGGCATTTGTGACCAAGATGATTATTTTTGGATTCACTCTTTTTTTTTGAAATTTTGTTCAATTAAGATAAATTCATACACATAATATATATATACAGTCAATCCGGAATCTCTTGATTGATAGTTAGAGTTTTCAACCAATAGATTAAGATGAGTTGTTACTTAACGTAATAAAATTTCCTCTGTTTGATATTTTCAATGTTGTTAGTTGATTTTTTTTTAAATATTTTTATTATTTTTTCGTTGAGCTTAAAAATAGTATTTATTCTAAATCAACTTTCAAATACAATATAGGAATTAGGGATGTTCCATTGAATGCAGATAGGCTAATTTTGAGTGCACTAGAGAAGGTAACTCATTCAAATATCAACATTAATAATAATAATAGGTATTTATTTTATTATGTGCGGTTGCATATATGTAGGGGTGTTAAAAATGGGTTGCGGGTTGAATTTGATATTGACGTGTTGTTGTTCAACATGACTCGAATCAAATTTGTTTTTATAAGCAGGTCAAAAATTTCAACCTGGACTCGCCTCGCAAAAAATGCCTAAAATTCGGATCAACTTGACCCGACATGGATGACCAGAGGTCGGTCAGGATTCGCATGTTGTGTAGGGCTGCACGTCGAGGCGGAACGCGCGGGTTGGACTCACGGGCAGAGATCGATGGGACTAGGGGGGTAAATGAGTCGAGTCGAGTAGTGGCCTTATTGAGCTCGACTCATCGGTCAGAAAGTCAGCTTGAACTCGAGCTTGAGCTCGAGTCGCCCCACTCTAAATGAGCTCGAGCCGACTTAGAGCCTCAGTGGTCCACGACATCCGCCTTCTGCGATTGTATCGTCCGTGTGCCGTGACTGAGCGAGCTCCCACGTGCGCCCGCCTCCTTACATGTGTGCTTGCCGCTTCGTTTCGCCTACCTAGTTCCACTAACAACGAATCAACCACATCATTTTGCGAACATCAACCTTTTTACTCATTCGGACTAAAAAACTATTAAAATTTAACAATCAAATATTTTTGAAAGATTATTAGAGAATTCATTTGATCAATATCAATCTTTATATAAATTTTTAAATCTCAACATATATTATGATTTAATTTGAAAATTCCAAAACTTTGATTTTTCAATAATATAAACTTCATTTTCAACCTAATCATGTGAAGAACGTCGTGATTTGAGTTCAAATTGACCTAGATTAAATACCTAAAAATATAATTGAAAACTTCTCAAATCTATTTAGAGTGGGAAATGCTCTCCAAAGTTTGCAAGCTTGGATTTTGATAATTAGTTGAATTAAAAGCATCCAAATTCAAATTTAGAACAAACCAAATTTCAATTTCAGCAAAATTACAGTCAATCTTAACATCTTGATAGGATGAATCTAGCAACACAAAAGTCATCCTATTTGAGACCTAAAGAATCTGGATCGGGCACTTGAAGTGAAAGAGAAAATTTAGAGACATTAATTGAAGAAACATAAGATCTCCAAATCTTATATGCTTATATTCAAATCAAACCGATGAAACCAATATCACTTAATTTGGACATCATATGAATCCAATAACCCAAGATAGCTTAATTTCAACATCATGAAGGTCCTTAAATACTAAATGAATCGTCGAGGATCAAAAATTCATATTTGTTGTCCGATAGAGTATTTGGAATTTAGCTATGATACATCATCAAAAAATTATCTTGATCGGGCACGAATCTCGATGCAGAAGTGAGTTGAGAAGTGAGTTGGAAACTTCTAAAATTAATTCAGAGGTCATCTTAACTCCAATTTCAGCAAGCTTACAGTCAAACTGAGTGTTGTTGACCTCGATTTTCGCTCAAGCACTCTCGAGCATCTTCGATCGGCTTAATTAGACCTCGTCGAGCCCATTTCGAACTCGAATTGACCCGGATTGATTTTAATTAAACTCGACCCTATTCAATCAAGCCCGAGCAATTTATTTTGACTGCGACGAGTTCAATTTGACCCGAATCGTCTCTGATTTGATTTGATCAAATCAATTGAGCCCAGATCTGATTTAAATCAGTTCAATTTAATTCAATTAAATCCCAATATACTTTTTCTTTCATTTGAATTCATTCCCTAAATCTAGTAATCTCATCAACGGCTCAGATTTCTCCCAAAATCTGTATTCGACCGTTGCCAATTTTCAATGGCGTGAGACCCGATTCGCTGGCTCTCTCTCGGGATTTGGACACAGCCCGCTCCCTCTATCTCGGCTCTCCCCATTTTGCCTCAGGAGGTTCACGCGAAAGCCCTAGCCGTAGGGGATCGCAAGAGGAGTGAACTCCCAGCTACCCTCTCAGTTTTGCACGGCCGAATCCCTCTCTCCCTCTCCGATCCCCTCTTAGTCGCAGAAATAGGGAGGAGCCCGAAGGTCTCCAGCTTCCTCTCCTTCCCTCGCGCGAGCTAGGGGAGACCGAGCCCTCTTCCTCTCTCAGATTCGCGAGCCTAGGACTGAACCCGACGGTCTCCGAGCTCTATTCCTTCGCCATTCTTGCGATCTACCTAGTCTACCCGATATTCCTCCAGCAGGAAGCCCGACGCCGGCATCCCGGTCTCCCTTGTTCGTGGACGCTGAGCCCTAGCCGATCGAACTTGTGAGTTTGTTCGGCCTCCAGGAAGACCCCAACCGAACTCCTTTCTCCCGCTCCCCTTCTGTTCGCGAAACGCAAGCCCGACGCTAGCCCTAGCCATCCCGACGCCGGCGTCGCCTCCTTCGAGTTCGTTCGACCTCCTTTAAGGCTGCAGGTATAGCTTTCTCTCTTCCTCCCCTTTTCATTCTTCTTCTCCTTTTCCTTTTCCTTCTTCTACTCCTTGTTCTTGTTCTTCTTTTTCTTCCTTTTTCTTATCCTTCATGCTTCTCCCCTCTCCCTTAACCTTTCTTCTCTACCTTAGCTACCATGAACTCTTTTCATGGGAATTTGGAATTTTTGGTGAGTAGTTTTATTTGGCAGCAAGTTGCACCTATGGAGATTTTTTTTTTTATTAAGTTTTATTTTTGACTAAGTTTGAATGTGGATTAAAGTACTATGGTGTGTATGTCATCACACCATTAATGCCCTTGATTTCTAAGTAAAGGTTTGCACACTCTCTATGATAGGTTTCATGGCAACATTAAAACTCTTCACAGAAAATTTAAGAATAAAATTACCTCTACCTCCCTTTATTATGTTCATGCTTTCATGTGTTCTTATAGAAGTGATTTGTCTCATGAATCATAGAACTCTCCTTTTAGACGAATACATGGTTCTATGAGGTTGTGGATATGCCTTGTAGCAATGCATATGTTATTGGAGTTGTCTTATTTTTGCGCAAAATCTGTAGAGATTTATGCCTCTTAGTGGTTAGTAGGAGAGATTTACTCTTAGTTCATGTTGCATATCATGAAGTCTTCGGTGTGAATGTTAGAGAGGCTTGGAAGGCTATTCCGATCTTCCATCAAAATGTGCATACAAGGTGTTTGGTGGAATGCCAC
Organism: Dendrobium nobile; assembly: GCA_022539455.1. Taxonomy (NCBI): domain Eukaryota; kingdom Viridiplantae; phylum Streptophyta; class Magnoliopsida; order Asparagales; family Orchidaceae; genus Dendrobium; species Dendrobium nobile. Next base: position 33,184,259 of record CM039720.1, on the reverse strand, counting down.
TATAGGAAGATCGTGATGTTTTTGTTCAAATTGAGGTGCCATTTTGTTCGTTACTCATAACTTATAGTTGAACAAAATGTTTTTGCAAACATTGATATCTCATTCAAGAGATATGATATTATTTGAATTCTCTTTTATTCACGCTCATTGTCTCCACCTCTTGTTTTCATTGCATTGGTAGCATGTTCCACTTAATGAAAATTTGATGTAGCATGAAAGCTTACATGCTTGGAAATGTTAAGTACTTGTGCTGGAATCAACTCTTTATGTGGTGCGAGTTGCTCTCATATATGCATGACCCAACTTAAAGGAAATATATGCCAATATGAGAATGCAAATGTCCTTGTGGTTGTTATGATTGGCATATGCATATACTTGTTGGAGAATAAGAGCTAAAGAAACTCACGTGCACCTCGATCTTCTTCTGTTACAAATGGCCACTTATTGTGAATGAAGGGAGCATATGTGTATTTGGTAGATCTCAATTGTTGATGGATGTTTCGTGCATTGGTATACTTGGGTATTTCACATGTAAGTGATTTTCATGCTATAATGTAAAATTTAAGAAAAAGAAGAGGAGAAGCAATGTGTTAATAGTCCCTTCTCAAATATATGCATATCTCTATGCTTTGCAAAAATTTAAATGAAATTTTGAGGGATCTTTCTCACTGTTTTCTTACAAAAATACTTAGGGCGTTTGAGTAGATATTTCGTTGCTTCTTTATAGAAATTCCTACTATTTTTGTGAAGCTTTTGCCACTGTTTTGTAAGCGATCAAATGCAGTTTTTACTGTTTTGGAGCTCCTAATTTGTGTTGGGAGCATAGTATGTGCAGATTTTCACTATTTCGATGTCCCAAACTATTTTGGTAATATAGTGTGTGTAGTTTCTTCGCTGTTTTAACCTCTAGATTGCTTTGGGAATAAAATAAGAGCATATTTTTGATGTGTTTTACGTTCCAAATTGTTGTGAGGATCAATTGGATGCTTTTTCTACTTGTTTCATACCCCAAACTGTTTAAAAAAAAAATGAGATGTTAACATCTTTAGCACCATAAGCAAGTGAGAGGTCTATTATGTAATTGTGCTTTGTTAATACTCATTTAACATAAAGAAGATTTAGTGAATTTTAATTCCACTCATGTAAGTGTGGTATGTGTAGGAAGATTTGAATTAGAGCTCTTACATCTTTACTATTCCATTTATATACCATCCGTTGGCATGATTAGGAGAACTTGTTTGAAAGATTTCTATGTCTTGATTTGAGAGTAAAGTCATGGCTTTTAATTTAAAAAAAAAAAGAATTACTTGGAATTGTTGGTGACATGTAGCATGAAAAATACAAGTTTGTTGGGAGAAATTTCATGTCTATTCTAAATCATTTGATAAATGAAATGCTTATATCTTTGACTAGTAAATGTTTATACGTTCCATACATGCTTAGAATGTAATTGTCTAAATGCAATGTTTAGAGTGTTTCTTTTGTGAAGTTTTAAGGTGGAGATTGTTGGAAAATGTTACAAGTTTTATATCTGATTTCATGCTAGAAAGATTTGGCTAATTATTTTACATTGAAAGGTTTTCTTGAAGTTTTTTTTTTTTTTTTTTTCTTTTTTTTTGTGAGTGTTTTGCGATGAATGCTTTGCAATGAGAGGTCTTTATAAAACCTTCTCGTTGGAAAGTTTGGTGTTTTCTACCCCACTCCAAATGAGAGGAGGGGCACTTGATTAGTGGTTCTTTGGGTAGGATTTTGTGACAAAAAAGAGATTTTGGTAGATTTTCTCCTCGTAGAATTTTGTGTAGTAGCCCATTTGGAAAGTCTTAGCAAGTTATTTCAAGAGGCATGACTTTATGATTGAGCTTGTGTAGTAGGATCTCTTGGTATCCTTTGGGGAATAGTTAATGCTTTCCTCTTTGAATCAAATTCTTTTAGTGGTTATGGCTAAGGATGAACATTGGAGGTTTAGACTTTAGGAAGTTTTGGGCTAGACCCTTTTAGAGTCTCTTTCCATAGGATGGATTTTTTTTTGGAGTTTGGAATCTTAGAGAGCTTGGAGTTAGAACACCTCTAGTGTCTTTTTGGGAATAGGGTATTATTCATTTGTCTGGTTTAGATTCCTTTAACATTAGCTTCCATAGAGAAGAGGTATAGAATTTTTGAGAGAAATACAAAACAAAAGAAAACTCTTACTTTGGGTTTAGAGTTGGGAATTTGTATCCCGTTAGTAGATATAGATTTTTTTTTTTTTTGTAGCGTGTTGCGGGTAGAAGTCTTAAAAAAAATATCAAGTGCCTCGTTTGGAGTGGGAACAACAAAGGGCATTGTTGATATTATAGGATGCACTTGACTTCTACGGAGTGTGTCCAAAACAACAATGCCTACATCCCTTTTATTTGTAATTTTCATTCTTTTTTTTCTACTGCTTTGCTATAGATTCTTAAGTTTAGTGACACATGTACGAAAATCTTAAGGGTTAGAAAACAAAACCTCCTTTTATCCCTACAACACTAGTGACACCTAAGGACAAAAATTAAGGACCGAGTCTTAGAAAACATAGACTTAGGATGCATGCTCCCTATAGGGTAGAGACATCAAAACAAAAACTTAGCGATACGTTTTCCTAGGTTTAGTTCTTCTTAATCCGTTAATAATCAACCAACCATTTATAATCTAATTCTTAAAATGTGTTAAAATATTTAATTCTTAATCAAGTTATTGTTAATATTCGTAATCATTAAACTATAAACCTAAGACATAAACCTAAACCAATTCAACTAATTTAATAATTAATTCCTAACCAATTTAAAGTCTAAAAGATGTAGACTTAAAATTAGGAGATTCAAACCTAAGCTAAATTTATTAGGATAAATGACGCCTAAAATATCAAACCTTAGATCAATTCTTAAAATCAATCAACAAACCTCTTTTGGTAATAAATTCCTTAATCTACCTTCCTTTTCTAATTTATAACCAACTAATAATTCAACAAAAATTGGTTGCCACTGGGTAACCCAGGCCTACGAGGCTATTAAGTTAGCCCCAAGGAGGGTGAAATAAATCTCACGGCCTCGGTGTGAAACAAAGGTGGTAATCAATCAAATACTAAAATAAAATCTCTAAAATCAATCTTAAAATATTAAGACTTAAACTTCAATTGAAATCTCCCTTTTGTCTTTTAACAAATCGAATGCAAGCAATTTTAACTAAATCTTCCTACATAGGATCTACCTAAAACTGCACAGCCTACACACACCTTAGACCGGTTTGATTAGGACACTACTTCTAGTCCTAGGTTAGGCTTACATTTTCTTTTGTTATTCAGTATTTACTACCTATACATGTTCTATAAATGCAATTCTTACATTTTCTGTCAGTTATATTTTCTTATTTACTTGCATTTCTTTTCTGAATGGCATCTACGCTTATATATATGTTTTCTTTTGTCTTACTTTGCGAGGTACATCCGGTGTTGCATTGTCAATGATCAAGCGGCGTCAATTGCTTATAAGCTTTTAAGTGGCAGCGCCACAGCAGGTACATTGGGTCTTGTACGATCAGGGATCAACGAACCATTTATTTGCTTGGAGCTATTAAGTGGCTGCGCCACGGTCAGGTATGACTTCTGCAACTTAAACTCTTAATTATATATCGGAACTGCTACACTCCACACACATATTGTTGATAGATATTCTAGTATGTTTAGGTAGTCAGCCATAGGTTAGTGCACTGACGAAGCTTTGGCCCTATAGGTCAAAGCTTTTCCCCCTTCTGTGAGCCCTAGAGACCATTAGGGTCATTTAGGCCTGTAGAGTAGGCCACCTATTATGCCGGTTGGCATCGTTGTTTTCCCACACGAAGTGGGCATCGTTGGTTTTCTGCTAGGATTCTGGCCCTTTCCGGTTTTGGGTACGATACCCCCCTCCCTTTTTCTTTTTTTTCTGTGAGCCTTAGAGACCATTAGGGTCATTTAGGCCTGTCGAGTAGGCCACCTATTCATGCCATTGGGCATCGCTGTTTTCCCACACGAAGTGGGCATGACTATGATGATTTTCTGTGCGGGTATCTTGCCTGAAAGATACCCTTAGAGTGTGTTTATTTATTTTTTTTCTGTACTCTGGATGTCATGCATATGTTCTTATACACTTTTCTCTATAATGCACTTCACTTACATGCATTGCATTAGTGGATCTAAGGATATCTCTTAATTGTACATCTTTTTTTCATGCATCATACGACGCTAGATATACTCCTTTGCATATTACAGAGTTTCAAATCCTTGATTCATTAGGATAGAGCCTTCCCATCTTGCATACATATAGGACGGCTGGTTGTGCTTAGGATTTTAGCTGGCTTCCTTTTTCAGGCAAGGGATAAGTCCAGGTTGCATTAGTTAGGTCGTAGATGTTAGTATCGTATGTGCGATACTACATCTTCCATAGATTTAGGGTCTAAAGGGTGAGGGATACAAGTGTATTCCTACACACCTTAATGGTGGGTGAGTTTCCATTCTTTCGGAGACTATAAATCCTACCCATCTGCGTCACACAGATGACGCCACCTCCCTCTTTCTCTCATGCTTGCTTGAGATGCGTGGCCTCTTTCTTTTCTCCAGTTTTCTCTTTCTCGGACCGGCCGGGTGTCGACTGAACTCCGTGTGATTGATTGAGCCAATTTGGGACCTTCTCTTTTGATTAGGAAAGCCTAGAAATCCTTTTGCACTAAACCCACTTGGAGAAGATAATCTAACATCCTTAATCGAGAGTTTTCCTAAGTCAAGGCTTAGGATGTAATTAACTACGGGGGCTTGCGCCCGTAGGAAATCGATCCCCACAATCAAATAAACCCTATTCGATGCTGATGTATCAAATAGGGGAAATCTCGTGAACTTTTGGGTTATATATATTATTATCCATTGAGGTTGGTAGGTGAAAGCCGCTATCCTCCATGGCTAATCGTATCTATAACTCCATCTGCTCTTCCATCGGCCTGCTTGTGTCGATTGTAAAGGTCTACGACCATTTTGTCCTACGGGATAGTGTGATCGTACTCTTTGCATTCGAACCACACGAGCGGAAACCTTTCGGAGACCCACAAGTGTCTCGGAAATACAAACCCAACGACACCAAATTCGACCCAATCCGAGCCCAAATGAGTCCGAATCAAGGACCCGAAGCGCTGTTGGAAGGTTCAAACCGCAATTTGAGTTATCAAACGGTCTCCGATTTTAACGAGCTTATACTCGAATCGAGCGGCTCGACGAGACGAATCCAACGAGTCCAAGATCACTGAATTCAGACATCATTAAGACCTCCAAATGTCCAACGAACGGTACACGATCGAAGGGTTCAATATCGGCCGTCCATTCAAACCCTATTCGCCCACGATCTCACACCTATTTACGAGCTATGCCACTCTAGAAAAACTATAAATAAAGCCCTCATTCTACACAAAGGGGACTCAAGGGAAGAGAGAGAAGAAGAAGAGAAGAAGGAAGAGAAGGAAGAAGCTCCTCCTCGACCACCGCCGAAGCTCTTCCTGCCGCCTAAAGACGCCGGAACTCTGCCAGATTTTCGGGAAACGCCAGGAATTTGCATAACTTTGTAACTTTGTAAAAAGTTGATTGTAAACTGATCGTCTTGATTTGTAAGACGGATCAAACTTTGTACTTCAAACGAACACTAGTGAAACTTTACAACTGGGCGAGACCCCGTGGGTTTTTCCCCCTTTTCAGGGGATTTTCACGTAAAAACATTGGTGTCTCATATGAACGATACACACTCTCTCTTATCTGATTGCGTGCCGGATTTTCGTACAATGCTAAGACGTTAAACTTTATATTTCTCTACCGCCGCGAATACTCCTGGACACAACAAGCTATATTTATGGGACATCCCATTTTAAAAAAAATCTATAATTAGGCCCTCACTCTCTACATTAAGGGGGCTTAGATATTAGCTTAAGATTTAAGGAAGTTCAAAGGCTTCAAGAATCACGAAGCTCCACCTAAGCACTACAGTTAGACTAACACTCATAGAACATTGTTGGACGCAACCACCATGGAACCATTGTCTTGATCGATGATATGTATTGTTCTGAAACCCTCATTAAATATGCAAAGAGAGAAAGTAGCAATAAGATTTAGTTAGGGAGGCTTCTATGATCACCTAAGAAATGCCATTAATTAGATTAGTGTTAACTAGAACTAACTAAGATAAATAATCAAAGCACACAAACTTAACAAGGGTAAGACCACATCTAAAGGGTAAATTAGTCCAGTAGACAATCTAGTATAACTATAAGACCTAGGAATTCAATTACTAGTCCACTTAGGATCAACTAAATGGACACCAAGGCCAAGGCTACCATCACACTTAGAGCCAACTATGAGAAACTAGAGTTAGGTTACAAAATACTAGATGACTTAGGATCAATTTAGACCAATTAGGGCAATCTACTAGCCAACCTAGAGATTATAGATGACTAGTAGGTTACTTAGAGTTAACTTGCATATAGTTGAGACGAGATCTACAAAGAAAGTACTAATATAACCTGGGATTATAAAGTCATCTTGAGTCAAACTCATTCTCCCCTTATGGTTAAGAAAAAAAAAAGGACGAGTCACTTAGTTTTTAAGGTAGCTCAAACGTAGATGTGTCAATTTCAGGTCACGGGTCAGGTTCGGGTTGAACCCAGAATTGTTCGGGTTAACTTGAACCCGACCCGCTTTGGGTTCGGGTCAACCGGACCAAACACGAATTTCAATTGTGGCCTCTTGTCGCTAGTCGCGAACGGATTCAATGGACTGCGAGACAGTTTGAGCGTTTGACCCGGGCGAGGCAGCGACGGCTACTTGGTGCCGCGGTGCATGGGAGTGGGATGACGACACTGGAGAGGATAGAGGACCGGCGACCCAACAAATTACGAGGCTACGTCGCTGCGAGCATCAAACTGGAAACCGACCCATTTTTGTGACGCGATGCTTGAGGAAGACGAGCATGGCGCGGATGTTAACTGACGCGATTGCTGACGACATGCTTGACGTGACATCTATTAACACGACTAGACGCAAACATATAAAGAGTGGGTAATGATCGGTCCGAGTTAAAATCAGGTTTATTTTGGGTTTCCGGGTCAACCCGAACCCGACTTGTTTTTGCAAACGGGTCAAAATCTCCAACCGGAACCCGACTCAGTTCGGAATCGGGTCAACCCTAACTTGAAATTTTCATGTCGGGTTCGAGTCAGATTTTCGGGTCGTATCCAATATTGACACCTCTACTCAAACATAAGATCAATCAATTTAGTGGACAACCCATTACCCACTTATCTAAATAAATCAAAACATTGACCTAGGTAAGCTAAAATTTAATTAGGTTAAGCCACTAAACCACTAGGGTTAATTAAGGGAGGCCTAGGGAAATAAGAAAAACCTAAGAACCATTTTTATAATATTTGTAATTTTTAAGTATTTTAAGTTAAATAATTAAAAGTCCCTAAAAAAGAGCCCTCAAATGCTCATTAAATTTAATCATAGGTCTACATGGATTGGAACCAAAACCCTGTGTCTCTAAGGCCCTAATAAACTCATTAAATGAATTTTTATCATTAGAAATCTAATATAAGAATAATAATTATTATAAATCTTAGAAAAATAATTTAAAAGTAATGTGCTAGCAATGCATTTTTAGGCATTCTTTCTGTATTTAAATAATTTTAGGAAAAAAAAAAGAACTTATTTCATGTGTTTTGAATGAAAAATAAAAATATAATGAGTACATTAAGCCAATCCATTTGTGAGTTAAACTCAGCCCTTGATCTAAGGGATGTTGAATCATCTCCTACATCTAGCCATAAAGGAAAATAAAGAGATTGAGGCTACGTTTGGGACGGCTTTTTTACTTCTTTCTAAAACAGAGTTTTAGTACAAAATTTTGTATTTTTGTACTAAAACTCCGTTTTAGAAAGCAATAAAAAAGCCGTCCCAAACGAAGCCTGAGGCTTTGTTTGGAACGACTTTATTATTGCTTCTTAAAATAGTTTTTTGGTCAAAATTTATAATTTTTTTAACTAGAAAGCTGTTTTAAGAAACATTAAGAAAGTCTTCCCAAATGAAGCCTTAGGAGAAATTGGGGATTTACCTATATACCACACAAGTCTTATGTATTAATCTATAAATCTAACACTCAAAAGTTGATGTTTACTTATATAATATTTTAGTATCTCAATCATAATAAAATATATGTATGAAATTATGTATTTCTCCATATAAAAGTCAATATAAGAAGTATTTTTAATATTATTTAAAGATTTAAGTGTTATATAAATAAATATCAAAATTTTGGCATTAAATAAATAAATATAGAAGAATTATGAGGTATTTATGTAAATCATCTTAGAAATTATTACATCCTTGGAGGCTCTATAAAATGCTCATGGAGAGCTTTATGAAGTCATAGCAATAACACATATTGTGAGAGTATGTTCAACCTAATGATGAAGCAACAAAGAGAGCTTAGAGGGTCATTGATATTGTGATGTTTTTATTTAATAGAAAATACTTATATTTTATGTTTTATTATTATTATTATTATTATTATTATTATTCATAACAAATCTAATATAAATAATAGAAAAATTGGGTGATAATAACCAAAATTTAGCTAGGATAATTTAAAAAATACTTTATTGAATAATCATTTGATGTAATACATTTAATAATCAGTTATATCATAATTTTTATTGTATTTATTTTAAACTGAATTTAAGAAATTTAAATTTAATCATGACCAATTTTGATAAGAAAGTTTTCACATTTTTTTAATATAAATAACAAAACTATAAGTTCATCAAAATAGCACAGAAGTAAACAACTATAACTGTTTGTAAGAGTTTTTTTAATAAAAAAATGTTAAAAAACTAGATAGTTTATAAGTAGATATGAAAATTTATTATGTTATAAAAATAAAAATATAGAGATTTACATACATATAATTCAAAATTATACTATTTAGATATTTAACATCTAAAACTTACTACTTAGGGTATGTTTAGTGTGGCATTCGCTTTCGGTAAATGTAGTTGTCGAGTTGTTGTGGGTAATTTTTTTTTTTCGAAAGCTATTGTGCATACAATTTATATTTATCTTTTAAAAAAAACAAAGCATTAGCTTTCTTATATCGACTATGCCATAGCAGATCTGGTTGCAAATAGCTTCTCATCATAATTTTTTTAAAAGATATTAATCAAACACTAATCAAACATAAATATGACAGTGATTTGAACTGTAGAGCAGTGAAAAAGTTATCCCAAAATAGGCCTTTGATCTACCACTCTACTAATCTTGTCATGAGCAAAAGAAGAGGCGAGGAAGTAGTAGTGAGATCTTGCTAGGGAAGGGCATCAACAAGATCAGTGACATGTAAAGTCCTTCGACGATGAATAAGAGGAGAAGAAGTCACGATGAGATATGAGATATCATCGGGGGTACTATGAATGCCATCAACTTGATTGATGATATGTATTGTTATGAGATCCTCAATGGAGAAGCATATAGAGAAAGCCGCTATAAGATATAGAAGAGGGAGCCTATCGATAGTACCAACGACATGTGTGGTAGTCCATAAGACCATCTCCAACCGAAAATCTCATTTTTCACTCCGAAATGCAGGAAAATCAAAAAATGCCGTGTTTCATCTCCAATCCAACGCCATTTTGCCACTAAAAACCATCGTTTTCTTTCGCGCCTTTCTTCTCAACCTGTTCGGTAGAGAGAAAAAAATGGCGCCTATGAACAGTGCAACGCCAATATTGGTGTCACACTGTTCATCCGCGATCAAATGACGATCAGTTGGAGCAAAGCAAGAACGGCAAACAAGTGTTTGCCGTTCGGTTGGAGATGCCGTAAGCCCTCAATGATAAAGAAGAGTTAAGACGTGAAGGGATCTTGTTGAGGGTAGAGCATCAATGGAAAGTCAAAAAGGACGTTAATAATATGATGATATTTAAGAGGTTATTTGGTTTGTTAAAAAATAATGAACAGTAAAATGAATATAGAAGATGTTTGGTTCGTTGAAAAAGAAATGCAATATATTTTAAATATTTAAAAATTGTTTGAATGAGGGTAAACTAAATTCAAGTGATTATTATTTTTGTTTGTTTTGAAATAAAATGAATGTAATGTAAAGTTCAAAAATAGTGATGGTCAGTGGCTGGCAATGGAGCTGCGGGGCAGACACTGACGACGACGATACGTGGTGGCGTTGGTGATCGGTGGTGGGTGGTGGTTGCCGGTGATGGGCGACAGCAGCCGGTGGCAATGACAATGAGTTTGTAGTGTATTTGAAAATTGTCAAAATCAGAGGTATTCAAAATATACCAAATTTAAACTATATAGTTTATTCCAAATATACCTAAATTTTATAATGCATCATTTTTAATTCAAACAAAATAGTAATACTCTCAAAATCTCTACAATTGGAATCATTTATACTCATTTTACTAAAAAATAAACATCCCTATAGTGTTGATACGTACTCCAAAAATTATCTTGATCGGGCACGAATCTCGAGGCAAAAGCTAGTTGGAAACTTCAAAAATTAATTTTGGGAGTCCCCAAACTCCGATTTCAGCAAGCTTATAGTCAAATTGAGCGTCTCGGAAATACGAACCCAACGACCCCAAGATCAACCCAATCCGAGCCCAAATGAGTCTGAATCAAGGGCTTGAAGTGCTGTTGGAAGGTTCAAACAGCAATTTGATTTACCAAACGGTCTCCGATTTTGACGAGCTTATACTCGAATCGAACGGCTCGACGAGACAAATCCAACGAGCCAAAGATCTCCGAATTCCGACATCATTAAGGCTTTCAAATGTCCAACAAACGGTGCATGATCAAATGATTCAATATCAGCTGTCCATTCAAAACACTCCCAATTCGCCCCGATCTCACGCCTATTTACGGGCTATGCCACTCCATGAAAACTATAAATAGAGCCCTCATTCTACACCAAGGGGACTCAAGTGAAGAGAGAGAAAAAGAAGGAAAAGAGGAAAAGACGATTCCTCTCCTCCTCGACCACTGCCGGAGCTCTTCCTGCCGCCTGAAGACGCCAGAACTCTGCCGGATTTTCGGGAAACGTCGGGAATTTGCAGAACTTTGCAACTTTGTGAGAAGTTGATTGTAAATTGATCGTCTTGATTTGTAAGACGAATCAACCTTTGTATTTCATACAAACACTAGTGGAACTTTACAACTGGGCGATGCCCTGTGGTTTTTTCCCTTTTTGGGTTTTCCACGTAAAAACTCTGGTGCTCATTTTTCTTATCTGTTTGTGTGCTGAATACTTGTACAACGCTAAGATGAATATTTTCTAACTCTACTGCCGCGTATATTCCACCACGCAACAAGTGTAAAAGAAATGTACTATATTTGAAATGTTTTATTGTTCTTTAGTTGGGTGTGAAATAAAAGCATGGATTTAATTTTTTTTGTTTGGTTTAATGTAATATGATTTTATTATTAGGCCCAACAACGATGGTTGACGGTGGGCTGCGGTCGGTGTTGGTGCAACTTATTGTTGCAGAGTTCGTTGGAGGTGGCTAGCAATAGTGAATAGATGTGGTGGCAAGGGTGACGCTTGGCAACCGTAGCTACAATTGTCATGAATGATTGCGACAACGGTCGATGATGATTGCGACGACTAGCGGCATATAATTGTGCCAATAGATGACAATGTCAGCGACTTGCAGTGTATTTAAAAATTTGTTAAATTTGCTGATTTTAAAATCCATAAAATATGATCTAAGAGAGAGTTTAAAATTTCTAAAAAGTTTTACTGAAGTTTTACCTTAAATTATTTTTAATTAAAAACTATTAATATTTTTAAAATTTCTGAAATTAAAATACTTAGCATAAAAAATTCTTTAAAAAAAATAATTTTAAAACTTAAGTTATAAATGAATAGATATGAAATTATAAATGTTAAATATATAAGTAAAATAATTTTTAACTTTCATGTACTTAAATTATGAATGTTACATATATAATTAAAAGGGAAAATTTAAAATAAGATCAAACTTATCATTTTTGATGTATTCAACTGAATGCACCAAGATTGAATGCATCAAATATTTTACTAGATTCTACTACTAATAATTTTTATTTAATCTCTTAATAATTTTTTTAGGAACTGTCGAGAATGGTCAAAACTTTTGACATATTCAATAGAATGTACCAAAATATTTGACGTATTTAGAATGGACCAAATATTCTGATAAATTTTTTCAAACGGTTTTTTTTTAAAAATAAAATTGTAATAAAAATTAAAATATTTGCATTAAAATTTCATTTTAATAAATAATAAAAAGCAGCCCCAAATAAAGCCTTAATCAACTCTTTCTAAAATTTATTCAAAATAGAATAACTTTCAATTTAATAAAATTTTATTATGTCATCTGACCGGACGTAGCTCTACGTTCAGTCTACGTTCGGTCAGAGGATTGTTGCTCGGTTTTTGCTCGGTATTTGGTCAGTATTGTTTGGTAATAACGAGGAATACTGCTCTGTGAAGATTAATACCGAGTAATACCGAGCAATACCGAGTTTTCCGAAAAAATACCAAGTTTTTTCTCGGTATTTTTTGGGATTACTCGATATTGCTCGGTATTACTTGGTATTTTGTCTTCACATAATGATATTTCTCGTTATTATTGATATTGCTCGGTATTTCTCGTTTTGTGCCTGTGATTTTAGTACCGGCCGAACATAGCTCTATGCACCTTCACCGGACCAAATAAAAGTTCCAATTTCATGTACTTAAAAAGCGCGTACTTAGGCATCAGTTATCAGTAAACATATTATACTCCATCATTTCATGGCGACTCTGACTCTCCACAGTTACCCGTTCCGAAATGATTTTCTGTAGAAGAGAACGGCAATGCTTGCGGTGTAAGGCATGCAGAAGCTCTCTCTGTTATTATTATTATTTTTTTTGAAAAATCTCTCTTCAAGCGATTTCGGAAAGTTGAAATAATGCTTGTTTTGGTCTCCTGCTTTCTTCTTTCCTGGGATTCACTTTTCTTTTTCTCGATCTTTCATGTTTTTTTTTTTTCGTTCATTTTAATAGGGTTTTATGAGGAGTTTAGGGTTGTTCGAAGAGTGGAAGTACGTGTTATTTTGTACCGAAAATTTCGCTTCAGAGAAGGATAACTTCTGGTTTCTCACTGGTTTGTGCTGTTTTCAGGGTGGGTTTCTTACTCTCCTCAATGTGAAAGCTAAACCCATTCATTTTCCGTTTTTATTATTTATTAAGAAAAATCTATTATATTAATTGATGTTTTTTGTTCATTAATGATTTGGAGTACTTTTCTTGTAAAAACTTGCGATTTTGAATTAGCGGGGGCAGGATTGGTGCTCTGGTTTGAGGGTTTTAAGCCTTTTCTTGTAACGTAAACTCTTTGTTTATGAAGCATTTGACAATGCATGCACCTATGGTTGTAGGTGATTTTTCAATTTGTTCGATGGAGCCTTGTTTACTGGCTATAGCTATGACATTTGTTGAAATGTGAGGATGAACATAATTGAAGATGATAAACTTTTATATGATGTGTTTTTTTTTCTAGGATTTAATGAAGGCTCTCTTTCGTTTTGTTGTTTAATTCCTTTCCTTTATTATTTGAATCATTGTAAATTCCTCGCTACCACTTTATGCTACTCAGAATTTCTCAATTATTCAGATGTTTTGTTTAATTGTGGTTCCCTTGAAAGATGGATTCATGATTTTGCAATTAAACAAATGAAAATTACTTGCCTAATTTATGAATCAAAACCTTGAAGGATCTGTTTGGATGGTTTGAAATGAAAGGAAAAAAAAAAAAAAAAGACTTTGAAAAGTTTGAAGCAATAGCTGCAAAAACTTATCGAAATTCAAATTTCCTGAACTTGATTTTATTAAATCAAAGCATAACCTGGATTTAAAGCATAGAGAGCGCATGGGCCATTCTAAATACAATATCATCAAGTTTTGTTTGGAATCTTCCTTGTTTTAATGCCTTTTTGGAGTGGGGTTGCGCTTTGACAGGGAAAAATATGTTAAAAAACTTGAATCAATGGCTGGAAAAGCATATCAAACTTAAAATTGCCTTAATATGTTTTCATTAAATCCAAACACAGCCTTGATTTAAGCATGTAAAGCAAACGGGCTCTTTCACATACAATATCATCCATTGTTGCTTAGAATTTTTTATATAATGTATTTTTGGAGAGGATAGTTACACAAGAGAGTTGTCAATGTGCTTTCTACCCCTTGTTCATTCCAATTGTCTTCAAGATTGTGGTTGCTAGGTGATTGTCCTTTGCATCAGCTTGGTTCAAAGGATACCTATTGCGGCTTCTTTGATCGGATTATGATAAAACATGCTGTATTTTCAATGGAGTATGGCTTATTTTACTCAGACAAGGTCAGAACTGACAATAAAGTAGTGAAATTAATGGTTTTGTGAGGTTAGCGGAAGTGACATAAGGAGGAACATATCAGCAGTTTAGTGATGGGGACATAAGAGCATGGAAAATGTTTTTCCCGTTTTTACGCCTTAAGGAGGTCGTATGTAAGTCCTGAGGGCATTGTCATCTTTCTTATTTTGAGTCCTATGTACGAGGCTATTTATAGCCCCTATGTTTCTCTTTGAAAGTTTAATGAATGAATGAGTGATAAAATTTTCCTCTTGTTAGATTTCTTTGTGAGATCTTGAGAGTGTTTGAGAGATGAATCCCTAGGAGAGGGAAAATGGATCACCCACCAACCTTGGAGATGGCCGGATTCGTGGTTCTACCTTCTATATTGTTTTTTCCCTTCTCCTTCCTCCCTCAATTAGCCGCCAGCCTTGAAGTCCATTCCACCCCCTTAAGCCGCCGGCCACCATACAACTTCCACTCGCCATCGGTTAACCTCAACTCTATCTCCACCCTCATCCAACAAACCCAACCTCATCATCACCCCACCAAAATTTCCCCCTCGCAAGCCCACCAAGCCGCTGGCCTCATCTCCCTCCTCTTCCCTCCAAAGTTCAAATCACTACTTGAATGCTTTCCATAAATGACTATTCTAAATTTGGGAAGACTTAATTTCAAATTTCAAAGCAATTTGAATTTAAAAATTTCTTTCGTAATTTAAGAAATCTATTTTAGGAAAGTTTCTAAATTAAAGCCTATTTGAATTTCAAATTCATTTGGATTTAATT
Source organism: Dendrobium nobile (assembly GCA_022539455.1). Lineage (NCBI taxonomy): Eukaryota > Viridiplantae > Streptophyta > Magnoliopsida > Asparagales > Orchidaceae > Dendrobium > Dendrobium nobile. The sequence continues at coordinate 33,169,022 of CM039720.1, read as the reverse complement.
AAAACCTTTCATAATTCCTAAACCCAAATTAAGAAACCTTTAATCCCTCTCATCAATCTCCTCCAAATCCATCAATGCCGCCGGCCCATCTAGGATTGGATTAGGAATTCTTTCCTAAAACCCAATTCCCCACTTTGAAAACAATTCCAAACTTCTCTCTCTCTCTCTCTCTCTCTCTCTCTCTCTCTTGGCCGAAACTCCCAACGGCCCACCCACTTAATTCCTTCCCAAAATTAAGCTTCCCCCATTGGAATTAAATCCCAAATTTTGTCCTACTCTACCTGCCCCCTCTCTCTTACCCCATATTCTATTTAAATTATTTCCAAACCTTGAGAATTGATTTGGAAATTAATTTCAGCTTTCCGTCCATAATCCTCTTCTGAAAATTTGAACTCAAACTTCCCCTAGTCTTCCCCCTTGGCCGGCCACCCTCTCTTGCCACTTCCTACTTGGATTCTTGAAAGAAACCTCTCTCTTTCAAGGGGAAACGACAAGGACAGCAAAGGATCATTACCTTCAACACTTGAACGCTTGGGAGAGACTTCTTCCTCTCCAGTTGAACCTTCAAGGGAAGCTACGACGAACTTCTTCAACATCATGCCTACTTGTTTCTGGGTTTTGGCAAAGGTGAACATTCTTCCCCTTTTCAATTAACTTCCTAATTCCCTAATCTTGTAGGTGCTGTCGAATCATAAGGAGTCGTGCTTCACCTTATGCCTTAAGCTTAGTAAACGTAGGATTGAACGTGCTTTCTATGCTTCTAATCTTATTGTTAGATTAGAGATTTTTGTTGAAAGCTATTTACTTAGCATGATTGTTGAATTTCTAACTTGTTTTGATTTTTCAAGTGTTTGGCAAGCGGCTTAGCCTAAATTTAGGCACCCCTCTCTTCTTTTATTTTGTCGTTTTAATTGCTAATGGTTTAATCTTTATTGTTCTAATCAAGAAATTGTGTAAACCCTTATTGCATTTGTTTAAAATATTTTAGTCCTGCATCATTTAGTGAGAAATATCATTTCAATATTTTTTTAATTGAAATACATTTGATGTGAAACAACATGCGGTGAATCACGAATTGCACTTAAGAAATTAATAGAAGCAATGACCTTTAGCTTGCTACCAAAACTCTTTGTTTACTCAAGTTGAGTTTAAGAGTAAGACATAGATAGATTAAGCAATGACAATAAGTTACATGTAGAGAGTTGAGGAACCTCACAAAATAACACCAAAATTCAACTAATGCAAATAGCTCGCAATAATCAAAAGCCTCAAATTTAATATCTAGATCCTTCACCTTGAGATCCGTCACTCATATTGAAAGTGGTGGCTAGCGGAAGAGAACGGTAAGTAGACTTAGCGATGCCACTAATAGGCAAGTGATCTTGAGAGGACTTGTCGCCAGGAAAGAAGCCGGTTTCGGAGGAGCGGGTGGACGACCATCAATGATCCACGTGTAGACGGAGAAGTGGTCGTCAATGGAATCCACTAGTGTTGGTAAGATCCGATCCAAGTATTCTTTGACGGTGTCGTCGAAATCAAAGCCAACGTCGAAGAAGGGTGATTTGAGGATGTCAACTCTTCCTTGGTTGTCGTACTCAAACCCGAAGTTCCACTCGGGTTCCTCCATGCGTTCTTGCCGGGAGCTGATGGAGCATGCTGGGAGGAGAAGCAAGAGGTCACCAAATATGAAATAATGTCAGGTTGCTGTAGTTGGAGGAATGGCTTGGGTGGGAGAAATCCAGCCAACGCCAAGGAGGAGCTCGGGTAGGAGAAACAAGCCTCAGACCAAGGCAATTTCAGATTTTCTGAAATTTGATTTAGGGAGGAGACGTGGGGTGGGAAAGCCAATTTGAAAATCAAAATAGTTTCCAAATGAAGTGCCAACGGTTAATGAGGGATTAGAGGTTTTAATGGGAAGCAATTAATATAATTGAAAGGAGAATTAATGGGCAAGGGTGGCCGACCATATAGCAAGGAGAGAGATTATGGAATTTGGAAGGTGGGGCCCACGTTTGAATAAATAATTCCCCAATTAATTCTGAAATATTAATTTCAGATTTAATTTAGGTTTAAGTAACTTCCCAAACTTGATTTAAATGAGAGGGAAATAGGAGTTTGAATTTCAAATATAATCAAATGTTGTTAATTGCCTGCCATAATATGGATTATTAATTAGGCAATTAATCAATCCTCAGGCGTTTGGAATTCACGGCCTGGGCAAACAGGGAGAGCCGGGCGGCAAAGGCTGCAGGAAAAAAAAAAATTCAGTGGGCTGGGCTCACGGTGGGGGCTGTCTGCTGTGGAGTTGGGGATTGGAGGAGGGGGTGGTGGCTAAGGAGGACCCTGGGCCGGCGGCCAAAAGCCTGGAGAGTGGGGTGGCCGGCGGGAGAAGGCAGCCAAGGTGGCCGGCGGCTTGAGCAGGTCAAGGCTAGGCGGCGGCAAAAGCAAGGGAGGGGAAGAGAGGGAAAATTCAAGGAATTTGAGCGACCATGAAATTACTAACCTCAATTATATTCAATTTGAATTTCCACAAGATTGGCTAGTACGAAAACTAGAACTCACAAAGAGATCTAGTCTTCTCCGGCGAACTCACTAAGAGATCTTGGAGGGAGGAACTCACAAAGAGAACAATGATCAAATTTTATTTCATCAAAAACTAACTCATTCCAATACCTAATGCCTCATATAAGGAGGCCCAAAATAAAAGCTGAAAAGACAGAAATGCCCTTTGGGCTACATAAGCACACAATGCCCTCAGGGGCAAACTCGGAAAACTAAAATACAAATGAAATAAACTGTAAATAAAAATCAGAAATAGAGGCTCTGGATCGTAGCCGTCGATCTGCGTCGCCGGCGATGATACACGTGTCGAAATCTGATGTCCCCATCAACATTTCCTTAAATGTTTCTTGGAATGGCATCATTGAAGCTGTTATTGGAATTTCTTGTGAAAAAAAAAAAGATTCTTTCAACCACCTTTTTTTTTGGTTCCTTATTGATTTATTACAAAAAACTTGGGATTTCTAGACCTCACATTGGACTAAAATTTCAACTCTTTACTGCAATATGCTCTTTTTATGAATCAAAACATGCATCATATTAGAAGGTTGCCAAAATAATCTCTTACTCTTTAGTTACTTGATGCATGCATGATTAAATAATACAATTTCTTTTATTAGTTGAATTGTTGTTGATTCCACCATTGATGCAGTCAAGATATCCTATTTTATATTTTTCTTGTGTGACTTCTCATTTTCCTTGTTGTTTACTGAATTTTCCTACTATTTGCGGAAATTCCTATTGTCTTCTCGTATTTTTGCTGCTGTTTGGTCTTCCCTAAAGTGGTTGTTTGATCTTCCCATGTTTGTTGTTGCTCTTCCCTTTGGTGGACTTCAGTTTTCCCTTGTGGCTCTTCGTTTTTCCCTATACCCCTTCGGTTTCCTTGCTGTCTTTTCTGAGGGCTGCTCGTTTTCCCTTCTATGGCTGCTCGGTTTTCCTATTTGTTGAAACCTATGTTGGATGCTTTATTTCCTAATTAATTGGACCGATTTAGAAGAGTTTTGTGGCTGATTGGAAGGCTTCTATTGGCTATTTGAGTGACAAATTTAAGTGAGCATTTAATATCCTTTCCCCTTCTTTTTCTATATAAGGTGACTGATTTCTTTATGAGAATGATGGAGAGATTTGTGATGAATCGTTGGGATGTGAAACATGCGGGTTGTTAGCTTGTGAGCTATCCTCTCTACCTTCTTATATTTCGTCTTGGTCTTCTCTCTACTTCTTCTCTCCACGGTTTCCATTCCACTTATATCTTTCTTCTTAAAATTTTTATAAGTTGTAAGGTATTGTTGCGTCGTGTTTTATTTTATAATTGTAAGGTCTTGCATCCTTTTTATTTGAAATTGTAAGGTGTGTCTTTATTTATAATAGTATTGTTATGTTTATGGAAAGGAAGACTTGAGCTTGCAATACTTGTGTTTCTATTGCATCAACCATGTACCTTTATGTTACTAAGATTGTCAATTAATTTCCATGTGATGCAGCATAAGGTACTCCCCCAATGTATGTTTTTGTGGGCCACATCAAAGATGGTACAAGGATTTTCCATTTTTTAAACTGTTGGCTTGGGTATTTAAACCACGGTCAATTGCCTATCCAATTTATGAGTAAAAACCTTGATGATCTGTTTGGATTGACGGATATTTCTGTGGAAGGAAATGACAAGGATGCCAAAAAAATCAAAATTAAAGGCTGCAAAAGCATATCAAACTTCCTGAAGTTTATTTCACTAAATCCAACCAAAATCTAGGTTCTGAGCATAAAAAGCACGTCGACCCTTGGGAATACAATATCATAATTTAGCATTTTGAATCTTTAATTTCTTAATGTTTTCTTTTGTGTAGTGCTGGTTTTGCTGGGGAGTTGCCAATGTGCTGTGCCCACCTTGTTCCTTCCAATTATGTTTTAGATTATGGGAAGTTAGATACTTGGTCTTCACATCAGCCGTGTTAGAACTTAGAAGGATGCCTATTGTGGCTTTTGATCTAATTATAATTATGCCTGCTGTATTTTCAATGAAGTATGGCTTAATTAACTCGGGCTAGGTCAGAAATGGCAATATTAGGAATGAAAGTAATGGCTTTGTTGGGATTGGAGAAACGGGCATCAGGAGGAACATATCTGAGATTTTGATTGTTCTGCGATTATTGTGTTCATGTTATCTGACTTCAAAAAATCTACCACGCTATTTAACATAGTGGGTTATAGTATTTTTAATTGCTTTGCTTACCTCAGGACCTACATAGTTTAATGCTGTGTTGCCATTGTTGGATATAGAGCTTAATTTTCTCAATATGATTGATTTTCAAGTTAAAACTTATTTGGCAAATATGTTTTTCATGCACTCTTAAAAACTCAATGTATCTTTTACAAGTATGTTACATACCTCCTAATGTCGTATAGTTAACATCTGCAAATTTGTTACCGACTACCTCTAAGTACTATAGAGAGAGATATTTGTATGGTTTTGATGTGCATCTCTCATTTTTCTCTTTCTTTCATCCAACTGTAGAGGTGAACATAAAAGATGTGACCAATTGAGTAAATGGTGGTCGGTAATGTTTGTTGTTGGTGTAATGTAGATGAAATGTGACAGTTGGAAGTTAAGACCATAGCAATAGTGATTGTCGGTGGAACATTTGACTACAAAGCAATCCGATGTAGGAGACAGCCAATTTTCCTCTTTCTTTGCAGAGCATGGTTGGTAGAGGATTTTTCCTCGGATTTCAAGAAGGATCAAATGAGAGAGAGAGGGGATAAGGAAGACTGCTAGTGATATATGAATGAGAAAAATTTTGGATGAGCAAATAATTGTATCATGTATTTGTCTTTAGACAATTAGATATTTATCTCTTTATATAGATATGGATGTGGGTATCTTACCAAATCACGTAAACTCTTATTTTCTTTTCTAGTTTCTCCTTACATGTTATTATACACCTAGCCTTACTACTTCATTGCATCTGAGGACGTATTTTTTGAGCTTGGTTAATTTTGGAGTCTACCAAAAAAGTTGGAGCAATCACTTACAAACATGAGAATACCAGGATGACTCAGTTTAATGGCAAGGACCTGGGCATTATAAGATGAATTTTGAGGATTATCTATTTTATAAGAAACATCTACGAAGTACTCGTGTTTTTCGTCAACAGTCATGGCATCATTGAAGCTGTCATTGGAATGGTTTGGCACAAAAATAAATATTTTTGAACCACCTTTTTTCTTTATGCCCTTTAGTTGTCTTTGAAGCTTACTGGACTCTAATTTTGACTATTTAGTGCAATATGTAATTTATAGGTGACAGTAATGTCATTATTGTGGGCTTAAAAAATTTGCGCCTTGACATTGTTGAGAGGGTTTTTAGTTTTTTGGGTCAAACTTTTGGAGGGTAGTTTAAATTATTGTATCAAAAGATTTCTCCCCTATTTTGCGAGGACATTATAATATGGTTTCAAGATAAGCGCATGCTATTAATGATTAATTATCACTCTCGGTAATGAGAGAGAACTTTCAATTAAAGTTAGTCATTAGAAACTAATTGCATAGCTTATAATAGCAGTAAATTGATTTAGGATTAACAATTTACTGCCTTCAACTTAAAACGGATGGTGGGGGGATTAGTGGCAAACCCGATCAAGTTCTCTTTGCTTCGTCATCTCGGGTTGAGGTGATCCTTGGTCTATGTAGTCAGAGGAGTTAGTTGATCCAACCTAATCGAATGATCCTTGTTGGGAGCCTTTATACAATAAAATATTATAGAATCGGGGTGGATATTTCTTTAATGGGATAAATTCAAGTATATCTTAGCTAACATAAATTTTTTTGCCTTCTTAAGTGTACCTTATAATTCATTATAAAAGGATTTTTCAGCCATCGGTGAACTTGTGGGTTTTGGTCATAATCATAATTTTATTGTCATTTTGCGGTGAAAGTAATGAGTTATAATCATTTACATGTGTTATTTAGCGACAAATCATCAATTAGAGGACTCGTGTCATATCCTTATTATCAAGAGATCATTTGAAAATGAATTCTAGCGATATGCTTGATAAGAAATCGACCATTTGTGAGTTGAGGTTGGTCTCAAATTTATCATTCTTGATAAATAGTTGGGAAAGGTGGTTGAATTTTGCTTTAAGATTAATTTTACTTGAAATATTTGAATTTTTTTCAATACTTTTGTAGTTTACTTAATTTGAGCCCAAAATGATTTGATGAAATTTTAAAAATAGTCGCTACGCAAGTTGAAACCCACTGGTAATACATTTATCATTAGGATTTTTGAATATTTTATTTTGTGATTTGAACTTTATCATTCTATCTGCTCGCTAACAGTGGATTGAATTCAAATATTAATTTTACGAGTGATTATACTAGTAATGAGCCTGACTTTTTATATTGTTCTCTCAAATTTTATCTGACGCTTTTCATCAAAGTGGAAGGAATACGGGGATTCAAATTGGTATTAATGCTCCTAGGATATCTCATCTGCTTTATTATAAATTTTCTTTATACAAGACATTAAAGGGCTAATGTAAACATGAAACAAAATATCATCAAGAATTGAAAATATTCTTCCATAGCGAGCTATTTGAAATTTACTACTTTTATGTATTTCCTAAGATTCAATTCTTTAAGTTCAATCCTTACAAGGAGAAGGATCAAATTTAAAATGTAGGACTTGCGACTGTACTTTATAGACAAAGTGGCCCACTCTAAAGCATCCAATGATTGGTTTGATTTTTAAACGAGAGTTTGTAAATTTTTTAGAGTGATAGCATAGTCATCTTTAGGGCGGTTATATGCTTTTCAATGCGAGGTTAAATTTAAGTTCATATTTATTTTAGTCCACACAACATTCAAGAATTTGAGGCAATTGATCTGAGCACATGCATATGGTATTATTATTGGTGATGTGATATTTTGTGTGCTCTCATCGATGCATTTACAAAGCGTATTTGCACATTTTATGCTGCATTCTTACAAAACACTTGCATGTTTATGTTAGGCCGGCACCTGAGCCGGTTGGACCGGTCCAACCCGGACCGGTCCACACCTACTCGAGGCGGAACCGAACAGGGCGGGCGGAACCGAGCGGAACGAGCACATCCGACGGGGGCCAAGGAGGAGTTTTGGGAGGGAAATTTTGAATGCGAGGGGCTGTTTAGACATTTTGTAAAACTCCTTTATGGTTAATTAGGAGGTTAGGAGGAAAGGGGGGGATTATCTTGAATTTGAATGTCAATTTGAGATCTAGGGTTTTCTTTGTTTTGGGCTCTTGGCATCGCCGGAGATTGGAGAGTTGTTCTTCCTCTCGGATTGAAGAACGATTGTATCTTTGCTGATTCTTATTCTCTACTAGTGGAATACAAGTGTTTGTGTGGTTTTCTCTCAGTTTTCTAGCTGTTTCCTCTGATTTTGTGCTGATTTCTGCTGTAAATAGCAGAAATCCTGCTGTTTGCTCATCCGTTTGGCTTGGGAGTGCTTGCGAACTTAAGTATTACCTTAGGGTTACTTGCGGACTCAAGTATTTCCTATCAGTTTATTAATGCACATGCATGACGAACTTGTATTTTGCTTGATGCACTTGAATACTAACACGGTTTTTAGTGTAGTTATGCAATGTGTTTGCACGTTCATTTTGCATTGTATACTTAGTGAACATATGAACAAAATTGTTTTTGCTGATTTAATGTATCCACATTTTATAAAAATGATCGTGTGATCTGTTATGCATATCAGTGCTCCAATTTTTTTCTTATTTTGAAAATTTCGTTCATAGGCTACACTTTTTATTCACTGGATTTGCTCATGTGATATGCACGAGTTTCCTTTTAGTAATTATTAGGGCCTTCGTGTGCCCGCGGACACCATTCAATTGAATGCAAATGCCTATAAAAACATTCTTGAATATTTATCTGCTATTTTTCATTTGTAGATTGATTCTTTATTTTCAATGTCAGCATTAAACTATTAAGTTATTTATTTTCCTTTGAGTAGTATTTCAGAGGAGAACTTAGCATGTTCTTCAAGGAATGTTGCCTTCAAATTACTGGCGCTATATGAAGTTTTTGCGACCTTACAACTGAAAGGAAGTTTTAGATCCAAAGATAAGTCCAAGGGGGAGCATGTGTTCGTACATTCCAGAGCTAGAGAAAGGCATACTGAAATCAGAAAAGCAGCGAAGGCTCGTCACCTGAAATCTTAAAACTCAGGTATCCAGTTTTTTAAGTCACTTTCCATGGAATGCTGATTCCTGTAAAGGAAGATGAGTATGAAAAAAATGCACAAGTTGGCCAATATGGTTCTTTAATCAATCAAGTTTTCTAGCGAACTGGACTATATTGTAACAGTCAGGCTGGTAGCTTTGACAAAGCTCATGCGACGAAGCTTTTGGGCGAGGAATACTACCTTAAATATATGCCCAAGTCTTCAAGTCAGGAACCTCCCTTTGTGGGTTCCAATACACATAATGATTGGAACACTAAAAGGACTGATGAATGGCTATCAAAGCATAATCAGGCTGGAAGAGGTGCAAAGAGACAGTCCAGCTCCAGGATGCCAAAAGTTGGTTGTAATGACTATAGCTCAAACTCTTCCTCGTCAAACAAGACTGTGTTTTGCGCCCGAAAAGAGGATGACAATACTAAATGGGAGGCTGCCGGTTGGCCCAAATGGGAAACAGTCAGTAATCAGAATTTTGAGAAATACTCCAGGTCTAGTGATCCTCATGTGGATGATTCTGCCATGGCATGCAAAAAAGGTTGGAATGAGTCTAAATATGACAATGCAAAGAGGGTAACTGGCGAAGGCGATGATGGCATTCATCATGATGGTCTTGATGGATGGAGGCAGTCCAACCCCAACATTCACATGGTGGAAAAAGGCAGACCAGCGGATGGCAATGGAAAGCAAGAAACCAGCCATCAAAACAGAAAAGGTCGCTGGAATCAATCTGAGGAATGGACCAAATCAGAAGATGGCTCTCCTAGAGCATGCAAAAAAGGTTGGAATGAATCTAGAGATGGAAAACAAAAGAGGGAAGATGGTGGTGATGCCTTTGATCATGATGGTTGTGATGGATGGAAGCAATCCAGCTCTAACATTCACATAGTCGACGCAGGCAGTTTGAGCAAGTCTACTTCCTGGGATCAAGTAAATGATGAAAATTTGAAGCAAGATATTGATGAATGGGGTAGGTGGCCTGGAGCCATTTCCAAGACAACTCGGCATTACACCAGCCATACGAACAGAAAAGGTTGCTGGAATCAATCCAAGGGATGGACCAAATCAGAAGATGGCTCTACCATGGCATGTAGAAGTGGTTGGAATGCAGCTGGAGATGGAAAAGAAACGAGGGAAATCACTGATGGGTATGATGCCTCTGAAGATGATGCTCGTGATGGATGGAGGGAATCCAGCTCTAGCATTCACATGGCTGACAAAGGCAGTTTGAGCAACTCTGCGGCCTGGGACCGAGCAAAAGATGATAATGTGAAGAAAGAGAACGGGGGATGGACTAGATGGCCAGGAGCAATGTCTAAGACAATCCAACAATTTCCCAGGCAATCCTGGGGATGGACCTCATCAGATGATGGGAAATCGCATAAGAAAACTGATGGCTGGAATCAAGATCTTGTTCAAAATGGTGATCCATGGATACATCACGGCTCTATGATGGCGCGAAAATGTGATTGGAACAAATCGGTAACTGGATCAATGGGTGATAGTCTTGACATAGAACAGAAGAAATGGGATCCTGGTTTAGATCAAACTGTTGGTGATCCATGGAAGCAGATCAGTCCCACTGTACCACCTAAAACTCGTAGGAGAAAATTTATAAGTGCAACTGTTGCTGGAGGTGAAAATTCCATTATAAGGAAAAGCAAATGGAGTGGTGCTCCTGATTTTAGTAATCCCGATGCATTGAAGCAGCACAGATCCAGATGGTGTGCAGCTATGGCTGAAACAAGTGAGCAATGTACCAGCAGTCAAAATGTAAAAGGCTGCTGGAACCTATCCTGGGGAAGAATTGCATCAGAGTTTGGTGGTTCCCTGATGGAGAATAATAGCAGGATTACAGATCCAGATCAAAGTGATGATCCAAAATGTGACTGGAACAAATCTGCAAGTTGGACCGAATCAAGGGTTGATCCTTTTGACACAAAACACAAGAGATGGGGTCCAGTTTTTGATCAAATTTGTCGTGATCCATGGGAACAACATAGCCCCTCTGAATTACCAAGCTTTTGTCGGAGGAAATCAGGAAGTTTGACTTTGGATGAAGTTAAAAATTCCTTTAGAAAGAGTAACAAATTCAGTGCATCTACTGATTTTGGTGATCCTGAAACACTGAAGCAGTTACCAAAAATTGATGGCGAAAGTCTATTCAGGTATCTTATTGGCACACCTCAAAAATATTATAAGCAAACCAAACATTCCTATTTCCGCTTTTTTTTTTTTTTCACAATTACTATCATGCCTTTTTCCTTTCATTGTTTGAAAAAATAAAACAACCAGGGGCAGAAGTAGAGCTCCTTACCATGCCTGGGAACATGAAAATTATCAATCAAATGATACCTATAAAAAAGGAGCAGTAGGTGTTTCTGCATATTTTGGAGACTCTTCGTCAGGGAGAAGCCAAAGGAGTAGTCAAGTCAGACACCAAATTGGTGTTGCTGTTCTAAAACATCCAGAGAGAGGTACAGACGAATTTTTGGGCAGGAAGAAAGCTCGATGCTTAGGACATGACAGTAAGGTAAGTTTTGAAGGTCCATGGAAACAAAGAGATCATGTTCATGATACAGAGTCTTGGAGACAGGGGAGTCCCAATGATGGAACAGAGAAAAATAAACTGTTTCTTAGGCAGAGATGCAGCGATCAGGATCCTTTAAAAGATCGAGGTTTCCCTGCGAAAGAAGAATCCAAGGAGATCTGCTGTGACAGAAGAGATTCTGATCCATGTTTTCATTCTTTTCAGCCATTTTCTAGCACTGTTTGTGTGAGCTCTTCTGATCCTGCTTTCATTCAGGCTAATGTAGACCCTTCATCCCTAAACCTCTGCAGTGGGTTTTCACCAGCAATCATCGGACAGAAATCTTCTCCAACTCCTGAAGAACTTAAAACAAGTTCAAAGAAACTTGAACCAGTACCAATAACTGTTGCACCAAGTGAGAAAATCCTGAACTCCAATACTCATTCTATAAAAGAGGAGGCAAAGCAGATAGGCGGATTTGGCAATCTTTCTAGAAGTTCTGTTCAAACAATGAATCTTCCTGAACCTGTGGATGTTCAAGCTAATGGGGGTAATAACAGTAGCAAATATGAGAAAGAGGAGGTCGGAGCTAATGGGGAGGTCAAGGCTGCGATGGATGATAAAGGAATTAGAATGTTCAAGATTGCACTAGCAGAGTTTGTGAAGGAGGTAATTAAGCCCGTTTGGAAAGAAGGTCGTTTGAGCAAAGCTGCTCATAATACTGTGGTGAAGAAAGTGGTAGACAAAGTTGTTGGCGTTCAGGGCACTAATATTCCTCAGACTCAAGAAAGGATTGATATATTTTTGTCTTGTGCTAAGGGAAAGCTTCACAAACTTGTGCAGGTGAATGTAGTAGCTGTTCTTATTTCTGTTAGATTTAGGTATTTCCACCTTGTCCTTCAAATTTAAAATTAATGACCGTTTGATTTTTTCTTTACAGGATTATCTAGAAATGTTCATAAATACCTAAAGCTGCCACTTTGAAGCTCTCTGGTTTTGTCTCTTTGTTAACATGATGAGGGCTTGGTTTAGTTCATGGAAAGGTAATACCTCAGCTTTGCATAAATTTTCTAATAAAGTTTTGCATTTTGGTTTGTCCGGTGATTTTTTTTTGGTTTAAGTGAATATATATTTTCTTTTTATTGGTTTATCCAATGAAAATGGAGTCTGATCCTTTTTTTTTTTTGAGGTATGTGGCAGATATTGGGCTTATGCTGATCTAATGCTTCTTTTTAAAAAAAAAAAAATTTGAGAGAATTTAACCCTAAATATCTTGTGCGTTGCTTTGAAGTCTTTCATGTAAGGGAAAAAAAGAAGTACCAGCAGTGTTTTGATAATGTTTAAAATTGCCCTAGAATAGGATAGTAAACTGGGAGAAATTATTCTGTGCGGAGATCGGATTGAGCCGTGATACCGAGCGGTATCGAGTAAAGAGTGACGTGACGTATTTTGATTGGTCTCCAAACGGCGCAGACGGCGTTCGGCATCCGCACAAAATAATTAATAGTAAACTGGATGGCTACAATCACATAATACAATTTAATTAAATAATTAAATTTTAACTAGTTATGATAATTCTTTAGATTTTTTAAATAAAGATATTAATAGCTTTTAAATCTCTTAGTTGAATATATTCATCTTTTTGGTTATTTGGATAAAATAAAAAGATTAAATTTAAATGTTAGACCACTTTTTAGTAATGATTTAACTTTCTTCAATTTTTGTTATTTTTTTGTTTTTGTTTTTATAAAATTGATAAAAAAAAAATTTATATAATTTTTCCTAAATGTTAAATCAATGAAATGTTTAGTGGTACGATATGAAAATATTTACATATTAAAATTTTATATTAGATGAATTTTTCTTTTTAATATTTTGGATATATATTTTATTTATAAAATAATTAGATTTATTAACTATTACGATGTTTATTATATTTTAATTATTTGCAAATGTCCTTACTATTATTTAAATAAAAATAGTACTTACAATTAATCTCGAATTTAAATTCAATTTAATATATTCCTCTTTTGCAAACTTGCCGAAATATTTTAAGTTCTAATCTTTACAATCTGCTGTTATATTCAGGCCACTTTTACATATTTGGATTTTAATTTTTTTAATTTTTTATTTTTTAATTATTTATATTTTTATGAAAATTTTAAGTCTCCTCGTATTTTTATGAAAACAAAGCCAATGCATCAAATAATTTTAGCAATTCACTAGAAAGCACATTGATTGTTAAAATTTATACTATTTAACCTTAAATCAACTATTTATCTTACATAGAATAAAGGATGATTTGAAGTATTTTTTATTATTTTATTTTTCAGGCTATTATTATTTTTTTATTTTACTATTAATTTTAATCTTTTTTTTATTTTTTGTTTTGGAAAAAATTATTAATGTGCAACAATTTAAAAAAAAAGCTATTGAACTTTTTAAAAAAGAATATATAATTTCTATTGAAATTATAAAAAAAAGAAGTTATTTTACTCATAATTTGATAATTATTTTTATAAAATGTTACACTTATCTAAAAAACAAGCTTAAAATTGAAGAAATTATTCTGTGCAGAGGCTGAACTTAAAACGCAGTCTAGAGATGAACTAGATTGTGTCACGTGAACGGTACCGAGCCGTAGCCTCGAGCAAATGGTAATGTAACGCATTTTGATTGATTTTCGGATGGTGTTGAGTGTCCACACAGAATAATTAATCTTAAAAATTGGTAAAAAAAACTAAACTTTCATGCTGATTAAAACCATATAATCAGAATGTAGAGCATTTTGGCACAAATTTAAAAAGGTTAGCATTACAAAAATTTACAATACTTTCTTTTCAGTAGAAAATCATATTTCCTAGGTTAAATCTAACATCAGGTACTCACCACTAATCTTTAACAATCAATGACATAAGGCTGATAGCTTCTCTGAGCCTTCTCAAAGTGAGATTCCTTTGGTGATTTAGGCGAGCATTCCTGCATAAAAGGTTAACTTTAATTAACAAAATAATCTCTGGATTGTTAATGTGTAGCCAATTTAACCTTCCAATATCACTTTCTTTTTTTTTTAAATTTAGCCCTAATATATAAAAGTAATTTCAATTTAATTTTTCTAGTATATAAGATGGTGGTGAAACCTGCAATGCTTAATGGTGCCGAATGTTGGCTATTAAAAGAGAAGCATAATACTAAGTTAACTATTGCAGAGATGAGAATGCTCAGGTGGATAAGTATCTCCACCCTTAAAGATAGGATACAGATTGAGCATATATATGCTCAGTTGAAGATAAGATTAGACAGTCGCCTTATATGATTTGGTCACATAAAACGATGGTCTTCCGATGACCGGGTTAGAAAAGTAAAGGTATTATATTGGACTTATATTAAGAAAGGTAGAGGTAAATTTAAAAAGACTTAGTTAGAAAATATTAAAAATGATCTTTCTTTATTAGATTTAAATGAGAATTTGATTTTTAACAGGACAATGGAGAAAAATGATTATATAGCCGACCCGATGTAGTGGGACAAAGGCTTGATGTTGTTGTAGTTGTTCTTGTAGTTATAAAATTGATCTAAGTTCAAGTTCAGTGATGGATCAATTTATATAATTAAGAGATAAAATTAGAGAAATGTAATACTCTTAAGATTTCGAAAACTATTTTGAAGTTTTTAACTTTGAAAGAAAAAATGTAAAATGGAGAGCAATGAACTAGTTAGTGAAATCACCTCTCAAGAAACTTGGCTTTTCTTTCAAGTCCCACTGTAACATTATTCAGCCTTTTCACATGGCCTCGGAGCTTGCGGACAGCTTGAAGGCCTTCTTCAGTAGTACATACTCTCTTCAAGAGTTGGCAACTAATTAAAAATCCTTCACTTTTGTTCCTAAAGAAATGAGTAGAATAAATGATATTGCTGCATAGTATAATAAAAAGAAACTAAAGACATTATAATGATGGCTGTTAACCATTGTTTATTGTGAAATGAATAACATCTTAAGACTGAGTGAAAGATGGTAAAGTACCTCAACAATTCTTGAAAGAGTATCTCGATAGATCGAGGAGTATTGATCAGAATCTGGGAAAGATGTTTATGGCGAGCGATATTTCTTAGAGTGGATAGCACATGCTTCAAAACCTCTTGATCTGGAATCCCTCGGTTGAGGAGCTGAATTTGCTTTAGTAAAATGTCAATAGCACCAGCATCCACCAATGTTTCACAACATTTCTGAGAAAGTTCAGTTGCTATGTCTGCAAAAAGTGAAGGAAACAAAAAGTTAAAAGGTGGATGTACATGGCAGTAAAATTGCATTTTTTATAGTCCAATGATCTTCCCAAAGCTTCTGCACACTAAGGCTTCGTTTGGGATGACTTCCTTACTGTTTCTTAAAGTAATTTTCTAATATAAAATTTTAATTTTTAAGCTAAAAATCTTTTTTAAGAAGTAATAAAAAAGTCATCCCAAACGAAGCCTAAAAGGAGGTTTGATATTATTTTTTATGTTCTTTTTTTAAAATAAAATTTAAAAAAAGTATTTGATGGCATAAATATATATCATTTTTATTTTTATTGAATCTTATATAATCTAATGTATTTAGTGATTTCAAATAGAGCTGATGGGACACATGGTTCCAATGTAATGCTTGAAAAAAAAATCATATTTTGAAAATAATAAAAACTTCTAAAAATAATTTTAAATATTTTAAAAAACAATTTGATTTGTTATTTAAAATAAAAAAATGAAATCACTTACAAGACACTAATGAAAAAGTATGTTTTTTCAAAAATTTTAAAATAAAAACAAAGATTGATCCAAAACAGACCAAAAATTCAAACCAAAAGAAACTTGTTGCAGCAATAAGAAGAATCACTAGTACAACAAACGCTAAATTGCACTTCATACCTTAAAGAAAACAAAACAGAATATTTTAGATAACTGTAAAGAGAAAAATAGTTTCTAAAACCAGTTATGACAATTAAGCATCAAATAATCTATGAAGATTAGCTAGAAAAAGAGAAATATATAGAAATTTGGCGGGTGAAGAAAAGCTCACCAAGAGTAGCACAAGTGTGCCGGATATTACTTATACTTTTGTGCCCAAGCAGCTCTGAAAGCGCAACGATTAATCTATTAATTAGTCGCATTTCATCGTTCACATTAGTAGCAGAAAGCTTCATTCTACGTCGAAGGTTAAGCAGCTGAGGCCTGGAATGTTTTCTTGCTAGATAGCCCTTCCAACAAGACTGAAAAAGGGGACAATAAAATAACTATGATATGAATAGAGATGTAAGGGGGAAATTTGACATATATTGAAGCATGCAAAATGATGATAAATAATAGCTTGAAGGATTGAGATGGTAAGCTATAAATGAAATCAGTCTGAAATTTGCAATCAGACCCGAAGCTTAAGGCAACAGGGGATCATATGCACCAATTGCAGTAAACATGATTATCATCCTATATGGCAAGCAGAAATATCTTTTTTGAGAAAGTAGCAAACAAGAATTTCATGTCTACCACAGGTCCACAATAATCATAATCATGATAATCACCAGATGCTTCATCCAACCATGTGAAGTTCAGCCTTCCACCATTTAATCCCGGAGATATCATCTTTTATCAGCAGCAAGAGAGAAGATATCTGATAGCAAATACTTGAGTTCACAAGTAACCCTAAGGGAAATATTTGAGTTCGCAAGCAAAACTAACCATAATTGACGAAAACAGGGAACAAAACTGTTGTTTGCAGCAGAAAAATCAGCAACGAACAACAGATTTCTTGGGGAAAATAGTAGAAAGTAGGAGAAAACGAAGGATTCCACTAGTAGATGCAGGTAAACAACAAAAGATACACGTTTCTTCAATTCGAGAGGAAGAATCAACTCTCTGATTCTCAAGTAGATATAAACATACTCTGATACAATGATCAGAGATGGACAAACCAAAACCCTTAAGCAGCAAAGGTAAAGAAGGATCAACTCAAGTTCAATCAACAAACAACCAGAATAATTCAATACCGCAGATGAAATAGTTAAAAGAAAATTATAACCAAAACATAAACTTACTTGAATTAATACAATATCATGTTTGTTTCGAGCAGCTTTCTGTCGAGCTATCCAGCCACGAACATAAGCCTGAATAATTAACGCAGATGTTTTGCGATATAAGATATTTCTCCACCATCTCTGCAGCAAAACAAAACAAGCACATGCAAGCAATTTAAAACTAACAAACATAACTGCAAAAATAAAGGGTGTACATAGAACAAGATGGATACACAAAAATTATTTTATCTTGATAAGATATAAGGAAGGCTTCGTTTGTGACGACTTTCTTAATGCTTTTTAAAACGACTTTTTAATAAAAAAATAATTTTTACTAAAAAGCAGCTTTAATAAACAGGGAAAAAGTTATCCCAAACAAAACTTAAACCTAAAACCCACCTGGATCTTGAGAATACAACACTTTTTTTTAGCAGCAGTCTCACGAGTAATCCAACCACGAATACAAGCCTGAATAGCAAGAACAGAACTCTTCTTCAATCTGTTAAGATAGATATTTCTCCATAATCTCTGCAATAAAAGAATAAAACAAAAATATACACATACTTAAAAATTTAAAATACAACTAACTGAAAGCGAGAATTGATAGAATAAATAGCCTACCTGAATCATATAAATGTTTTGCATTCTCTTAGCGGCAGCCCTTCTTGCAATCCAGCCACGAACAAAAGACTGAATTGAGATGACCGCATGAATCCTGGACTTATGCAATAATAGTCGCTTCCACCATCTTTGCAGTTTTATAACGGATCCAATGAGTATTCTCAACTCAAAGTTGTTTATAAAACCATCATTAATTACACCGTAAGATCTTCTATGTACCATGCTAAATCGAAGGTTAGAAGCACCTGAAAATCCCAAAGGAAATTTGAAGGAACAAACAAGTGTCGTATTGTCTTCTATGAAAAGTATTTTGCCTTAATATTGATAAATGATTTGCCTTAAAAATGGAATTTTTTTAAAGAATCCCTATAATTTTCCATTTTGATGAAAAATAATGCGACCAATTTTTTGAACAGATTTTCAGGTTCATTTCTATTTCTCTCTATAATTTTACTTTCAAGAATACAAACAAAAGAGAAAAAAAAACCACTAAATATTGACAACATTGTCAGGACATAAGTGTGGTTTCATGGTTTAAGACTCACAAGAAAATTCCACATCCCATCCAAACTATATATAAGATAATCCAAAATACTTAAAATGGCTGATTTCACATTAAAAAATAAACAAATCAAAACTTACTAAAATATTTACACAATGAACAATAATGCCTAGGTTAATACTCAAACACTATGAGTGGCTCAAAAGGCCAGCAATAAACAGGCTTTTGAACCTACTTATTTCCAGCGAAAAAATTTATCAAGGAAAAAAAAACTTGTTCACTAACTGGCAGAACATATTTATCATCTTGACCAGTTTCTTGATTTAATCTTCAAGCAGGCAGTTAACCGGAAAAGACCTATTGATCTTATTTATTAATACTTTTCAACTACCATCCAAACAACTAAAAAATATTCTTTTTATATTGTCATTCCTTCTGCATTGCATTTCTTTTACAGCCAACCAAAGAGTCCCTAAAAGAAAAGTACTACAGAGGTCTTCAGTGTGTTAAATTATAATTTTTTAGAATTATTAAATAAATTTATCAGAGAATTTAAAATTTTAAGAACCATTTAAATAACTTCATACCTAATATACGCCTTTTGGCCAAATTGCAACGAACAAATGCTTGTAAAATTGACGCGGCAGATTTCAGCTGAAGGTATTTTCTTCTTTCTATCAAACCACGCCATCGTATTTGAATGTGTTTAACCTTATGAATGATCGCTGGCACAAAACACTAGTATCAAAGAACTACAATAAAGTAATATGATTCTCACTGCTGATTAACTGAAATCACGATTATTCTAGGTAAATGTCTTTGTCGAAGTAAGAAAAAAGCCATCTGGAACTGATACTAATTTAAACACACCACTTTCATGAGATATCAAAGGCAGGGTGACCAAATGCTCGAAAACAATTATCAGATCAATAGAAACCAAGAAATTTCTTCTAGAAAACTATAAACATATATGATTTGCATGTCATCATAAAAATACAAAGTTTAACCAACACATTGAAGTTTTAGTAGGTATGTAATAACATTGTGCATAATATACTTAAAAAAATCAACTACACTGGCTTCAAAAATAAACCATAGACTGCCTTTCCTTCAATTTTAAAAAAAACATCCTTGATTTCTGTACCAGATATTCCTCGTGACAAAAAATAACTTTGAAGTAACTAAGTTTTTTACTTTCCTCTGAGCCTATCGAGGGGCCATGCAGTACTGATTTGGCGTTAACTTCACATGATTATCCAATTTTGCTGGTAGAAGCCCCAATATTCAGAAACAACTTACTAATTGGCAAAAGCCAAAACCCTATGTGACCATCAAATCAGTTGAATTTTAACGATAGTATAGCTAGAAGAGAAAGAAACATACAAAAGTATAACTTAGGAAGAAAAAGGATACCAAAAAATTATATCTTGGGAAGCCAACTTAATTACTTGATAGTTAAAACTGCACAGTACTGTAGGAGACCAGCATGCATAAATTGTAAGAATGTGAGAAGTGCAATTATCTGGTCGAAGCTAATTTCTGCCTAATATAGAAGGAAGGTTATCGCTTACTAGAAGTTGGTTGGGATATTATAGATAGAAATTTGAAGTAGAAGATTAAACAACAAGAAAATGCAAATATTGCAAAGATGAACAGTAAGAAAAGCGCAAAGAAGGCAGTAAAACAAAATTAACCGCAAAAGTGACATTATCACATCCTTGCATCAAGCTAGGATTTAAAAAAACAGGAGTTCTAACGAAAAGAAAAAATTTTACAACAAATAAACTAAACATTTGGCAGAGGTACCTTCAGGTGAATATGTGCCAAAATCTTCTTTATTATGTGGAAAAAACAACTCTGTCAAATTATTTCTAGATCTTGAAGAATCACTATGCAAATGCAACAGCCGAGAAATTGATGAGCGTCTAGGCATTGAGCTCTGACAGGCTTGCTGTGAAAATCTAAATGAATCACTATCCTACAGAACATTAAATGTGAAATGAGCCAATTGTATCCAACTGAAACAAAATTAAAAGTCAAGATAATGCATTACCAATTTATCAGCGTTTATTAATTGTGATGCGAGGAAAACAAAAAGAATCAATGCACTTCGTTCATCAAAATAAGGATCCTCATCGAATATTTCACATGGATGCAATACCTATTGAGCATAAATTGAAAATTAGCAGCAATGCACACAAGAAAAACTGTATAACAAACTAAAAATATTGTAAGTAAAAGCTTTCGGTTCAACCTCAGGAGGGTTTCTCAGCATCGCAGTCACAATTTGGACAAAAGCAATGCCAAGAAGAGTAGGAGGGAGGCAATCAAAACGCCTAATCCTCTCATCATTGTACTCATCCTCATTTTCCTAAAAAAATTAAATAATAATTACATAGATTAAAAAGATAATAAACATTCCTAGGCGCAACAACTAGAAACTCTCCAACCTTTTCAAAAAGTAGCTTATAGATGTCATTTCCAAAATAAAATTTGACCAAACAGGTCAAAGCCCTCCCATCAGTTAGAGAAGAAAAGCTATGGACTTCAATGTTTTGTGTAACACAAACTTCCTGCAAAAAAAAGCAGCACACTAAATTTTTAAAAATGAATCATAAGTAAAAATGTAAATTGCTCTCACAGTATGATTACGTCTTGCAATGATCAATATTTTCAATGTAAATAAAATGTGGTCACATCTCTACACAAACACAAGCCTAGGCAAACACTTCATATTAAAAAAATTATGGCGTGAGCAGATTGCCTTGATTGAAAAGATGAGTGCTAATACTTAAAACATAGTAAATATATTATTTTTTGTGATGATAATTTGACATGAAGAGATATAAAAACGTCAAAAGTTGAAAAAACAAGTATGCTTTGAAAAGAAAAAGTTAGACCACATTTAGTTATTCCTAGGCCATCCATGCTACAAATTAAAATGGTTAATTCTGTTTCAAAATATTCTCTTTACCAAAAAATTTAAATCGGAATCCAATCAAACTCAAAAATTCATAATTTTCCCTTCATGCTTTTAAAAAATCTTAATCATATTTACAATCAGTTCATAAATCATAAAGATATTTTTTTAGCTCCTCATTTTACTCTAACTAGTGCTTAAGATGGCACCTAGTGCCTCGAGCATTCATCTATATCACCAAGCATTTTGGATAACAATGTATGCATAGAGATGGATTTTCTCCTAAAGTAGAATGATCATTCTGAAAATTTAAATTTTGCATTTATTGCTTTACATAGACTCCAAAATCAAGTTCATGTTGCTGATTATGGTCTACAATAAAAGAATATTTATTGATTAAGCTTCATCAATTTCCATTATAAATTAAAATGTATTTCACCTTAAACATTCAAATATACTCTAAATATCATCAACAATCCATGTATTCGATTCCAAATCAATTAAAAATTCATATAGGTGGAAATCATAATTATATTCACATACAATCAATTATCCTATGGATATACAAGCCTAGAAAGAGTTGTCATTGGAAAATACAAGAGTATAAAGATATATTTTTATCTTTTTTTTTTTTCTAATCTCCTAATTTAGGATGTTGTTCTCTTTTATCATCTTCCTTTATACTTTTTTATGCTCCTCTACAAGCACAAATATTTAAGCACTAACACAAGTATTTTCAATTTCAACGTTGTATCAAGCCCAATATTAACTCACCCCCTTCCCCTCTCCTACTTTCCTCTTCTTTTAATAAATCCTAGCCATCTTGCTCCCTCTCTCCTCCATATGCTTAATGTGCTCCCTACTTGACTTGCTTGCTGCATTTATACATTCATTGTGCTTGCAAGTAATTGAGCTCACCCAAGGTTGTGATATTCCAATCACATTTTCATCACATTCACTCCCCGTGATAATTGCACCCAATTTGTCTCTCTCTTGCCATGCCCTCCCGAACGTCATACTCTTTTGCACACTCAAAATGTTTGTGTTACACCAAAAGGAGGACGGGAGCCAGCCAGCAGGCCCAGACCAGCCGAACCCAGCAAAATTGCTGGGCGGGAACCAAAGTAGCAGCAAGGAGGGGGTTCGGCCCCCCTTGTGGGGTCCAAGAAAGTTAATATTCACTACATAAGAAAGGAAAATAATTATGAAGGTTTTTATGCTGCTAATTGATTAGGAAGCTTTCCTAAATTATGTTTAGGCTAATTATGAAGGGCCTAATTATTTAAGAAGGTTTCCTAAATTATATTTTTGTTGATTATGAAGGTTCTATTTATATTATTGTGTTCTAGGGCTATTTAAGGGGGAATTGTCTAGAGTTCAGTTTATTCTATTGTTGAGTTGTATATTCCTAGTATTGTTGTGAGTTCCTAGCGACATCTAGTGTTTGGGGGAGAGTTGATCTACCTTTTAAATAGTAGATGAATTGTATATTGCCTTATTATCGAAGAGATAATCCAAAAAAAACCCTATCTTGGTTTTTCTATGTTTTTCTTCTATTTTACTTGCTATTTTTGCTTCCAAGATGTATCAAATTGGTATCAGAGCCAAGATCCGAGTATCTATGGTAGGAAGAAAGGTGTGTTGGAATGAGTGATCAGACAGTTGAAATCTAATTTCGAAGAAAAATTTTCATATTTCAAAATTCAAATTTCAACAGTTCATTAGAAGATTGATGTGAAGTTTGCCATCATGGAGGAGATGATGAGGAAGATGCTTGAGGTTCAAACCAAAACGACATTGTCGGAGACGAGGAGAGCCGTCGACGGCCAAGGGAGTGGGGGAAACCCTAATCTGATAAGCAGAGGGGAAGATCATGAGGTGGAGATTTTAGAGGGAGAAGAGAGAATGCCTCCCCTAGAGCCTATTTCTAGGGAGGAGACGAGTAGAGGGTATGTGGAGAGGTGAGAGGGTATTGGGTATAAGTGAAGGGGCGCTGAATTTGAAAGGAGAGGGGCTGATTATGACCGAAGGGGTTCTGAATTTAAAAGGAGGAGGGGGATTTTGGCAAAGGGCTTGAATTCGAGCGTAGAAGGGATGATTTTGATTTATACGGATTTATCTCTATTAAATATATCTTTCACCGCACAAGTTTGAATATGTTATAGATTTGATCATTTTGAACAATTTGATATGATTTTATTGCATTTTAAATGAAGTATTGAATGATATCAAATGTTATTTAGGAGGGTTTTCTAAATTATGTTTATGCTAATTAGGAAGGTTCTATTTATGTTATTATATTCTAGGGCTATTTAAAGGGAAATTGTCAAAAAAAAAAAAGGGAATTGTCTAGGGTTTAGTTTTTGCTATTGTTGAGTTTTATGTTCGTAGTACTCTTGTGAGTTCCTAGCATCATCTAGGACTTCTGCGAGAGCTAATCTACCTCTCGAATAGAAAATCAATTGTATCGTGTTTTATTATTGGAGAGATAATCTAAAAGAAAAGCAACGCTATCTTAGTGTTCCTACATTTTTCCTTTCTTTTACTTGCTATTTTCGCTTCCAAGACGTATCAGTTTGTTTCTTACACTCATTTTTACAATCACTAGCAACATTTTATCATTAGCTAAACTCTAGGATGTAACAATCTCGGGATGCATAACTTTTGTTATCTAAATTACCTCTTTGACCACCTCTCTTTATCTTCTTAAATGACGTAATGGCTTCTCACTCTTATTTTAACGAGTCAAAAAGCCTAATTCACAATCAATACGAGCATTAAATTCCATTGTACCAATTATTTACCATGCTTTAGGACCATACCTTCCTAGTTGATCCTTATAACAAATTTCATTGATGATAGACTCCCTCTGTCTTGATATTATGACTAATATCTCTTGAATCATTCATGTCATAGAATTCTTTCTCCCCAACCTCCTACTCTAATTAATCAACTTTGGTCATTAGTTTTAAAGGTGGTTGGTAGCATGGTTTTGAAAATCGGATTGGACTGGCCAGCTCGACCTGTTCAACTATGAACCGGTCATATGGTTGGTTCAGTCCGTCTTAAAAATCAGCCCAACATCCAACCATGGTTTAAAATTGCGCAATATGAGGCTTGCCTTGAAGCCCGCCTTTGCGCAATTCCAGTAAAAAACGCCTCGAGTTTTTTTTATTAGGCTTGCGCCTGAACTTGGTTGAGGCCCGCCTCGCCTCACTGGCATGAGGCTTACGCCTCACGCTAGATATATTAAAACTTATATAAATCTTGAAGTAAATGCCCGACATTGGACTCTATAGGAGAGGAGGTAGGGGAGAGAGCAGTTCATCATAATGATGATTCAAATGAAGAACCCCTTAGTGATGACAATGCTGATGAATTATGAGTTCTTATGTGATATTTCATTGCTATTTATTTTTGGAAATTGAAATTATATTTTAATGAAAATAATACTGAGATTTGGGAAAGATAGAATTTTGAGTTGAATTATATTTCATGTTGTCTTATTATTGGGATATTTTGATTTCACTTCATATCTTATGCTTTTTTATGTTTTATATTATTCATTCATTAGTATATAAAAAATTTATCATTTTATGTTTACGCAATCTTTTGATTTTGAGGCTTACGCCTCAAAACGCCTTGAGGCTTACGCCTCGCCTCACGAATGAAAAACGCCTCAATACCCGAATACGCAATTTTAAACATTGCATCCAACAAATGAGCTATTAAATGAACAACATTAGAAAATGGGGGGAGAGTTTGGTTGTTGAAAAGGGAATTCAAAGGCTGAAGGTGTAGGAGCTGGTGAAATGGAAAAGAGCCGATATCTAAAAACCCATTCAAAATTAAAGAAATTTACTAAATAGGAACTAAGCTATAAAGTGGTTAACTAATCTCTAGATTCTCTCCTGAAACACCGTCTCCCCTTAAGATAAGAAGAAGAAATTAGTGGGAAGAACAACCTAGTGGTTCCATTGATTCTTTCCACTTGAATGCCTTATTTATCCTTCCATGGTCAACCCCATCTTTCTTATAAATTTAAAATTGCAACTTTGCAATTTAAGTGCCTCCTCAATTTATATTTGCAAATTTATTCTTTTAAGATTAATTTTTTGCAAAAATTCTTGACAGCCTTATGGATCATCTGTTAGGCCCCAAAAATTCTAGGTACGTGAAAGACACATTAATATAAGTACTCATATGAAATACAGGAAAACTATGCGAGGGGGGAGGTGATCAGTCAAAATTGATAAGTGAGTTTTCATTGAACTACCTGGATCCAGTGAAGAAGCAGGTTCATTTCATTAATAGAATTGTACTTCAAGTGTTCCTGACCATAAGAACAGAGAAGTGAGTGTTCCTTGTTTAAAATTAAAAGAAACTAAAAAAATAATGAGAAAATTAGCTAGTATTGAACTTTGAAAGGATTAAAAACATATGAGATACTAAGAGAGAATAGGTTAACGCAATATCCAACAAAAGCAGAATATACCAAGAAGGGATGCGTTTCAAGAACTTCATGCAAGTTTTTAAAGTGAGCTCATTACGCTGAAAAATTATTAGTTTTAATAGCAAAATAGCAGTTGTAGTGGTAGCTGACAAAACATGTTAAGTGGCTAATTTCAAGAAGAAAGAATTACCGCATCAGATCCCTTGATCTTTGTAATCTCCTTGAACAATGAAGTTCTGTTGATGAGCAATGGTACCTACAGGTAAGTAATGATCTAAGAATTTATGTATTAAACAAAATGAAAAAAGCAAATTCTAATCAAACCAGTCATGCATGGGACAACACTCATGCAAAAGTATTTAATGATATATAGTTTATTTGGTTGATGAGGAGATGCTGATGGCATTTGTCAACAAGTCAAAAAAGAAAATAAAAATCCAAAAAGAAAATAAAACCTTATAAAACACAAAAAAAAAAAACAAAGGGGAGTTTGAAAAGTTCAATGCACATTAATCACTCATACATCTCCTAAGTGAAAAAAAAACTAAAAGAATAAAAGTACAATCGTCATAAGAAGCCCTTCATGATTAATAGTTTTTATGAATATATTCCAGAATGTGATAACAAAAACTCAGTAATGTCAGGTTTGATGTTTGAAAATTTAGAACAGAGAATCCTAATTCAGTAAAATAAATACGTAAAATGTAATACAATTAAAACCATGTTTAGTAATTTGTTTTAGAAAATCAATTTATAAACCTAATAAACACAGACCATACATATATAGAATGTACAACTGAAAAAGTTAACAAGAGAAAAAAAAAATAAATCAAGAAAAAAAAAGACTTCCAAAAACAAACCTGTAAGTGGACAAACACGTTCCACAGAATGGAACAAGTAAGCTCCTTATCTCCATTGGCAATATCTGCTGCAGAAACCCTAACACCATCTGAATCAGACATCGGGACACCAGAATCTTTGAGATACTGCATTACTGTAGTACAATTTTGCAATTTCTTTTTAGGGGTATCAGACGGAGAGACTACTTTCTGCATAGAACAGATAGAAACAATTAGAACAACAACAAAAAGTTCAAGTACAAAGAGGCTAGCAGAAAAACAATTATTGTTAAAGATCCTTACTGAGAGTATTGTTTCATTGCACTGTAAAAGTTGAACCACTCTACACAGAAATATGCCATCCTGAAGATCTTCAAATATGTTTTTTACTGTGAATTCACATTCACAAAGGGAGGACTATAACAAAAGCACAAAAACTTTTATTATCCCTCGAAAAGAAAATGCATGCTAAGTAAGCAAACACAATAATACATCAACTGCAAAATAGGTACAAATTTAATACTTTTGAAAACAAGAAGTAGCTGGTATTACCTGTTTATAATTGACCTTACATCCCAAGGTCGCAAGATGGGCAAGAAGATCACCTTCTCCATGCATTGAATCCATCAAGAACTCTGAAAGCATGAATTAGAAGCAACAGAGAGAGCAATGGCTTAAACGATTGAAAAAAATAGTCCAAGGCAAGATATTCAAAGCAATAATGGAAATTATGTACTAACCATGTATAATTTGCCGGCTTGATTTAATATGGGACTGACGAGTGAATAAAAGCGGAGAGCCTCCATCTATGCTATCAATTCCATGTTTAATAGGAAGGCTACTCTCACATTTTGCTTTATCAAGGGAAATTGCAAGTAACAAGAATCTTTTCAAAATTACACTTCCTAAAGCCTCATAATAACCAGGCCTGTAAAGGCCGCCAACCAACTTATTCAAAGCATGTGTTCTAGCAATACCCGCATGAGCAAGAAAGTGTTTCTCTGTGAATTCTTTGAGAAAGTGTTCATCTTGATCTCCATTATTAAGCAATAAAGAGTCACCTCCAAAAAGAATATGAAACCCAATCTGCAGCCACAAAGGATTATAGCTCATAAGTACTTTGATTGCCTTGTCTCTGACAGCTAGATCAGTAACTAGCGGACAATGTGGTTTCATCTTCAATCTCCCTTCGTCAATATTCTGTAAAAAGTATAGATATTATATTTGCATCCAAGGTTATCAATTCTCATCAGCCAATGAAAATTAAATCATGAATTAGTGATATGATACAATGCAACAATTGTACCGTAAACTTCTTGGCATAACACCCCACATAAAAAGTATTTTTAAATAGGTTAAATGTCAAATCCTTGCATTGAGGATGTATTCAATAATTATGCAACTATGCAAGGTATTGTGGTGCAAAACCTTAAGTAAAATAAAGCTAAGCTCTTAATTATCGAGGCACCTTTTGTTATAACAACAAAAATTTTATTAAAAACTTCTTGGCATAACACCCCACATAAAAAGTATTTTTAAATAGGTAAAATGTCAAATCCTTGCGTTGAGGATGTATTCAATAATTATGCAACTATGCAAGGCATTGTGGTGCAAAACCTTAAGTAAAATAAAGCTAAGCTCTTAATTATCAAGGCACCTTTTGTTATAACAACAGAAATTTTATTAAAAACTTCGAAGTTAAGAGTGTTCGTGTAAGAGCACTATTAGGATAGTTGACCTCCTAATAAGTTACTATTATGCTGGCCCACGGGCGGCCAGCATAACCAATTGAACCTGTCCTTACTGGACTGGTTTTGGTCCACAGGAAGAGGACCCAAGGGGGGTGGAAATAAGGAGAGAGGGGGGTTGCTAAGTAGATAGGACTCACACATTAATTAAGCATTGTATTGGAGGGAAATTTCTTAGGGGCTATTTAGGGATTAAACTTTTATCCTTTTGCTTTAATTTACCTTGTCTTGCAAGGATTAGGGTTATCTTGAATTTGAATATGAAATTTTGGATCATTGTGTTTATTTTGGATGCTAGTCTTTGGCTAGAGGTTGGGAGAGTTGAATCTTCCTCTTGAATTGAAGATTCTTGTATCTTGTTTTGTTTTTCTTCTTCTTTGGTTGAATAGAAGATATTTCCTTGCTATTTTTTCTCCACAACTTTGGAATTTCTCTGAAATTCAGTAAAATTCTGCACTTGGGGTAGTTGTTTTCTATCAGTTACCTCAATGGGACATAATCATAAGGCCGCCAAAGCAAACCATATCTCGATAGTTAAGAGTTTGGGGTATTATAAATGGTATCAAAGCAATACACTAGCAAGAAGATGGAAACTCTAACTTAGGATCCTCTTTGCTAGGTGAATATGATTTTGGGCTACGAAAACTAATGAGGATATTAATTATTTAAGTAAGAGAGATCGTGAAACCCCTTAAGCAAAATGAAGCTTATAGTTTGGGGTCTTAGCTCCCACTATAGAAGAGAGAGTTTGATTGCACTAATTGTTAATTGTTAACTTCTAACAATTGCAATTAAATTCACTCAACACCCAAAAATAATAATAATAATAATAATAATAATTTGGCAACTGAACGAACAATGTTTCCTCAAAATAATTAAAAAATTGATTACATGTTCACGTTAAAATGCATGGTTATGTGCCCAAAACTCACACACATAAGGGTTGGGGCAAACAAAAAAAATTAAAATAAAATAGATCAACAAACACTGTGCCACAATAGAATGCTCCCCTCTAGTAATGATGAACCATTAGATGTAGTAACTTTTGTTAGCTTTATACAATAGCCTGAGAAGCTTGATTTTTCCCAGATTTATAAATATTTCAGAACAAAAATATTTTTTTATAAATATTTCAGAAACTTGTGATGCTCTCTTCTAAAAAGTCTCGCATAAATGGAAATCAACAATTGTGGCATATTGACTCATCCGTAGCCAGGAATAGGCTACACAAGTAGCCACCTTTTAGCATAATGCAAGCAAACTTTTTGTTGTTGTTCTAATTGTTTATGTTTGTATTTTCTACTAAAAAAAATCAGCATCTTTCACCTGATTAAACACCACAATAAACTTCAAAAATATAATGTCATAAAAGTTATTGATCGATATGTTTATTAAACTTCAATTATTTATATATGATCATTCATCAAACATAATAGTAACAACTATTTGACTCCAAATCCTCTTAATTTCCTCAACGTCTCTCTCAGTGTTTGTTAACTCCTTCAAAATCAATGTCCTCAAATTATACATGGATAAAAGTTTCAACCTTCGCCCATAGGCTCCAATTGACTGGATCATGTTGTAGTAAGAATGCAAGTTTGTAATGATAAACAAGATAGCATTCTCATAAAAAAAATCTACCTATATTCGTGCTTTCCCAACATTCTTTGGGATCAATTTTTATGATGCAAAAGGCCTATCTTCTTGTTTATCTTCTATAATGTTCGTCATGTATTGATCCATGAGATCCCCTACATGACCTTTGTTGCAATGAGGCGGAAGAATCCCTACCTCTATGCTCACTCCCATAGTACAAACCAACATCAACTTTATTACCAGACTATTTTTGTGTAATGTGCTTCGGCATTACTAACTTATTCATGTATATTTTGATCTCCTCTCCCACAATATCAGACACTTTAACATAAGGTACAACATTCTTGTGTAATTCAAATAAGCGCTCCTTCATCCTACTAACACCTCCCTTTATCACCTTCTCACAATAATTACATTTCAAATAGACACACGTCTTGTCACTGCCTACTACATCAACTTGACTGCTATGTTTTCATGCCAGGTCCATCTTATAACTTGTTTTCTACAATACTGTCAAAAATCTACAATAACAAGTTGAGAACAAAAATATTCAAACTAATAAAAATTCAATTTGATTTGAAGTTTGACATTTAAAAAAGAAATTAGAATTTGCTCATACTGAATTATTTATAAGAAAGAGAAATACAAAAAGTATTATTGAAAGATTGCTCATCCTGACTTATCATTTAATGATGCTGCATATAAGGCTAGTTTGTTATGATTAAGCATTTGAAAGTGCATGCATTGTGATAAGATAAACTCAGATCACAACAAAGTGCTTGCATTTTAATAAGTAATGCCTCGAACATAGGCACAATTTTTTCTTCACAAGTTTTCATAGTGGTTGCATTTATGTTCAAGAAGTTGACATGATTTAGGAGAGTTTTCATGATATCCATTTGTTTTGCATGTGATCACTTGCATGGATTATAATTTAGAACAAAACTTTCAATTTTATTCACACTTTGAGACATGCAATGCTTTGGGGTGCCGAATGTTGGCCATCAAAAGAGAAGCATAATTCTAAGTTAAGTGTTGCAGAGATGAGGATGCTCAAGTGGATGAGTGGTTTTACACTTAGAGATTATAAACGAAATGAGCATATACGTGAAAAGGTTGGAGTAGCGCCAATGGAAGATAAGATTAGAGAGAGATGCCTTAGATGGTTTGGTCACATAAAACGACGACCTTCCGATGACCCAGTTAGTAAAGTAGTGGTATTAGATTTGACTTATGTTAAGAAAGGTAGAGGCAGACCTAAAAAGAATTGGTTAGAAAATATTATAAATGATCTTTCTTTATTAGATTCAAATTTAGAATTGGACTTTTAACATGACACAATGGAGAAAAAAGATTCGTGTAGTCGACCCCACGTAGTGGGACAAAGGCTTGATGCTGTTGTTTGTATAAATTTTCTGTCTAATGCCTAATTCTCAAGAAAATGAAAATAGTATCATTTAATGCAAGAAAAAAACTGTTTTAAATGAATGTTTACATTACTATTCCTGATACATTCCTATTGTTGATTGACATGTAACTACAACTGATACTAGTTGTGCTGTTATTTTTTATTCTTTTGACAATTAGCATATACATGTTAAGTTTTTTATTCATTTAAGGGTAAGTCCCTGTTGAAGTGGACCAATTGATAAGAGTTGAAGTCTATATTGTAAGTATGTCTTTTATAAATGAGTGTATTTTTTGACAATTCAATTAGTATATACATTTTAAGTTTGTGTGAAGAAAATTATACTTGGATTACACTTAATTTTTCTTTTGATGAAATAAAATAAACGATAATGAAAATGTTTATATTTGATGTTATTTAATGACCTTAGAAGGCTTTGTGTTGTGAATATTGACACAAAAAAGAATAAATTCCTTTCAACTTAGATTGAGCGACAAAGGTTGGAGGATCGTAATTGGTGGGTGATGGAGATCGGAGGATTGTAATTCACAAGTGATGGAAGCCGGAAGAACAATAATCAGGGGTTTGAGAATCGAATGAGCTGATAAATATAGTCGTGTGACATAGGTTAGAAGACCATAATCTAGCGACGGAGGTCGGAGGACCGTAGTGCTAGAAAGTTATTTTTTATATCAATTTTTAAAAAAGCCTTTATCAAAACAGTTTTATAACACCTTATTAAAAAAAAAAAAAAGTTGTTCCAAGCCAACCCTAAAACTTTGTCTGTGGCAATTTTTTAATTATTTTTAAGTAGAAAAAACAGCCAAAGAACAGTATTTGTTTGGATAATAAATTTTTTAATGCTTTACTAAAAAAATTACTTTAAAAAGCTACTTCGAGAAAGCATAATAAAATTTATTTTAAGAAAAAAATTTGAACAAAAACACATAAAAGCATAAGCAGCCTCAAATGAAACTTACATATTGCTATCAAACAGCCCTTAAACGGAATATACGCTAATTTTCACCAAATAATGCCATATAATAATTCCAACTTGGAAAGTAAATGTCAATTTACCTTGCAAACCTGGGTCATCATCAACAAAACTTCATTGCAGCTTTTCGAGCTCATGTGAGACGTCATCCTCTCCAACATGTCATCTAAGCTGCATACCTTGCAAAGCGACTTTTTCAGCAAAGTCATTGGTTCCACCATGGACACGTTGACATCAATTCCCGCATGAGTTTGGACCCGCTGACGTTTCGGGCTTCTCCACTTTCTTCCAATTTCAACAATCCCACCATCCAAGCTCTCACGTTTCCCCTTTCCTTTTGAAAACGAACCCAATGGCTGACCATCAGCCGCCCAAGCTCCAACCTTACAGCCACAGTCCTTGGGGTTCTGTAGCAGGAAGTTAAGCCAGGCCGCTAGGGACCTCGCAAAGCTTTCCAATATCTTCCTACAGCGGACCTGCGCCTTACGGGACGACTGGGACTGCTCAAGCTCGAGTGCCTTCAGCCGCTGAGCCGTTTTTGAACGCGAAACGGTAGCGGTATTTGAAGAAGCGCGGTGCTGGAATGTGGAGTGCGGCGTGAATGACGTGGAAGTGCAGTGAGATAAATATGGCGTTTTCTTGGAAGCGGTAAAGAAAAGCGGGGAAGGAGAGGCGAGATTATGATTAGGGTTGGGATTTCTTGAGGTTGGCTTGGGTGTTTTCAGATTGGAGACGTCGCGAAATAAGTGAGAAGGGGTCGAGAAAGGCGGTCCAGGGGAGGCGTCAGCTCCCCGCTCTGGCTGCCGGCGGCGATCCATGGATC
The DNA here is from genome assembly GCA_022539455.1 of Dendrobium nobile. Classification (NCBI taxonomy): domain Eukaryota; kingdom Viridiplantae; phylum Streptophyta; class Magnoliopsida; order Asparagales; family Orchidaceae; genus Dendrobium; species Dendrobium nobile. The sequence continues at coordinate 33,135,760 of CM039720.1, read as the reverse complement.
GAAAGTCGAAACTATCGAGTGGCGAGTTTGAAACAAATGGCTTCTATTAGGATATACTTTTTGAATTCGACTGGGCGGGAAGAGACTTTGAAATAAAGTTTATTACTGGAATGGCATCCATTCGCGACTAGGTTTCCTCGGACCGAACCGGTTTGCTCAATGCTTCAAAACTTTAAATTTCTTAAGAAGTACAAAACATAAGGCAATGTTTATTTTCTGTTTAATTTCTTTGAAAATCACTTATTTTGCAAATTTAAAATAAAATATAGGGAGATTTATATTAATATTTATGTAATATTAAAGTTTTAGATGTTAAATATGTACATAGAATAGTATAGAGTGGTATGTATGTAAATATCCCTAAATTTTTTTTTTACAGTTAAGTTGAGTGTTGACATAGGGGTGCAATTAGGGTCAACGGGTCGTGTTCGGGTCGAATTCGAAACTGACCCGGCACTGTTCGGGTCAACCCGAACCCGACCTGTTTTTAAAAACGGGTCAGGTTTTCGAACCCGAACCCGACCCGACACAAATGACCCAAAGTTGACCTAAAATTGCTAATTTTCATGTCAAAATCGGGTCCAAAATGGGTCAAATATGAGTTTTCGTGTCACTTTCGGGTCAATTTCGGGTTACTGGGTCAACCCGAACCCGACCCGATTTTTAAAACAGGTTGATTTATTCACCCGAACCCGACCCATTTTAGGTTCGAGTTGACCCGAACCCGGATTTTTCCGGGTCGGGTTCGGGTCGTGTCAAAAATTGACACCCCTAAGTGTTGTAGAAATAATAATGCTGATAAATTTGTGATAAAATATGAAAGGATAAATTAGGGAATAATTATTGTAGATATATAGTTGGAGTGATATTTATTGAAGACGAAATAATTGAAAAAAACAAAATTCCCTTGAACATGTATAATGATGGATAGAAAATGAGGTAAATAAAATTTATATTAGGATTAGAAAAAAGAAGGGGTAGATCAAAAGTGACATGCATAGAAGTTATTCAAAATGATTTGCAAAAATTATTTTTAATACCTTAGGCTTCGTTTGGGACGGCTATTTCATTGCTTTGTAAAACGGAGTTTTAGTACAAAAATAAAAAAATTTGTATTAAAACTACATTTTAGAAAGCAATAAAAAAGCCGTCCCAAACGAAGCCTTAGTTAGCACTAGAAAAAGCTCATGTTAGTCAAATGTGTATTTCTATCATCTCACTATTAATATCCATTGATCTATATCCTGCAAGTGAATCCCTTTGTGAGCAGATCTCAGAACCTCTGTTTGGCAATACTGTAAGCAAAGCCACTTCATCTGAGATGAATTTTATCTCATAGCCCTTGATGATAAAGTATTGCTAAGGAATATCTCAGAATTTGATCAGCTTGTATATTAATAAAACATTCTACTAAAATGTTGAGAACTTCAAAAATTGATAGATGTTTAATATCTTCAATGTGTCCTCAACATCATTGTTTATTATCTCAACAAATGAGCATAGAAAGTCTTAAAGTTTGATACATAGCAACAATAAGTAATAGGCCAAACATACGTCTGCTAACATTACAGAAAAATACACAGTAAATATGTAGTAAATATGCAATTAATAAACAATTGATATATATCAAATACACAATGATGTTATATTGGCAATTTATCAAAAATATTTTTTTTATTACAAGTTCAACTTTGAATGCACATTCGATAAAAATAATTTTTCATACAAGTTCATACTGAATGCTCATTCGATGCACCATCAATACACAATAAATACGCAGTTTATACTAAATTCAAAAAAGAGTCGGAAATGAACAAAAATAACTCAACAGTTTGAAAGCTTTACAACCTAATTTTGAAAATGAAAGGCAGTCGATATGGAGTTGATACCAGTGAATACACAGTAAATACACAGTCGATACACAATTAATATGCAATTCATACATGGATAATACACATATAATACCTAGTTAATACTAAGTCAATAAAAAGCTCATTCACAGTCAATACAATCAATGCAATTTTTGCATGATGGTTTACATACGCCTGTTTGCAGTGCTGCAAGCGTCCAACCTGTGTACGCAAAATCAATTGTATATTTCATTTTTTTGACAGTGAATTTTGTTTGACGTTCATTGGAGAGTAACGGGATAACTTATAAAATGACAAATAAACATCCTAAATCCTAAAAACCCTAAACGTATCCCTAAAACATATTTTGAGAGATAAGCCAAAAAAAAGTATCTCTTTGAAGATGAACTGAAAGAGAATGACAGACTAATCTTGTTGGTGGATGATGAACTTAACACCTAAATGCAGTTAAACAATGAACTGTCTGGAATACCGAAGATGAAAGTGAACAATGAACGCTAAAGATGAAAAGTGAATGCAATGAGTCAAAGTGAACCAGCTCCGAGACTTTTGATGTTCCGCAAATTCAAAATTTTTACCTATGGATCAGGCCTCGGGGCCAAGTCGATCGGGCTGTCAAGAAAAAAATAAAATACGAAACTATATTGAATATCCACGTGTTATGATTTTATTGGAGTCCGGACACAGAGCTAGAGCTCGTACTCCGCACATAATAATTTCTCTGCACGAGTTGTGCCATCTGACAACATAACCTTCTCATAAACCTAATAGCTACATTTCATTAGACAAAAGGTGTCATTTTTTAGAAGAACCCATATGTCTGAATCTTTGCTTGCTGATGAAACTTAGAAAGAATTTATGTATATATCACATAATTATTATGTTTTTACGTCTCTAACACACTTTTATATTATGTCAACACACATGCATGAAAAATTGTATGTTAATTAAAAAAAGTAATATTAAAAGTAATTTTTCTTTGATTTAAAGATTTAAATGTTATATAAATAAATATAAAAATTTAGACATTAACTATATAAATATGCAGGAATTATGCGCTATAAAGGAGGAAGAATGGTGTGGAAAGCAAGATCAACTATAGTATTTAGTAGGATTGGAAAAATCATCCAAAGGAACAAAAACATCACCCATTGCAAATCTCACCAATTAACCTGTTCATTATAGGTGGTATGTATTTAATATTAAAGTTTTAGGTGTTAAATATGTAAATAAAATAATATAGAGTGGTATGTATGTAAATCTCCCTTTAATGTTTTGCTGGCTAGAAAGGTAAACTATGAACAAGAATGGCATCAAGAAAAGGCTTTTTAAACATATATTGGAAATTATTTTCTTTCCATAGTCATAGCAGACAAGTTTTCTGCAAGAATCATTCAATCTATCAATTGAATAGTAAAGAATAGCCATTTCCAGGCTTCTTTTGGATTTGACAAAAAAAAAATGCAAAGAAACTCACAAATTCTTCTATCTTCGAAGCGGCCAAGTTCTTCTATATCAATCTGCACTATGCATTGCTTATGAATTAGACATTGCTTTGAATTTTTCATCTTTGCAGCGCCTCTGATCCTTTATCATAGATCCAAACACTTCTAAAATTTCATCCAAACCCTCCATGTCATTTCCCAACGCCTTCAGTGCACAAACAATGCTCTCTACTGTAGATAAATACCCAGCCTTTGGCTGATGCCTCACATCACTGTACAGGCTCTCCTTCCTCTGATCCAGCTTCAAATGTGGCAAAAGCTTCAACCATGGATTCTCATAGTACATGCGCCTTGCCTTTGCCCAAGTCCCATCCAGCACAATCAAATGCTTGACTTCATGATCCACCTCTGCGGGCTCAATAGCATTTGAGCTTGGGAAGAGGAGCGCTGAGCCCGAAGGAATAACAAGATTAAACTCTTCAGAGTCTTTTAATTCCTCGCTGTTTTGCAGAGATTTCTTTCTCTGCAACTTCCTAACCATGAAACCATTTGAAATAGCAGCTTTTCCGACTGGATAGTTCACAATCCAACCAATATCAGGCTTTGCAGCTTTGTCTATTGCCACCATGATATATTTAGAAGAGTAGGTGACAGTATACTTAGAGAAGCTACTTGTAACCTCATCATCTATGGGTGTTTCACCAATCTGATCATTAATAGCTTGCGAAAGATTCAATTTTTCCTCCGATTCCGACATTCCTGGATGCAAACTTAACCTTTCGGTTTCAGACTGAAACCGATCAATAACAAAACCGCTTTGAATTGATGCCTCTAAATCAGTACAAATGACAGAACGTCTCAACGAGAAATCCAATCTTTCATCCCAACCCGGCATTTCATAGTGATTTCCAGCGATAGACGAAGAAGCACAATCTTGATTCGGTTCCAGAGGGCGAACGAGGAACTGAGCTTGGAAAATAACATCGGTCACGGGGACCACGCAGAGGTTCTTGAGACCGAGTCTTGCAACTCTAGAAGAATTCAGTGGGTGAGTCTTCTCCCGACTGTGCTGAAGGATGGTGACGGCGATAGAGTTGTCGAGCGGCGGCGACTTGAGGCGGTCGCAAAGGCAGATGCGCGCAGGCTTCGAGCAACAGTGGCAGAAGGGCCTTCGAGCAGTACCCTCGCTTCCCATGGCTTGAATGGTCAAGATTGGAGCTTTGGATGAGGAATGGAGGAATTGCGAAGAGGGAAAAACTGATAGAGCTTGAATGTGGTTGCGGATCTTGCCAGTATTTACTAGCTTTTATTTTATAAGTCATGGAGGATGAAAACCCTAAGCCCTGATTTTCAGGGCGTAACTACCTGAAGTAGGCGTAGCTGCATGAGGGTAGATCATCACCGTTGAATTTTGGTTAGTATTGTTCATTGCGTCGTTGGCAAGCTCGCAAGATGCTGCCTTAAGAGAAACTTCAATCAAATGTCATTCGTGTGAAGGGGTGTCAATTTTTGGAAAAATTATTGCGTCCTCCCACCTGACGTAGAGATGCATCCTCCCACCGCCAAAAAATTTGATTTTTGCTCGGTATTGCTAGGTATTATTTGGTAATAACAAGGAATATCATCATGTGAAGACCAATACCGAGCTATACCGAGCAATACAAAAAAATACCTAGTTTTTCTTAGAGAAAACTCGGTATGTGCTCGGTATTGCTCGGTATTGCTCGGTATAGCTCGGTATAACTCGGTATTGTTCTTCACATGATGATATTCCTCGTTATTACCAAATAATACCTAGCAATACCGAGCAAAAACCGAGTTTTGGGGCGGTGGGAGGATGCATCTCTACGTCAGGTGGGAGGACGCAATAATTTTTCCAATTTTTGACACGACCCTAAAGACAATTCGAATTTGATCGGGAAAAATTCGGATTTGGGTTAACCCGGACCCGAAACGGGTCGGATTTGGGTTCAACAAATCAACCCATTTTAAAAATAGGGTCAAGTTCGGGTTGACCCAGCAACTCGAAAATGACCCGAAATTGACACGAACACTCTTAATTGATTCGAAAACCCGAGATTGACCCGATTTCGACCCGAAAATCGAAGATTGACCAGATTTTGACCTGAAAACTATCAATTTTAGGTCGACTTCGGGTCATTCGTGTCGGGTCGGGTTGACCCGGATCCTCATCGGGTCGGGTTCAGGTTGACCAAACAGTGTCAGGTAAGTTCCGGGTTCGACCCGAACCCGACCCGTTGACCCGAATTGACACCCCTATTCGTGTGTTTATACCACTCGAATGATTAATAAATAAAAAATTATGTTTTATCTTTATTATGAACAGTGCGACGTCAAATTAATTTTTATATTTTATAAAAATACAATCTATTTTTTTGTTTAAAATACATAAAAATATATGCACAATATTTTCTTAGAAATAAAGTTTTATTAAAGATGAATTATTGTTTCATATGATTATTAATGCATTTTGAATTAAAAAAAAAATTTTTTGGTTGAAGATTTCCTAAGATGTTCACAAACATATTAGAATGTTAATGATCAACATATATGAGTTATGTGGTGACCTATGTTAAATAGATTTGGCAAATGATTTCAATGTTTTTACTTAGGGATTAATGTATTTAAGTTTTTTTTTTAATATAGATTAGTTCATATATTATTGTTTGTTGCATTTTTGACTTCCTATTATGGTTCCCCATATTAATTTAGGGCTCTATTATGTCGGACATTCTAATTTTTTGAAAAATTATTGTGTGCGGGATTCCAATCACTATGCGCCACGTCACTGGATGCACTGGGCCCCAGAGTGCATCCGCTGACGTGGCAAGCAGTGATTGGAATTCGGATGCATTCGGATTCCGCACACAATAATTTATCCTAGTTTTTTTCACTAAGTATTTCTAGCATGATATCAATCAAAGTTAAAATCTTTGTTGTACAACTCGAGGCAAGTAACTTTTATTTATTAAAAGATAAATATATAATTTTTTGTTAGGAGTATTAACCTTCTTACTTATATTTAATTGGTTCATAAAAATTATAAGTTGTCAGCCCTACTCTTAATACTTAATTAAAATTGTGTTTGAATATCTTAATTTTCATAATGGAATTATCATATGGTTGATATACCTTGCCTTGATTCTTATTACATAATTTCCGAGTTTCAAATTAATTCATGTGATAATTAAGTTTATTTTCATGCAAATTACTTCAATTAAATATTATAAATGCTACCTCTGTAAATCATATTTTCATACAAAATTACGAGTTGTCATATTGATTATGAATACCTATTAAAAATTTGCTTATGAAATAAATCGCTAAGCAAATCAATAGGCCTATATAGTAGGGGTGTGATGTCAATATTTGACACGACCCGAAAACCCAACTCGAATCCGACCCGAAAATTTCGGGTTAGGGTCAACCCGAACCCGAAACGGGTCGGGTTCGGGTTCAACATTTCGACCCGTTTCAAAAATCGGGTCGGGTTCGGGTTAAGCTTTTGACCCGAAAGTGACTCGATTTTGACCCGGCAACCCGATTTTGACCCGAAAAGAGGAGATTTACCCGTTTTTGACCCAAAAATTAGCAATTTTTTTATTGAAAACGGGTCATTCGGATCGGGTCGGGTTGACCCAGACCCGAAGTGGGTCGGGTTCGGGTCCAGGAAACCGACCCGTTTTTAAAAACGGGTCGGGTTCGGGTTGACCCGAATAGTGCCGGGTCAGTTTCGGGTTCGACCCGAACCCGACCCGTGACCCGAAATTGACACCCCTACTATATAGTGTTAACTTTATAAAAAAATTATTGAATTTTCTTGAATTGGCTTTTACCGTATTATTGATGAGTCATATTTTTATGGTATTATTGAGTCATAGCTTTATTTGAACATTTATTTCTTTTTTTTTTTTTGTACTCTTTTATGGACTTTATTAATAAAATAAAATATTAGTTATTTTTAGTATATTTTATATTGCCTGTATATGAACTTTCTTCTAGTGAGTAAAAAATTAAGTTTTCATATACTTCATCATGTCTCATGTTACAAGGGTGTGATGCGTTGTGGACGAGGGATGTGACAGTAAGCATACTCCTTCCATGAACTAGAAAGGTGTCTTTGTATGCTCACATCTCATGTGCTTCCTATTTTTAGCTCTCATATCCACCATCTATGGAGGATAGGGGTGTCAATTCGGGTCGACGGGTTGGATTCGGGTCGAACCCGAGTTGACCCGGTTCTAAACGGGTCAACTCAAACCCGACCTGTTTTTGTAAACGGGTCGGCTATCTCAACCCGGACCCGACCCGCGCGGGTTGCCGGGTTGACACAACCTAACCCGATTGCCGGCAGGCTCGGCGGTGGTAGCGGCACCGCGGCACGTGAGCGGAGGCAGGCTCGGCGGTGGCGGTGGCAGTGGCACCGCGGCACGCGAGCGGCGAAGCCACTGAATGGCCCTTGCCGCGCTGCCGGCGCTGGCACGCGAGCGGCAAATCCGATTTCTGAAGCGGGCTTAGTTGCACTTGCACGCGAACCGCGAAGCTGAAGCAGGCAACGCCAGCCTTGCAAGCGTCGCGATTCCCGAACTGCGAAACGACGCAACTTGACGCGTCGGGCAGTCGGGCAGTCGACGCGGGCAGACTGGGCAAAGGATTTCCGGGTCATTTTCGGGTTGTCGGGTCAACCCGAACCGTTTTTTGAAACGGCCGTTTTTTGAAACGGGTCAATTTATTGAACCCGAACCCGACCCGTTTCATAAACATGTTGACAAAAATAATGGTGTCGGCCAAGTTGGGTACACTATTGGGAAAAGGACCATTATGTTGTAATCTCTTGACATCTATAAAAAATAAATGGCATATGATATGTACACTCAATTTGTTATCTTTGACATACGATTTCTTTCTATTCAAATTCTCTTGCTTTGAATATATGGAGTACTTGTTAACAATAAACCATGGTTCTTCAATGGCAAGCCTTTCATGTTTAAGTAATGGACTCCATATTTCATACATAATAAATAAGACTTTAAGGATGCGCTTAGTTGAATTAAGTTTTTAGTATTCACCTCTATTATTGAAAGAAAATGGTAAATCCAAAATTGTATGTAAGACAAGAACACCCCTTCTCATACACCCTTTAATCGCTATTAAAACTCTTATAAACTATGCGAGGGTTAGTATTCAAATCTCTAAAAAAAACGCCCTTTGTGATCATATTATTTTGGTTCTTAATAAGAAATATGAAATATCCTATAAATCTGCAGGCCCTAATGATTTTAGTTCTAAATTTTTCAAAGACACCTAAGATTTCACATGCCCTTAATGAACGAATGTTATCCAACACATATTTCTCACAACTAAAAAGTTTGCTATACAAACACTTGACAACGAAATCTCTTAATGATTATAGATTTGTCTCACTTTGCAATACTGTCTGCAAGGCTATGACTAAATTGAATCTGGATTACCTAAAAATTGTTCTTCCTTAGCTTATATATCTACCCTTTTTTTTTTTTTACTTTCTTCGAGGTAGAAATATTTCCTACAAAATTAAACTTATCATTTATTTCCTTGAGATGTTTCAACTCCATTAGCGCCCCCAAATACTATTTTGCTAATTTGGATCTTAAAAAATCTTTTGGTAGTATTAGCAACACAATCATTTTGGAAAAACTTATAAAAAAAAAGGTTTTCCATATAAATTTTTTTAATGGATTTATATAAGCATTGAAGGAATCTTCATTTGATCTTAAGCAGAGATGTCCCCTCTCTTCCTTTTTCGCTATAATCATAAACATCCTTCTTGCATGTTAGAAGCTCTGAGTTTATTAAATGATTAACAAGAAAACTACACAAATAGCCTTGACACAACCAATCTTATCACATATCCTTCCTTATCCACCACTATCAATATAAATTTTAATATCAAATGCTAATACATAAAACACTAAGATTATTTTTATTAGATAATCTTATTAAAAAATAGGATTATGATTTAGAAAAAAGCAATCTCAGTTGTATACTATTATTTGATAAAAACCAGACTTTCAGCAAAAACAAAAATGTGTTTTTTAATGAGATGATGAATATTAATAGTGACAAGGTTAATAAAATTAATATTGTTGCATCCAGGAGTATTCGTGGTGGTAGAGAAATATAAAGTTTTACGTCTTAGCATTGTACAAAAATCCATCACACAATTAGATAAGAGAGAGGGTGTGTAACATTTATAAGACACCAAGATTTTTACGTGAAAAACTCCTCAAAAGGGAGAAAAACCACGGGACCTGGTCCAGTATGAATGAATCCACTAGTATTGTAGTTGATTACGAAGGAGGTCCTTCCTCAGGCGAAGGCCTTAGCTTGATGTACATCTTATAGAGTACATTACATGGTGAGAATACAAAACATCATTGTTTATGTGTTTGTTTGGTCTGAAGGATTGTAATCGGTGTGCAACGTAAGTCGGAAAGACCGTAGTAGCCGGGCGACAGAGGTCGGAAGAACTGTAGTCGCGGGCGAGATAATTTGGAAGGATCGTTGTCGCCTTGTCGGCGGGTGATGGAGGCCGGAAGGACTGTAGTCGGCGGGCAACGTTAGTCAGAAGGATCATTGTCGGCGGGCGACGGAGGCCAAAAGGACTGTAGTCGGCAGGCGACATTAGTCAGAAGGACTGTTGTCTGACGACATAGGTCAGAAAGACGGCGTCAGGTAGACATCCAACAATGTATAGAAATCCATCATAGGATAGATGTCCGATGAAAGTCCGACAATAGGCAGAAGTCCGGCGTCGGGTAGAAATTTGACGACGAGTGGAGGTCTGGCGTCGGGTAGAAGTTTGATGCCAGTTGGAGCGGAGGAGAATTCTAACATTAGATGATATTCGGGCAGAACTCCGGCGTCACTTGGAGGTCGGACGGAATTCCGGCATCACTTGGAGGTCGGGAGGAATTCCGGCGGCGGTGGTCGAGGAGGAGTTCTTCCCTCCTATCCTTCTTCTCTTCTCTTCTCCTAGAGTGGTTTTAGAGAGTTGCTATAAGTATCCTTTGGTGAGTTTGAGATCATAACTATAGGCCCGAACACGTTCATTTGCATCTTCCAGAGTCTGGCGGCTAGAGATGCCGTGCTTTCTAGTGGCCCTTGGATCATTGCGGGCAATATCATTGGGATGGACAAGTGGGACTCTACATGCTCACCCAACTCCCTCCATGGTCTTCGCTCTCCGATATGGATCCGTCTGCCCCAGCTCCCTCTCATCTACTGGGACATCAACAACATCACTCGCATCGCCAATTCGCTCGGTGAGCCGTTATGGATGGATTCGCACACAAGTAAGTGGGGACGGTCATCCTTTGCACGCATTTGCGTTAGGATTGATCTTTCTCAAAAGCTTCTTCCGGGAGTTTGGATAAATGGCATCCATGGCGGATTTTTTCAGCGGGTGGAGTATGAAGGCCTTACAAACTTCTGCTTTGATTGCGGATTCATTGGTCATGCAAAAGGTAGCTGTCTCCCTATTACATCTTCTAAGGGACCTATGCCCACGCAGGTTCAAGCTTCTCAACCCGCCCAAGCCCAGCATGGGGGGCTGCATGTGACCGACCCTCCACACCCGAGACAGCAGTCTATGCCGGTCCCCCATGGCCAAGGGGTGCATGAGGATGACTCGTTTGGCACTTGGAATCTGGTGACCCGTAAGAAGAGAAACAAACAGAGAGCTCCCACAGAGCAGCCAGCCATAGGTCAGAAGAAGGGGGCCGAGCCTCCACAGTCCCCAACGCAGCCCCCTCTTGCTGAACTTCAACGGATGGAGGAGATTTCCAAGAGGATCATCGACCCAAGCGGCAAAGCATCCACAGAACAAAGGGTCACCTTTAGTGTCACTAGATCGGAGAATGTTGCCCGTCCCTCTTTAACTGTTAATCTTTCCAAGCGACAGGACAAGGCGCCGAAGACTTTTCTGGAGAAGCAACTACTCCAGTTGGGACCCATAGCCACTCTGCCAAGGAAGCGGAGGAAGAATCTTCAAGATGACACTGGCGGGGACTTTGTCCCCTTTGAGGAACCATGAAGCCTTACCCTTGTTCATGCCTTAGGGTGCTAGGGGTGCTCTTACAACTGCCGGAGCAATGGGATATCTCTCAGCCTCCGGGCTGTTTAAACCCCTATTTAGGTATCTCCCCCCTCTGGGGTTGTTCCTTGAGCACTTCTGGGACTTCTTGGGCATGCATTTGGGGTTGGCCTCCTTGTGAATCAAAGGGGCTTCTTCTCCTTACTTTTATTGTTTTCCTTTTGTTGTGTCATACTTGTATGGTTGTCTTTACAGTATTAGACCTTCCCACTTTTGTTTTTTGCCTAGGGAAGGCAGCTTATTATTCCATACTTGTTATGTACTTTTTACTTTAATTAATGCAAATGCAATCTTCAGCTCTTCTCCTTCTTCTCTTGCTTCGGTCCCCTCTCATGAGAAATGAGGGGTCTATTTATAGATTTCCTGGAGTGGCATAGATTGTAAATAGATGTGAGATCAGAGGCAAATGTGGAGTGGTTTGATGGATGGCCGACATTGAATCTCGTGATCGTGAACTGTTTGTTAGACATTTGAAGGTCTTAATGACATCAGAATTCGACAATCTTGGGCTTGTTGAATTCGTCTCGTTGAGCCGCTCGATTCGACTATAAGCTTGTCATGTTTGGATACCCTTTGGTAACTCAAATTGTGATTCAAACCTTCTGAATGTGCTTCAGGTATTCGATTTGGACCCGTTTGGGCTCGGATTGAGTCAAATTTGATGTCGTTGGGTTCGTATTTCCGAGACGCTCAGTTTGACTATAAGTTTGCTGAAATCGGAATTTTAGTGATCCCGGATTTAATTTTTGAAGCTTCCGGCTTGATTTTGCCTCGAGATTCGTGCCCAATCAAGATAATTTTTGCATGATATATCAAATATCAACAATGATAATATAATCTTAAACTGAAATAATTACTTTCTATACTTTTGACATTTGAAGCATTGATAAAAATAAGTCAGTCTTATCATTACTAATATATAAATTTTTAGAATATTTCTTTTTTAAATCATCATCTTTATTTTCAAGTGAATAATTTACTTAAAGTCTTCAAAAGGGGCATTATTTTCTTATAAGAAAAAAATATAGTCTATTTTTAAACTACCAATTTGCTCCCTTTCTATAAAAAAAAACTTTGGCGTTGGTTCCGTCGGGCTCAATAAACTTAAACAAATTATATATATGCTTCATAATTTTTTTTTTAATAATTATGTTTCATGAAGCGTGATTGTATTATTAACTTATATGGCATCCTCTTCCCAAAAAACATATCTTGGAGTTACCATATCTTGCTCTAAATCTAATTATGAAAACTTGTATTATGTTCTTAATAAGTTATATCATCATTTGCAAGTATAAGTATGATATCTTAGGACTGATCTTGTATGAGGAGGCCACCCATCCTAGGATTGTACTTGTTTCTAAGAGGTCGCACATTCTAGGAATGTTCTTATATGTGCACACTTAACTTTGGAGCTTTTGTTGAAATTTCTACCGTTACATCAAAAGATGCCTCGATGTTTAAGATAGAATTCTAAAGATGGAGTTACCATCTTCTGGTTAGTGTATTGCTTTGATACCATTTGTAATAGCTCAAACTCTCAACCATCGTGCTATTGTCTACTTTAGCCTAATGGTTTCATAATTTTTTCCCCTTGATGTGACTTTTTAAGATGTCACCCATCATACCAATGCTCTATTACGAGCATACTTAACTTTGAAATTTCTAATGAAACTTAAAAAAATATACTAAAAAATACCTCGATGTTTAAGAATTTAGCCTTATTTTCATAAGAGATTTCATGATTACTACTGAAAATTGGACCCTCCCTCACTCACTCTTACCTCATGTTTCGAATTGATTCACTCTATTAATATTGCTCTTTCAGACATAATTTATAGTTGGCAAGAAAAATGCTTTTTTTTTAAAAAAAAAAAAATTAGCTTTCAACTCACTTTATTAAAATTACCTTGTGTTAACTAGCATAAACTTAAATGATTCAAAGGGAAATTTATTAAAATCACTGATTTTACATGGAAAATTAAAATTAAAGGCCTAAAAACTACAAATTTATTAGCAAATAAGTTTTAACTGCAAATATAGATTGTGCTCTATACAAAGAATATTGTGAATTCCCATGCCACTTATCCCTTGAATACCCCTTGGCTATGTTCATCCTCCATAATTTACATCCCTCTTAGCAATTTTCTCACTTGGATATACTTTCTCCCAAGCGTTTAATGCTAAAATTATTTGAAGGTTCTTCCTTTTAGCTATCAAATTTTAGCTCATTACATGTCAATTAAAAAAAAATACAACATTATTTTTTGGGAGTGTTTTGGCACCGCTTGATATTCTTGAGAAGAAAATCAAATTTGTAATATACATCAAAATCAATAATAGAAATTTATGGAGGAAATTCCTTAGGAGATTGATTTACTATACAATTATGTCTGCATTAATGTTTTTCTTTTGTTTTATTCTCTAAGTCGCTCTCACATGATTTTTCTTCTACTTCTTGCTCTTTTGGCTTCACTTCACTTGCTAGTTGATGCTTCTCGCCTATGCAAAATGAAAATATATGGTGTTTTATTATTTGCATATTTTTAGCTAGTTTGCTCTGTTCTTTACACATACTTTTTAATGAAATATTTATTTTTAACAAATGTTGTTTTTTTTATGGGGCAAGGATGATAAGAAAAACTTTTAGATTCTACCAAGCGGAACTTAAGGTTATATATTACTTACAGATATATACAATCATAAATATTGAACACTTCAATACAATAATATCCATAAGTGGCTTTTGAGGTCTTTTAATATTTAGGGTCATGTGGGGAGCTTTAAAGTCCACTATGGTGGCATGCTCCAACGTAGGTTGCTCTAGTGGGCTTGTGTTTAAGCAATTGTAACCTATTCAATTCAAGGTTGACTTAATAAATCTAAGTGAGTCCCTTGGTGTTTAAGGTGATGTAAGAAAGTCCTAAAACTCCTCAGAGGTTCAAGTTGGACTAAGCTAGCTTATGATTAACATAATGTTAATTAGAAGAACCATTCAACTTGACCACTAAACTAGCCAATAAATTCAAGTTGACCTAATGTGGTCCATTGGTTCAAGGGTTCGGCTAAGTAAACTCTAAGGGTATATACATTAAATAGTAATCTCTGGGCTAATCTAGAAATGCTAGGTTATCACATAGTGGTTTAGATCCTAGGCCAGAGATTGGCTGATGATCTTGGAGACTTAATCTAGGTTTCCCTAATGTAATTGTGGGTTGATATGGCTTGTGCATGCTCTGTATGCATGTGCCTGAGTGACAAATGGATTTGTCATATTATTTATTTAATCAGGGGAATGCCACAATGTTGAACATAGTTATTTTATTGAAAGATCCTAATTTGATTAATTGAAAAGTGTGTTGATTAGGGCATTAATCTAATTAGAGAAAAATCTTGAGTTGTTGATGGATGAGGCTGAACCTAAGCAACAAGTTCAACATATAGAATGAGATTTAACTAACTCAATCATCAAGAGGATGTCCAAAGTTTGAGGCTTGTTGAGCCATAAGAGTTTTGATAAATATATATAGAGTATGTGCTAGAAACTAACCAAGCTAGTAAGTTATAGAGTTAATCACATTAGGTGTATTTGCTGCCTAAGAGGGAAAGAAAATTTTTCTGAAAATTGAAGAGGAGACACAAGTCTTAGCAAGGTTAAGGATAGAGGTAGTTGAGTATGGAAATATTCACATTTGCCCATATTGATACAATAATGGATTTGATAGTGATCGGCTTTAGCTCTACGATGGATGAAACCATTCAACTGTAGGTGAGCGACAACAACTAAATGAAAGAGATATACCCGAAGAAGTCAACATATGATGGAGTGTATGAACCATGACATCACCATATTCCTCCTTGTGATTAATTGATGGGAAAAGATGGAGGAGTTAACAAATATAGTACTTTGTAGTTAAAGGATTATGGAGGAGAGCCTACCCTGTGAGACCTCGTTCCCTTACTGTTCCTCTCTGATTTGGATTTTTCTCTCAGGATCGTCCGGGACGATAGTGAGATCGTCCAGGCCGATCTGCACTGTAGAAAATATCGTCCTGAAATTAGTTCTGGGAACCGTCCAGGACGATCATTTTGGTCTGATCGTCCCGGGACGATCGGCCGGGCCGATCAGCTTAATGATATAAGAAAATCAGCTCGTTTTGAGGAGAGAGAAAATCATTTTAAAAACAAAATATCTGATTTGAGGAGAGAGAAAGAGAAAGGAAAAGAGGAAAAACCTGGTTTTGGAGGCCGCAGAGCGCTTTTCGTCCGACGCTGCTGTTGGAGAAAGTGTAGATCTCGTGGTAAGAACTCCGAATCCTATTTCTATTTTCAAAGATATTGAGTTTTGACCGAGTTGTGATCTGTTTTGCATTTTCGTAGTCGAATTTTGGACATGATTTCGTATTGACACAACTTTCACCGCACAACTTTTGGTATGTTATAGATATGACTATTGTACATGATTTGAGTATTTTCTGCGAAGATTTTACCGGTCGGAATTGATTCTACGTGATTTTAATTGAATAGAAAAATATCATGACTTGATTTGATTTGGATTCTATAGAATAATAGTTTTGTATTGATGTCGTGAATCTTCTACTGTAATTTGGAGAAATTTGGAATTTGTGCTTTTTGCAGGATTTTTGTGTAAATTTGACTGAATGCCGTTACGCTGCCCGATTTTCGTATGATTTCTGATTTTCCGGAAATTGATAGATTGAATTGATATACGTATGACTATTGATCTGATTGTTCTAGATTGCTTTAATATTTCTTATTGCATTGACTATTGATTGAATTGATTGTTACTGAAAGACAAGTGGGAACCTGGTTGAACGTTGGTTGGAGATAGATATTGACCTGTACAGGATGGTGGGCCGACGGGCTTTCCTTTAAACATAGATTATGGATTTCTACAACAGCACTATAGATGGGAGTCATAAGGAGTTTTATATGCCGACGGGCGGCCGACGGGCAAAAAGAGTGACGACTCTTATTGATTGAAACCAACGTACGGATATCTACAACAGCAATATGGATTCTACAACAGCACTATGGATTTCTACAACAGCACTATTGATCATAGCTAGTGTTTGTGCTTGTCTAGTAAGACCATTATATGGAATTGCATGTATACGATATTGCATTGCATTGATTTATTGATTTCTGATTGATTTATTGATTTTGATGGATTTATTGAATTGATTTATTATTGAGCAGATTTATTGATGGATTTATGGATTTACTGTATCGTACGGATTTATTGATTTTATTGATTGATTATTGATCATTGATACTATTGATTTTGCGTTGTATTGACTTGCTACAATTGATTTATCGTATTGCTTTTCTGATTGATTTTATCGACTGGATCATTGATAGGGATTATGGATATGGATTGTATTGATTCATAGATACCGGCACCGACATTGATATGGATTATGTGTATTGATTCATAGATATTGACATCGACATTGACATAGATTATCGATCGATAGATACCGACATCGACATTGATATGGATTATGATATTGACATATGGATACCATTGATACGACAGATCCTAATATGCTATTGATACACTGATACATTGATTCGTCGTACCGATTGTCGATTGATTGATTGAATGGATTGTTGCCGTATGGATTTGATTTATCGTAGAATAGATTTCTTTATGGAGCTGATTGTATTGATTTCAGTTGACCTGATGATTTCGTTGTACGGATTTGTTTTAAATGCTTATTGATTTGATTCGATTGTTCTATGGATTTCTCCGCTGATAGATATAATTGATTGGAAAGTGCTCTATTGATTGAGATGATTTTCCTATTGTAGCATCGTACGTTGTCATTATTGAACCGTCCTCGCTGCCGTAGTATCATACTGTATATTGATATCGAGTGAATTGTATTGAATAATTGGATTGACTGATTTGCAAGAAGGATATAGATACAACAAATTGACTAGACGACACGATTGACTAGACGACACGATTGATTGAACTGATAGTATTGATTGATAGACACTGCTACGATGGATAGATATTGACTGGAAGCACTTACTGATTTGATTGCTGGGGTGTATTGATTTATCGATACTTTTACCGCTGTATTGATTATTGACTATTGTTGGATCTGATTTGATTTCCGTACTGCATTGGCTACTGATTTGATTTTCGCTGTATCGACTATTGATTTCATTGACTATAGATTTCCGTATTGCATAGACTCATTGACCATTGACTGATATGGATTTGATTGACTGACATGCATATTGATAGCATCGCCGTGCTTTGATTTCAGTTGTAGGCTTTGGTGATCTGCTGGGCTTTGTAAAGCTCATTATATGTGGTTAAATTTTCAGGTCCGAGCAAGGGAGCTGGAATGGAGATTGATCAAGTCTGTCGACGAATCCTTTCACTATTGATATCTGGGGCATCACATACCCTCTTAGAGCATCTCCAGCCGAAAATCTCATTTTTCACTCCAAAATGCAGTGAAACTCAAAAATGTCGTGATTCATCTCCAATCGAACTCCATTTTGCGGGCTTCTGCGAAGATAACCATTTGTCTCCTCTTTGGAATGTTTCTTCGGCAAATCCGATTGAGACAGAAAAATCACATTGTTGAACAGTGCAACGTCATATTGGTGTCGTACTGTTCACCTGCAATCAAATAGTGGAAGATTTGGCGTTCTGCTGAAGCGACCAAACGACATCATATGCATGTTTGACGTTCGGTTGAAGATGCTCTTAAGAGATGAGTTAATGGTGTAATAATATCACTGTTTTTTCTTAAAAAAATATTCATAAAGCAAATGAAAGATCATTTGCATGTGTTAATGATATGTACATCTAAGTAGATAGTCATGTCTCAATTGCGATAACTAAGAGGCAATGGCCCACATAATATTTATCAAGTAATTCCAATATCCGTACTTATCCTTTCTTGTCCACCTTCGCTAGCCTAATAAATTTTCCTTTGTCTCAACATAAATATTAAGTGAATTGTCGCTATATAAATGCCAAGCAGCCTTTATCATTATACTCTTAAAAAAAAGACATTGGCATTAAAAAAAATCATTCATTAAATTTATTAAAATTTTAATTCTATATTTAATACTTAATTAATACATTTTTCATGTAAATTTATCATTTCTAATATAATAATATATTTTATTGTGCTTAGCTTACAAACAAAATAATTTGTATTAAATTAATACCAATCAAAAGCAATTAAACTTAGCTGCTTTCATTTGATATCAATTAAAATAAGCTATTCTTCATTAAAATTTAGCTTGTCCCTTCACAATTATTTATAGATTTGAGTCGGGGCTTAAAAATTATAGAATTTGATACAATTATGATTATTCAAAAGTAAAAAGTGAAAATAGAATAATTTTGTAACATAATCAAATGGTCCTACTTAATATAGTTGTATGTGGAACTCTTAAGAAGTCATTAATTTGGCTTTGTTGCTGATTAATATTTTGCATCAAGCAGCAGTCCCTCATTAAATAGGTGCTATATCCAATTTCATAAAATAATTGTTAGTCCTGTGTGGTATTTGTTTGTGTTGAATGTTGATCAATTGGGTTGTATATTGCCTCTGACCTCAATTCAATCTGTTATGCTTGCTGGGGTTGCAGGGGGTCCTCCCTTAGTTGAGCTTGGGTGTTTTACATAAGGAAATTTTTATTTTTTTTCTTATAGCACCCTGACGCTACATAGTTTGGTGGGAAAAGACAGAAAAATGGAGTGTTGCGGCGCTACAAACCTCAACAATGCAGACATCCAAACCCATCGATACGATGCTATCATATAGGTGGAAATCAAAGAGTGGGAGCGCCATGATGCTCCAACTTGGCCCCGTAGCATTGCGAGACCGACTAGGCAATTTTTTCTCTTGTTTTTCATTAAAGTTATGTCCATTGATAGTTTTTATTGCATCTCTTTACATATTCGAGTGTGAAAACAATACAATAAAGAAGAGAAGCAATGAGAGAGTGAGAAAGAAGATAGATATGTACTATTTCTTATAAATTTTTATAGTGAATTTCTTGATGAGGTACGACTTACTGATTTTTTCTCAATTTTGATTTTTTCCATATTAAATCTTGGCATTCTTTCTTTTCCACTGCATTTTTTTTCTTGTTTGTTTTGTCGACCCCTTAACATTAATAGCCACAATGAGATAAAGTTGTGTAGATATTTGTGGATTATTCTCGGGGGATTTTTAGATAAGAGCATCTAAATAGTGACAATTAATAAAAGAAGCAGATTTAATTAAAAATTTAAGAATGAGCAAATACGCCTAATAGAAAAGCGTATTGAATGGAGAGAGGAGAGAGGAGAGAGGAGAGAGGAGAGTGGGTGGGGAGAGAGAGCGTAGGCGGGAAGAGAGAGAGAGTGGAATGGCATAAGATTTCGTTAAATATTTAATAATTATTTTAATTATTATATAAATAATAATTAAATATTTAAATAATTAATAATAACTTAAAATATATTTTAACTAATATTTAATATTTGTAGTTCAAAATTATTTTTTAAAGAAAATATTTATAAAAATTAAAATATAATTTATTAAAAGATAAATAATTAAATTTAAACATGCAAGCATAATTATATTTAAATAATACAATTTATTATTAAATATTTAATTTATTTATGTAATATTATAATATCTAAAAATTAAATTAAATAGTAATTTTAAAATTTTATTCTATCGAAAAAGTTAAAAATATAAAATATATTTAAAAAGGATAATATTAAAATTAATATTTAAAATAATTTTTTGATATTCAAAATAATATATTCAAAACTAAATATTTAAATAACAACATTGATAATATATTTTTAGAAATAAAAACAATATTTAAATATAAATTTTAGTTTATTTTAAATATGTAACAAGTTTAACTGTTTTTTAAATATTTAATTTATATTTCAACTATTTTTAAAACATTTTATAAACTTTTTGTTTAAATATATTATTTTAATATAGTACAAAAATTATACTTTTTATATTTTCAAATAATATTTAAATACAATATTTTAAAATTTTTATATGTTTAAGAAAAAATTAAGTCAAAAAAATTAAACATATAAATCATTTCTTAATATATAAAAATAATATATAAACTTTAGGTAGAGGAGAGGCGGCAGAACTTTTATCTTTCTACAACTTTTTTTTCTCTCTCTGCAATCTTTATTTCTCTTTCATATCATTTTACTTTTTCTCTTTCTACTCAAACACGCCAAACAAAATGGCGTATTTAGAATACGCGGAAAACTATGGCGTATTTTTGAATGCGCTAATTATGTTAACGAATTTGCTTCTTTTTAAATTATTAATTAAATCTGCTCTTTTTGTTAATTATTATTATTAGCATGCTCCTCTCTAAAAATCCAATTAGAGAAAAAAAGCTAGAGTCGTGTGTGCCGGCCACACTTTCCTCTGACATCATCAACGAAGCAACGCGGCTGACCTGTTCGAGCACAAAGCCGCAAATAGGTTCTTTGCCAGTTTGCCAATTTAGTATCCGTTCTCTCCATCAAGGGAATCGAGAGATCTAGAGAGGAGAAGAGTAGAGATGCACGATTTTTGCTTCACGATCCCCTACGGCCTGCTGTTGCTGTCCGGCGGATTGGTGGGCTACTTCCGGCGCGGTAGTACGGCATCACTTGCAGGAGGCGGGGGCGCCGGCATCCTTCTCCTCTTGGCCGGATTTTTCAGCCTCAAGGCCTTCGAGAAGCGACGCAACTCTTATGTAGCGATGATACTGGAGACTGGTATGATCTTGCAGCGCATCTGCCCCAAAATTTGGTTTTCTTCGGTTATTGGCTCGATCTAGTCTCTTTTTCTATCTGGTTGTTGATGAATGATTTTTCATCTTCCCCTGCATCTACCATCGTAGGTCCACAGTTTTTTTGAAGATCTAATGGAAGCAATGGGATCTTTAGTTTTTTTTTATTTTATTATGAATTTTGTTAGGTTGTTTATTTCCTTGAAAATTTTGGAGCTTACTTGCTAGGCTTGGTGTTTTACTACTTTCGCTTGTATATATCATTGATTGTGTTAGGGAGCATGGACAAAAAGGACAAGGGGCTTCTGGTTAAAAGTGGAATTTAATTCATGTAGGATTACATCATGGAAATCTAAAATTAGTCAATCATGCAGGCTTTAAATAATTAAAATTGTCTGGCATGTTATATGTTAATATTTGGTTAAATTCTAGTGAACTGTTTGACATATATTTTTAAGATTTAGGAATTAAATGATGGAGAAGAATATGCACAATGAATATAAATGATATAAATATTTTACTTATCCTAAGATTTATGAAATATGAGATTTAGCCTAAAATGAGTGAAAAATGAGATTGAAGAAGCTTGTCAGATTTATGTGGCTCAAATAACTATTCATCAAGACTTAGCCAAAATTTACCAAAGGGTTGTTTGGTTGGTTGAAAAAGAAATGCTATGCAAAGGGAATGTGGTGGAAAAGAAATTCAGTGCATTTAGAAAGCTTTGGGGTTGTTTAGATGAGTATAAAATAAATGCAGGTGATTACTTTTCTTTTATCTTAAAGTAAAATGAATGCAAACTCCAAAGATGGTGATGGTCAATGGCGAGGCGATGGTGGTCGACTGTTGCGGTGGGTGGCCGACGGTGGGTTGCCAATGATGGCAGGTGGTTGTTGCCGAATATGGCTGGCGGCGGCAGTGGCCAGCGACGACTGGTGGTCGGTGCAGGCAGCGACTGGAGGTGGGTGGTGGTCGGCGGTAGTGGGTGGTGGTGGTGGGTGAAAATGGAGGCCAAAGGTGGGTGACGACTGATGATGGGCGGTGGCCATGGTTGGTAGTGGCAGCATCGATTGGAGGTTGGTGGTGGCTGCTGATGGTGAGCATGGTTGGCTGCAAAGAGTGGTGGTCAATGGCGGCTCGAGGTGGGAGGTGGCTAACGATGGGTGGCAACGGTCAACGGTGGTAGCAGCTAGCAGAAGGAGACAACAATGACGATGAATTTATGATGTATTTGGAAATCACCCTAATATGAGGAATTCTAAATAAACCAAAATTGAACTACATTGTAAATGCACCAAAATTTTCAATGCATTTATTTTACTTAAAATCAAATACCAATATTCTTACAACCCCTATATTTTAAATATTTTACACCCATTTTACTTCAAACCAAACAACCCCCAAATGTTGCAACCAAATAATAGCTAAAGCTTAAGAAACTAACGTTCAACCAAATTTCATGTGAATCCTAAAAAATAGCCTGTGAGATTTGAGAATAAACTTAGTTAAAGTGCATCCTTAGTAGGGGTGTATAGAAGTTCTCTAAAAATTGATGATGCACCTAATTAAGGCAAGTTTGTAACTTGCCAAAGTTCAAATTTGATTCCTAGAACATCTAATGCCAAAATTTTACTTGGTTCATAGTTCTAGCCTTTGGGTTATATAGTACCTATTCAACTAAAAAAATTCATTAAACATAACTATTTGTATGGTTCATTCCTTGGTTGCATATGACGCAAGCATCATATGCCTATTTCTATTTCACTTTCATTCTCCTACTCTCCCTCATTCCCTTTTGATAGTATGGTTTTATATCGCTAGTTATTAACGTTTGCTTATTATTTGCCTGTGTAACGAACCCAACAAATATTGGTTAGTGGACAATTGTAGGTTAGTTACTTCAATTCTTCTTTTCACATTTTATAATCTTGTGTGTTCTTGTATTATGGATTAAGTATCCAAGGATGCAATATTATAAACACAAGTTTTAAATCAATTCTAAAGAGTATTCCTATCTCTTTCTTTTCCTCTCCCTTGCTTCTATTCTATGTTTGCCTAAAGTAGATATGCTACAGTTTTCCCAGATCCCATACTAACCTTAAAACCTTATGATGTTGATCCAAGTCTATCGCAGTTTTTCAATCCCTTGCTATTGTCTTGAAACTATCGAAGATTGCTCCAAATAAAGTACGTTGTGTTGGAAAGATTGAATCTAAAGTGCTATTCAAGAACCTTAGTCATGGAAAAGAGTAAAGTTAATTGGATAAGAGAAACCTTGATTTCCACAAGAATTTCAATAAAAAAACTGTTGAAAAGTATTTTCCTCCTATTATTTTTGTTGTTACAATTGGTTTCAAAGCACCACGAATAAAAAATTTGAAGATTGCTTTGTCAACATTGGAGATTGATAAGTTCATTGGGCGAAATAACTTCAATTAGGGGTGTAAAAAAATAATATAACTGAACAACCTGACCCAATTTTACTCTAAAAGACGGGTTTTGGTTGGCTTGATCGGTATTCAAGTTGAATTTTTTTTGAAATCTTAATCCAATTAATTTTTGGGTCTGAGTTGACCCAAAAGCTGAAATTGATTCGTAATTAAAGCGATTATCATTTGGGTTCAGTTAAACAAATTGGGTTTAGGTTAAATAGTTAATTTTTTATGTTAAATGAGTCATATTTAGGTTGAATGGGCTGTGTTTATAAAAAAAAAATCAAGATCCATGTAATAAATGAGTCAAATGAGTTTGGTTCTAGTTAGGCATGTTTAGGTCGATTCGATTTTCGGTCATACATTTTGATCTATATGATAAACAAGTCAGGTTTAGGGTAAGTACATTTGGGTCAGGCCAACTTTGGGTTTGATCCAAACCTAACTTGCCAACCCAAATTGACACCACTAACTTCAAGCTTTGGAGATTAAAGATGAAATTTCTCTTGCATTGATGTTTGGATGCGACATTGTCAGAAGAAACTTTGCAAAAGGTAGATGCAATGAATTGAGTAGATCTTGCTAAAAAGATTCATATCATCTTGAGTATTGGAGATAAAGTTTTAAGGGAGCGGAGCTTGTTGAGGAGTCGATTATTTATGTTTGCAGAAAACTTGAATTTGTGTAGTTGAGTAGGTCCCTTGCAAATTGGTTATACCTCAAGAAGAGGTTATACAACTTACGAATGGATGAATCTAAACCACTTAAGTTCAAAGTCATGTTGGATCGTAAAAGCTTTTAAGTTGAAATCAAGGATGATGATAGGATGATAATATTGCCATAATACTCTTTTGATCTTTGTCCAAAAGGCATAAACATATTGTAGATGCTATGCTACTTGATAAAATAATTTTTTCTATGGTAGAGGTGAAATCAACCTAAATGTAATTAGTTGTGATTGGTTGTTTAAAAAGGAATGTTGTACTGAATGTGAGGGAGTTAGGTTCAAAGCAAGATAAGTCGTAAAGGGTTTCTTACAAGAAGGTGTGGATTATAATGAAGGATTATTGACTGTTGTGATGCAGATCTCAAGGTTCTTTGAGGCTCCTTTTTCTCTTTTTCTTTGATTAGGAGGCTTTGTGAAATGATGGCAATCAATCGTTGATCTTTTCTTTCTTTGCTCTCGTGTTAAGAATGGGTTGGTGTTTGTATGCATATTTACCACCCTCGATGGTGATGATGAATTGGTTGGAGAGTGATGCTATGAATCGAGAACTGACGCTTTATGCAAAAATGAAACGTTAAGAACTCAATTAGATGCAAAACAGTGGTCAAATAATTAAAAATTGAGGTAATTCCTAGGGCCTTTCAATATGATACATGTGAAAAAACTAGAAAAATTATTTAAAGAAATGCATAAGAATTTTCTCCCTTAATACCTCACCTCTCTCTCTTTCCCAAGGCAATGATCCCTCTTCAAATCCTTCTCGCAGAAGCTCTCCCTCAAAAAAAGTGGCAAAAGATTTCCTAAGGCAGGGATGATATTTAAACGAAGGCTCAAAATAACTCTAAAATGCAAGTTAGTCAAATAAATTGTTTGTCTAACACGATTAGATCAAAAGTCCCTGTTTGTTCTGCTCAAAGAACAGACTCAGGTACGATCAGTTCAAGTGAACCAAAACTGATTGTACATTATGATTATTATATATTACTTAGTTTGTCTAGGATGATCTCTGGGACGATTAAAAATCGTCTCTGTCGATTGTCCCGTACGTTCGTATCGTACTGTACGACTAGTTCAATAAATCAAGGTTTGTCCATGTTGATCCCTGGGATGATGTTGACCTCTGGATCAAACCCAAAAGAGAGAAAAAAAAAGAGAGAAAACCAAAAAATCCATCATACATACCTTGAATCCATCGGATCCTTGAATCATGCCGAGATCGCGTCGATTCGGCGCCGTTCGCATCACTTCCCTGCAAACCTGGCGCAAATCCTGCTCAAAACCAGCGATCTCGCCTCGACCGTGCTCCATCTTCGCGTCTATAAAACGAAGAGGGAGAGACTTCCATCGGCTGCTCTCGACACTCTCCCCACTTCCGATCCCGTAACTCCTCCCTCACTCCCGATACCTCTCCTTCTGTCCGGCTCCACACAGCAAACCCGACGCCTCCCACGACCCTCTCCCATCTACCGAATCCCTCCAAGCTCCTGAACTCCTCCCTTGCTCCGGCCGAGCTCCTCCCGTCCCTGCTCTATTCGCAACCGATCGAGAGAGAGAGAGAGAGAGAGAGAGAGAGAGAGAGAGAGAGAGAGAGAGAAAACTCCTACATACCTCCACTCCAAGCCGAGACCCCGTCGATCTCCTCCTCTGCCCGATTCCCCCTCTCCGACCGACTGCTCCTTCCCCTCTACCTCCTCTGGCCGAACGCCCTCAGCCCGACGTCGTTCCCTCCCTGTTGTTTCGGAAGTTACGACATTTTTGATCGGAAGCACCAACAGGAGCTCGCTAGCTGAAGGTAACTTTCTCCCCTTACACACGCTTCTTCGGCTTGGCCCCGACCGAACCAGAGAGGAAGAGAGGGTGAGGATCTTTATTTTATTTTATTTTATAATATTATTATTATTTTATGTTATTTATTATAATATTTATTAATTATATTTGATAATTATTTAATTATAATAATAATTAATTATATAATTGTAAATTAATTAATAATTAATAATTAATTACAATTATAATTATTTAATTGATTATAATTAATTCTGATTAATTACTAATTAATTATGATTATAATTAACTTATTAATTATAATTAATTAATAATTAGCGATTAATTATCATTGATAATTATTTAATTATTATCATAATTAATATAAATCATAATAAATAATAATAAAAAAAAAAGTACCTCCCTCTCCTTCGATCCTCGTGCCAACATCGTCGACCCCGCTAAGGTATAACTCTCTAACCCTAAAACTCCGAGAACCCATTTTCGATGTTTGCGACGAGACGAAACGACCACCTATACACGCTTTTCTTAGCGTGGTGGGAGGAAGTTAGTCGCGGTGCTCTCAACGAATCGGGTGATCACTTGAAATCCCTCATTGATGTTCGTATCGCCTTGGAAACCTCGCCTATACACGCTTTTCTTAGCGTGGTGGGATAGGAGCCTAGTGCGATGCGTATGACAAAGCGGGGATACCCATAAGTACCCGCTTGCGGGGAAATAACTGCTTTCTTGCAAAATGCTTTAAAAAAAATGTTTTCTTGCAAAATATTTTCAAAAAAAAATACCCATACACGCTTTTCTTAGCGTGGTGGGGGATCAAAAATTTACACGGCCGCGGTGTCCTCGAAAGAGGGCACCTACCATACACGCTTTTCTTAGCATGGTGGGATAGGCCCAGTTTTCCGTAGTTTTCCCCTAAACGGGAGAGACGCCGGAAGGCTGCCGAAATTTCGGATGAAATGTTGCTACACTCGGACCTTTTTGAACTCAAAGAGAACAAAGATGTGGGCACATTTGAACAACCAAGGACTTGGGACTATGCTCAGAACCTAAAACAAATGAACTCAAAATGATGAGAACTTGTAAGCTTGGATTTATAAGCTTGAAATTGAAAGACAATGAAGTTGAACTTGAACTTGATTCGATCATTTGAAATCAAACAAGGATTTGATTTGGACAACAAGACTTGGACTTTCATTTGAACTCGAACAAGAACTTGGACTAAGTCACATTGAATTTAACTTGAACCTAAATGAACCATAATTTAAGATTTGAATCAAATGAACAACTTGGACTTGGTTTGAATCAAGCACAATATGGACTCGAACTTTGCAAAACAGCAGGGGACTCGACGAACGAAAGAGGTTCATATGGAACCTGAATTATACTTGAACTCAGTCATATTTCTGTGGACTTGGACTTGGATTTTGCACAATAAAATGACTTATAAAATATTTGAACAAGCTTGGGCTTGCAACAAATTACTACAAGAACTCAAACTCAAATGAAATAAATACAAGCTTAAATTGGACTTGCATGTGATGTTGATTGCAAGCAAATATCAATTATATAAGTCTACTATCCACACTACATGTCATTTATAAGAAGAAATTCATAAAGGAATGCAATGAATACAAAGGAGATCCTTGATGTATTGTCCTACGATCATCATCAATCAGTGAATGAACGTGGTAATACTCACAAGCAAAAATATACCGATTCGTTGTAAGAAAGGGTGGAGAAAATACATCAAGTGTGGATATCTACAAGTCATTATGGTAGATCCACCATACACTCAACATACCACTCATAGGCA
Organism: Dendrobium nobile; assembly: GCA_022539455.1. Taxonomy (NCBI): domain Eukaryota; kingdom Viridiplantae; phylum Streptophyta; class Magnoliopsida; order Asparagales; family Orchidaceae; genus Dendrobium; species Dendrobium nobile. Next base: position 33,107,722 of record CM039720.1, on the reverse strand, counting down.
AAATACAAAAGAATTGTGCCAAAGACGAACTCCTACGAGTTACTACAAAAGCTCATTATGTCGTGCAACTAATATTTTGTCTAAAAGGAAATGTAGGAGAGTCCTCATTCATACAACAGTCCCTACAAAGTCAATGCACGATACTAGTGACAAGCAACGAACAATCGCAAGGTGTACGAGTACTATCCATTTGTTGTAATCAAATTTCTGTCTCTACAACAAGTGCAAATACATCAGACCACCTGAGATCAATGAAAGGTGGGTAGGATGCAAGAACAATGACACTCCTACAATCAATAACAATTCAGTGCTGATCAAATGCAGTAATTTTCCACGAACAAAGATAGTTAAATTGTAGCAAGTACAACCATCTACAGACCGTTGTGGAGGACCCATCATATGTATTAAATGTCATATACAAGCTGAATGTCAAAAGACCACAATAAGTGTAAGCTCCTATGACTAAAAGCAGGAGATTAATTAGTGCACTATGATCCACCTACCGAAAGTAAATAGTGCACGACAGTCTACCTGTACGAAGCAGCGAATAACTCAATTCAAAAGCTGCTACGCTACGCCACCGAATCTGTAACATCCGTACAAGCAGACAGAAGGCGTCTATAAATATTTCAAAAATACTCCCTTGCACGTACACTATAAATTGTATACACATAGGTACACTAAAGGGGTGTATAATCAAACACCACCCGCATGGGCCCCGGCGAGCGTGTTATTGGTACACACGTGACGTCTAGGGATGCTGCGCGGGATATCAAATTTTAAACCCGATCCTTCTTAGCAGGTAAAAAGGAGTCGACAGGGTTTAATTATAAAATGCCCCCAAACCCGCATGGGCCCCGGCGAGCGTGTTATTGGTACACACGTGACGTCTAGGGATGCTGCGCGGGTTGACAAGTGAATTCTAGTTCGAACCCGATCCTCCTATACGGGTCAATAGGAGTCGACAAGATTCGAACTCTCAAACAAATATACGGTTGCTACGACCGATATATTTGTCTTAATACATTCATATTAGGCCTTCAAGGCCTACAATAATGAGAATTCACTATCAAAGGGTATAAAGCCTACGAAACCTGATCCTCTATCGACCAATAGGTAGAGTTGACAAGGTTTCATCCATAAAGTGAAAATGACCCCAAACACCCCGATGATGGCCGTGTTGAATAATTATCTCAACCGGAGGGGTTTTCCCAAATATGTTCAAATGTCTCCCAAATATCCAAAGTCCAAAGCTCCACTCAAATACCCGAAAATCCAAAAATCCAAAAAATCTCAAAATCCCAAAATATTTAAAAATGAAATAAATCCATCAAACACTTAAAGCAAAATCCATCCGCCCTCCGCAACAGTTTGTCGAGGCGGACAAATTAAAATTTACTTCAGCTCACAAAGAGCCAAATGCCTAGTCGAAAATATCACTAGGATCCATTCTCAAATAATCTCTTGCCAGTAAGGACGTGGTACGTGTCCTCTAACCGGCAGTTTCGCCGCCAAATGGCACTGCAGGTAAACGGTTATGACCCGGGGCCCTCTGAACCGAGTGGTTTTGCCGCCAAATGGCACCACAGATAGCGGTTATGGCCAGAGCCAATATGCTCCTTAATGGCGTTAAATCCTTGAGATATGAATCAATAGGATATGATTGATAGGGCACAAAGCCCTCTGTGAGCTAAGGTGGATTTAAATTTATCCCCTTAGACAAACATTCAACCTCGGTCTACAAGGTCCCCTTGGACGAAGCAACCCATGGCTGCCGACAAGGATCCTTCTGTCAGGTTGGGTCGACTACCTCCTCTGACTAAGTAGACCAGGGACCACGATGGCCCGGGACGACGGAACCATGGGATCTTGATCGGGCCCATCATCCATTCCCCCACCATCCGCTTTAAGTGCAAGATGGTGAAATTTCTATTTTAAATACCAAACTTTCAATCTTCCAAATTCTCCAAATTCCTAAACCCATTGCTGCTACTATAGCCAGATAACACGTATCATTTACGTATCCGATCGACGACTAGCCTTAATCGAAAGTTCTCTCTCGTGATCGGGAGGGGTAATTAACTATAGGGGCTTGCGCCTATAGGAAACCAGAACTCAGATCATAAAGTCCTCGCAAAATGAGGGCGAAATCTCTGGGTAGTGTCTTATCTACAAACCCATCTGCCTTCCAAAATTTACCTCGGAACTTAATTCCGTTAAAACTCGCTCGCCGAATAAGAAAAGCGAGCGGAGGCCGGGGCCGAATTTTTGGAGCCCACAGATGATTAAAAATTGTCTTGTCGATTGTACATATAATCACGATCGTACAATACGATTGCTATTCATTAATTAACCTTGATTTGATTGCCTAATCACAGGGATTAGTTTAGGCAAGATTTCATATATCGTACAGTACGATTAGTTTAAAATTCAAATATTTGTCTAAATTTGATTGGTGGCGGGGGCTTTGATTTCAACTGATCTTCCTGTACGACTGAGATTGTACAGTACGATTTGTTCACTTTGATTAATCAATCAATTAGCCATTTAAATTGATTTTTTGAACAACTAATCGTATAGTACGATTTGGATCATACGATACGAGTACGAACTAAAAAAATCTGAAATTCATATTTTCACTACTCTGTGTATGTTTGCACGGTCTTTAAGATAGCATATACCTTTACAAAACATTTGACTCAACAAATAAAAAAATAAAATAAATAAAAATTACAGACTCTTGCAAACATCACCCTATTTTACCTAGTTTTGGTTCGATCCTTTATTGCACGGTATACGATATACCTGAAATGTTAGTGTGCACAAAACAAATATACAATAATGGTACTAGGAGAAATAAAGTAAGATCCAATAATATTTGTTCTCATTAAAATCATTAGTTCGGGCTCTCGGATCGCAACACCAACACTTCTTCTGTTGAACTTGAATCAAGAAAGCAAACGCAACTGTTTTTATTTTTCGGTATATGAACTCCCCATTTACAAAGCATTATACCACATCATATATTACAGTAGGAATGATGTTCGTTCAACTACCGCTAACCAACCATCAGAAACTCTCAGCCACATTAACACTGATAAGCTTAGGCCATTCTTGAATATTTTTTATCTTCTATGAGTCAACTGAAATGCCCTTAGTAGATACGGCAATCTTAAGCAAGACCAATGAAGAAGTTAGTAATATACTCTGATTTTAATTCAGAAAGGGTTTACTGTGACTTAAACATTGGTAACCTTTCTAAGGCGATTGAAAAATACCCCTTAGTCCTGGTGGTAATTGAAAAAATTCCCTCGTCTTACTTGAGATCAAAATGTTGTCAAAATACAAAAGGAAGCTACCAATAAAAATATGGATCATTGCTATCTGCTTTTGCTGGGGCCTCTGATCATTTGTGCTGGAAAGAAAAAGGACGTGTATATATATATGAGTAGTGTCTGCTGATGATCTACTAATGGTTACTGTTACTGGCTCTACCTGTACACGGGTCGTTCTTCTCGTTTCCAACTATATGCAAGTTGCTTGCCTTGTGCAGCAATAACTATTTTTGGCTTCATATCCATAGAGGCTCTTTTGGGATTTTTGGTTGAGCTAGTGATGAAGAGGAAGTGTAGTTGTTTATGCTCTTCAAGGCTTTAGGAGAGGCTTGTTCGTTCTTCTACTAAACTTTCCTTTTTAGTCTTTTTTTTTGTAGTGCTAGCAGCACTTATGTATTAAGCCTTCTTCTTTTATCCTTCTTCACATAAATTAAATTCATCCTGTGCTCAACTTCTCTTAAAAAAGATAACATTTATATTTGGAATTTAATCTTAAATTTATTTCTAATCTGTTTTTTGAAATTATTTCAGTTGATTTTTTTCCACTATGGTCTCCTTTCATTTCCATTTGTAACTACTTCTCAAAAACTATTTTTCTCACTCTGGTGCAGTTTGTGCACTTATTCTTACATATGCTATGGGACAACGATACCTTCAGACCTCCAAGATAATGCCGGCTGGCTTAGTTGCTGCCCTCAGGTTAGTTCCTGTTAATATATCTTTTGTTCTTAAATATTGGTATGAAAATGTTTATTCTCCTATCATTTGACTTTTTTTTTTTTTCAATAATCCATTGAAAAGATTTATTAACCAAACATGTATTAGACTCTAAAACTTTTCAAATCTCAATTGAAAAAATATCGTATATTTATTTTTCTTCTTTAGAGTTAACCCTTTTTTTTTTAATGAATATATAATATACCTTATTATTTTGTTCATTATGCTCTTTTAAAATAATTTCTTTGTTAAACTCTTATTTAATAATGTATCTTGTAATATTTTTTTTTTATGTCTTCATCTTCAATCAATATTTAATTATTTTCATTTCTAACGCATCTAACTCAATCAAATCTTCTAGATCTTTATCTATTGCATTATCTATTCTATTTATCTTATTTTCTCTTTCATTAAGGCTAAAACTATTCTATAAATTAACAAAATTTATAGCTTTAGTTTGCTTCTACATTTCCTCTTCATCACACCTATTCCTCCATATCATTAAAAGGGCAAAGTGGATAACCAAGTCATTGCTAAAATTCCAAAAACAGCTCCTCTCCTAAAGCCTTGAAGAGCATAAACAACTACACAAATAATTCAAGTACGCGCATTGTCAGAACTTGAGAACTATGATCACTTGGGTAAGCGTGTCAAGAAAATCATGCTCTTTTCTATCCTTCTGAACTAAAACTTCATTATCTTCACCCTTTTACCTTTTGAAATGGGGTCGAATATCAATATGCTTGTTTCCCTCATTGTACATATGTTCTTTTGTTGCTGTAAATAACACTCCAATTACTAAAAAATCTCTAGATTGGTCGGGTACAAGACCAAATCTCCAGCCAATACTCTCGGTCAAATAGTCTCTTTAATAACAGTAATAAGCGCATATACTTCACCACTATAGTGGATCGAGGCTGAAAATAAGCCTTCCAATTGATGATACATAAAGAGATTACAGATAGAATTAGAAAATCCCACAAACTTCAATCATCTTTGCCCCTACTATACATCAAACAATAACCTGTAATGTCTCTGAGACTCTTCAAAATCATAACATGCATATTACTTTCAACTGCACTAGCATAAGTACCCTAATCATATGCTTCTCATCCTCTGACGACTAAGGATCAAAAGCTACTAATAAATAGAAATTACTTGCTAATGAAGAATAAATAAGCTTTACAGTGTTCAAAACCAAATATTTTAAACACCTTCTCAATCAATCTTTATTGTTTTAGAATTAAATTGATTGTATTTTTATTTCTAAGTATCTCCATCCCTCAAATGTACTTTGTATTACTATGATCTTTCATCTCAAATGTTGTGCTCAAATCATTTTTCAATTTATATACTTGTGTCATGCTTCTTGTTAAGTAAATGTATTATCAACATACAATAGCAGGTACACAAAAGATATAACTATAAGCTTGACACTAGTCCGCACCTTCCTTCTAACTATAGTATTCCTTTTAGATTGGGCCAGGCCCCATGGTTTTTCAATCTTATGTTCTCTGTGTGTGAGCTGAATATCCGTGCAAACGCTAAGACGTAGGATTTTAACTCTATCGCCACATATATTCTAGCCCGTAACAATTACCATATCACTTTAGGGAAAGTATGTCATCACAATACATATATAGAAACATGTTATATGTGTATATTACTGTATCTGTTAATTCGTGTCACTGTGACGATGATTTTAAGCAAATTCCTCGTATAACTCTTCAGACATAATATGATTTTGTGAAACAATTTTCTGTTTTACTCGATAGCACAACATGACAGAAAAAATTCATAACACAAGAAAACAATGCCAAGAGGGCCTATACTAGAATGGTTAGAGGTTTTTTAACCTATTAGATGTGGCAGAATTCTTCTTTATTGTTAATTACTCAATTAATATTTAGAATTTGTGCTCATTTGTATCAGATTTAGATTTCGTTTGGGATAGCTTTTTCATTGTTTTTTTAAAATAAATTTTCAGTATAAAAATTTTTAATTCAAGAAAATTTTTAACTAGAAAGTTGTTTTGAAATCATTAAAAAAATTGTCCCAAATGAAGCCTTAATCAGAATTACTCCTCAAGCTTTGAATTCAGTAAACTGACTCATGATCACTGTATATGGAAGCCATCTTTATTAACACGCTAATTTGATTTGTTTTAGTAATCCATCATTTTGTTTATAAATGATAAAAAGATGCATTCAATGCTCTTCAAAACTGCATACTGTTAACGTTTCACTAAACCTGGGTTAGAAGTAGAACTTAAAAGAGTTTTCTTCGATTTTTAATGTATTTATGGCTTTGTTTGGGACGGCTTTCGTATTGCTGCTTAAAGCATTTTTTTAATACTAAAAAACTGCTTTAAGAAGCAGTAAGAAAACCGTCCCAAACAAAACTTATATCTACGAAGCATTAGCAAAATAATATTATACATGTTTTTTTAAATCAGTTGTTTCCCTAACTATCTTCCTTTGGTGCTGTAACTTGTTGGTACCTGCAGTGCTCTTATGTCTGTGTTCTACATCTACAAAATTTCCACCGGTGGTAATCATATCCCAACCAAGACTGAGTAAAACCTAGCAAGCTGTAACATGTTCCAGTCCTGCATTATTATTTTTAAATATTTTTTTTTTCCTTCAAGAGATTAATATATGTTTTCCGCTGATGATGAACTCACGAGAGTCACCCTTATCTCCAGGGATGATCTGCTTGATATCCGAACATATAATAGAGAAATAAGATGTCAATGCCAGCCTTTTTGTCTACTGGTTCTTCTTTTATTAATTTATTCTATATCTCAAAAAAAAAAAAAAAAAAAAAAGGCTTAGGATATATATTAATTAATTCTTTTTGGATGCTGATGAAATATAAATTTTTAATTAATTTATTATGGAGTGTACTTATCTCAAAATCAATTTAACAAATTTGAGATTCATCTTACCAAAATTTTATCATTTATAAAATTTTTTCCCTATATGAATTGGCATTGAGGGTCTGTTTGGGACGCGGTTGCAGTGTTTTATGAAGTTGGTTATGAAATTGCTATGGAGAAATTAATTTCTCTATTATGGTTATAGAAAACAACTTTTCATAATAGAAATTTTTAAAAAAATTGCAGCCAAATAAAATTGTGATTGCTATGTGAAAATAAAGCTGCTTGAAAGTTGTCCAAAATAGATCCTTAGATAATGTAGGAGAAATTATCACGTACGGACACCAAATTATCTAGAGGCGAATCAGAACGTGTTGCATCATCCGACACACAGCAAAAAAGTGATGTGGTGTGTTTTGTTGCTTTTAAAAGCAGTTTTTTAGTAAAAAAAATTTAATTCAAAAAGTTTTTTGTAATAAAAAATTGTTTTAAAAAGCAGTTAAAAAGTCAACCCAAACCAAGCTTTAATTGGGAACGTTGATTTTGTTCTAGATTGGTGATTGAAATTTAGTTTATAATGGAGGGTATGATAAGGATGAGTAATCAACTCAATTAAAATTTGATGACTATGCCATCTAGACATGCATATTTGTATTTTATAGAGAAAGCTCGGGAGGTTTTATTTGGAACAATTTTCTTAATATTTTATAAAGCACTTTTTATTACAAAATTTTTAATTTTTTTAAACTTTATATGTTTGCAAAGTATTCGCATGAATTTATGTGTTATGCTCTTTGTTGCAAGCCTAAATAGAGCATTAAGCTTATTTCAAGAAAGGGATTTAGTTCTTTATATATGATAAGGTAACCCAAGAACTTAGTTGTATTAGTTTATGTATAAAAGAAATGTTTAAGTGAGTTTTATGATTTAGGACTTGCATGTTGAGAATATCCAATGGCAAAACTTGCACCCTTAATATAAAGATGGCTACTAATTGGACTTCTAATCTCCAATGAAAGGTTAGAGAAAGACTCATAAATTGATATTTTTGGATTCGGGGCACTGATCTTACATTTCGATGAAAAAGGGCTATATATGAGATGTAGGTGTAGCAAAACCTAAAATTGAGGCTTCTTAATACTTGGGTTTTGTTTGGGATGGCTTTATTATTGCTTCTTAAAGTAGCTTTCTAGTTTAAAAAATTATTTTTTTGTACTAAAAAGATGCTTTAAAAAGCAGTAAGAAAGCCGTCCGAAATGAAGTCTTAATGTGGTAAAGATACCTTAATAGTAAGGGTTTATGCTCTTATTTAATGAATGCTTCAATGTATTGAACTTAGTTTTTATTATCTTAGTTTATAATTAAGGGTTCTAATTTACTTGTGTACGATTTGATAAATCTAATATCCTATGACTATTGTGTCTCATCCTTTACATATCGTTCGTTTAAGAGCATTGGCATTATTGTAGCTCTCAATTATGAAAGATTATTCAATGAGGATGGATTTATGCAAGAAAATCAATAAACCCAATGGAGTCTTGGTCATCTATAAAGAACCCTTACGATCATAAGGAAGCCTTGATGGTGAAGGACAAGTTAACAATCAGATGTTCTAGCATTCTATCTTACTTAAATATCAGGACAACTTCTAGTGCTTATCGATATTTCAATAGAGCTTCACACAATCCTTGACCTAGGTTCCATTAACGGAGATCCACAATCAACATAGACCTAAAGTCGGGCGATCATCCTCAAGCGTAGTCGCCTATGGAGGCGTTGAAGCTACATGTAACCAACTCCTTTAGCTCGAAGGTTAAAGGAGGAAACTTTGACTATTATATGGGAAGGTGAGGTTCCTAACCATGAAGGCCCCATTCATTGGAGGGATAGCTTGAAGGCCATCTCCATCTCTTCCCTAGATTCATGAAATATGATCACTTGGCCCATAAATTGACTAACCAAACCTCTACTAAGCTACTACTTTACTAAATTGACCCATTGAGATTATGACCACTAAACCCCAACTACTCTCATTAGTTGGGTCATATTTAAAGTCCTCTTATTTCCTTCAATACAGTTCAACTGTCTAATTGAAACAAATTGGCCTAATTAATAACCTTAAATATCCAAGGGCCCACATTTGTGAGAAATTATTACACGCGGAATCTGGACGCTCCGGACTCCAATCACGTGCATTTTTTTCTCTTTCTTATACATGGTATGTCTATGAGAAACATAAAATCCACATCTATTCACCTCATTGGACTTTGGATGAATTTTACGTCCGGAATCCGCGCGTAATAATCTTTATTGTTTTGTAGTTTAAGAACATTGCTAAAAAATATTTAATTTAGGCTTTGTTTGGAATAGATTTCTTACTACTTTTTAAAATAGTTTTTAGTATAAAATTTTTTTAATTAGAATTATTGTAATAAAAAATTACTTTAAAAGCAGTAAAAAGATTGTGGCGGACAAAACATTAATGGATACCCAATTGTGGCAACTGGCAAGTAAAACTGTTTAAATATCTAAGGACCCCACATCTGGAGAGATTATTGGGTTCGGATACCTAACGCAGCTTATGTTCGGTATTTACAGTATTGAGCAGTAATGAGCTCGGTACTGCTTAGTAGTGCTCAGTACCGAGTTTAGTACCGAACTCAGTATCGAGTAGGAGATGATGTGGTGCATTTTCATTGGGCTCCGAACACGTCCAATGACCGGACCTAATAATTTGCCCTACAATTGTTTGGTAGTTCAAGAAAAGTACTCAAAGACATTTAATTTGATAGAAGCTTAAGGGTGTCAAGTAAAACTCAAATTCTTTTCATTATAATATTGTTAATGTTTTTAATAACACTAGAAATTTGATCCTGCCTCTTATTGCTCTAATTAATTATTAATTAATCATGAAATAATATTAAAATTATATAATAAAAAATTAGTTAACAAAAAAAGCAAATAATTAAGTACTAATTATATGCCTAATAAAGTATTATCAGAAAGGTAGCTAAATATTATTAGCAGAATTATTTTTTATAAACTCTTAATTTGTATGTAATCATTTTATAGGATGTAAAAATGGGCTACAAAATATGTTAAAAAAAAAGGGAAATATTTTATGCTCATGAAATAAAAAAGGGCAATACATTTATACTCATAAAATTCATATATTTCTTGTGTAAACAATTTCCAAAGTTAATGTATATATAATGCAAGCAATTTAGAAATATTCTATATAATTGGGTGCTAAAATATCCGTGAGATAGGGCAGATTATTGGGTTTGGACACCGTACATGTTCGGAGCCCAATAAAAATGCACCACATCACCTCCTACTTAGTACTGAGCAGTATCGAGCTCGGCATTGCTCAGTACCGAGCTCAGTACTGCTCGGTACTCAATTCTTCACAATACCGAGCTCAGTACTGCTCGGTACTGTAGTTTAATGTCTTAGTTTTGTACAAAGATTAAATATACACATAGATAATAGCGACTTGTAAGAATTGTAAGAGACATTAGAGCTATGTTCCAACAGCCGCAGTTGGTCGATGTTCTAATGTTGGCAATCGTGCTTAACGACGACGTTCATACGGTGGTTTGGCAGCGGTGCTCGAGTGAAGATCCGATACTCTTAAAGCCTCTAGGATCCTTTAAATATCAAGTCAAAATCCAATCTCCAACTCATCTCTCACCTAGGAAGTGAGAATCTATTTACAAATTTTTGAGATTAATATGCCCCATAAATATAGCAAAAATTTAAAATACTCTATCAGATGGCTTGTATTGATTCCCTTGATTATATATTGTTCATTCAATATTTAACTGTCTTAATGATGTCATAATTAAAAAAATCTTAAACTAATTAGTTTTATTTGATCGAGACGTTTAATTTGACTATAAATATGTGAGATTTTAAGATCGTTTTGTCTTCCAATCAAAATTTCAAAGTTTCTAATTATGCTTCAACCGTTTGATTTGAGCTCATTTGGATTTCATGTATATCACTTTTGTTGTCAATGAGTTCATCTTGTTGAGACGTTCAACTCGTCTGCAAGTTTGTAAAAATCAAAATTTAAATGATCATGAATTCAATTTTGTAAGAGTTTTCAATTCAAAAAATACATCAAGATTAGTGCCTGATCAGTACGATGTTAGATGACACATCATTGCTATACTACTCAATTTATAACTAAAAATTATTGATGTATTTATAAGAGGGATCATATAAATTTATATGATTATATTTAAAAAAGATTTATGTCTCCCTTTATTTTTATCTCTCTTTAATGGTATCATAATAATTTTTATAAGGTTATAAATTGGCTAGCATAATTAGTTTTATTTTAAAAATTAAATTTTATATCATGATACAATTTAGAAAAATATCAAATTGAATAAATTAAAACATAATTTGTGTGAATGGGAGGCTTAAAGGCTTGGTCTCTTTATCATGAACTCCAATTTAATCACACTAAAAATTAATAATTAATAAAAGAGGATTTATATGCATATCATTTTATATAATGTTATTTATATATCTAACAACTAAAACTTTAATAGTTCATATATATCACCCATGAATCAAATATGAGTGCAATGAATAAAATATTAAAATTTATAGGATTGTATGAATGAAATTTACAACTGATATATTTAATATTAAAGTTACTCGTTGTTGCTTAGCTTGGTTGGTGGGCGAGTACGGTTGGGAACCCCACAACTCGTGCTCGATTCCCCTCGAGCTGCAACGCCTCTTAATTGAGGCTCAATCAAGTGCGGGTCAGTAGGTTTCTGGAGCGTGTGTCTCTTGTAGGTCAGCCGATGATTAGTCATGCTGCCAAGCACCCTTTTGGGAGTGGTAGTAGGTGGATACCCGTTAAAAAAAATCATCAAAAATTAAAATTTAGTTGATACATATATATATATATACACACACATGTTCTTTAATAAAATTATACGTTGTCACTTTAAGAAAATGATGATTTGAGGACCGTTGATTCACAAATCGAGGGCAGAAATTCAAACACGTTATTTAATAATTTCTTAAAATTTATAATTAAATTAGACCAACTAAAAAAAAGATGCTCACAGTCAGTCACAGCTTTACTGCTTCTGTCCACTTTTCCTCCGTTTCCCACTTCTCCCATGACTACTCGCTTTCTTCTTCTTCTCCTCCTCTTCTTCCTACTCTCTCTCTCCTTCTTCCACCTCTATTCCAAAGATTGGGACGGACCATGGAAACTCCCATTTCGAACCTCGGATATCCTCCCGCTGATCCCTTTCTCGGCCTTAAGACCCATCCTCAGCTCAGTCTACAGCGCTGTCGATCTCCTTCCGACCTTCGTCGGCTCTGTATCATCTCCGGAAAACAGCCTCGAATGGAAGGGCGCCTGCTTCTATAATAATAGCGCGTGGATGGAGTTTCACAATAAGAGCAAGTCGCCCTACGGGGGAGGTACCCTCCATCTAAAGGTTAGTTCCTGTTTAGGTTTTGTATGAATTGGTTGAATCAGGACTTGCTTTTTGTGGATATTTCTGTGTGATAGAAATTATTTCAGTACGCGTTGCAGGAAATCTGCATTGCCGCAACGGCTTCAACTATTTTTTGCGAAATTTTCTTGAAATTTTGGTTTTCCTGAAATTTCGTTTGATTCGTGTGAGTTCCGACTGTGAGAAGCTTCTGGTTGTTGCCCGTGAGTAGTTTGAGGATTAGACATTACGTGTTTGGTTGCAACTTTTAATGTAATTGTCTTCTAGGTGATGATGGGGAGTAGCTTTGTCATTATTTAGATTAACTTTTATGTTAGGTTACTGTCCTATTAATTTTCCTTGTATCCAGTGGTTAGAATGATCTTCCTTAGGCCAAGTTTAGAAAGCAGCATCCTTCCTAGTTTTTGGTTCGTTTGGGAAAAAATTATTATGGATGAGTCCAGGCAACATTCGGAGACCAATCAGAACGTGTCACGTCATTTTTTGCTATATATTGGTACTTTGTACCGCTATGTATTGAGTGACGTGACACATTTTGCTTGGTCTCCGGATCGTCCGGTGTCTGCACATAATAATTTCTCTGGTTTGGAACAGCTTCTGCTTTCTAAAAAACAGTATTAAGTAGGCGGGGGAGCTGGGGAGATCCTATCAAGAACAATTTACAAGGTTCATGTTGCCTCCATGGGTGGATATTTCTCGAGAATATTTCTAGAAAAATTATTCTGTGCGAAGTTCGAACGGGAAGAACCGTTTGGACTGTGAATGTACACACCATGTACACAATGAGGAGGGTTCTTCCTTTGAATTCCACACGGAATAATTTCTCATTTTATGAAATCTTGCATAGCGGGTGATTTAGATGTCGCCTACTTTTTGGGGGCGATTTAAAAATAAAATCAATTGGCCAAGTCAGTGATCATCACATGAAGATTTATTGTAAATGTGCAATTAGTTTCACTATTAGGAAAGTTAACTTTTTTTTTAATCAAAAGAGTTGAATCATAACTGATCATTTTGTTAAATTCATGCTTAAACATAAGTTAATGATTTACAACTTTATATACAAACTTATCCTATTGAGTTGTCTACCTTAGAGTAGTTATGCATATTAAATTGATATATTTGGATAGTAATGATTCAATGGGTTTGTCTCACCATTGTCATCAAATGCCATATAAGTAAATTGCAATGTTTTAAAAGAAGTTTTTGGGACTTCCATAGTGGGTGTGGGGCATGGTAAAATTGCCATGTGATGGAGTTTTATTTGGTCCGGTGAACGTACGTAGAGGAACGTTCGGTCGGCACTAAAATCCCGCAAAACAACTCGGTATTTGCTCGGTATTGCTAGGTATTATTTGGTAATAACGACGAATACCATCATGTGAAGACGGTATACCGAGGTATACCGAGCTATACCGAGCAATACTGAGTTGTCCAAAAAAATACCGAGTACAACTGATGGTATTCGTCTTCACATGATGGTATTCGTCGTTATTGTTTGGTATTGCTCGGTATTTCTTATTTTTTGGCGCGATTTTAGCTCCGACCGGACGTTCCTCTACGTCCGGTCGGAGGACGTAATAATTGAGGGTTCGTGATGGAGGGCTACAACTGCATGATCTAACTGTAAATTAAATTAAATCAGAAAAATATAAAATGTTAAATTAAATTGATTGTCTTGATTGTTAAATTAATGTTAAATGAGCTAGGGCAAGCTCAAACTCGGGCTCAAATTTAAGCAAGTACTCGAATGTTTGGCTCGTAAAGCTCGACTCAAAGCTCATTAGCAAATCAAGTTCAAGCTAATTCAGGAGCCGATTTGACTCACTTACACCTATATTTAATTTACTGACAATTTTAACTTAAATACTGTAAAACAATCAAAATGATAACCTTAAATTCTGGATGTAATTAAAATGTCTTTTATTCTTATTTTACCTTAATCTTGGATTTAGTGAATAAGGATTTTACGAATTATTTAGTTGGCTGAAAAAGAAATGCAGTGTAAAAGAAATATGATGTAAAAATAATGCAATATATTTGAAATATTTTAAAGTTGTTTGAATGAGTGTGAAATAAACACATATTTTTTTTATTTTTACTTGAAATAAAATAAATACAATATAAAATATGATTGGTGGCGATCAACAACGGTGGCTGACGCTGACGGTAGTGGTAATGAAATTTTGTTGTATTTGAAAACCGCCTAAATTTAAATAATTCCAAATATATATATAATTTCAAATTCATTAAAAATTTATATTATATTTAATTTATTTCAAACCCAACATCACTATTCTAGAACCTTTACACCATTTCTTCTTTCCAAGCAACCCCTTTAGCGGATTGAACCTAAATTCGCAGGGAATGCGTTTACCCGCCGATGCCTTCCTCCAAGGCTCCAAGCGAGTTCCAGTGCAACTTGCTTCTTCTTCACACGCCAATGGATTCGTCGACGCCTACTTCAGCAAGCGACCATCAAAACCTGTTCGCTACGATGCCATTGAGGGTGTCAAGTGCGCTCACAAAATCCTCTTCCGTCATCTCCGCTGGCCTCGTAGAGGCCTTCTGTACTATCTCACTCCCTGACTTCCTCGTTTCTGTATCATCGAGGGTTTCGAAACTTGGGTAGGGAGGAAAGTGTGTGAGTGAGGGGATAATCGAGAGTCTTCCGGTATGGCGGAAGACGGAGGGAAGGGAGTGGTGCGGGATGGCGGGGATACGGCGCGTATGGCGCGTGTATGAGTGGCGTTGCATCGGCAGAGATAGATTTTTTTCTTTTTTTTTTTAATTTGCCCTGGATGCTATCCTCACATTCAAAGAAGACGCCAATGTGGTAACCTCTTCGCCAAGAACAAATTATTTATTATTGATATCTTGTTTATACAAATGATTATGTTCGCAAGTAGAAAAAATTGTATGCGCACACATTTATGTATATGCATTTATACTCTAATTGTATCTAGTTGTAACCTACTCTTTTCCACGTTTTTTTTGCTCTGTCCAGGTTAGTAATGCCCACAGTTGGACTTGTTTGGATCTCTATGCCTTTGCAACTCCATTCCACCTTACATGGGATTACTATTTCTTGTCTCGAGAGCATACAATTGAATTTCATGAATGGGAAGGAGAAGCTGAATATGAATATGTAAGTTTCCAAACAACTATTCCTTTATTATTGTATGGTGTATTGCTAATGTTATATGAAATCAGGTGAAGCATCATGGAGTATCAATCTTCCTCATGAAATCAGGGATGCTAGGAACTCTCCGCGCTCTGTGGGATGTTTTTCCCTTGTTTACAAATACTGGATGGGGTGAGAACTCAAATGTTAATTTCTTGAAGAAACACATGGGAGCAAAGTTTGAGGAACGCCCAGAACCATGGTTTTCCACCATCAATGTTGATGACATCCATTCAGGAGATTTCTTAGTTTTATCTAAAATTCGTGGAAGATGGGGCGGTTTTGAGACCCTGGAAAAGTGGGTAACTGGTGCATACGGTGGTCATTCTGCTGTTTGCCTAAAGGATTCAGATGGAAAGTTATGGGTTGCAGAGTCTGGGCATGCAAATGACAAGGTTAGCATAACCAATGCTGGACGCCAACTTCATATTTTTTATGTTTTAGCTTGCAAAGAATTTTCTGAGCCAGATTTTGCACCTAACTCTTCTAATAATGTTCTTCTTTTAATATCATCATAATCTTGATCAGTTTATTCACCCATAAGAATGTATTTTAATAGGATAGGACTGAGTAACCCATTTGTTTACTTTAGTTGGAACTTGGAAAATTGCAACTGCCAAATTCTGGAAAGAGTTGCTTAAGTGCTTATGGCTCTGGAAAGAGTTACTCAGGTGTTCATGTATGCCGTGTTATTCTAAGCTCAATGGAAAAGCAGCATAATCTTTATGAAGTGACAATAAAAATTAGACTTCTATTTGTCCACAAATTGAGGTTTCATTTTGTTCTAGTGAACTTTTAAGGAAAGTTCCTTGGCGTGCCATCCTTGCTCCCTTTTTAATTTTATTGAAAAATATAGTTTTATTCTAATTATTATATTAACTGCAATATGCATCCAATTATTTATTTCTTATTGTTTTGTTTCTTTACGGTATGTAGGATATACCAAGGTCTACGATTTCTGAAATATAAACTAATGCAATGAGAAGAAAATTATTATAAAAAAAAAAGCAATGCAACCATTATAATGCAGATGCCGCATGCAATATTATGCTAAATAAAATATTCAGAGATTTGCCAGAAAAGCTGTTATTTGTCACAATCAATAATCCACTGCTATTGATGAGAAAAAGAAATATAGTTTGATGTAAAGTAAGTAGTAAATTTCTCACGATATATTTTCAAGGCACAAGATATGATTTCATAATTCCCTATAATGTTTAAGAATCCATGCTACATTGACATTCAAATATGTAGAAGATATGAATAATTTCAACTACAAAGCACGACAGAGAAGTAATAATAGAGAAGAGGTTAAAGATAGGAAAAGAGTTTAGAATCAAATGGCTAGGCCAGCATAATTCTATTTATTATTCCTCAAGCACCACACTTGGAAACAAGTAGAATTTACAACAAAGAAGAAAACTTCAATATGCAATGGCCATTTCTTCGTGTTTACAATGTCATAATCTGTTAGACCGGTCCAGGTGGGACCGGTTCACGGACGAAAGCGCAAAAACGGTGGAGATTCCGCCTCCTGGCGGAGAACGAGCGGCCCGACCGCTCAAACAGAGCGTTTTAGGAAGGATTTTTGGGGGGTTTCAGAGAGAAATTTGAATGTAGGGACTGTTTAGGGAATTCCTTTTGATTTGTATGCATTAAATAGATGTTTTTCCTAGGGTTTGGGCATCTTGAATTTGGCTGAAATTTGAGATCTCGTAGATTTAGGTTTTCTTTGGGCTCTAGCGGCGTCTAGAGATTTGGGAGAGATCGATCCTCCTCTCGAATTGAGGATCAATTGTATCTTTGCTGTTTTATTCATCTACTAGTGAAATACAAGCTTTCCTTTTAGTTTTCTCTCCGTTTTCTCTATAATTTCTGCTGTTTTTCTGTGATAACCTGCTGTCCAACTCTATAAACAGCAGATTTTCTGCTGTCTCGCTTCCGATTTGGCTAGGACTTACTTGCGAACTCAAGTATTTCCTATCATAATCCTATTTGTAACAAGCATAAACAAACATCCAAAAAATCTTAGTCAACTCTATTTTTTTAGTGCTTGGAAATTGATTAGATCATAATATACAATTTGCCATAAGATACTTTAGGTAGATGCATCGAAGATATGCTGTGTAATGTATTTAATGTAAGAAAGAATTTCCTTAGGATAAAATGAAAAATTAAAGCAAAGAAGAGAATCAAGAAAATAACATAAGTTTGTTATATTGAAGATAGGTTATGGCTAATTTATTTTGTGGATTTGGATATAGTGCAAGGGTTAAACGAAAGGGAGCAAATCTTGTGTGGTCTTGTAGCAATAGAAGATAAGAAGCTGTTGGACTGACTATCTGAAGTTAAATCTAAAGAAAGTTAACAAGTCTTTTCAAAAAGGTGATTATGTATAGCCACCATAATTTGGTATTAGTTTTTATCTTGAACGTATCTTTGCCTATACTTGTCTGTTAGGGGTTTGACGAAATGGCACTTGATTGATTTTTTCAGAACTTTTCACCTGATGCAATTTATTATTATGAACTGACGTTTACAATTTGTTTAAAGGGAGAAGATATCATTGCTATATTGCCATGGGAGGAGTGGTGGAGCTTCGAATTGAACAAAGATGACTCAGATCCTCATATTGCATTGCTTCCTTTGCATCCAAATCTTCGAGCCAAATTCAACAATAGTGCAGCTTGGGAGTATGCTAGAAGCCTGGATGGAAAGCCATATGGGTACCATAATATGATCTTTAGTTGGATAGATACTACAAGTGGGAACTACCCACCACCATTGGATGCACAGTTGGTATAGTAATTACTTGTGCATCTTAGTCTCTGTTTTTGGCTTTTCGACCAATTTCTTACATACATAAGGATGAAGATGGTCGCTGAGAGACTTATAAGTTGGCAGAAAAAATGTGACTAGAGTAGATTTCTGCTCTTAGACATCACTGCATTGTGATACTGCTTTAACTATTCTGTTCTGTCAAACTTAGTTTATTATATACTACTGTTTTCTGCCATGTTTCGCAAGTTGATGTTGTATCCTCTTATCACGTTGATAGTTTCATAATTTTAAATGAATGGTGAAGGAAGAATTATCAAATCTCATAACAGAATTAGCTTTTGGATGCATGTGCATTGTGGGGACAACCCTTGTGGGTATCTATAGCATGCACTGACAGTTGCATTTACGTTATCTTGATATTTTTTTTTTTTGTTCATGGAGTTCCGAGTATTTCTTTATAAAATATTGGGCCTAAAGAATTGTTAAGATTGGTATGTCCAAGTTGAAGATTGATATAGAAGCTTATGTGCTACTCTTAAGCAGAAATAGTGTAGTTTTCTTAACTTTATTTGGTGAAGAAAACTGAGCAAAGATCAAAGTTGATTTTAAGTTATTATTTATTGTAGGTTGCTTCTGGTATGATTTTGTGGAGCAAAGTTATGCCAGACTATGCTGCTAATTTGTGGAATGAAGCCCTGAACAAAAGACTCGGCACTGAGGTTTGATTCTCTGTTTATTTGTTGTTATCGTGTTCCATAGAATTCGTGGCTCTTTGACATTTTCATAATGATATGAATGTGTTTTTATAATGAGATTCTTTTGGCACTATCATTACAAATGCTCTACCTTTTTCCTGCAAGCTCTAGGATTTTCTCATACAAAGTTAATAGATGCATTGTGGATGTAAAAAATGAATATTCATTAAAGACAAACAGGTACCTTCCGTTGATAAGAATAATGGAAAATTAAATTAAGTTAAGTTGGCATGAATTGTTGTTAGATATCTTACAAAGTCCCAATAGAATAGAAGTTAATCCACAAACTGGATATCATAATATAGAGGTCTAGAAACTAAGGACTTGGTTGATTCGGCTTTCCCCTCACTTTGCTTTATGCATAGCTTCTTTCTAACAGTTGTATGGTGCTTGAATGGAAACTTTCTACCTACTTTATGGAAAGAAACAAACCCAAAATTATGGTGATAACGGAGAACCTATTAATTATGGCATGTGAGAGTATTGGGTTAAGTTCCACATCAGATATTTGAAAAATGTGTTAACATAGAAATTTCAAGTGATTGACCTCCACACACAGGAGAAATTATTACATCCGGTCAAAAACCAAATGGTTCGAATGTATACCGAGGAATACCGAGTTTAAAATACCGAGTTTTAGGTGACATGGCGCGTGGTTATTGGTCTCTAAACGCATTCGGACACAGGATGTAATAATTGCTCCACACACAGGCCTAAGTTTTTAGAATGAAAATGAGTTTGACCATTAGTGTATTAGATACAACTTTGGGCCTTTACTCCGCACCACCCACCTAACAAATGGTATCAGAATTGAAGGTTCGTATGAATCGAGTTGTTCATGTGGCTCTTTTCCAATTGATAAATCTCAATATTTGTAAATATTTTTTAACCAATTTTACAATTATTATATTTCTCTTTTAGTAAATTTTCATCCATTAAAATCTTAAAGAAGAAATAACGAATGAGGCTATTCTTTCCTTTAGGGTTGATAAAGGAGCTCTAAAATAGTTTCTGCCAAACAAAAAATGTCATTACCCTTTTATATAGTATATATGCATCACAGTTGCAATCGAGCAGCTCCAGCTACTTTACTCTCAGCAGTAATATACTGCTGTTTTTCTAAAATAATTTTATAATAACTACTTCTCAATCAGCAATAGCTAAATCAAACAGTCCTTAAGCTTGAATGGCAGATACATGATCCAGATGTGATTAGATTCAGGCTTCGTTTGAGATGGTTTTTTTGCTGCTTCTTAAAACAGCTTTTTACTACAAAAAATTAAATTTTTGTACTATAAAGCTGTTTTAAGAAGCAGACAAGTAGTAAAACAGCCGTCCCAAATGAAACCTCAATGTGTAGATTTCATGATGCTCCATCCTCCAACACGGATTCCTCTAACACCTCTATTCACCATTATTATCCTAGTGATGGCTATAGTTAATTATTATGTTCTTAGAGCATGAGTGAGAGCCTGTTGAGGTGTCAGGCTAAGGTTTCGTTTGGGACGACTTTTTATTGTTTCTTAAAGCAATTTTTTAGTTAAAAAAATATTTTTTACTAAATGATTATGGCCATTTTTTGCTTTCTTTTCTTTTTTCTTGGTTTTACTTATAATAGTTATGTCTATGTTAGAGAGATTAATCATGTTTAGTTTCTTTCTTGTAATAGGATCTTGATCTACCTGATATTATAGTAGAGACGGAGCAGAGGGGTTCTTCTTTCGCCAAGCTGCTCGCAATGCCCGAGCAAGATGATTGGATTTATTCTGATGGCAGTTCAACCTCTTGCGTGGCTTTTATACTTCAGATGTACAAGCATGCTGGCCTTTTTGATCCAATTTCCACATCCATTCAAGTCACAGAGTTTACGGTGAGTGCTTAAGCCTAGTGCATAAATTAGAACACAGCCGCATAGGTGTATATATATATATATATATATATATATATATATATATATATATATATATATATATATATATATATTCAAAATTTTTGACAAATAATATAAAAATTTTCGAGGAGAAAAGACTTTGGCTTTGTTTGGGATGGCTTTTATGTTATACTAGAAAGTTGTCCCAAACAAAGGTTTTATCCTTGGAACATGATAGTTTTTTAGGACTTTTGAGTCAATTAAGATAAACTCACACATACATCATATACGTAAACTTTGAACTTTTGATCTCTTTATGTAAGAGTTCACTTTATTCTACGGATATTTTTGAATATTGAAATGAAAGCTTCTTACTGATAAATATCTCATTATGCCACAGATAAAAGATGCATATACCCTAAA
This sequence comes from Dendrobium nobile, assembly GCA_022539455.1. Lineage (NCBI taxonomy): Eukaryota > Viridiplantae > Streptophyta > Magnoliopsida > Asparagales > Orchidaceae > Dendrobium > Dendrobium nobile. Next base: position 33,086,287 of record CM039720.1, on the reverse strand, counting down.
TTTCTTTGAAAACAATTCAAGCCGGCTGCCAGAGTGGTGCAATAAAGAAGACTCTGTCAAGCTTCCCTTCTGTCAGATAAAGGGAAAGTATCGGATGGAATTGCCAGATTACAACACGATTCAGCCTTACCCACACATGAATGAGAAGTGCCCATCCCTGCCTCCAAATTATGATCGGCCAATCTATTGCTGATGCTAATGCCGTTAATATTTAGGGTTTAGGGAATATCCTGAATACCTCCTTCCCCTCTCTATGAATATGAAATTATGTGGGGAAATAGTAGGATTGTAAAATTAGTTGGTGTATATGATCACTCTAGAATTTGATGGGAATGTGTATGTATAAGGTGTGGACTATATCAACTGGTTCCTGGATGGCTTTGCTTAATTTAGGCCTTATTGTAGGGTAGGGATGACTTTCTTACTGCTTATTAGAGTAACTTTCTCGTATAAAAATTAAAATTTTTGTATTAGAAAATTGCTCTAAGAAACGGTAAGAAAGCCATTTAAAACTCATATTAAGATTTCATTTAAGACAATTTTCTTATTGTTTCCTAAAATAGTTTTTTAGTAGAAAATATTCTAGTTCAAAAAAAAAATTTAGTAAAGAAGTTGTCTCAAATAAAGCTAAAATCTTAGTTTTTATTTGGGACAAATTTTTTTTACTGCTTAAGCAATTTTTTAATAAAAAAATTCAAGAAAATGATGAAAAAAAATTATCTCAGAGAAATATTTTTATGAACGCATATATTCAGCACAATCTATCATTTAACTTGAAGGTATCATTAAGAACTTAATAATTAATTTGAATCAAACAAATATTTATGAACTCTTATATTTAATAATCCAAACACAAATAAAGCATTGCTCAATTATGTTCAGCAAAATCATAATTTGATTGTATATATTTATATTTGTGTGGATATAAAAAAAAAACATGGTTATATTTTAGATTCCATCATGGCTAAGAGATTTTAGTCATGAGATACCATTTGGAGGAGAGTGATTGAGCAATGATTGCTTGAAATCATAATTATCATAGGTTAATTGAGCCAATTAAAAGCCAGTTGGATTAGAAGATCAATAATTAATCATCTCATATGATTATGTAGTAGTTTTCTCTTATATGCAGATTCTCCTTTATCACAGTTTGCAAATTGTAAGTCTCCTACATGAATGCTGCATTCAATGAAAATAGACCAAAAAAGAACATTTCCTACTATATATAGATTCATTACAAATATAAAGAAAAAAAAAATTTCAAGAGAGGCTTACCATATAATTGCTGAATATAGATCCAACCAAGAAGACGAAGCTGTATAATTCTGTTCTAAGGAAGCTGCTCCGTTGTTCTAGATGCTTCATGAAGGTTCATTATTTACCAAAGAAATCTTTCTAGAAGGGCCGGTAGCAAATAATGCAACAAAAGGTGTAGAGCTTACTTCATAAGTTGCTGAATGTTGATTCCCCAAGCTGTGGCAAGTTGTACCATTATCTGCTCTGCAGAAGCCCCTTCCCAATCTTCAGGCAGCTCCATAGCAGATGCTTCATAAAGATTGAATAGGATCTCTCTCTTAACTTCCACAGGTATTCCAAGAAAATCTTCTCCATTTTCCACGATCAGATCCAGCAACTGTGAGCGGCCAGAGTCACAAATGCGGGAATATGTTTGTAAGAAACATGTTTATCCAATTACATTTGTAAACTAATCTTTTAAGTTGCAGAATAGAGAAACATATTTAAATTTAATCCGGATCCAATCAAACCGTCAAGTCATGCTTTGCAAGCAGGAAGTATCAGAAGTTTACAGCGTTTAGCCTTACCTCTAGGGGTGTCAATGTTAGACCTGACCTGAAAACTTGACCCGAACCCGGCCCGAAAATTTCGGGTTTGGGTTGACCCGAACCCGAAGCGGGTCATCTTTGGGTCCTGAAAACCGACCAATTTGAAAAACCGGGTCAGGTTCAGGTTGACCCGGAATGCACACAAACCCGTTTGCCCGAAATGACCCTGCCCCGCGCCCGCCTGCCCCGGTTACCAGGCCACGTCGCGTCCCGAGGCCAGGTCACGTCGCAGCCTTGCCGGGCAGTTCCACGCCGCATTTTGAGGCCAGCGTCGCTGACCGCCGTCAACCCACTTCCGTGTTCATGGGTTGGGTCGGGTTGACCCGAACTCGAAGCGGGTAGGGTTTGGGTCCAACAAATTGACCCGTTTGCAAAAAATGGGTTAGGTCGACCCGAACATGAATAGTATCGGGTCAATTTCGAGTTCGACCCACCCCGAAATTGACACCCCTACTTACCTCGAGTTTTAAAAATCAAGGGAGGATTAAGCTACCTTGCCACCTCATAATTATTTCAACCTTGGTTAGGTGTAGGGATTGAGAATGGGTCATTTGCCCCTCAATATATAACTTTAGCATAGGTTATAACACATATATTTGAAATTTTCATAACTTAATAATCATAATTATAACCTTAAAACTAAATGTTAATTAATTTATCCTAAATGATTAAGCACTTTGAGAGAAACATAAGGGCTAATAAATTAAATAATATGAACTGAATCTTGCAACTTGAACATCTCACCTAAATTGGAGCAGTTAGGTAACACTAATTTTGCACATACTTAGGTACGGGACAAGAGACGTGTTTATAGGCTCTCCTTGGGGTCATTAAACTCTGATAAATTGGTGAAAGCCTTTCTCTTATTTCGGGGTATTATGAAAAACTGACTATGAAGTGTATAGTATAAAAAATTGGCAAGTCAATCCTCATATGATTGACAGTGAAACTCTACAGCAAGATAATTATGGTTGAATAGATCATCATTTCTAATAGTATTTTTCATATCAAGCCCATCTAATTTGATGCAATTATGAACTAATGTCACATGTTAATCATGTCATTTTAATGGTCATATTATATGCCAGATTTTTTTTATCATTTATGCCTTAACTGATGAGTTGCACCAATGAAGTTTATTTCTTGCAAACTCCCACCAAATGATTTTTACAATATTTTTAGGTTATTAGTTCTACATCATTGATATAGAAGTTTCTGAAGTCAAGCTTCAAGAATATGGTGAAAGTGATTATGTTCATAAAGTTATTTATTTTATTAGTTAACATGTTATGACTTTGTTAGGTGAGTTGTCATAGTTAGATTTTAATTATTTTTAATAGATAAAATTCTGAGGATATTAATAGTGAAAGTGCGGTTGATATTAAGATAATTGTTAGTGAGGACATTATAAATGTAATGGGTGCTTAGACTCATCAAGTTAGATTGGAAGATAGTTTAAAAATCAATTTTAAAAAGAGATGGATAGACTACTGTAACACATACTTGAGAAAAAATGATAATTATTAGAGGTCACATAAATAGACATATAGGTATTAGTAGGATAGGCTATGAGAGGATTCATAAGGAATGGGAAAAATGACAGATAAAAGCAATAGAAGAAACTAAAATTGATTTAGGCTTTGTTTTGGACGGCTTTCTTACTGTTTCTTAAAGCAGCTGGAAAGCTGCTGCTTTAAGAAGCAATAAGAAAGCCGTCCAAACGAAACCTTAGTAGTAAACTCTAATATAGAAATAGAGAACATTTATTTAAGAAATGAGAAGAAGGCTAAATTACATATAAAAGTGGAGCCATTAGATCACAATATACTTCATTTGACTTTGAAGAGATGAAAAATCCTTTTGCAAAGATCGTTCCATGATTCTAACAAAGAACTTGATAATACAACATGAAATTAAGTATGCATATCTTAAGAGTATAAATCAAACAAGCAAAAGAAATAACTGCCTTGAGACAAAGTGATAAAGCTTAAAAGTAAGAAAATTAGTAAGCTTCCAAAATAGATTGTCAAGACTCGAGAGGAAAAGTAAAATTCTTTACTTGAGCTAAACCTAATGTGGGGTAAGATGAATTATTTTATTTAAAAAGGTTGTCATAAATTTTCAGGTAAATCTAAGAATAGATCATAAGATGATAAGGAGCTTTAGTGGTGGAGGTAAAAATAAAGTTTTAATGAAAAAATAATGTTTTTAAAGAGTGAAAAATAATAATAATATATGCAGGCTCATAATGATAATTAAAAAAAAACTAAAAATCTTGCAAATCGTATAGTGAGCAAAAGAAGCTTGATTTTTTTTAATATTAAATAAGAAAGTCTCAGATAATGTTCAAGTTGTAATCAAACAAGCTTGATTTTTTTTTTAATATTCAATGATTAATGAACAATTGTTCAACTCATTTAGATTCATGAACAACATAGTTGAAAGCTCATAAACAAGCTCATTAAGAAACTTAATTAATATTCGATATGGAGCTAAACTAAAATTTGTCATAAAATTGATGAACAACCAAATATGAATGTTTCATATTTGTTATAATTTAATAACATAATAATTATTAATAAATAAATTTTAAAACTAATTAAACATTATAACATTTATTAATTATAGGTGCTTGTTCATGTCTGCTAGATTGTTTGTTTTGAATGTTTATGTTTAATACATGAGCTAAAGACGAGGTAAACTTAAACATTTATCATTTTTTATGAACCAAACATGAACACATAAAATAGCCCTAATCAACCTCGAACAAGCTGATCATACATTAGCTCAAATATGAAAAAACACATGCTCAGCTCAGCCCAATTCATTTGCAGCTCTGTTTAAAATTGCGCAATAAGAGGCACGCCTTGAGGCGCGCCTCTGTGCAATTTGACCCAAAACCGCCTTAAGGCTTACGCAATTCCTTTCCTGGCAGAGGCGTATGCCTCACTTGGACTGAGGCGCACCTCAGAGGCGCAATTGCGCAATTCTGGATGAGGCGTACGCCTCAAATATATGCTCAGTACATGCTCGATACCGCTCAGTATATGCTCGGTATAGCTAGGTATTTGCTCGGTACTGCTAGGTACATGCTCGGTACCGCATAGTATATGCTCGGTACAGTTAGGTATTTGTTGGGTACTGCTAGGTACATGCTCGGTACCGCTCAGTACCACTAGGTACATGCTCGGTACTGCTAAGGAACATGCTCGGTACCACTCGGTATCTTCCCATAAAAACAACTTACGAACATCAAAAACAAATAGAACTTCAAAATTACTCTTACAATAAAATTTTGTTCTATTCATCATATTTAGTAATAGTTGTCAGTGTTAGTCTACTTCTTCATGAGTGCATGGAAGACATTGGACTCTATAGGAGAGGAGGAAGGGGTGAGAAGATTCCCTTGAAGACCCATTTAGTGATGGGTCATGATTGGATTATATATGTTCTTTCTTAATTATACTTTGGGAGTTTTGATAGACTAATATTTTGTGGTTTTGTACTTTAGGACATGATTTTATTGCATCTATTTTCTTACTTTCCCCTAATTTTAATTGTCATTTAGATGTTTTGATTGTATGATAGAATCTTATTATTTTTTACTTGCTAAAACCCTTAAATTCTCATTTACGCAATTCTTCGTCGGTGAGGCTTACGCCTCACACCGCCTTGAGGCTTACGCCTCGCCTCACGAACGAAAAACGCCTCGAGGCTTATTTACGCAATTTTAAACCTTGATTTGCAACACTCATTAGAAGTAAAAAATAGTTTGATGGGTGTTCATTTAGTTCTCTACACCACATTTCTTCGTTAGCATTTAAGCTAGCTAATTTCAAGCTTATGTTTAATATTATTCCTGAATCTGATAAATTTGGCTTAAGTATGTTAAAATAATGATGGTCTATTATAAATCATATCCAAATACGAAAAAAGTATAAACAGACAATTGCAAGTACCATAGATGCAAGACAATAACTGGAGAATGAATAGCTTATTATCTGATTTTGCAACAATTTCAGATTTTTGTAAAGCAGAAAGTGAAAAATTATCATTCATTTGACGCTTTCAAAAAACGGAAAGGCATAGTTGTCAATAAGGTTATGTGAAAGATATACTTATAATTTAATTAGTCTGCCAAACTAAAAAACCTTCATTCAGAGTGGCCTGATTTCTTAGTCAGTTTAGCTCAAGTTCAATTTGGATCCAACAATTGAGTTCAATTATTAGTATGGTTTTAAGGAGCTAGCAGAATCGTGCAATAAAACACTAAATTAAAACGACAATAATTCCCCTATTTTTTTTAATCTTTACTTCCTTACTCCTGCAGTGTAATAATTCTCCTTTATTAACTGGTGACATCAATGAAAGATTTCATGAAAACAAGGAACAACTTCAGCAAAATCATTCCTAAACCCTAAATCGTCCCCATCACCCTCCTAATTCGCTCTCCAATTTGCTTTCACCCATTCTTATCCCTATTCTATCCTTCAAACCCTAATCATGCTTGTTTGCATTAATCCAACATTGGAACTTTCAAAGACAAAATAACAGCAAATCAAACAATCCCATGAAATGTGCAGTCAATCAATCTGGATAATGGTATGTAAGAGACATGATGATGTAAATGAATCATATGAGTAGACAACTGAAAGAATATATATGTCTGATCAAGATTTGATTGAATAGCATGGTTGTGATAAGCATACCTGCTGAATCCAAGCAAGAGCTAAGTCATACAAGCTATGTTCAAGCACAAATTGCCCAACTGCATGCAACAACTCGCTTGCTACTTCACCTGAGAGCTCATTAAAGGCAGGCCCAGACCTTTCCATCAGCTTCACAAGCAATACGTCATCACCTGTAGACAACACTTCTGCATATGCTGAGTCCAAATCACCAACATGAAGTGAATCCATAGCACGGTTCCATGAGATCCAAAGCTGGCCCCTTTCTTGCCTAGAGTTATCAAATGTTGCAATTTCTGCATCCAGTTCGGCGATTGGCCCACGTGCCCCAATCCGGGAGGTTCCATTATCATCTCCGGCCACTCGGATAGCTTCCAAGGTGGCCTCATCCTTGGAGGCTTGCCAGACACTTCTTGCCGAAGGACCTTCACCAAGCCTAAATGGTCCTTGACCCTTGCTCCAAGCTCTTCTGCTGCCAACTTGCTCAACATCAGGCTCATGTTTTGGAAATTTGCCATCAACCAACGAGGAAGTAAATCCTCTCCTTCCATTTGAGACCCCATTTCTTTGACCAGTATATACATAAGGATCCCGTCCTTCGGAATCTGGTCTCCATGGAGCATCTCTTCCCCTTGATCCTGGAACCATGCCATCTGATGAGAGATATCTTTCAGAAAATGGAATTCTACTTTCATTTCCCCTGACAAACTTTGAACCACCATAATCTTGAAGACTATTGTACTTGTTTGAGGACCGTCCAGGAGATCCCTCAAACCCCATCATTGCATTGCCCCCCCTCCTCCCAGATGATATTGATAAATCCTGTGCCATTTCTTCAACAACTCTCTCAAGTCCACGCACTCTGTTCTCCAAAGTTACTAAGCTATCATGAGAGCCCCCCATGAAGTCCTAAAAATTGTAGCATAGAAATTAAATGAGGCAGCAATAGTGAACAAAATCAGGCTAGCCAACAATGATACTGGTATGATTTTTTAGAATGATCATAAGCAATGGCTATGACAAATATAATAAATCTAAGACATTCCTATCAGATATTTGACGATTCTGTTTTAATCTAGGCCCGGTTTGACACGTAAGAATCTAAATAGAGATAAAGAAAAAAAGAAAAAAGGACATGAAATCACAAATCAAATGCTTCATATATATAACCAAGTACAATATTGCCAAATTTCATTGCATTTTTTCGTTTTAATCCAAACACAATTTTACAAATGTATTCCTGTACCTTTTAAATGTCATGAGAACGGCTTTTATATTTCTATTTTTCTAAATGAGAGTGAAAACTAATTTCCTTCAATCTATTTCGTATGTGATAAGAAAGGTCAGTATAAACACAATTCTAAACAGAAGATTTGCTTGCAAGTAATTTAGTAATTTCACAAAGTATGAAATGTGATGTGAAGCTATCATGCAATGAAATGTGAATTGTACTTAAAATTAATAGAAATATTGAATTAAGCTTTGTTTCCCAAAACTTTATGCGTAATCAATTTAAGTTCAAGAATTCAAAGACGAGTGATTAAGTAACAACAAGAAGTCACAGTCAAAGATTAGAAGGCCTTACAAAATAAAGTCAAAATTTCAAATAATGCGAATAGCTAAAATAACAAAGCCCCAAATTTAAAGTTTAGACCCTTCACCTTAGGATCCGTCACTCAATTTGAGGTGGAGGTTAACGGAAGAGAATCGTGAGCAGGCTTAGCGACGCCACTAGTAGACAGGTGACCTTGAGAGGACTTGTCGCCGGGCTGGAAGTCGGGTTCGAAGGAGCGGGTGGACGGCTTTCGATGATCCACGTATAGACGGAGAAATGATCGTCTATAGAGTCCACGAGAGTTGGCAAGATCCGGTCCAAGTACTCTTCAGGGGTGTCGTCGAAGTCGAATCCCACGTCAAAGAAGGGTGAACGGAGAATGTCGACTCTTCCGTTGCGGTCGTATTCAAACCCGAAATTCCACTCGGGTTCTTCCATGCATTATTGAAGACGAGAGTGAGTGGTAGCCGCAAGATGTTCTCTCGTGCAAGGGGGAAGTGGCTCGTGGATTGGGGAGAAGCGACCAAGCTTTGGCGGGCTAGAGAATTCAGCCAAGGAGGAGAGCCGAAGAAAGGTGCAGGAAATTCCACCGTTAATGCAATTTTGGGAGGGTTAGATGAGGGGGATTTAATTTGAAATCAAATTAAATCATGGGGGCTGATTTTGTGGGGTTAACGGTTTGATTAGGAGAGAGAGAATTGAGCCAATGAAGAGGAAAGGTGTGGAACGGCTGGACTAAAGGAGAAGGCAGAGGCAATTCAATTAAAGTGGGGCCCAGCTGCTATTGTAACAGATTTTCTTCTAAAATCCAAATCTGGAGTTAAACATGAATTAAAACAGAGAAAGTTTCCTTTAATTGATAAGAATACTAGGCAACGCAGGATTTCAAAATTGGTTTTAAAATCCAAATTAAAGAGATTGCCTAAATCTTAGGACCAATTAAGGAATGGAATTAAGGCTCATGATGGGAGTTTGAAATTCAAATCCCAACTCTCAGAGGATGGCGGGCTGGGGCCTGAAGTCGGTGGGATGGGGCGTCGGGGTTGGGGGGGGGGGCGGGATGCTGGTCGGTGGACGTCCAGGCGGGGCGGGCGGAAGATTAATTAGGGGGAGAAAGGCGTGGCTGAGATGGGCGGCTGGGCCTTTGGAGAATTCGGCAGCAACCAAAGGGAAGAAAAAAAAAACAAAAGAAAAACAAAGAAAATTGGGAGCTTCTTGGGATTCAATGACCACGAGCACACTAACCTCACTTATCTCCAACGTCGCTTTCCTCGATATAGGATAGCATGAAAATTAGAACTCACGAAGAGATCTAATTTTCTCCGGCGAACTCACAAAGAGAACACAAGGGGAATTTCATTTCATTTTCCAAAACTACCCAAATTACAATGCATATTGCCTCATATATGGAGGCTCCAAAAGAAAGAAAAGAAAGACAAAAATGCCCTCGGGGCTACATAAGTCAAACAATTCCCTCAGGGGCAAACTCGGAAAAACTAATAAAAATACATGACATAAGCTATAAACTCAAAAGTAGAGGCTCTGGATCGTAACCGTCGATCTGCGCCGTCGGCGATGGTACACGTGTCGAAATCTGATGTCCCCATCAAAATGTTAATCTCAAGATTATAGTTGCTTAACTAAGGAATTCCATTCAAGTAGTTTCCAAATAAACTGGATGTACTTTAGAATTAATCGTTTTGGCTAATCGGTATAAAGTAACTGATAAATTACATAGAATGAAACACATTCCATTAGTAATATGTTTACAAAAATGGAAGAAAAAAAAAACAAGGTGTAGAATTTAACACAGCTAATTATTAATTTCAGCAGGCTTGCTTAATGTTCCTCATGCATTATCGATCAATAAAACATTAAGCTGGCTAGAAAAGCACAGAGACATATTCACCTCTTATCCATATCATATTGTAATGCAAAAAGAATTATGATTCTTAGACAATTTTTTAATAATATCATTGATGAAGGGGAAACACAACAAACATATGATAAATTCTCCTTTGCTGATAGCTTAAATTGATAAGCAAACCATTACACTGAATCAGTGAGACTACGATTGACAAACAATTAGGGTTAATGATAATGACATTTCAACTTTCATAACAAGTCCTCTAGGGTTATATTAACTAAGGATACAGTAACAGGTTAAGAAATTAAAATAAACTAGTACACCAGACAGATTGCCGGGACCTTCCTAAATATTTCTCACCAGCTTGATTGATAATAACAGACAACTCTACAACCGCGCATGTAACAAAGCACAGAATTTTTGCCTTTACCATGTACAACATCTAGATGCATTAAATTCCAAGAAACAATACTTAGCAAAAAGTAGAAGCAATAGAAGATATGACATATCATCAATAAGTAACAAATGAAGATGAGCATTCTCCTTATCTGAGTGAAGCCAAACCCCAAATAAAAAAGCACATATTTCTCCGAGAAACCAACCAAGCATATACAAATTAGTTAAAAGCAAACCTGCAACATGTCAATACCTGCAACATGTCCATAAGATAAGCTTGTTGCCTCTCCAACTGTGATAACTGCCTCTGAATGGCTAACCAATTTCCTTTGTTGTTCATGCCAGAGCTTTCGACTAGACTGTCAGCCTGAAATATGTTTGCCCGGTGTGCAAGAGAGTCCTTCTGGTTGAGTTCAACCCTCTCATCAGCTTCAAAAGACCTCATCTTCGAGTCCCTTGACCTGAATCCTCTTTCAGTCCACTTATCTCTAATAAGGTAATCCAAGTCTTGTTGATTGTTATTACTTCCTAGCCTTTTCTCAGTGTTATGATAGCTAAGGCCAACACGTCCATGATTTTCATTCAATTCGGAGCCATGAACTCCATTAAGATTAGATGAAATCCTAGAACCACCTTCAGGTGAGCCTTGTTCATCTTCACCTAGCGTGTGGGATGATTCAAGGCATCTACGGGGTAGCATAACTTCAACAGAAACGTCATTTGAACTTCTTGTTTCAAGTTTTTGGAAGAACTCTGGATTCAACTCTTTGTCTTTCAAGGAGGGTATCTTTTTTTTTAGTATAACTGCAGCATTCTCTGGAATATTGCTGTCCTTTCCTTTAGACAAAAAATTGTCGCCAGTAGGTGAAGAATCAAGAGATAAATCTTTAACAGATCCTGCGCTTTTACTGTTGAGATTTGATTGTTTATCGTCCAACTTCTCATCATTCCCGGATTTGGTAACTTTTCTCTCTATTAGATATAACACCAGTACAAATACATGTGAGGGAAATGAAAAGAGACGACCGGGAAATTCAAAGCACATGAACAAATTATGAATATCATTTTATACCCATTGAATCCTCTGGTGCAGTAGTATCACCCTTGCCTGAAACTTTTTTCCAAACTTGCAATGCCTCCATCATGCTATCTCTCACGGGTTTCACCTGATTAAAAACCCATTAAAGACATCAATAAAATTCTAAGATCAGAGGGATTTCAGATACCAGAATCACAAGAGGATACGTTAGTAGATTCATCCAGCTGGAAAGCTAAGAGTGTGACCATATAATTTTATGAACGATCAGGCAAAACTATGAATGTTTCCTTGTTAAATCCTGGAAAGAATTCTCGGACAGATGTTACCTTATCAAAACGGCAAGCCTCAAGAGAATCAATTATTTGAGAAGTCCCATCGGTAATCAAATGACCTGAATAAGAGGCAAGCACAACCAAAGCATCTGCAGCAGACTTCCGAGTGGCCCAATCACTATTCTCAAGACATTCACGAATGCTTTGAAGCACAGTTGGCATACCCTGGGTACCAATTGCACCTATCTGTAAAACAATTGGAGATTAATGCAAACAATTTGACGTCTCAAACACAGGTCATTTCTTGATATTTACTTTAGAAACTGATTAACCTCTGCCAAATCAATTAATTGGGACAAATACATACAAGAAAAAAGAAGACTTGTACAACTCCCACAGTATGAAGTTGCCTAAAATTAGAAATTTTCGCATCACAATGTAACATTTCAATAGATGACAACAAGCAAAAGAGTTTCTGCTTTAAAGCGTGAAGTGACACTTTCAGTTCATTAAAACATGCAACTAAACTTAATAGGCTCCATGCATTTTAATATTTAGAAAATATTACAAGGAAGTAAATTATTCAACCACTTACATAGGCCGAAAAATTTATGAACAGATTTATAGCATACCAAAATCAAATATAGACATCAAAAAGCAATACCAAATAGTGGATACAAACGTGAAACCCTGCCTGCTTAACAAGTTATAAAACATATATTTTGGAAAATTGTTATGTCAAGTCATATCAGGAACGACAAACAATGAATTCTCCCAGGGAGTTTCTTTTCTTCTTGTACATTCTGATCTCTGTTTAAAATTGCACAATAAGAGGCGCGCCTTTGCGCAATTTGACCCAAAACCGCCTCGAGGCTTACGCAATTCCTCTCCTGGCAGAGGCGTACGCCTCACTTGGACTGAGGCGCGCCTCAGAGGCGCAATTGCGCAATTCTGGCAGAGGCGTACGCCTCATGGAAACGGGTCCACCCACTTAAAATGAAGACTTTTTCTTCCTTAATCCCGCATGGCTCCCAGTTCTCCCAAAAATTTCCTTACCGCACACTGTGTTCCCGAAACAGAGAGCTCCCGCACCCGTCGGCTTCCCTTCCCGCCGCTTCTCCCGCCGGCACCGCCTCTCTCCGGCGAAGTTGAAGTGTCCGTCCGCCCTCTAGGAGTACTCCACAAATGATTTTAGGTTTTTTTTTAGTTTAGGGTTAGATTTTTCAAGTGTAAGAAAATCTAGGGTTTATGTTTTTTTTATTGTTTTTGTGTGTTTTTGAATTTTTGATTTAGGAAATATGGTTAGAGGCAAAGAAAAGGCGAATACGTCATTTTGTACTTTTGGACATGATTTTATTGTATCTATTTTCTTACTTTCGACTATTTTCATATATCATTTAGATGTTTTTATTGTAATATAGAATATTGATATTATTTACCTGCTAAAACCCTTAATTTCTCATTTACGCAATTCTGTGTCCGTGAGGCTTACGCCTCAGACCGCCTCGAGGCTTATGCCTCGCCTCACGGACGAAAACCGCCTCGAGGCTTAATTACGCAATTTTAAACCTTGATTCTGATATCCCAATCGACAATTAAAATCACTAAACAGGCCTAGAAGAAGAATCAGGAGAGTGATTTCCGCAAGTTCAACAACAAAATAAACCCCAATTTGGATAAAATAGCAGAGCATTAATTATAAAAATGAATATTTCATCAACTACAACAAAAATTAGGGCTCAGGACTAAAGCAAGTAAAAAACAATGCCAACAACAACCCTGGAAGTAAATAAAGAGTAAGAGAAATGGAAGGCTCAAATGTAAGAATAAACCAAATTTATCTTCCTATTCCAAAATTTCTCGCTATATAGTTGCTTGTGCCACACCAAGTACAAAAAGATGTGGAATCCAAATTGAGCTAAGGCTTTGGCATTGGCATCATGATAAATATATCTTATTTGCCAGTGCAAACAGTGTTTTTCAATGAAACAAAACCACACCCACACAGGGGATAGTGGAATAGAATAACACAGTTAGCAGCCAATAACTTACCAAGTTCAGCAACCAACCAGCGCAAAGGAAACGAACCAATACCAAAAAAATATCAACAGCTAAAAGGAGCTCGTGAAGTTTTTTTTTATTTGCATAGAAACCTCTCAATTGTGCTAGGAATCCATTGTGAAAAAACAAAAAATAGATGGCATAGGCAAAAAATAAATGATAGAAACAACGCACTGCAACAGAGAAACAACACAAACTTTTTAAGGACACATCTAAATAAACAACTCAGAAATTATAGCAAGTACAACAACCTCATGGAAGAAAATTTTCAGGGAAGGCTAAGAAAAATGGTAAATCATAGCATATCAAACAAAGATAAGAAATCCAGTATATACAACTGCAACAAAGACAGCACTCAAGCAGAATGCAAGCAAAAACATATACAAACCACTGGAACAACATCAAGCAAGCAGCGTTACAATTCAGAAGATATCCAAAACAAAATCAGGCACAAAATTGGGATCAACAGTAGTCATTTCACCAGCTACACGATGATCGAACAGCCAAATAGCGAGCTAAAAATTTCATTTCATCAAAACATATAAGAGTCCATAGATTTCATAGAATAGAACGAAAGGAGTGATAAAAAGAGCACAGAGGATAACTGAAGACAACATATTTTAATAAACAAATAAAAAACCTACTACATTTCACCTAAACAACAGTCTGAATGTAAATTCTGAAAAACAAAGGATGGGAATCACAAAACCAAAGTAAGAAAACTTCCACATACGCTTTAAATTACAAAAAAAAAACAGAAAATGAAGACCAAATCTTAGTACTCCACAATTACCGGTAAAAGGATTGAGGAAAACTACATACAAGACCAAAGCAGGATGCAGCTCTCTTTGATCTGTTGGTTGGGAGCTCTGACTACCAAAGAAGAGATCTTGGGAGCTTTGGCTAATAATCAAGAGATCTTGGATTAGAGTCTTGTGTATGCAATGTGTGTGTGAGTTTGCTTTAAAAACCCTAAACATTCATATTTACTCAACAAAATCTCCAATACTTCCTATATATTTTAGAATTATTATTGTCTTCATATTAAATTAAATGCTGAAGACAAATAAAAGCTAATGAACAATTCAACATTTAAGGTGAGTTTTTCCCAATTAGTCAACCATTCATCTAGCAAACAGTCTTTTCACTCTGCTAGCTCTATTTAAGGGCGAATTATTACGTCCGGTGTCCGGATTCATCCGGACACCAATCCAGACACGTCACGTCACCAAAATACATCGGGCCCCAGTGTATTTGGGTGACGTGGTGTGTCTGGATTGGATGTCCAGACGTCAGGTGACCGGACGTAATAATTCGCCCTATCTAAGAGACATCCTCCCTTGTCTTCATTTAAAACCATCATTTGAAACCACGGTATTTGATGAAGTTAAGCGCGGCATTTCAACAAGCACCTCAAGCCTTCTTTCATCACTTCAATACATTCCCTCCTGCTCCCCACAATTCGTTTTTCCTGCGATGCTTCTAGTTTATGTATAAGCGCTTGACAAAACTATATGCCTAATTAGATCGTTTCTATTCAGACAATCCCATGACAAGGAAAGGAATATTGTATAGTTTTTCCAATTTGTTTCTACTAATATCAGGATAGCAAACAACAAGAAAAAATAAATAATTAGATGATCTCTTCTCCTAGGATCTAAAATTGCGGAGTTTCCCTACACCGATAATCTCAACCACTTTAAAAGCATATCACCAGCGTAGGAACAAGTCAATCATACGAACCTGAGCTAAGCTCGAAATAACCGAGAGTAAAGCCCCTTTTGCAAGAAAGCTCTGCCCTGCAAGCATCTTGCAGATCCTTGGACAAAGCTTCTGAAACGCCACCGCTCCGCCGCCGACTCCCCCGCATTCCACCACCTTTGCGAGTGACGCCGCTGCCCCAATTTGCACCGTCTTATTTTGCTCCCCCAACACTTCCAACAGTGGCTTCACGAACAACCCAGCCAATGAAGCCGCAGTTGAGGACCCACCTCCCCCTCCTCCGCCATTATACGCTTCATTCGCATGGGAGCGAAGATAAAGCGTTGCGAGCGAGCCGAAGGCGTCGCGACAAGCGTCGCGTACGGAGGAGTCCGACAAAGGGTCCTTGAGGCGGCGGATGATGTGAGCAATAATCTTGGGGAGATGACTGGCACCAGCGTCTGGTTGGGCGGAGCAGAGAAGGGCGAGGAGGCGGACGGACTCGCGGCGGGCAACATTGCGTCCGCTGACAGCCGCAGCGGAGTCGCCGGCCGGGGAAGCAGGGTCGATTAGGAGGCAGGATAAGAGCACGGAGAAGCCATCAGATGGCAACGATCCGATTACTTTCTCGAGGTCGTCGATGGCGATCTGGTAAGTATCGCGGTCGGAGAGCTTCAAAACTGAGGCGAGGATACGGGATTTGAGCTCAACCAAGGCGATGTGGGAGGAGAGTGACGAGGGCTTGGGTTGCGGTGAAGATTGGGATTGGGCAACGGGCTTTGAGGGCTTAGAAGAGGGTTTTGAGGAAGAAGAGGACATCGCAACTACTTCTCGAAGTGGTTGTGCTCAGAAGGAGATGGAGAGAGCAACAAAGGCGGAGAAGGCGAGATTTGGGACGAATGGCATAAGGAAGGAATGGAGGTGGAAGAGATCTTCCAATGTGGGTGAGAAACGAGATTTTTGGAGAAGAAGAAGAGAGGAGTGCAGCAGAAATGGAGTGATCTCTAAGGCGGAAACCTTTTTTAGTCCGAAGGGGTACATCGGCGAGATGTAATTTATCGGTTTATTTTTATTTTTTTAATTAATTGGCGAATTAATTTTAATTTTTACGAAATCAGCTAATATTTTTCAAATGTAAAAATTTTCATTATTATTTTTAAATATTTTTATTTATTTGCAATCGAATGAGGTCTTATATGATTTGAAATTATATAATAAATATATGTAAACATAAAAAAAATAATGTGTTTTTGAATAAATCCAAAATAATTTTAAAAATTAAACTAATAAAAATTGCAGCAAACGGAATTAACTGAGCTGAGAAAATAAAGAAGATGTAATTTCAAATAAAAATATTCAATAAAACTTAAAAAAAATATAAAATAGATTTTTATTTCATAGAAATATTTAAATAAATAAAAAAAATTAATCTTAAATAATCCCTAAATATTTGAAGTCTAACTTTATATGTACAACAAGCTACATATTTAACTATTATAATTTTGAGACATTTGAGCCATTAAAGCAAACTCACACACACATCACATATACATGCTACGAATTTAAAACCACTTAGTTAGTAGTCAAAGTCCCAACCAACATATCAAGATGAGTTGCGTCTATCATTACTATTTGGATCAACAAATAGAATCTCCAAATAACGGTGACAGTTCACATATATAAACAATAATTAAAATATATAAATAATTAATTTTTTGGGAAATTTTTTTTTTTTTTTAATGTCTCACAATGCACATATTCAAATTAATATTTTTTAGTATATTTTAATTGGACAAATATACTCTATTGGTTCTACTTAAGTTTGATAATTAAGAAAAGGGTTTAAATTTCAAAATAATCCCTTAGCTATTAGTATATGACAACATTGCAACAATTTAGTCTATTAACTATACAAAATTGATCCAAAATTGCATATTTAGGACTAAAATGAGACCAATATTGTATTACATTTATAACATAAGGAACTATTTTTGATCAATTTGGTACAATCGAGAGACCAAATTGAAGCAACGTGATACTATGACTTAATTGGTCATGCATGAATACTCTAATAACTTTTTTTTTATATTACCCATATGAGGGGGCCTACGCGTTAATATAAAGCAAATGTACAAGTCCTTAAGCAATCCAAAACCCTCTAAAATACAACATTTGAAACAAAACATACGAGTCTTATATTCAAACTATTTACAATAACCAAATAAGAAACAAAACAAACCCAAAAAAAGACTAGTATAAGAAGCAACAACCAGCAGAGATCCCATAAGAACCACAACAGCCAATAAGTCTCGGCTCTGTAAAAATCACAATAGAGAAAAGTATGGCAAAGCCTCTACAAAGAAGGAGCCCACAGAGGATATGACAAATCCAACAAACTCAAGTGAGTGTCAACAAGAACAACCAAACCCCAACAAAAGCCCAAAAACCCTCAACCGAGCAACAAAATCAACAACACAACCAACCACACACACCCAAAAAAGGCCCAAAAACAAAATACAAAGACCTAAATACCAAATTATTTCTTCCTAGATTTACGCCTACGACGTTTGTTTCCACCATAAAAAAAAGGCTTTTTGAACAATACGACTCACATTCAAACTATAAAGATCTTGAAACTAGTCCACCAGCTCATTCAACTCATCCCCGCAAGGTGAATAAACATACCCATCCAACCAGTTAGTTTGATCCACAAGATTTTCAAACACATTGGAATACAATTTAGCTTTTAATTCATCAGAATATAATCCCGATTGACACATCCACAAACAGCTCATTCCCATTCTCCCTCATGTTACATGGCAAGTCATCAGAATCAACAACAATATCATCACTCACCACAGAAATAACCGCAGCCAAAGCATCAATAAGACTAACAGCTTTACAAGCCACAGATTCCAACAAACCCGAATTAATACCACTCGCCCCTGAAGAGCAGAGAGGCATTGCATTAGAAACAGAGGAATCATTTAAACGATGTTCAACATTCATGTCAAGAATCGGATCATCCAAAACATTAACAACTTGACTTCTTACTGAATCAACATAAACCAAAGTATCCAAGGGCCTCACAATTTCATCAATGAGCCGCTTTTAGAATTGTTTTGCTTACAAAAGGTTTAACAAAAAATTTTATACATTTTCCTTATCTTGATAATTTTACAAAGTTTAGCTAATTTGAATTAAATTAAGCAGTAAAAGGTTATTTGGGATCATTTTTTATTTTTATTTTTTATTTTGATATAAAATAAAAAATATATTTGATATTTTAATAATGAATTGTTTTTATTTTTACTTTATATTGTGTAAGTTGATCTATACGACAGTCATGATTGTAGAGAGAACAGTCAAGGTGATTTCTATTTTGAAAATGAAAATATTTAAAAAATATCTAAAACATATATTTTTAATTTGTTTTAAAAATTAAAATAAAAAGCACTTAATAGACACTTAAAACATACTAGAAAAAAAAAAGCATAAAAATAAAAAATGAATGTTTATTCAAAATAGACCCTAAAGAATCACTCTTTACAAGTAAATAATCACATTATCAAGATAAAAAGAAGCTTTGCAAATCTCACTCAGGACATTTGTTTATTTGCAAAAAATATATATATTTTTTCAAATAATTAAAAGGTTAATAAACTCAATCATGTGAAGGGGTTCTGCACCATTATTTTATTAGTCCCACCACCTAATTAAGCAAGCCTTCATTTTCATCTACCTCACTCAATATATTATTTTATATTAATTCTCTTATTTGTTAGTCTATATTTTATGTTTGTATTGCTTTATATTTTTATGTTTTCATCCTTTATTGTAAAATATATAAAATAACATATAAATGAAGGGTAACTATTTGAAATATGTTATTATGCAAATTATGTTAATTATAAACTAATTATCTCTATAAATAAATTAAACCATTATATAGTGCTAGAATTTGATTTGATTTTTTTTTTTAATTTGAAAAAATCATAACAAATGTTAATAAATATTATTTTTTGACGCACCGATTATAAAATTTTTAAAAAAATTGAACTTAAGATTCATTTAGGATGACAACAAGTTTTTATAAAGCTAGTTGTAAAGTTTAAGTGAAAATACAACTTTTTTAAAAGTTGTTGTAGAAAGCAGTTTTCTAGTACAAAAAATTATTGAAAATAATAAATTTTGTGAGTATTATATTTTTTGTCAATAATATTTACAAAAATTATTAGTAGGCGCAATAAGATTAACAAATGTTTAATTTACTAATACGATCGTTGTTATGTCACTATAGGAAAATCGTGTGTTACCGACGGACAAAATTCATCGGAAAATGACCAAAATTCGTTGGAAATTAGTATTTCCGGCGGATTTCCATTTGATTTTTTTTTTCATCGGTAACACCCGCGTGGGAAAAGTTAAACCGGCGCAAAATAAGCCGACGAAAATATTTCCGGCGAATTCCAGCGGAATTATTCCGCCGGTATTGTTTCCGTCGAACTATTTTGCTCCGGAAATAAAAAAGAAAAATAAAGTTTAAAAAATGGAGAACCAACTGCACCAATAACAAATTTTGTCGAAAATAAACTGTTTTTCCTATAGTGTGTTTAGAACTTGCAACAATTTTTTTTTTATATAGGTTAATTATATCACCAACAACTCTGAATTTTTTCTTAAAAAAAAGTAAAAATAATAATAATAAAAACTCTTAAATTTTTCTTAAATTTCTTTGGTTTTAAATTATGAGGGATATAGATTAATTTATGTTTTCCTCTTTCCTCTCTCAGCTTCAAAGTTCAAACCAAGCATTTATTCCTGCCAAAAATAAAGCTATCTTTTTCTTCAATAGAGCTTTCAAGTCATCCATTAAAGCAATAATGCTTTGCCTCTTTTAAGAAACACATAGCCCATTTACAACTCTTTAGGATGGGAACATAACTGTAGAGAATGCTCAAAAGATAGAAAAAAAAAAAAATAAACCCCAACATGAACATGACCAGTCAACAATGCTCAAAATAGAGGCTTGAGAGCAAGTAAAGAAGAATTTATAACAGAAGAGAAATGGAGACAAAATCAGCTAAGAAAACTAGATTTGGATGGCAGCAAAGAAGGGGCGGAATACAGTAAAGGCCATGTAGGGGGCTTTAGTGGACTAGAACAAAAATCGATCATCATTGTTCAACTAAATGTAAAGTCAGCCAAATCAAATATGAGTTCTAAGTGGGCTAGGCTTGTACCTTTGAAACGATATTACTATTGTTGGGGGGATAGAACATTCGTGGCGGTGGAATGAGTAAATTTTTCGTTCTAGCGATGCACGGATATACAACACACAAACAAGTGATTTATGAGAGAGAGAGAGCAGTAAAACATCAAATCTTTTTTACATAGAAAACCTGAATAGGGAAAGACTGCGGGGCCTTGCCCAGGTGAAATTTTTTTATTAAATTTGAGTGAATTCTAAAGGTTGATTTGTCTCTTGACTTGCAATAGCTTGGAGAGTTGGACAAAGATCCAGTGATGGTCGGGTGGAAGTCTGGTGGCAGTCGACGGCCAGACAGCGGTCCGATAATGGATCAACGTAAGTCCGGCGGCGGTCGGCAACTGGGTAGAAGTCCGGCGGCGACCGACAACTGGGTAGAAGTCCAGCAACAGTCGGCGCCCGAGCGGTGGTCTGACAATTGTCGGGCGGAAGTCTTGCGACGGTCAGCGGCCAGGTGAAAGTCTGACGGTGGTTGGCGACCAAACGGTGGTTTGAACCTATGACAATCGACAGAGGTTCATCGACGGTGATGCTGGAGCACTTGAAGCCTTAGAGCCCTCTTCAATCTCTTGCCAAAGTCATAATGCTACGATGCTATGCTCTCTGTCATTTCTCCCAGCAAACTCTACAGTGCGGGGGGGCTCAAGTACATAGCATCGAGGCTCTCGGCTACACAACGTCAGGCGCTCCAGTTCATAACAATGGGCATTGTACGAAGAAAAAAAAAACTTATCGTGTGTAAAGCACCCAAACCTAAGCAAGGGAAGGGCCCCCTGTCACTCAGCGTGCACAACAAATTAAACTGAGGTCTGAGATAACTATACAATCCGATTGATCGACAAAATCAAATTCCACATATACTAACAAAATTTGAGGACATTTTCTATTATATTCTCATAATATTTTCTCAGAATTTATCTCAAGACAAGTGAGTGACTTGAATTCTTGTCACTTAGTCTTCCAAATTATACAAAGTTAGATGATATTCCTATGGATTAGGAAGACTGCAAAGACAGCATCTTTGTAGTTTGGCTATTGTGCGCATATACATTATATTTACACTTACATGCACCATCTTTATTTTATTTTCTTTATAGATTTGAATCCAAGGATCTGCACTATGCTGTCAAAATTTATGCAATAGACATCTAAGGATTTATTCATTTGGAAAGCCTTGCAATATAAATATTTATGAGTTGACATATTAAATGTAACAAATAGGTATATTATATTTTTTTGTTGATAGCGGTGTTGTGACCATGGAAAATGATCTAACATGTCGTGTTTTCGCATTTCTGTATTTGAGATAAATCCTATCGTATTTGTGTCAAATTGATAGAAGTTTATATATTATTGAATTATTATAACCGTTGGGAATAAGCAAATCGAAATAAACAAGGTAAAAGCTACGGAGTAAGAACATTAGAATTTATGTTGAAAATCAAAAGAAGGAAATATCACAGAGCCGCACTACATCAAAAAATTTATAATAAAAAATGCGAAGAAATTGTATAGATTTTTCACTCTAGTCTTTCTCATAGCCTTCACATTCTCTCATACACCATTGCATAACCATCATATAGTTAGTCGGTTGCAATACAAAATGCAAAAAATCGAATGAAAAATGCTCCATCAATAAGATTTTTTCTTATTGAAGCCCAATCAATAATTATTAGAGTTTATAAAAATATTTACTATAATACAATGCTTATGAAATCTTATATAAGAATAGAATTAGATAATCTTATCTAAATTTAAAATTTTTAAATAATGAATTATATATTATAAAATATGTGATTGAAATTTAGAATTTTAAGGAAATATTTTTTTTCTTTAACTAATAGACTATTAGAAAATTTTATTAATATTATTAAGAAAAATTTCATACTATTTATCATTTAAAAAAAGAAAAAAAATATAGTGATTTTTATCCAAATAACCCATAGAGCTTTTGTGAGAAGGTTGGCATGAAACCTTTCTCTGCTCTTACCGTATAATTTCCTAAAAAATCATTATTTTACCTAAATGAAATGTTTCTATTACTTTTCAAAGGGTGTTCAACAGCTTAAATCCATCATTCTCTGCCGACACTCATAGCACCCTTTGAAAAATGCGCAAAATTCTAGTAAGAGAAGGGAACTGAAGCTTCGTTTGGGATATCTTTCACACTGCTTTCTAAAATGACTTTTTAGTATAAAATTTTTTAATTCAAAAAATTTTTATACTAGAAAACTGTTTTAGAAAACAACAAAAAAGTTATCTCAAATGAAGTCTTAAACTTCTTTTGAGATAATTTTTTTATTGCTTCTTAAAATAAAGTTTTAATACAAACCTTATTTTGAAGAAGCAATAAAAAAATCGTCTCAAACAAAGCCTGACACTCACATTCTATGTATCCAGGCAACTTTTGTTGATACGCTCATTGAGAACTTTGACTAGAAACTAAGGTTTCATTTGGGACGGTTTTCTTATTGCTTCTTAAAGCAGTTTTTTTAGTAGAAAAAAAAAATTTAACTAAAAAGTTGTTGTAAGAAGTAGTAAAAAAATCGTACCAAAGTAAACCTAAAAGATTTTTAAATTCAAGTCTTTTAAATTCAAGTCTTACTTATGCCATATGTGAGAATTTGTCTTAATTAAAATTAAAAAAAAAAAACCTATATATCCTGAAATTTATTTATTATTTCATGGACGCTGAGCCGTTGTCATCTTGTTTCTACCAAAATGCAAAGAGGAAAAAAAAAACAATTTGATTAGTTGAGCTTTCTTCCAGATTCGGAAGGTCGGTTGAGTTCAGTGACGTTTTTATTTTTTCAGGTTCCCGTTTTTATCTATTCTTAATGCGTGATTGTGCTTTCCTTTTGCTTGCCATGGATCTTTAGCTATCATGACAAAAATGCTTTGCGGTTAACACATTTGATTACTTTGATTTTCTTACCTTGGTAAAAAGTTGAGAACTTTGCGATATCTTCTGAGACCTTGAGGAAAAAACCCTAGCGTAGGCAGAATTTCTCTTCTTTTGTACTCTGAGTTTTGGTTTTTCATAGCGTTTTGAACTATTTGTAGTCAGTGTTCTGCATTTGATTTCCTTTGGCTTATATGCAGGTTTTTTTTTTTTTTTGGATCTAAGGTTGGTTATGTTAATTTTTCTATCCACCATTCCTGGGGGTTGATAGTTGAGATTTGGTACAAATTCATGAATGTTTATTTATGTTGGCTATATTATTCTGATAGATTTTTTAATGAAGCTGGGTTATTTTGCTTTCGTAGCTGGACTTTTTATTGTGTGCGGACACCGGACGGAGAGAACCGTCAGGCTGCTACAATAATTGGGCTTTGAATGTAGACAGAGAGAAAAATCGGACGGTTCTCTCCGTCCGGCGTCCACAGAATAATATGTCTTATAGCTGACCCATCCTTAGCTAGATTGATGGTGATAAATACTGTTGGAGATATGTTGATGTTGGTCTTTCTTTTTCTTTTGTGGCGATAATTAGCCTCTTTTGGCATTTAGGTTTCGTTTGGGATGGCTTGCTTTTTGCTTCTTAAAATAGTTTTTTGGCACAAAAATTTTAAATTTTGTACTAAAAAACTGCATTAAGAAACAATAAGAAAGCCTTCCCAAACTAAACCTTAATGTTGGTTGTAAGTGAGAATTTTGTTTATGGTAGTTTGATTCCCATGACATGAATGAAAAGAATATGGGGGATTTAGATATATAGCTCATAATTTTTATGTACTAATATTTTTAACATTTAAATTTTTATATGTATTTATATAATATTATAGTGTCTAATTCATATTAAAATATATGTATGAAATGGTGTATTTTATTTTAGTTAAGTTCATGTTAGTGACATTTTGATGTGATTTAATGATTAGATTGTTATATACATTTATGCTTAGTTTTCAATTACTGTTTTGCAGTTTAGTTTATTTCATTGGAAGTTCATCAGACCTTTTAGCATCTTGTTAGTAGACTTACCACAGTATAATGAACCTTTGCCATTGTATGAACTTTCAAAGAAATTCTTCATGTTTCTTTTCTGATGTTTCTATTAGTTTGAAGCCTTTTTATATGCATGCCATATAAATTTTCACAGCATAAGAGCAACTTCAAGGTTATTTGTGTATCTATCCTAAATGGTTTGCACATTCTACAAGGAGTAATCAACTCCATTGAAGGCTTCTCTATTCGACCGGTCCAGCCAGTCCCATGTGGACCGGCTCACACGAAAAGGGGCGGAACTCTCCGCCTCCCTGTACGCATCGTGCAAGCTGCTAGGTTGGAAAGAGTGGTTTAGGAAGTTTTTTTGAGAGAGTTAATAGGGAAATTTGAATTTAGGACTGTTTAGAGATTTCCTTTTGAATTGTATACATTAAATCTAGGGTTAAGGCATCTTGAATTTGGACTAAATTTTGATCTCTCTAGGGTTAAGGCATCTTGAATTTGGACTAAATTTTGATCTCTCTTAGATTTAGGTTTTCTTTTGGGCTTTAGCGGCGTCTAGAGATTTGGGAGAGAAAGATTATCCTCTCGAATAGAGGATCAATTGTATCTTGCTACTAGTGAATTTCAAGTGTTTTCCCTCAGATTTTTCACTGTTTCTTACTGTTTTTCTTGAGTTTTTCTGCTCTGTTATTGTTGTTTTTCACTTTTCTCTGGAAACAGCAGTTTTCACTGTTGTGGTGGAGTGTTTCCTATCATTCTCCTTCTCTCATAAACAATAGAAGATCTTGTCTAAGACTCTTGGAGTCCACTTTGGAACTAGTAATTCAGGCTTCATTTGGGGCGGCTTTCTTTGTGCTTCTTAAAACAATTTTCTAGTACAAAAATTAAAATTTATGTAATAAAAAGTTATTTTATGAAGCAGATAAGAAAGCTGTCCCAAACGAAGTCTCAATCAAGGTAGGAACCGCAGGCACAATTGGCTCCTTGATGTCTCAAGAACTAGAATCCATGAGGAATTCAGCCCATAAATCTTCATCCTCTCAGAAGCAAAATACATCTAAACAGGTTTCAGTATCATGTGTTCATTCCTCTATAAGAACAGATCATGGAAACCTCGGTAAAAATCAAATAACCAAGCAGAAATCTTTTACAAATGGACAATTAGCTCCAATTCTAAGCAATGAAGCTAACACAGACAAGAACACAAGAACAAAAAAGCTCTGGAAGAAAAGACACACTTACATAGTTGAAGCTGTGATATAAAGTGCGTTAATCGTATTGAGTAACCGATTAAGGAAACTCGGCTTCTCCAAACTATCTGAATCCATTGGTTAGTCTTGCATGAACTTGTTACAGTCGGTTTTTAAGTTTATGTAGCCAGCTCCTCCAGCATTTCTGATCTCAACAATGGAGCAGATGCAAGGTAAGAATCCTCCATTGTTGCTTGGAATTGACTGTTTCTTCTTCTTATTGAATGAGCCTGTGCTTTTTGAGGCCATGTCTTGAATCACTTTCTTCGATTTCTGATGGCTTCTGTGATGATTTGTATCAATCTTCTTGAAGTATTCAATCTCCTGAGACAAGAGGGATCCAATTGTTCCTTGGGTTCCAATCTCAATTGGGGAAATTGAGCCACCCATTGTAGCTTGGCAGCAGAGAAAGTGCTTTTCGTAAAGTGATTTATGATGAATTTGGGCATTGGGGGTTGAGTGATGAGTGAATGTTAGGCGAGGAATGATTTTCATTGCTTTGAATGGGCAGTTGTTGGAATCTTTTCTCTCACATAAATGTTTCTTTAAAGAAAAGGAAGGTGAGAGTTTTCGATGATGAAGTTCTACCGTTTTAATGGCTATTCCCTTTATATCATCCGTGCAGTTTTCTCATGGACTTCTCAAATATTGGAACAATTATTACGTCCTCTGACCGGACGTAGAGTTACGTTCGGCCGCCAATAACATGTCGCCACGTGCTCTTACTCTTTACCGCGCGGCCCGACGACGTGACCCGGACCGGAACCCAGGATGTTTGCGTACAACTCGGTATTACTCGGTATTTGCTCGGCATTGCTCGGTATTGCTTGGCAATAACGAGAAATACCGCTCTGCGAAGACCAATACCGAGCAATACCGAGTTGTACTGAGTTTTTCTAGAAAAACTTGGTACAACTCGGTATTGCTCGGTATTACTCGGTATTTGCTCGGTATTTGCTCGGTATTGGTCAAATACCGAGCAAAATCGACCAATACCGAGCAATAACTAGCAAAATCGAGAAATACCGAGTCATCATCGGTCCGTTCCGAGTCGGGTTGTCGGGGCGCGTGGTAAACGGTAGAACGCGTGACTCGATTCTACTAGCGGCCAAACGTAGAGCTACGTCCTGTGACCGGACCAAATAAAAGTTGGGAGCCATTTTTTGTCTGTGGAATAATATGGTCATGAATGATGATTCATTAATGAGTAATTGAACCCATAAAAGAAGAGATATGTTACAAATAAAACCTTAAAAAAGAGCAAAAATCATAGAAAAATAATAAATATATGGCCATGTAATTGAGGAAAAAAATTTAGATGATTCGAGAATGCCTACAACTCTAGGAGGTTGGGAGAGAAAGGACCCGGCCACCAAATTAGTTTTGGGCTTTATTTTGTACAGTTTTCTTATTGTTTTATAAAATTGCTATAGAAAAAGTACTTTTTTTAGAACGGGTGTAGAAAGTAGCTTCCTTATACAAATTTTTTTTGAAAGAAGTAAAAAGCAATGGCAAAATAAAAGCTATGATTACCGTCTGAAAATCAAAGCAAAGCAGGGAGAAAGCTGTTCCAAATGAAACTCAACTCTACTAAAGCAAAGAACCAAATCTAGTTAGCAAAGGAGGAAACCAAACTTTTGATAGCATTCGTGACTGACTCATGTTAGAAAAATGAAAGGAAAAACATAAGCAATAGGTAGCCAAAATCTAATAAAGTTTAAAGAAAGAATTACAACTCAAACCCAAATACTGAAACTATGAAATAACTATTACTGAAATATTTGTTTCTATGAGGATGATCTACCAAAAAACCTGATGAAACCTGTTAAAATAACTTTATTATGAGGGAATTTGATATTTAGATTTTATTTGAGATAACTTTCTAATTGATTTTTAAAATAGTTTTTTAGTACAAAATTTTTTTGAATTATTTTTGTACTGAAAAGTTGTTTTAGAAAGTAGTAAGAAAGTTGTCCCAAACAAAACCTTAAACTTAACATGTAACTCTTTTTTATTAAAATATAAATAGTGAGGCATGAGGCTTGTAATAATATTAATAAAAGAAGCATGATTTACAATGTAATAATAGTACAAAGAATATTAATAAATAATATAATTAGGTTATAATACTATTTCATGGCATGAATCAAAATATATTTGATTTATAGTATGATATATATATATATATATATATATATATATATGTGTGTGTGTGTGTGTGTGTATTTGGTGGATCCAAAAAAGGCCTTAGTCAAAACTATCTCAGGTAACATTCCTAACTCTTCTCTTTCAGTGGAAGATGGTTGGGACATTGCTCTGTCCGGGACATTGCTCTGTCCTGGACATTTAAAAAGTCGATTAACAAATCTTTTCGACTTTGACCAGATTTTGGGGATTTGGTATTTTTGAAAAATATTAGATTTTAATTTGAGTCATTAGCCACTGAATTTGATTGATTTGGAATTTTGTATAATTAATTATGAATTTTGAAAGTTTGGGGAATGGATCGAGGTTGAGCAGTTATTCATAGAATCAAAGGAATAGAAGTAGGGGACACCTTGAGATTCCGGAACCATCCGGAAGTGTCTCAACTTAATCTAAGTGTTGGGCTTTATATTATATATAAAAGCAAATATTTAATGAATATTTTATAATCCATATGACTAATGCAAGCTAAAAACTATTTTTTATTTTAACTGTGGTAAGGTGAGTGTAAATGACTTTACTGAGACTATAATTTTTTATAAATGTGATTGTAAAGTTATTATAGGGAAAATAAATTTTTTTGAAAACTATTTTAATGTTATAATTTCTTATAAAAGTTTAGCAATAACTTCTTATAGCTTCAAGATACCAATATATATTTGGTTGTAAGAAAATAGCTTTTCTTCATAAAATTTTTTACCGAAAATAATAAGAAATAGTAGACAAATAGAAGTATAGGAGCTGTCTAAACAGTAAAGTATTGAAAAAGCTTCCAAAATAGACTATATGATTTTGATAACTTTTGCTTAAGAGTTTAGGAGAATGAAGCGTAGAAGATGAAGAGGAATGGAGCTAGATTGGGGCCACTACTATGGGTCTTGAACATTTGATAGAAATTGGGTGAGGCTTTCAGTGAGCTGATCGATCAAAAGAGAAAATATAAATGTTGGTTGTTATTGGAAGCATGGATAAGGAATGCTCAATTGAAAGAAAGAGTCAAATATTGGTTGTTGGGAGCGTGATTTTTGTTGCCCTATTCTAGGGAGTGTCAATATTTGATACGAAACGAAAATCCGACTCAAATTTGACCTAAAAAATTTCAGGTTATCCGATTTCGAAACGGGTCGGGTTCAGGTTCCCATATTTGACCCTTTTGGAAAAACGGGTTGGATTCAGGTTGAATTGGAAATCCGAACTAAACCCTGTTTAACCCGATAAAAATGTGCATACCGTGACAACTGTTCGTGCTGACCATGCCTACTGCTCGCACGGCCCTCGTCGAGTCGAGCTCTAGCGTCGCATCGATTGACCGCCATTTGTCAACTGCATTCCATCGCGTTGACTTCATTTGAACCGCCAGGTACCAGTCGCCTCACCGCCTCATGTCGCCTCGCCCGTTTTTTTGAATCAAACGGGCTCGCGGGTCGGGTTGGCTCAATCCGGTAACCCACGCGAGTCAAGTCTGGGTTGAAAAATCTGACATGTTTGCAAAAACGGGTCGGTTCGGGTTGACCCGTTTATGATCCGGATCAACATGTGTTCGACACGATTCTGATCCGTCAACCCGTTTTGACACCCCCTACCCTACTCCATCTTTAGCTTTTAAAGACACTTAAACCATTTGATCATTCTCTTGAGATAAGGAATCATTGAACATAAAATACAACTTTTGAGCGAAATCAACACACATTTTAAAGATGTAATCTTGATGATCATATAACATAAATAATAGAGTAAGATTGGATTGTTCTAATAACAAATGGATTTATGTCTTCTTTTGCTTATGCATTAATGCTTTACTAGAAAAAGAATGAAAATTGATAGCTCATGCATAGACCTAACTCTTATTCTTAATGATTATAATGAAATCAATAAGAATAATGATCATGATGTAATACCAACATTAGATGCTTCCACCACTTTTCTTTTTGAAAAACATTTTAATCTACTTGTTGCGGGCTAGAATATACGCGGCGATAGAGTTATAATTCTACGTCTTAGCGTTGCACGGATATCCAGCTCACACACAGAGAACACAATATTTTTTACGTGGAAAACCCGGGAAAGGGGAAAAACCACGGGGCCTAACCCAGTTGAAAATGATTCCACTAGAATCTGAGAAAAGTACAATGGTCTGACTCGTCCTTGAAGATGACCAGATTACAAGTATCAACTAAGAGTTTTGCAAGAGTCCAACGTCACTCCAATGTCAGGTGGCGATTCGGCAGAACTCCGGTGTCAGGCGGAAGACCGGTAGTGGCACTTCAGTTTCAGGGGGTACTTCAGCTTCGGATGGCATTTCAGCATCCCTTGGTGGTCTGTCGGTGGTGCGGCAAAACTAAGGCGGTGGTGCGGCAGCACTCCGACGTCCCTCGGTGGTCTGGCGGTGGTGCGGCAGTACTACGGCGGTGGTTGAGGAGGAGCTAGGCAGCTGGAGCTTTCTTCCTTCTCTTCCTTCTTCTCTCTTGGCATCCTCCCCCCTCTTATGAGAAATGAGGGCTCTATTTATAGATTTTCTGGAGTGGCATAGCTTGTAAATAGGTGTGAGATCATGGGCAAATGAGGAGTGGTTGAATGGATGGCTGATATTGAATCCCATGATTGTGCACCGTTCATCAGATATTTGAAAGTCTTAATGATGTCGGAATTCGGTGGTCTTGGGCTCGTTGGATTTGTCTCGTCGAGACGCTCGATTTGATTATAAGCTCGTCAAATTCGGAGACTGTTTGGTAACTCAAATTGTGATTCGAACCTTCCAACAGTGCTTCGAGTCTTCGATTCGGACCCATTTGGGCTCGGATTGGGTCGATTTTGGTGTAGTTGGGTTTGTGTTTCCGAGACGATCAGTTTGACTGTAAGTTTGCTGAAATCGGAATACAGATGGTCTCCAATCTAATTTTTGAAGTTTCCAACTTGATTTTGCCTCGAGATTCGGGCTCGATCAATGTAATTTTTTGATGATGTATCAGTTGCCCCCTTATTTTTGGACGTTGAATCTTACAAAGTCCAAAAATACTTGTATAATTTCAGTATTTAAAATATCTCAATCATATTTTCACAAGATAAAATTATATACGTATATGATTACTAATTTAATTAACTAGTTAATCGATATAAAATCAATAACACTCACTTTACATGAAAATAAAGTTTCAAATTGCTCTGAAGCTTTGACAGCATATCTCCTCAATGGAAAATACATCTCATAAATGTTATATAGTTAAAAAAGTTATACATACGTTAACTGATATATAAAACCTTATATAATTATTATAAGGTTAGCTATAAAAAGTTATTAAAGTTAAACGTTATATAGTAAGTTATATAATAACTTTAATATATTAATATATTATTTACGTTATATATTATGTTAATAACATTAATATATATAACGGTTATACATAACTTATTTATTAAACGTTCATATTAATTAACGATTAGAAATGTTATATAAAAACATTATAAACCTGGCAATGGAACGATGGTTAACATATAACTTTATATATGACGCTAACCGTAATATATTTAGCTTACATTATTATAATAACATTTATGTAATTATAAAGCCTTTTTATATAAATATTGTATAACTTAAAATTAAAGGCAGAATTTATAGCTATTGTATATTATTATTATTATTATTATTATTATTATTATTTGGGAGTTTCTAGAAAGGCTCTTTGTCTTCCCTCACAACTATAAATACCCCCTTAGGGGCTAAGGAGAAGGCACTACTTCTCTTAACCGGTCCAAATATTTCTCCCATAAACTAAGGAGAAAATGGACTTGCAAAAGTTGAGACTTTTGGCGGTGGCGATCAAGACCCGGTACTCTTATGTAGGCTCCAGTTCACTCCCAGTGGGGGAAAAACTGTCCGGCAAGAGTTTAAATACCATAAGCGGCGATCAAAGCCCGGTATTCTTACGCAGGCTCCAGTTTACTTATTGGGGAAAAACTGTCCGGCAAAAGTTTAAATACTAGTGGCGGCAATCAAAGCCCGGTATTCTTATGCAGGCTCTAGTTTACTCTTATTGGGGAAAAACTGTCAGGCAAAAGTTTAAATACTAGTGGCGGCTATCAAAGCCTGGTACTCTTACGTAGGCTCCAATTCACTCTGAGTGAGGGAAAAACTGTCTGGCAAGAGTCTAAATACCGGAGGCGGAGGCGATCAAAACCCGGTACTCTTACGCAGGCTCCAGTTCACCCCATTGGGGGAAAGACTGTCCGACAAGAGTCTAAATACCGGAGGCGGAGGCGATCAAAACCCGGTACTCTTACGCAGGCTCCAGTTCACCCCATTGGGGGAAAGACTGTCTGGCAAGAGTCTAAACACCGGAGGCGGAGGCGATCAAGATCCGGCGGCTACAACTTTCTCTTGTTCAGCCTTAGGGACGCTCACTGAATAAGAGGAAGGTGTGAGGTTGGAGGTTAGGTGGAAGGCCGGTGTCACTTGGAGGCTAGGTAGAAGGCCAATGATACTTGAAAGTCGGGTGCAATACCGACATCACATGGAGGCCACATGGAGGCCGAGCAGAAGGTCGACGTCACTTGGAGGTTGGGCTGAAGACTGGTGACACTTGGAGGCCAGGTAGAAGACCGACGTCACTTTGAAGTCGGGTGCAAGACTATTGTCACATGGAGGCCGGGCAGAAGGCCGTCGTCACTCCGAAGTCAGGTGTAAGACGGACATCACATGGAGGCCGAGCAGAAGGTCGACGTCACTTGGAGGTCGGGCAGAAGACTGGCGTCACTTGGAGGGCGGATAGAAAGACGACAAAAAATTTGGCGACGGGCAGTAGAGCGTAGAATTCGTCAAAGATATAACAAGGATGTAAGACCTATCCGAGGTTGTTTGTCAGAGCTCTACTCGATGACGTTAACATGTGTGGAAGAGGTCGAGAGAATCCACCAAGGATGTAAGACCTATCCGAGGTTGTATGTCAGAGCCCTGCTCGATGATGTTAACATGTGTGAAAGAGGTCGAGAGAATCCACCAAGGATGTAAGACCTATCCGAGGTTGTATGTCACCCCTGCTCGATGACGTTAACCTGTGTGGAAGAGGTCGAGAGAATCCACCAAGGATGTAGGACCTATCCGAGGTTGTATGTCAGAGACCTACTCGATGACGTTAACCTGTGTGGAAGAGGTCGAGAGAATCCTCCAATGATGTAAGACCTATCCGAGGTTGTATGTCAGAGCCCTGCTCGATGACGTTAACCTGTGTGAAAGAGGTCGAGAGAATCCACCAAGAATGTAAGACCTATCCGAGGTTGTATGTCAGAGCCCTACTCGATGATGTTAACCTGTGTGGAAGAGGTCGAGAGAATCCACCAAGGATGTAAAACCTATTCGAGGTTGTATGTCAGAGCCCTACTCGATGACGTTAACCTGTGTGGAAGAGGTTGAGAGAATCCACAAAGGATGTAAGACCTATCCGAGGTGGTATGTCAGAGCCCTACTCGATGACGTTACATGTGTGGAAGAGGTCGAGAGAATCCACCAAGGATGTAAGACCTATCCAAGGTTGTATGTCAGAGCCCTGCTCGATGACGCTAACATGTGTGAAAGAGGTCGAGAGAATCTACCAAGAATGTAAGACTTATCCGAGGTTGTATGTCAGAGCCTTACTCGATGATGTTAACCTGTGTGGAAGAGGTCGAGAGAATCCACCAAGGATGTAAGACCTATCCGAGGTTGTATGTCAGAGCCCTGCTCGATGACGTTAACCTGTGTAAAAGAGGTCGAGAGAATCCACAAAGGATGTAAGACCTATCCGAGGTTGTATGTCAGAGCCCTACTCGATGACGTTAACCTGTGTGGAAGAGGTCGAGAGAATCCACCAATGATGTAAGACCTATCCGAGGTTGTATGTCAGAGCCCTGCTCGATGACGTTAACCTGTCTGAGGTCGAATCGAATCCCCCTGGGATTGATTATTCTTTGATTGGGAGGGGGCGAATGCTACATGTATCTCGAATCGAAGGTGGAGAATGGTCCATCTTTAGACCGTTTCTGCCTTTTTGAGGTCAAGATTAAAACCTTGTATAAGGAGTAGAAGTCTAACCATGGATTATATGAAGCTTGCAATTTAGTGGAAGCATCGTTGCATTTGCTAGAAGCTTTATGATCACAAGCTATTGCCTTGGATATTCAAATAGTTGGAGGAATCTTCTCGACCACGACTGTAGTTAAGGTTGCCCCCCAGTCCATATTTAATTCTCATGAAATTGATGCAACAAGGATGTTAACACGAACAATCTTTTGAGGTTGGAGCAAAAATTGCCCCCCAGTCGGGAACCACGTTCCCACAGACGGCGCCAAACTATTGCGGGTTAGAATATACGCGGTGATAGAGTTATAATTCTACGTCTTAGCGTTGCACGGATATCCAGCTCACACACAGAGAACACAATATTTTTTACGTGGAAAACCCGAGAAAGGGGAAAAACCACGGGGCCTAGCCCAGTTGAAAATGATTCCACTAGAATCTGAGAAAAGTACAATGGTCTGACTCGTCCTTGAAGACGACCAGATTACAAGTATCAACTAAGAGTTTTGCAAGAGTCCAACGTCACTCCAATGTCAGGTGGCGATCCGGCAGAACTCCGGTGTCAGGCGGAAGACCGGTAATGGCACTTCAGTGTCAGGGGGTACTTCAGCTTTGGATGGCATTTCAGCATCCCTTGGTGGTCTGTTGGTGTTGCGGCAAAACTAAGGCGGTGGTGCGGCAGCACTCCGACGTCCCTCGGTGCTCCTGCGGTGGTGCGATAGAATTACGGCGATGGCGCGGCAGTACTCTGGCGGTGGCGCGGCAGTACTCCGGCGGTGGTGCGGCAACACTCCGGCTTCCCTTGGTGGCCCGGCGGTGGTGCGATAGAACTACGGTGGTGGTGCAGTAGTACTCTGGTGTTGGTGCGGCAGCACTCCGGCGTCCCTTGGTGGTACGGCGGTGGTGCGGCAGTACTACGGCGGTGGTCGAGGAGGAGCTAGGCAGCTGGAGCTTTCTTCCTTCTCTTCCTTCTTCTCTCTTGGCTTCCTCCCCCCTCTCATGAGAAATGAGGGCTCTATTTATAGATTTTCTAGAGTGGCATAGCTTATAAATAGGTGTGAGATCAGGGGCAAATGAGAAGTGGTTGAATGGATGGCTGATATTGAATCCCATGATTGTGCACCGTTCATCAGATATTTGAAAGTCTTAATGATGTCGGAATTCGGTGATCTTGGGCTCGTTGGATTTGTCTCGTCGAGACGCTCGATTTGATTATAAGCTCGTCAAATTCGGAGACTGTTTGGTAACTCAAATTGTGATTCGAACCTTCCAACAGTGCTTCAAGTCTTCGATTCGGGCCCATTTGGGCTCGGATTGGGTCGATTTTGGTGTAGTTGGGTTTGTGTTTCCGAGACGATCAGTTTGACTGTAAGTTTGCTGAAATCGGAATACAGATGGTCTCCGATCTAATTTTTGAAGTTTCCAACTTGATTTTGCCTCGAGATTTGAGCTTGATCAATGTAATTTTTTGATGATGTATCACTACTGAAAAATTTATTGTTTTTTTTTTAAATTTAATTTTCTAGCTTCTCTGCAGGCTTTGGTTTCAAATATTGAGTTATAAATATTTAGTTTTTTTTAAATTGGACATTTTTTTAAGGTTCTTTTGGATTGATTTATTTATGAAATATGTTTTAAAAAATTAAAGATTTAATTTTTATCAATTTTGAATGGGAAGAATAAAATCATTATTTTTTTTTTTGAGAAATTTATGATATTTGAACTTAATATGTTAATTTAATTACATTGGACTAAATGATGTATTTATATAATTTAATAGATTTTCAAAATGTTTTCAGTCTTGAAACAACCAAGTGAGGCCTTAGCTAAGAGGCACAAGAGAGTTGAAGTCGAAGTCGCAAATAAAAAAATTTATGTCAAAATATTATGATCATAAATTAGTCACAATGGAGCTCGATTGAGGCCTTTAGATCTGCTTTAAGATTTATGAAAAATTAATTATTTATGTATTATACTCATCTTAAAGTCTATTTGGGACAGCTTTCTAGCTGCTTTATTTTTTCAGATAACAACCACAATTTCGTTCACTAATTTTCAAAAATTTTGTAGTAGAAATTAGTTTTTTGCAACCATAGTAGCTAATGTGCTCTTTTAATTTAATAATCAATTTTATAAAATACTGCAACGATCCCAAATAGGCTATTAAAATATATTCAAAACATTTAATGTCTTAAAAATTTGATCAAAATATCCTGACAGAAATTTCTCTGCATTCATCATTTCCTTAAAAAGCAAGAAATTAAGCCATAAGTCAACATCTCCATCATATTTCAACCTTGAATATTATCCATAAGTGGTTAAGACTCAGCTTTCAGCCTACTTAATTATGATTGCAACTGAAGGTCAGATTTACAAATTTATCTTTGCAATTTGCGACGCTACCAAAAATAAATAAATAAATAAAGGGAGATTTACCTAACATTAAAGTTTTTTATATTTATCTATATAATATTTAAAATTTTATATTTACTTATATAACATGTTAATCTCTAATTCATATCTATAATGTCAGTAACAATAATTCATCTAAAGTTTTTTTTTTTCATGCATAAATTTTAATGTGATTTATATAATAGGATATTGCAAAAATAAATATAATGATTAAGGTACTAGATTTGCTAATATATAAGAATTTTGTGGTTTGTATGTAAAACTCTCAAAATAATTCTTAATAATTATGATAAGATTAATGATGATTGTTGTGTCCTGGAGTATTCGAGGAGGCAGTAGAGAAATATTTAGTTTAATGTCTTAGCGTTATACGAAGATCCAACACACAATCAAATAAGAGAGAGGGTGTAGTATTCATAAGAGACAAAAGTTTTTACGTGGAAACCCCTGAAAAAGGGGAAAAATCACGGGGCATGACCCAGTTTGAATGAATCCACTAGTATTTGCAGTTGATTACAAATGAGGCTCTTCTTAAGGAGACAGGGGTCCAAAAGATCGTTGTAGTAGGGCGATACTCTGGTAGAATTCTAGGCATCAGGTGGTGGCCGGACAGAAGCTCGGGCCTCAGGTGGTGGTCCGACAGAAGTCCGGGTGTCATGTGGTTGTCTGACAGAAGTCCGGGCCTAAGGTGGTGGTCCGATGAACGGGTCTCATGTGGTGGTCCGACAGAAGTCCGAGCCTCAATTGGTAGTCCGACGGAAGTCTGGACCTCAGGTGGTGGTCCGGCGAAAGTCCGGGTCTCGGGTGGTGGCCCAGTAGAAGTTCGGGCCTGTGGTCCGGCAAAAGTCTGGGCCTCATGTGCTGGTCCGGCGGAAGTCCGGACCTCAGGTGATGATCCGACAGAAGTCTAGGCCTCAGGTTGTGGTCCAGCGGAAGTCCGGGCCTCAGGTGGTAGTCCGGCGAAAGTCCGGACCTCAGGCGGTGGTCTGGCAGAAGTTCAGGCCTTAGGTGGTGGTCCAGCGGAAGTTCGAGCATCAGGTGGTGAGCCGGGAGAAGTTCGGGCCTCAGTTGGTGGTCCAGTGGAAGTCAGGGCCTCAGGTGGTGGTCCGGTGGAAGTCCGGGCCTCAGGTGGTAGTCTGACGAATTTTCGGGCCTCATATGGCGGTCCGACGGAAGTCCGGGCCCAGGTGATAGTCTGGTAGAGGTGAGGGCCTCTAATGGTGGTCAGACGAAGGTGAGAGACTTGAGTGGTGTTCTGGCGAAGGTGAGGGTCTTGAGTGGTGGTCCGACGAAGTAACAAGATCAGACGGTGGTCCGGCGGAACTCAGGCGGTGGTTGAGGAGCGAGGAAGCAAGAACGATCTCTAATCTCTCTCTTGCTCTCTTGCTTCTAGCCCCCTTTCAAGGGAAAGGAGAGGTCTATTTATAGATTTATGGAGTGACATGGACCGTAATAAGTGAGAGATCAAGGGTAACTGAGGAGTGGTTGGATGGACGACCGATGTTGAATCCCTTGATTATGGACCATTTGATGAACATTTGCATGCCTTAGTGATGTCGGAATTCAGTGATCTTGGGCTCATTTGATTCGTCTCGTCGAGCCGCTCGATTTGATTATAAACATGTCATGTTTGCAAACCGTTTGGTAATCCAAATTGTGGTTCGAACCCTCCAACAACGCTTGGGACCCTAGATTTGGATCCATTTAAATCTGGATTGAATCGATTTTGGTGTTGTTGGGTTCGTATTTCCGAGACGCTCAGTTCGACTGTAAGTTTCCTAAAATCAGAGTTCATATGGTTCCAATTTTAATTTCGGAAGTTTCCAACTTGATTTTGCGTCGAGATTCGTGCCCGATCAAGATAATTTTTTGATGGCGTAACAATGATAATAACAAAGAAATAAAAGTTATGTGCCTTTCCTGTGTGTGAGTTTGGGAGATGCTTTTCAAAGCAATGGGAAAAATCAGATCAAGATTATAATATGAAACAATGAAGAAAGTTTAGAGGCTTCTAATGAGATTGAGGCTTTGTTTGAGACGATTTTTTTTGTTGCTTCTTAAAATAACTTTCTAATACATAAATTTTAATTTTTTTACTAATAAGTTGTTTTAAGAATCAACTAGAATGTCATCCCAAAGGAAGTATGAGAGGCTACTAAGGTTTCATATGAGATAACTTTCTTACTGTTTCGTAAAGTTTTTGCATAAAATAGTTTTTAGTACTTTTTTTTTAAATAAGCAAAAAAATAACGAGCAAACAAAAAATTATGGCAATTATTTGAAAAGCAAAATAGTCATAAAACTATCCCAAAAGAAGCCTAAGTGTTTAGAGAGAGAGAGAGAGAGAGAGAGAGAGTTCCTAAGTTCATTTACCTAAGAAAATTAAAAAAAAAAAACATTAGAAGAGAATATAACTTTGAGTGTAGAAACAAATGGTATGTGACTATAAAAAGCAAATGTGTGACATAAGATTATGAGGATATAGGACTTGCATTGTGTAGTATTTCCTAACTTATAGATCAAAGTGAACCATATCTATACTACTATATAAAAGTGGCTTGGGATTCCACTCATAGCAAATCCTGATCGTTTATTTAGAAAGTTTAAATTAATCTGCAGCGTTTATTTATAACTCTTCAAATTCTTTTATTTTTCACTTCCTCCAAAACATTTATTCACTCATTCAATATTTCAATACCGTCCTTTTAAAGCCCGTTCACATCACCTATAATAAGTTAAAAAAAAAACTGTCGTTCTTTTAAAGTCATTCAATTTTGCCGTTAATAATTTTGTCATGCTATTCCAAATAAAATCCTCCCTAAATGCCCTTAATTGCACTTAATTAGGACCAATTAATTAAATACCCTAAAATGCATTTAATTGTTGATCCCACTCACACTTATAAACTCTTCAGCTAGCGGCTATTCCCATTCGCAGCTCTTCATATATACTAATGCACTCCGCTTCTTATAATCCACTGTTCAGAAGTCTTCTCGGCTTCTCCTCTTGCCTCTTCGAAATCCTCTGAATATGGTCGTGATGGTGCGTGTGAAGACGCCAAAAATCCACTGTAAATTAAAGATTAAGCGCTTGGAATCTCCCCCGTATTCGGCTGTAAGTTAAAATTAATTATTTCTAAACGTATTTTCCCAAAAAAAATCTTTGAAGATGCTCGTAACGGTGCCAATGAAAACGGTTTGATGTCAGCCAAAAAGTCCACTATAAATTAAAGACAAAATGCTTTGAAAATGTGGCTTTTAGTTTATAATTAATATCGATTTTGCTTATATACTAGCATATTCTTTGGGTTATCCCTTATGGCTCGCACAAATTTTTTTAATAAGGGCCTCACTGATTTCCAATTTGCTGTTTTGATAGGATGCATGTTTTTTATTCTTGTTGCTATAAAAAAATAGGTAATATTCTTATAGATTTAAAAAATTATTACAAATTTTTATTGATGTGATGCATACTTTTTTAACTCTGTTATGAATTTTTCTTATGCGTGCTTTTTTTAACTTTGTTATGAATTGTTTCTTAAACTAAATTTATTAATATGTTTTGCAGAAATGTCTCAATTCGAATATACCTCGAATCATTTCATTATACATCTCCACATCATTCCAAAGTAAGTTGAATCATGTATTTTTTTCTCTAGCAAATTATTATAATTTCATGTCATTTATTGTTCATTTTATAGTAGTACAAAGAATAAATAACAATTTTTTGAGTAGCAAAATCTGATTTATTATCAAATATGAAGTGCCTTCTATAGCATCTGATGGTATAGCTAATTTATTTTTCATGCATTACTTTTTTTTTTTAATCATAAAGGTATTGCTCAAATATAACAAACACTCTACCGTTCTTTCATCCACAAGGCCCTCCCTCCTTATATATATTCCTTAAATAATTAGATTTTTAATTGTTTAATTAACTGATTGCTTATATATTAATTTTCAATATTGTTTTAATTATACATTTTATAAGACTAGCATGGATTATAATATATTCCATTAGAGGCAATTTTATATCGATCTTTTAATTTCATATATCAATGATAATAGAGTTTGATATTGTAATCATTCTCCATAAAATGTACTTAGTTTCCTACTCTTTGGCTACATATTTTAGACAATTATTTCCTTTCTAATTCCTTGTTATTATCCTGACCTGTGTTGGCAATTTCCTCATACGATTTAATTATGTTTGTAACTCATTTCAATCTCTATTGATGCAAAATCAAATAAACCATACATGAGGAAGGTTTAATTTCTTGGTAACTTTAAAATGGTGATTATTTTTTAATATATTTTCCATCAACTCTTAGATATGGCTACTTCTATCCTTTGAAAATTTATGATCCAATACATTATTCTATATATAAGCATGAGTGAATTTAAAATCTTGCATATTTTTTGTAAATTTATTAAGAAATCGTTTTTTCTCCATCCTTGGATGTTCATACATGTTCTTATTTCCTGCATTTCTTTGAGGAGGAATTATTTTTATCTTTAAATAACATACAATTCATGCATGTTTGAATTATATGGCCTTTATTTTAGCTTTAGAAGTAGCTGGCTATGCAGTTTGTAAATGTTTGAATAGCCTACATTATGGTTCTAGGATATCTCCCCATCACTATAATCAATTATGTCAATTCTTTTTACCATCTTATATCTCATGTTCAGTGAAAGTAGTATATTAGGTTTATTTTCTAGGATCTTTTTATTTAAAAGATTGTTCTTGCTACCTTATGAAGTGCCTTCTATAACCTTTGAAGGTATATCTCATTTATTTTTTCATAAATTACTTTGGTCTTAACTAATTTGTATAGACTTGGATTTTTCTCTTAAGAAAAAAATAGTGCAAAGTTAAATTAACCAATATAAATTTTTAGATATGATCTTATGTCATGCATAAGTGTTGCACTCACTTTGTTTCTCTTATCAGCTCACATTAATCCTCTTCATTAGTGTGAAACATTCTTATTTTTAGTAATTGTACATGTAAAATTATTAAACTTTAATAACATGAGTTAAACTTGATTTACTAATTTTATCATTTCCACTGCATGATATTAAGCCTTGTTAATACATAGCTCATAAGCTCATTTTGGTGTAATAATACATAGCCCATACTCCACCATATACCATGTTTTTATATGGAAAACATGCATAAATGGATTCACAATTGCTGCAAATTTGTATACAAGCGGATTAATTTATTTTTTCTTATATGGTATATTATGCAAGTCTGATGAAGAAAATAGTGCTTTTAACTGCACTTGTTCCATGTGGCTAAGTAAAAACATTCTTCTGGATGAAGTTTTTTTTTCTTTCTATATGACACTCTTATCTAGGTCTTACATCGCATTGAAGATTGCCACAATAATTATCAAATATTTATTACAAATTCTCATTGGTGTCATATATATATATATATATATATATATATATATAAACTTTGTTCTATCTTTTTTCTTAAAATAAGTTTTAAAATATGTTTTGCAGAAAAATCTTATTTCCAATATATACATCTGCTGCATTACGATATACATCTCCCTTCATTCTGAAGTAAGTTGAATCAAATTTATTTTTTCTCTAGCAAATTAGTATAATTTCATGTCATTTATTCTTCATTTTATAATAGTAAAAATAGTTGATAACCAATATTTAAATAGTCAAATCTAACTTATAAGAGCCAAATTTATAGATAATGTTTTTTGCTTTATTCTTATAAATCATATAATTCATAAAGAGCTCAATATTTATCTGCAAGTTAAATTTAACTTAATAGGATATAGTAAAACTTATCAATCTAGATAAAGTAAATAGTGGGCTTTAAAAGTTGAAAAAAATTTAGCATGATAGTTTCTAGGGAGTTTTCTGGAAGCGACATGCTGTATGGATTGAGTACAGTGAGAAGTGTGCGAGGGCTAGCGCTGCTACATCGACGCTTGAGTGCAGTGTTAAGTAGGCAAGGGTTTCCGCATCATGGATGGATGTGGGCAAAGAAGTCTTCTTGGCAAAGAATTCTAGGAATTGGTGTAGGTCAAACTACTTTCTTTCTTTTTTTTTCGCTTTGAAGATTAAGCCTGTCATTATTCTATGATCTATTTGAATTTTGTAATTGGTTTTCATGTATTGGTTAATTATATTAGTTATGTTTACGTGTTTTTTTTTCTTTTTCCCACTAAAAAATGGTTGGTTTATTTTTTTTCATTTACGTTTTGAATTTGGCTTGGGATGACTAATTGGAATATATTCACCATATTTCTCTATTCAAATCAAATTTATCGTCTTCTTGAAATGAGCAGGGAAGCGATGGATATGACTTTCATTTCCATATATTTGTTTAGTTATTTTATTTTTTTTGTTCATGGGAATAAAAAACTTTAATCATTTTTAAAAGCTATTAAACTACTCTTCTTCGGCTTCATTAGATATTCTTTTATATAAGTTATTCATGTTCATGCTCATCAATGTGTTCTAGCATTATTTCAAATTTCTTACTGCCATTGAAATTTATTGCAATTATTATTATTATTATTATTTTCTTTATTTATGACATTATAAGTTCTTTTAAAACATGACTTTTTTTCTTCAAGATGAAATTTTTTAGCATTTTGAGCAAATATAAATGAAATAAATCTAAATTTTATTATAAACCTAAATTATATATATATATATATATATATATATATATATATATATATATATATATATATTCCTAAAATTGCCTTGATCAGGCATTTTTTATATAATAAAATCAACAGCAAAGGTTACAACGACATAACTTAAAAGCAACATAATAAAAGACTAAAAAACAAGCAAAAAAGGAAATATAATCTAAAATCGAGCTCAGCAAACGGTCAAGGCTCCCAGCGTCCAGGACGTCCCACACGGATCGTCCAGAAAGGCATAGCAAGCGACCCAACAATCCATCCCGCAAAAGCACACCTTCTGTTGCCACCAGCAAAACGACTCGGACACGAGCCCCGACCACATCATTGCTCATAGCCCCGTGAAGCCGCAAATCTAACAAAATAGGCGACAAATCCCTCGGATAAACAAAAGAACGAACAATCATCTTTTGCGTCGGCCTTTCCCCCAAAATTTACCCCTATTGGCAACCTTTGGAGAACACACAATATCAAAATCCTGGTCGGACTCATCCGACTCCGAATCAGACTCCGACAAATCCTCCAGCCAATTAATCTGCTTCCGAATATCCAAACCAGATGAATTACCCACACATTTAGCCATTACTTGGGTATCCACCTCACTAACAGGGATCTCAACAAAGCTGTTGTTAACCGAAATAATTTTTTCTCGACCCAAAGACGAAACCTCCTTCACATTACCAACCGGCACCACCTCAACAGGCACAAAATCATCAGAACCATCATCTGCCTCATTTAACACTTGAACATCCCCATCAACAGCCACCTGATCTTCCAGATTAAAACGCACAGGCACGGCACCAGGGGGGAAAAAAGGTAACGCATTAGGAGATAACACATTCACACCACAATCCACCCTAGTTAAATCGGAATGAGCATGAACAGAAACCGAACCCGGCAACTCCTCCTGAGTTAAATTCGCCAAAACAGGATCAGCCAAAGTACCACCCTCCACATTATTCGACGGTGCCTCCACATTAGGGGACACATTAACACAATTACTAATCAACTCATTCTCAATCATATTTCTATTATCCAAATCTTGGATCTCAACAACGCCAACAACAGGTGATTTAACAATCACAGCTGGGGGAAAGACAACATTATTCAACATCTCACCCACCAGAGCAGTCTTAGAAACACACTCAGTAACAGGCGCTAAAGGAGGGTTGGGGAAATTTTGAATCACAAGAGCAACAGGTTCAGTAATTTTGTTTAACATAGACGAAACTACAGCAGAATTTTTAGAATGACATTCACCAACAGCATGGCCGAAGCAATGACATT
This sequence comes from Dendrobium nobile, assembly GCA_022539455.1. Classification (NCBI taxonomy): domain Eukaryota; kingdom Viridiplantae; phylum Streptophyta; class Magnoliopsida; order Asparagales; family Orchidaceae; genus Dendrobium; species Dendrobium nobile. Next base: position 33,041,758 of record CM039720.1, on the reverse strand, counting down.
TGCCACAAAAAACCGGAAAATCCTCCATAACAACATTTTGCACATATCCAAGCTTTTCAGAACCCAACCAAATACGATTAGGATAGGACTTAGTGATATCCAATTCAACTAAAACCCTAGCTACAGATGGTCTAGATCCCAACGACGTAGCCGAATCAATTTTGAGAGGTTTACCGAAAATGGAAGCCAATCCATGTAAAATTTTTGGTGAAAAAAGATGCGGCCTTAAAGAAGGAAAAGATACCCAGATCGGGATTTCAGGAGATTCAATCCCTATATCAACAGAGGGAGACCATTTCGTAATTTTCATATAGCAATTGAAAACCAGGTAAGATCTATGACAGAAGACACGACAATAATCCAAATCTTGTTCTAATTTGATCAGCACATGAGATGAATCCAGCAAAGTAACCGAAACATCACCATTCAGCTTAAGATTAAAGAAAAATTTTCTAATCGATTCAAGTGAAGGACGCTTCGTAGGAAAAAAATCCAACTAGAGCAAATTGAAAAGGAACTGCCAAAGCCATGATTTCTTCATCCGAAATCCACAGAGAAGGCATACCGCGAAAAGACGACACCTTCATTTTCGGAAAATCATTACAGGAGGAAGAACCCGAAAGAGCTTGAAGAAAAGAACGAGAAGTATTCGAAGCCCCTAATAAACCAGGATCAAACAATTTCGGAGCCATCCGGCGCACGCCGGGAAGAAAAACCCACAAAAACACAGAGGGGAAACGAAAAACCAGAAGAAAGTAAGAAAACTTCCCTAGATTCACGCATGAAACCCCCCACCGGAGAGTCGAGAACGGCACGCCGCCGCTAGGGTAAAAATCCTAGCAGAGCGAAAAAGGGGAAAAAAGTTGGTGGTGAGATGAAAAAAAACTAATTATATATATATATATATATATATATATATTTAAGCGTTACTTACTATAAATTTTGAGCATTATTTACTATAATTATAATTTTATTTCAATTGATCTTAATTCAAGTATAATATAAGTATAAATCATCTATAATTATATAAATTATTTATTTCATATTGATATAAAATGGTATATCTTGGATAAAACATATCAAATTTTTTTTTCTTATGTTATATATCTTTTATTTCAAAAATTTTATTCACGTGCACATGGTGCACGTGCATTTATACTACGATATAAGTGTGACTTGGGAATCCACCCATAGCAAATCTGGATCGTTCATCTATAAATTATAAATTAATCTACAACATTCATTATAAACACTTCACATTCATAAAAATTAAAAGCTCCATTACAATTATATTATACTACTATTTAATGCTCCTTTAATACATCTCATACTAAATTAATTTTAATGCTCCGTCGGTTTCATTTAACATAATTATATAAAATAGTTCGTATTCTGCCTTTTTAAGTTCCTTCGGTTTCATTTAAACTCCATTCACCTAATACTTCAATTAAAAAAGTCTCTTGAATTTTTTTCCATATCAAATCCTGATATTCTATTTTAATTACTCAAATTAAATCTCAACCTTCCATTTCAATTTTTTATTATAATTGATTAATAATTGTGATTTTATTCATATCAAATATATTATATTAATTAACAAAATGTTATATTTATTACTTTTCATCTATGATAATGTATTAATTAATCACCATTATCATCCACGACTCTTTTTTAATTGGTTGAACGTTTTATTTATCAATAAATTTAATTAGCATGATAAATTTCATTTAAACTAAGTAACGCCCGATTAAGCCTCTGATTACTATTCGGTTCCGAAACTACATAATTCTCAAGCAGATGCCGAATCGTCAAAGCCACATAAGTGACCGATTAAGGGTGCGTTTGGGACGGCTGCAGCTGTTGGTAAAGTAGGTTGTGAAATTATTGTACATAAAGTTGCTTCCTGAAGTTGCTTTATAGAAATCATTATATTTTGTTTGGATAGTATAACTGTAGAGCTGCTGTGCTGCTGCAGCATGAGAACTAATTACCTTCATACCCTTATATATATTTAGATGAAATATATAACTTTTTCAAATTTAATTTCTTTTTAAATGTATATGATAATCAATTAACAATTCTAAATAAATAAATAATTCCTTAAAAATAGTAAAAAGCACTTATCAGTTATCACGGTGTCTTGCAAATATATGTTTCATCCAACATGTGGAGGAATTGCTATGCCCATAATTTTTGGACTATAATAAACATCTCATAAATATAAAAAAATATCAAATAATTTCATCTAAAATTAAAATTTGGTTATAATGGCGACGATATTTACGTGTATTTTTAAGATGTATAATGATTTTATTATTAACTTATTTTCATTTGGATTTGAAGGATCGCCTTGCGAGCAATATTAATATGGCCTCGGAACTAGGCGCCGGCTTCGTCACCACCACAACGAAGTCCGATCACCCACCGCCACCGCCCTCCCGCTGGCACCACGACGACTCATTCGTCTCTCCCACCGCCGCCGGCCACCACATCAGGCTCTAGCTAAAAAAAAATCAAAATTTTTATAATAATTTAAATACTAAATAAATTGGACTGAGAGAATGTGCTGATCATCATCACCTTGATGTTACCAACCTCTTTGATGGCCTTAACAAGCTTGAGTTGGAGGAGGATTTCATGGCTCCTAAAATGCACGCCGGAGATAGCGCATATGATGACGTCGACCTGCTTGACGGCGTCGACGAGGCTCCGGTGATAGTTGAAAGATCCTTAAACAAGCCGAGCACCCTTCTGCTTGAAAGACAGAAGCATCTGAACCTTCTCTATATCGAGTCCGATCTCCGGTCGATTCAGCACGAAGGTTGGGTGTCCTTCGGCTATGCTTGCCTTCACTATTCTTCTTCCCAGGTAGCATGTTCCCCCCACCACAATCACCACCTCGGAACTAGTCGCCGGAGACGGCACTGTGGCCGGCGGAGGAAGCGGAGATGAGGAGTTCGGTTGAATTTTGGTTGAGATAGGATGATGAGGAAAGGTGGGAGAGGAAGTGAAAGGCACTGTAGGGGAGGTTGATGGCGCCGAAAAAGGAGAGAAGGGAGAAGACATCGTCGCCGGCGAAAAAATAGCTTCTATTCTGATCGCACTCTTGCATTGGCATTTACGTAATTTTCTAGCTTCGGTACCGCGGAAAGCAGCGGGACTGTGGCCGATAGGGTATGGTCGGGCAAAGCAGCGTGGGGAAGCAGAAATTTTTGTAACTGCCTCTAACATGATTGGCCCAAACGAGTATTGCAATGCTTTTTATATAGCACAGCAGTAGCAACGTCGTCCCAAACGCACCCTAAGCCTCCGTCTGAGCCGCAAATTGTTCACAGCCGAAACGACAAAAGCCAAATCAACGACAGGCAAAACCACGAACGAACCGTCGCTTGAATTGATTTAACGAAGGCGAAAGATCATTTTCGACCTATAAATCACGAAGAAGGAAATGAGCTTAAGCGGCGAACGGTCGAGAGATTGAAGAGCGGTGTTTTGGGGGCGAGCAAGCAAGCAAGGCAGAGGAGTCCAACTTCTGCGGTGTAATCCGTTGACGTTCATCTCTCACCCGTCCGGTGAAAGTAGTCAACCAAGCAATCCTCGCTGGTGAGATGCTCTGTTTTGGGTGGAACTCCAAAGTCGTCGCCGCGGCTGCATCCGCATGAAAGGCAAAGAGAAATGATGTTGTGTCCTCTGCAGTCGATCTTGACCCAATCAATATTGAGGAGAGTCTGAGAGAGAGAGAGAGATGCAATATGCCTTCACATGAGAAGCTGACTAAACCTCAGCAAAGAGAACGACGCCGTGTAATCTGCTGTAGATCTTGAACAAATGACATCGGGTTCCTTCCTCCTCCAGCGATCTCCAAACACCAAGATGAGCAGGCATTGAGAGAGAAAGAGAGAGAGAGAGAGAGAGAGAGAGAGAGAGAGAGAGAGAGAGAGGTGTTGTTGAGTACTTAGATATCTTTCATGAGCTCCATAAATTTTCTATTTCAGTATTTCAGGCAAATCAGATATGTTTTGTTTTAAATGAAGATGCACTAAAAAGCTTCTGCACGCACGCTATAAAATTAACGCTTTAATTAGCTTTCTTAAAGAAATGTTCATAGGTACACTGCCCATTCTGTCAATCCTAAGATTGCTAAGGCTTATATTTTGTTTGGGATACCTTTCTTATTGTTTTAAAAACAGTTTTTTTACAAAAAAATTTTTCATAAAAAATTTGTATTTGAAAGTAGGGCTGCAAGCGAACCAAACGTTCGACGAACTACTCGTTGTTCGGTTCGATTAAAGCTCGTTCGTGATCGTTTAATTAACTAACAAACAAACTTGAACAATATTTTAAATACTCGATTCTTAAATAAACAAGCTTGAACACTAATGCGTTCAGCTCGTTTATGTTCGCGAACAACATCAGTTGATGTTCATGAACAAGCTCGATAAAAGCTCGATTAAATATAAAATCTTTAATTATACCATAATATAATATAATTATTTTTTATTAATAAATTTTAAAGTAATAAAATATTATAACATATGTTCATATAAATTAATCATATTTTCATTTTAAATATACAACTGCTTTTATTTTAGAAATTTCATTTCATGAACAAGAAATATTTCATATTTGTCCATGTTTGTTAGATTGTTTGTTTAGAATGTTCATGAACAAATTTAATGTTTGCTTGTTCAATAGATTGTTTGCGAGATATGTTCACGAACATAGCTCGTTTAAAGCTCGATAAGCACTAAACAAACGAACATGAACCAAACATGAACACCCTTAAATTAAACGAACCAAACATGAACACAAATAATAAAGCTCGAATCAAACACGAACCAAACATGAACAAGCTAATGTTAAACAAACACAAACATGAACACTCACATACTCGGCTCGGCTCGGTTCGTTTGCAGCCCTATTTGAAAGAGCTACTTTAGAAAGTAATAAAAAAACTGTCTCAAAGAAAATCTTTTCTCTTAATTTCATAGATTAGTATGCTATCATGTAAGTTCAAAGCACGAGAAGCTGGCACAACTTAAGCTAATACTCTTGTTCACATTATCGATCTTTAATACAGCCCGTCAGGTGCCGCCCAAGCAATGATAATAATAAAAATTAAAAATGTAATAATATTTAAAAGATAAATAAACTTTTATATTAATTTCTTTCTGAAGATATTTGTATAAGTAAACTTTAATTTTGATATAAAATAGTGAATAAAAAACTGAAATATTTTTAATAAATTTAAGGATAAAGTAATAAATTTAAAAATGTTTATATGATATGTCGTTTAGATTTATATTATGTGATTAATATCGTATGTTGTAATTTTTTTTTTTAAATATCAGAATAAATTTTTTTTTTCTTTTTAAACTTGGAGGTTTGTAAAGTATTTTTAGGCCTCGTTTGATTAAGTTTATTTCCTCCGTTTCCGTTTGAATAAGCTTTAATCAGTTTGTCGTAACTGTTTGGAAGACAAGTTTAACGGTAATCAATTTTTAGTAAACCACGTATTTTGAGCGGTTACAAACTTTTTTCCCTGCCCGCTTATTCGTTCAGAAAACAGAGTTTCGCTCACCAAATGCCCGAAATAACCCGGAGCGTGTTCTCAGGTCGACCACGAAACCTTCATCTTCTTCAAATGGCAAGACAAAAAAACTGTCGTTGTTTTTTTAGCTCCTTCCATCCGGACTCCCGAACAAGACAGGCTGCCCATGGAATTCTGAAATCTCGCTCAATTCATAATAAAAAGCCCGAACAAGATAGTCTGCTCCCGATCGATTCAGGAACCTCCCTTTCGGCATTTTCCGTGTAGCCTCCTAGCTGAAACCGAATTTCGTACCTCTTGCTCTTTCGTTGTTCTTCGACTTCGCTCCTTCAACGACGTTCCCTCTCTGTCACGAAAATTTAGGGTTTATCGGAAGCAACGACGATAGATCGCTCGCTCTGCAGTTATCCAAATGGCCCCGAAGCTTTCTGACAGATTTAAAATTAATTTTTAGTGGCAGATCTTTTTTTTTTTTGGTCGATAGTGCTCTTAACGAGCTTAGCTTTCCCAAACTTTGTTCAGGTTTTTGTTTTGCCTCCTCTTTCGTGTCGAAGAACCTGCGATTTGGCGGAGGATTCTATGCAGGAATCAAACTTGGGGATTAAAAGGTACAAAAATCTTACCTTTCTTCTTCTTCTTCTTTCTCGCCGGAGATTGTCGCACCGACCTGCTTCGAAGTAGCTAAATCTATAAGTATGTAGGGTTTTTCCCACTAATGATTTGTTGATTTGGTTAGTTCACTTAGTTGGTGTGTTTTACTATTTTGAAATGCCGAAAACAATATGGAATTGAGCTATTCTCGGTACTGTTTTCTATATTAATATGTGGTGTGATGGTTGTTTACAACGGCATGTGCAATTCATGATTACAATGCATTGAATGTTTGCAAGAATCCTTGCATGACATCAGCTCAAACGGGAGATAAATGGTTGTGTGAGTTGTTGCATGGCCATCCAAATAGATTTCATAACATGTTCAGAATGTCAAAAGTTATTTTTATGGACTTAGTTTCTTTGTTGGAATCATCATATGGTTTACATGGATCTCGCAGAACTACTACTCGAGAGGTACTTGCAATAACTTTGTATATTTTGGGACATAATGAGAGTATTAGATCAACATGTGAACGATTTTAGCACTCTACGGAGACGATTAGTAGGTTTTTTTATAATGGTCTGCAAGCATTAGTTCGATTATCAATGGAGATCATTGTACATGTAGATAAATTATTCCATGATATTCCTGAAAAAATAATTAATGACAAGCGTTACATGCCATACTTTAAAGATTGCATTGGTGCTATTGATGGCACACACGTTGATGCACGCATCCCTGTTGAAGAGCAAGTCGCTTATATTGGACGTCATCATTCACCGACACAAAATGTTATGGCAGCATGTGATTTCAACATGTGCTTCACATTTGTTTCACCTGGTTGGGAAGGTTCGGCACATGATGCGCGTATATTTAAACATGCAGTGATGGATCCGAAATATAATTTTCCTGCACCACCTCCAGGTATTAATAATTTATAGAATGAAATTGTTATATTTATTAATTAGGTTATATTGTATACTAATTAATAATTTTTTGAACAGGAAAGTTTTACTTAGTTGATGCAGGTTACCCTCTACAAAGGGGATATTTGAAGCCATACATTGGAACCAGATATCACTTACCTGATTTTAGAAGAGGTAGTAGAACTATTATGGGACATAAGGAGCTTTTTAATAGTAGGCATTCCTCACTAAGAAGTGTAATTGAACGTTCCTTTGGTGTATGAAAAAAGAAATGGGGAATATTAAGAGATATGCCTAATTATAGTTTTAAGAAGCAACGTCTTATTGTTGTTGGTACCATGGGCTTACATAATTATATTCGACGACATATATCACGAAATGATCCAGATTTCATAGACTGTGACGTTGATGAAAATTTTATTCATCCAGAGGCATATCAATGCAGAGTAGGAGAGCAAATTGAAGAAAGTAATGTGTTATATGCCGAAGTAGAGTTTGGTGATGATGAGGGGGTGAATGAAATGATTGAACTGAGAGAGAAAATTGCATTTGAACTATGCAATTAGAACAGGTATAATGAATATGCGAACTATTTTTTTGTTTAAAATTTTTTTGTAACAGAAATCAAATTCATTAATCATCCGGAGAAGGAGATGATGACATGGTTGTTTAATATTTATTTAGGAAAGTATTTGTAATGCTATTTGTTTTCACGTTTGATAATCAATTGTTTAATTTTATTGATGTAATATTTTTTAATACATACACATTTAAATAGGTGACGTGTCAAGCCATCAGCTACGAAGGATTCAATTCAGATTTGCGTTTGATTCTTTGTATTTTCTCAATTTCAAAAATAATTTATTTGAGAAGAAAATAAATTAATTTTCCAACATAAAAATTTTTTTTTTTTATTTAAGTTGCGTTTTTTTTATAGAAGAATTAATAACGAAATATTGTAAATATAATAATAAAATAATATGATTTAAATTTTATCATATTTGTAGTAAAAATTATGTTGTATGTTAAAAAATTATGAGTTAAAAATAAAAACTTTTTATTTTATAAAATATTAGATAATTAAATTTTTCTTAGATATATATATAAGTTAAATGCGGTCATTGAGGGGAAACTAGATATCTCTATGTAGCTAATCGACATGTTGGTGAGACAAATATGAACGTTAGAAGCAGTAGATCACATACAATATTTAGGATGGTATGACTATATGCTTTCTTTTTTGCTTTAGTTTTTTCTTTATTTATCCTGAAGCTACTTTATCCGTTTGTTGAATCTTATGAACCATATATATATATATATATATTAATTACGTGTACATAAATTTCATGGGCAATTATGTCTTTTATAATAAAATCTCAAAAGCAGAACTCATAAACAAACAATTTAAACTTACTTTCAAGTATTAATAAGCACTTTTAAAAATATTACTCAAACATATCTCATTATTGAAACTCCATTTTATTAAACGGTTTTTTCTCAAACTCTTTTTTTAAAACTCCTTTTTATGTAAGCATAAACCGAATCAAACGAAGCCTTAGTCCCGCTTGAGAGAGAGAGAGAGAGAGTACTTAGGTTGTTATTATAGGTGTCCTAGGGGGTATTATATTACAAGAGAACGTCATGGAGATAAATATTAGACAATTTTCAACAAAAAAAAAAAGTTTTAGACAAAGGTACTAGAAAGCCATCTGGAGTTAATAATCTTGTATATTTTTTATGATAATTCATTGCCAGATAAATCAGCTGCTAAAAAAATGATTTTGATGGTTGAAATTTAAATTTTTATATGATAATTTATTGCCAGAGAAATGAGATGCATTTTTACATATTAAAAAAAAAACAATAATATTAATGATGTATTTAATATAATTTATATATTTAAATGTACATAATCATATTAATGATTATTTTAATATGATTTAAAGAATTAAATATTCATAAATAAATATAAAAAATAATCATTAAACAAACACACACACACAATATATATATATGTTATAATCGTATTTTATATAGGCTTTATTGGTATGACTCCATAAAAAGAAGTTGAGCTTATGGAGATAAATAACTTCTTGAATCATAATATTCATTATTAATTCTCTCTTTCTATGTGTAACTCTCACCTTCTATCTCATCATGGGGAAGTATATTGATGATGTATTTAATCTCGAGGTATTCACAATCATTTTCGACCTAACTCGAGGTATTCACAATCATTTTCGACCTAACTCCAATTGTGGTTGTTCGTTTCTTCATTCCGTCTATTCAATTTCACCTGCAGAACCGTTTTAAAATAGGCACTAAAGAGGGTTTTCTTCTCATACTAAATTAATTTAAATGCTCTGTCCGTTTCATTTAACATATTTATGTAAAATGCTTCGTATTCCACATTTTTAAACTCTAATTGTGGTTGCTCGTTTCTTCCCTCTACCTCTTCAATTTCACGTGCAAAATTGTTTTAAAAGAGGTACTAAAGAGGGTTATTCGCCTTCTTCTACCTTATTCTTATCAAATTGAAGTCACGACTTTAACGCTATGACAGATTGCTGTGAGAAGTGATTATTTGAGGGGCGATTCTCATTTTTTTCTATTAATCAAAAGTTTGACTATATTTTTGTTTATTCCTTGAATGCAATTTATCGGCCTCATAGAAACTGTCATCTATAAAAAAGGCGCAGGTTAGTGTAGTTGATAAGAGTTTAAATAGTTGTTGCCATTATTTTTTATTAGATCCTTATCTACATCATGATATACTCTCACTTTATAGACTTAAGGTAAAGAAAAAATAAATTTTCTCTTAAATTTATTATGTTATATTTTTTATTTATTATTAATATTTAAAACTTTATTAATGTGCAAATGAAAAAAGAACTTATAACTTCCAAGAAAATTCTACTAAAAAATTAATTAGTCTGTTTATTAACTAATAAACAAATTTAATATCAAGATTATTCATGAATAATAGAAAATTCATGTCATATAAAATTATTTATCTAATTTTATAAAACTTATCATAATGATTATAATTATTTATAATAATAAATTTTTAATATTAATAATGATAATATAATTAAAATATTTATATTATGGATTTTATTTTTTAAATATTTAGTCACGTGCATTTAATGCACGGGCATTTTTACTAGTATAAATAAGGACCATAAAAAAGAACCACCATTTCCTTCTTATTGATGTAGAGAGCAATACTATCAACCCAATACTCAAAACTTACAATTAATACCATCAAATCCATTAAAGCATTTGACAGAATATATCTTCTCCCATTAAACATTCTCAAAGTCTTCCAGCACCCAAACGTCAATCCCCAGCTCAGTCACCGAGCATAGCTCTCTATCAATAATCGAAAGGCCTAATTTTTCTTCTCATATCAATTAAGCTTCTGTTTGCAAATGCGATCATTAAGCTTCTGTTTGCAAATGCGATCATATCTTTCAAAGGAAGAGGCATAAACTTGAACTCATTAATGACATCAAATCCTAGAATCCCAGAATTCCTAGGTTCATTGATAGTGCATGCAATCCAATAGAGGATTCCATTCATCAAAGATAGAGATGGAGTCTATTCTTCCAATTAGATGTTACTCATATATGGGATTAATTATTCTATGTGGATGACGAATAATATCCGGATGCCAAATGATTAGTGGTTACTGGAGAAAAAATATATAAAAAGAATGGAAGGAGAAGTGGTGGCCTCTTGCTTTGCTTGTATTGTTCCCGCCCCTCTCAAGGCTCGGGCTAAGTAAATTGCATATTTAAAATGGTTAAGTCAGAAAGAAACGAAAAAAAAAAAAATGGTTCATAGTTTAGTCCTTCAATTTGATCTAAGAGCGACTTGTTAAGATTTTAGGGTGAGTCTTCTTTCTTTCTTTTTTTACAGGATATATATAAGTTGCGTAGTCAGCATAGAACATATTGAAAGAAAGATCATGACATAACAGAATATATCAAATTCCATATTTCTCTATGATGCAATCTCAAAATCTATTAGATATAAAGAGATTCAACTGAACCAAAAATATAAAGATCACACTATCATCAAATATCAAAAGTGGACAAAAAAAGTAGTCAAAAGCTTTTCCAAACGAACCTAAGATCATTGCATTCCACGATGATTAGATGATAACAAGTCAACCAAATTAGAGTTATTTCCAGGGGAAAATAAAAATCTGCCCAAATGATAGATCTCAACCAACCAACATGGAATATATGATTGATAAATATCTGGAAACCGTATGAATTACTAATGGAAAGGAGTCCAATCCAATGTTAACACAGCAAAATTTCTAACAGTAAGTTACCTGCAGCAAATGCATGCAAGGACAATAAATAATATTGAAGACTAGGTATTCATACAAAACCTGAATTAAAATGAGCCTACAGCCATCCAACTCCACTGAACAGGAAGCTTGATAGAAGATTATCCCAAGCTTTAGAGAACCGTGCAAAAAAAAAATCAAAGGTCCATTAGAGCATCGTTGCCATCAATATCATCATCATCAATGGTCTTGTCACAAATACCTTAGGCAGGCATTATCCCATTGCAGAGAAGAACTCATAAAATTAATAATTAAGAAGTCTTCTAAAAGTCCACATTTCTGAGGGAGAACATATACCATCTTTTCATCACCAAATGGGACAACTTAATTAGTTTGTTTTCTCTGCATGGCCATTTTCAACAGGGCCTTCAGATCTGCCATCAAATCCATAATAGAGAGCTTCACTCATCGCTCGAGGGATCGGAGAGTCGCCAAAATCTTCAGGAAAAAACTCAAAATTGGGTCCAAAATTAAATTTAACTTCACAGCTTGGCTGGTTTGGTAGAGTATACAGTGATGCTGCTGGGTAGTAACGCCCTCCACAAAGCTCTTTGAAGGCTGTTCCCTGACATATTCCATTTTTGAAGAAGGATATCTCACTCCCTGTAAAATCGTTTAGTGCGTCGATAAGCTTGAAAAAAAAAGAAAAAAAAGTGTGCAAGTAGGAACAAGTCATGTAGCATGTTATTTCATGAATAGGAACAAAATTTTGACATTGAAACTATGATAACGAAAATTAGAATAAATAATTGCATGTCTTCTAATTGTGTTAAAACATAATGATGCGGTGCATTTTAAGCTAGGATTCTTCTCCTTAGGAACACCTTATCTAGTTTCTAGAATACTCTTTTAGTTTTATAAATATGAGTGCATTGTAGTAGGAAAGGGGTATTGAATGATATAATATACTCTTTGAAGCTTTTGAAGCTTGTTTCTCTTCTTCCCTGGATTGGGAGTCAAAAATCCTTCTTGCAGGTCGAGTCTTCCGACGATCCACTACATCAGTTGGTATCAGAGCCTGGAGCTTGCGAAGATCTATGTATTGCAGAAGGTCGGCTGTCGACGACGATCGAAGCCGCAAAACAAGATTGGCGGTCGACGACGATCGACGCCAAGGAAGGTGGGCTGTCGACGATGCTCCAAGCCGGATCGCCTTCTATCAAGCTCAATCGAAGAAGTCGCTCGATCAGGTAGATAGAAACCTTGATCGGATTCGCGAAACCCTTCGGTCAATAAGGAGGATGAGGATGTCGTCGGCAACCATACCGAGGCATTCTTCTTCTTCGCTATCCTTGTCCGCTCCTCGCAAACGCTATCAATCCCGCTATTCTCCCACCGTAGTTGACGACGAACCTCCGCTCGAGCTTCCGCTCCGGTGGCGCGAACCACCTCCGCTCAAGCACGCCAAATCCCGTTCAGATCTACTCGCACGCCCAATGTCCTGCGTGGGAGTTTATTCCGATTTCATTTCCGATGAAACAACAGCCGCTACCACCGCTCAAGCCAAACCCGCTGGCCTCCAAAACTCCCAACCCCGACGATCTACCGCCACTCCGACGTCTCTGACAGTAGCCGACCAGACTCCCGCACATCCAGCCTCCGATTCGCCGACCCGACATGTGCACGAGCTCGATCTATCACGACCAGATCCCAGTTTCGTTGCCTACTCCGATTCCGTCGGGATGGAGCTCCAGCTGGAGATTTGCCGTCTTCCTGCATTGCCTGCGGACGGCAACAAGGCAGTGCGGGTTCCGGACTCTGCCATGGATGGAAATCATTCCGACTCCGTCGTTTACCCGGCCCCTCCTCCCGCCCGTGCGAGATCCGGCCCCTGCTGCTCACGCGAGACAGATGATGAGCGCGAGCCAGCGCCTTGCGACGAGCGCGATTCCACGCCTGGAGACGAGCGCATTTCAGCGCCTGGCAACGAGCGCATTTCCGCACCGAAGACAGTGACGCCAGGAGCAATCTCGATGCTCCTTTCCATTGGTGATCGGCAACTTGATTTGGAGAAGCAACAGTCTATAGTTGCAAAAGCTGAGCCTAAGACAGAGAAAGATGCGGAATCTTTGTCCTTGACAAAGCAAATTCCAGGATGGTCTGATGGTATTCCTCCTTTTGGGTTTATGGCCCATGTTCCTCCACCACCTTTTGGTCTTGACGATGCAAACACCGATTCTTCACAGAAGAAGACAACTTCTGGTAGAAACAAATATGTGAAGCTGGTGGAATGGACCGAGCCCTACTTGAGTAACAGCCGGAAGCTGCACTGCATCATGGATCCTAATGCGGCTCATGGAGATGGAGAAACTAAGTTAAATGACAACTACAATGTTGGTGATGTGAATGATTTTACTGCAGGCGTGGAAATCTCAGGTTTAAATTTGGCTGACAAAGTTGATCATCGGCAATGCCCCTCAGCTGCTCGACAAAATGTCAAGGTAGGCCACTTGAATGAAGCTAAAACGAAGCTGCTAGCCAGGCAGTACACAGGTTATCTTTTCTACACAGAATCATTTGGACCTCTTGAGGACGATACAGTTTACTACTACCATTGTGGAGGGCAGGAACCAGATTTTCAGTTTAAGACCCCTCCTAAATTCCCATTAACTTTTGCTGTAGTTGGTGATCTTGGTCAGACTGATTGGACTGCATCCACACTATCGCACATCAATGATTGCCAATATGATTTGCATTTTGTTACGCTTGGACCGGTCCCAGTTGGACCGGTCCGGTTCTACGCCCGGCGGTCCAAAGCCGGGCGGAACCCGTTCGCAGAATCGGCGGAAGAAGAGGCGGGCTAGGGGGTTTTGGAGCGTTTCGTTGGAGGGAATTTTTGAATGAGGAGGGTGTTTATGTAATTTGTATCGTTCCTTTTGCTTTAATTAGGGAGATGGGGGGAAATTAGGATCATCTTGAATTTGAATTGTTTTGAGATCTAGGTTTTGGTGTCTTGGGCTCTTGGCTTCGCCGGAGATCTTTTGGAGAGTTTTTCCTTCCTCTCGAATTGAAGGAAAGCTGTATCTTGCAAGTGCTTTTCATCCGTTATCGAAATAAAAGTGTTTGCAGTGTTTTTCCTACGTTTTCTCCTACGTTTCCTCTCAGATTTTTCGTGCAGTTGGCTGTTTTTCTGCTGTGGACAGCAGTTTTCCTTTGGATCCTCTTGGTTTTGGTGTGAAACACTTGGAAATCCAAGTGTTTCCTATCAAATTGGTATCAGAGCATCGTTCCGGGACCACCGGCGGCTGAAATTCTGAGATTTCAGCAAGTTTCTTGTCTCCGGAAGAAGTTTTTTTTTTTTTTTGGATCCGTTAGAAGGACAATGGCCGGAAAGAAGGTGGATGTCTTGGAAGGCGAAGTCGGTCAATTAAAAACAGATTTGGAGGAAAGATTTTTTGATTTTCAAAATCAAATCACCACCAACAACGAAAGGTTGGAAGGAAAATTCACGGCCATGGAAGAGATGATGAAGAAATTACTTGAGATGAAGACTAATCCGACGGCGTCGGATGCAAGAGAGACTGTCGGCGACCATGGCGTAGGAGGAAATCCGAACCCGCCTCGGGGGAGGAGGAATCCGGCTGTGGAGATCCTTGAGGGAGACGACGACATGCCACCTCTAGAGCCACTTTCTAGAGAGGAGATGAGCCTGGGGAATGACCGTCGAGGTGCAGATTTTCAGCGTCGAGGTGCTGATTTTCAGCGTCGAGGTGCTGATTTTCAGCGTCAAGGTGTGGATTTTGAAGGCCGGAGGGGAGAATATGAGGGAAGTGCAGATTTTGGCGAAAGAAGAGGAGAATATCAGCGTCGAGGTGCTGAATTTCAGCGTCGAGGTGCTGATTCTGAAAGGGGAAGAGGGGATTATGACGATGGACTCGGATACCAACGTGAGAGGGAGGACCGGGATACTTGGGGAGCACCTCATCTTCGAGGAATGGGAGGTTATGGGGAGTACCGAGGTAACGGAAGGGATCCGAAGGTGAGGAAGTTGAAGATGCCCATCTTTGAGGGGGAAGATGGCCATGGCTGGATCTACAAGGTGGAACGGTATTTTGCAGTCAACGGATTGACAGAGGAGGAGAAACTGACAGCGGCAGGACTGTGTTTGGAAGGGAAGGCACTGGCATGGTACCAGTGGCGGGACATGAGGCGACCTATTCGAAGCTGGAGGGAGTTCAAGGATTGCTTGCTAGAGCGTTTCCGAACCAGCAGCGGAGGGGATTTCTACGAGCAGTTCTTTGCACTGACACAGGAAGGGACAGTAGCAGAGTTCCGGGACCGGTTTGAGTACCTAGCTAGCAGGTTGGATCGTCTCTCTGATACCGTGCTTGAGGGGAACTTCATGAAGGGGCTCAGACCAGAAATCAGAGCCGCCGTTAGAGTGATGAGACCACACGACCTGGGGGAGGCCATGGAGTTGGCACAGTTGGTCGAGGACCAGAAGCATCTGGAGAGGGGGACTCGAGGCAGCAGCTCTGGGGGATCCCACAGGATGACGACCACGTTTTTAGCGTCCAAGGGAGCTGCACCGGGGGGTACACGAGAAGCACCAAAGGAGAGGTCTGGAGGAGGAGGGCCTGGGGGAAATTTTAAAAAGCTTACTGATAAGGAGATGCAGGAGAAGAGGGCCAAGGGATTGTGCTTTAGATGTGATGAGAAGTACATGCCGGGACATAGGTGCAAGGACCGGACTCTTCAGGTTCTCCTTGTTTGCGAAGACGAGGAAGACAAAGAGGAAGGTGGGAGCAAGTCAGAAGTGGAGGAGGAGGAGGAGAAGTTGCACCTGGATGTGGCAGAAGTCTCTCTGAACTCTGTAGTGGGATTCACTTCGAGTCACACTATGAAAGTGAAAGGGGTGATAGCTGACCACGAGGTGGTGGTTCTGATAGATAGTGGGGCAACCCACAATTTCATTTCCACCCGGCTGGTTGAGTTACTTGGTATGGCATTAGTGGATACCGGAGGCTATGGGGTGATGATGGGCACGGGGAAGGTGGAAATGGGGAGATGAGTTTGTAGAGGAGTGGTGTTGACCATTCAGGAAATACAGATGAGGGAGGATTTTCTTCCCTTAGAATTGGGAAGTACTGATGTGATTTTGGGAATGAAGTGGCTACAGACTTTGGGGGAGACCAAGGTGAACTGGGGAGAACTTAGGATGGAACTGGTAGTGGGGGGAAGGAGAATGGTGATACAGGGAGATGTCGGCCTGTCTAGGACGGGGGTGTCTCTCAAGTCCATGATCCGAACCATCCAGGAGGTTGGGGGTGGATACTTGGTGGAGCTGCAACGATTGGAGAAAGTCAGTGTGGGGGAAGAGGGAGACATTCCTCTTGAAGTGCAACCGGTCATACAGCAGTTCAGGGAGGTTTTTCAACCTCCACAGGGTTTGCCGCCTCAGAGGGAGCTGGAGCACGCCATTATTTTGAAGGAAGGGGAGGTACCGATCAGTGTTCGTCCTTACCGCTACCCCCAGATCCAAAAGGATGAGATAGAGAGGCTGATCCGGGAAATGTTGGAGGCAGGGATCATAAGGCCAAGTGTAAGCCCTTTCTCTAGTCCAGTCCTCCTGGTCAAGAAGAAGGATGGGAGTTGGAGATTCTGTGTGGATTACAGAGCTCTGAATAAAGGCACTGTACCAGACAAGTTCCCAATTCCAGTGATTGATGAATTATTGGATGAATTATTTGGGGCAGTGGTGTTTTCCAAGCTAGACTTAAAATCCGGATACCACCAGATCAGAATGAAAGAGGCGGATGTTCCAAAGACAGCCTTCAGGACACATGAAGGGCATTATGAATTTCTGGTAATGCCCTTTGGTTTGACTAACGCTCCTGCTACATTTCAGTCTCTGATGAACAGGGTCTTCAGGGAGTACCTCAGGAAGTTTGTACTTGTATTTTTTGATGATATATTGGTGTACAGCAAAACTGAGGGGGAACACTTAGAACACTTGAAGGTGGTTTTGGGAGTATTGCAGGAACACCGGTTACAAGCCAACCTGAAGAAATGCAGCTTTGCCCAGACCAGTGTAGAGTACTTGGGACACGTGGTGTCCCAAGAAGGAGTAGCAGCGGATCAGAATAAAATAGAAGCAATGCAGAAGTGGCCCATGCCTAGGAACCTAAAGGAGTTAAGGGGGTTCTTAGGATTGACTGGATACTACAGAAAGTTCGTGAAGGGATACAGTACCATTGCCTGGCCTTTGACTGAGCAGCTGAAGAAGGATAATTTTTGTTGGGGAGAGGCGGCCACCCAGGCATTCGAGAGGTTGAAAGAGGCCATGACGACGGTCCCTGTTCTAGCTCTACCAGACTTTGATCAGGCTTTTGTAGTAGAGACAGATGCCTCAGGTTATGGGCTGGGGGCGGTGTTGATGCAGAATCACAGGCCAGTAGCGTACTTCAGTCAAGTGCTTTCAGCCAGAGCTAGACTAAAGTCAGTATATGAAAGGGAGCTGATGGCCATTGTTTTGGCAATCCAAAAGTGGCGGCCGTATCTCTTGGGAAGACACTTCATTGTACGGACTGATCAGAGGAGCTTGAAGTATTTGTTAGAGCAAAGGATGGTGACCGAAGAGCATCAGAGGTGGTTGTCCAAACTATTAGGCTATGATTTTGAGATCCAATATAAGCCTGGTTTGGAGAATAAGGCGGCCGATGCTTTATCCAGATGCGTTGGGGAGATTCAGGAGTTGGTTGTGTCGGTGCCATTGGTAGTAGACTGGGGGACCATCAAAGAAGAAAGTATGCTGAACGAGGAGCTGAGGAAGATCAGGGAGGATCTGGAGAAAGACAGGAGTAGTCATCCTGGTTACTACATGGAAGGGGGGAGACTATTGTATCAGGGGAGGTTCGTGATGCCACGAACTTCCATACACATTCCCCATCTGTTGCAGGAGTTTCATGGCAGCTCAGTTGGAGGTCACTCAGGAGTTCAGAAGACATACCGGAGGCTGGCGACAGAACTTTATTGGAAAGGGATGCATAAAGATGTGGAGGAGATGGTGGCGGGTTGTGAGGTCTGCCAAAGGAACAAATATATGGCCATGGCTCCAGGAGGTTTACTACAACCATTGGCACTTCCAAACAGAGTTTGGGAGGAAGTGTCCATGGATTTCATCGATGGCTTACCCAGGTCAGAAGGGTTCACGGTGATACTGGTAGTAGTGGACCGGCTGAGCAAATATGCACACTTCATTCCACTCCGACACCCCTACACTGCAGTGACAGTAGCTTCAGCATTTATCAGGGAAGTGATTAGACTGCACGGAGTACCAGAGGCGATCGTATCAGATAGGGACAAGGTGTTCCTCAGCCATTTTTGGAGGGAGTTATTCAGACTGCAGGGAACAGTGCTCAAGAGGAGCACAGCCTACCACCCACAGACGGATGGCCAGACGGAAGTAGTAAACAGGAGCTTGGAGACGTACCTAAGATGCTTTGTTTCAGAGACACCAAAGCTATGGGCAAAGTGGCTATCCTGGGCTGAGTACTGGTACAACACGTCATTTCACTCAGCTTCACAAATGACTCCATTCAAGGTGTTGTATGGACGGGATCCCCCACACTTGGTACACTTTGGGAGCAGTAGTACCCCTGTTTCATCGGTAGAAGAGTACTTGGAGGAGAGGGACCGAGTGCTAGAAGAGTTAAAGAGGCATTTGCTGAGGGCGCAGCAAATCATGAAGAAGCAAGCAGATGGGCATAGGAAAGATATCCAGTTTGAGGCCGGGGATAAGGTGTTCTTGAAGCTCCGTCCATACAGGCAGAAGACAGTCGCCAACAGGAGGAATGAAAAGCTGGCTCCAAGGTACTTTGGTCCTTATGAAGTGATGGAAAAGATTGGGGCAGTAGCATATCGACTGAAATTACCCCCATCGGCGACTATACACCCGGTTTTCCATGTCTCACAGTTGAGAAAGGCCATTGGTGATCACATCACCATTCCCGAGCTGCCGACCACACTTACAGAGGATTTAGAGGTGATAATGGAACCGTTGGAGCTGAAGGGTGTTCGCCAAAAAGAAGATAAAACTAAGGAAGTGTTGATCCAGTGGAAGAACCTTCCTGACTACGAGGCCACGTGGGAACCATACGAGAGGACGAAACATTAGTTTCCCGATTTTCACCTTGAGGACAAGGTGATTCTTTGGGAGGGCGGTAATGTTACGCTTGGACCGGTCCCAGCTGGACCGGTCCGGTTCTACGCCCGGCTGTCCAAAGCCGGGCGGAACCCGTTCGCAGAATCGGCGGAAGAAGAGGCGGGCTAGGGGGTTTTGGAGCGTTTCGTTGGAGGGAATTTTTGAATGAGGAGGGTGTTTATGTAATTTGTATCGTTCCTTTTGCTTTAATTAGGGAGATGGGGGGGAAATTAGGATCATCTTGAATTTGAATTGTTTTGAGATCTAGGTTTTGGTGTCTTGGGCTCTTGGCTTCGCCGGAGATCTTTTGGAGAGTTTTTCCTTCCTCTCGAATTGAAGGAAAGCTGTATCTTGCAAGTGCTTTTCATCCGTTATCGAAATAAAAGTGTTTGCAGTGTTTTTCCTACGTTTTCTCCTACGTTTCCTCTCAGATTTTTCGTGCAGTTGGCTGTTTTTCTGCTGTGGACAGCAGTTTTCCTTTGGATCCTCTTGGTTTTGGTGTGAAACACTTGGAAATCCAAGTGTTTCCTATCACATTTGCTCCCAGGGGACCTTTCCTATGCTGATTATCTACAGCACTTGTGGGATTCCTTTGGTGAGTTGATACAGCCATATGCAAGTGCTAGGCCGTGGATGGAAACAGAAGGGAACCATGAGATGGAGAGTATCCCATTTATTAAATCTCCATTCCAGTCATACAATGCAAGGTGGAAAATGCCTTATGCAGAGAGCGGCTCCACTTCAAATCTCTATTATTCTTTTGAAGTTGCAGGTGTCCATGTGATTATGCTTGGCTCTTATACAGATTATGGTGAATATTCTGACCAGTATGCTTGGCTAAAGGCTGAATTTGGATGCCCATATTGGTTTCCTACTAAAGTGCAGAAGACGGATGTTGTGAATGCTGATGAACTTGAGTACAATGAGCGGGTGGATGATTCAGTCTCCAAGCACCAGGTAATCCGTCTCTTGTTTGCATATGATTCCCGGCTGACATTCCGCCTATCTGAAACTGGCTCAGAAGGTGTCACAATTAGGCTCTACATTGAGCAGTATGTGAATAATTCTTCAAGGCTTCGAGGGACTCACAGGAAGCCTCTTCATGAACTAATTTTGAAGCCTGCATTCAAAGTCTTCGATCCCGGAATTTTGTTTGTCACCTTACCTCCCTTCTAATTAGCGAGCATCGAACGGAATCGAGCTCTTTTTTTTACGCAAGGGGAGAATGATGCGGTGCATTTTAAGCTAGGATTCTTCTCCTTAGGAACACCTTATCTAGTTTTTAGAATACTCTTTTAGTTTTATAAATATGAGTGCATTGTAGTAGGAAAGGGGTATTGAATGATATAATATACTCTTTGAAGCTTTTGAAGCTTGTTTCTCTTCTTCCCTGGATTGGGAGTCAAAAATCCTTCTTGCAGGTCGAGTCTTCCGACGATCCACTACATCGCATAATATCTTCACTATACATCAAACTAGAAGTTTGATCTGACGGGAGTTCAAGTACTTAAATGATATATAACAACATAATTTAAAAAATAAAAATAATAAAATACTACAACCCTAAACCTAATTGCAAATTAGGATAGAGTTTGGGGCTTTAGCAAAGAGACACTTTTCTTATTAAAAAAAAAAAGAGTTTGGAGCAAATCAGCACATTCTTACCATGTTTAAATTTTGCATTCACAACAACAACAACAACAACATCAAGTCTTTATCCCACTACGTGGGGTTGGCTACATGAATCATTTTTCTCCATTGTGTCTTATTAAAAGTCAAATTCTCATTTAAATCTAATAAAGAAAGGTCATTCCTAATATTTTCTAACCAAGTCTTTTTAGGTCTACCACTACTTTTCTTAACACAAGTCAAATCTAATACTTCTACTCCCCTAACCGGGTCGTCTGAAGGCCGCCGTTTTTTGTGACCAAACTATCTAAGGCGACTGTGTCTAATCTTATCTTCTACTGGCTTACATCAAATAATATATTTGAACAAAATGTTTAACCAAGACAAGAAAGGTGGCAAGAAAAGTGTTGAAAAAGATGATAAAATAACGATCACACGGATAACTTGAACAACCAATAGCAAAGCAGATAATAAATACACAGCAATAAAGCATAATACTAAGACAATTAAAAAAAATTAAACTGTGATGCCACAGCATGTGAATTCGAAGTGGTGACCATAACAACATCATGTGGCCTTGTTTAGTTCTTTTTAGTGTGACATGTATTAACGAGTAGGATAAATCCAGCTTTCTCTCTAAATACTAGAAACCTTGAAGGTAAGGATGAGGAAGAGGTAAGGATGTGGAAGAAATCATTGGTGGTGAAATTGATGCAAGCAGTGGTGAGGCCAGGGAGGAGTTTGGATGATTTTGTGGACAAGCTTATTGTAGCAGTGAGGGCACCCCAAGAAGACGGTGTCAACTTCAAGAGAATTCTGAAGGCATAACTTTGTTTAGGATGTTCTAGATTTTCAATTTAGTTAGAACATTTATGAAGTACTAAGGATGATGAACACTAGCCTAAGAACTGACTTGGTTTTTGATATCACAGAAGACATAGAACAAAAATCAAATTATCAATTTTTACTTGCAATTGTCCAAATCCATTTAAAAAAAACCTAAATGCAACCAAAATTATTTTTATATCCTAAAATATATTAAATATTGTTGGCGAAAGTTGCGAGAAAATTTGGTGCCATTTTCATCAAATTTTGTGCCAGACATTTTACAACCTATTTTCATGCTTAAATTTCAATAGATATATATTTATTATAAATCCTTGAAAATTTGTTTCAATTTTATCATAATTGATTCAGGAATATTGTTTACAGTCAAAATCATATTGGTTTCATATTTTTTATTATATATTTACAAAAATAATAATTATCTTAAGATCCCAATTTTCAATTTCAGCAGAATTGAGATTTTACTATTCAGTTCTGCAATATAGAAACGGACACAATTGGGACACAAAAAGAACACATCAACAACAACAAAACGAACACATGTTGGACACAAAAAATATTTTATGTATTGAAAAAAAAAAAAAATTCCAATATGTTGATTCTACACTGCAAGATGACAACAAGTTGGGACACAAGTATCATTTTTTTGGGAAGTTATTTTTTGAAGGGGAATAGATCCATCTAAATGTACATTAAAGGATCATATCATCAATGCTACTATTCATTGGAAGTTTTTTTGTTTTTTCTATATAAGACTTTAATGTTAAAATTCTATTATATATATATATATATATAGGATTTATTGTTCATTATTTAATAGTATTAACATCAGGAGGATATGATGTTATTCATATTATTTTTCATACCTTGCCAAAAAAATCTATTATAAATCAAGTGAAGTTAATATTTCTTTTTTAATCATTTTAAAGATATATATATATATATATATATATATATATATATATATGATATCATATCCAATCATTATCTATAGAAGTATTCATGTACTATCTTTTCTTAGAACTTGACGTGTTCCATATCCATGACATGTCTATGTTCCTTTGTTTGTATTTGTGCAGCATGTCTCTAAAGGTATTATAAGGAAGTGATTTATTTGAAAAAAAGATAAAAGTAGTACCAATTGAAGATAAGAGTAAAAAAAAAAGAAGTCAGCTGGTTTGGCCATGTATAGTGTAGGCATGCGAAAAAACTATTGAGGCAAGTGGATAGAATTAATATAGAAGGTTAAACAAAGGAAACAAAAGCAAATCAAAGATACCATAACAAAAACCTAAAAAAAACATGAAAAAAAATGTAGTTTCACACTTCACGCAGCACTAAACAAAAATAATAATAATAATAAAAAAAACATTTTATAAAACCATTAGAATAAATACATTTGATGTAAGAAAAGCATGAAAAATGCTAAGACTGACGATAAGAATAAGAGAAAATTGAAAAGATTAATAGAAGTAATAAGACAAGCAAACCCATATCAGAAGAAAGAGAGAATCCATCCAAAATGGGTTTCAAGCCCACTCCTGATGAAAGATTAAATCCAAGCATAGATGAAAGAATCTTCATCATCCAAATTACTAACATCAAACTAACAAATTGCAAATATATTATTAATAAATTCCTAAAAACCTTACTGATAATGACTAGAATAATCCATACAAAATAGCAAAAAATTAATATAAAATAACATTACAATCCAAGAAAAAGAGGAAAAAATGCAATTTATGTCTGCATTAACTCCCCCTACTTTAAAGCATTATACTCTGACGAGTAAAAGTGAAAATATGCATGTAGGTTTTCTAGGACTATGATATAGGGGCTGTTTGGTATGTGGATTTAGGCCGGATTTATGGCCAGATTTGGGCAAAATCCAGCCAAACGGCCTAAAATGCAAATCCAAATCTCGCGGCAAATGAAAGCCGAGGTTGACGCAAAAAGACCACTTTTTGCGGTAAATCCCGGATTTCGCAAATCCACCGATTTGGCGGATTTAACTTCTTATTCGCACGAGAGGAGGAAGTCCGAACAAAGTCCGAACATTTCCAGCTGTTTTTCTTTTAACTGCCTTAAATCCTGACTTGCATAGCCAAATAGTCACACATAATTTAACTGGATTTATCATGAATGTTACCAAACAATTTTCAGGATTTAACTCCCCCAGGATTTCGCAAATCCGGATTTGAAGGATTTATGAAATCCTACTTAAATGAAATCCTAGATTCTACCAAACAACCCCATAAAGTTTGAATTTGAATATGGCTAAGTATATGGGGTCAGATTGGTTTTATGGATTCGAAAGAGTGGAGTTAGATGAGGAAGAAGAAAATCTTATGGCTGAAATCAATGGTCATCGGCAACAAATTACTGTTCATGGTGAACAGTAACCCACGAATAATGGAATTGTGGGAATCTGAAATGACTTGGCTTCTCATGGTAAAACAAAATTCTTGGGGTAGATGGAAAAAGGAAAATAAGAGAACTAATTGGGGAATAAGAAATCAAATGATGATGAAAGGAAGCAACACCCTAAAGGTGTAGCAATCTTGCATATTAAATGAACCAAAAACTTTGACTTAATACCAATTTGACAAAACACGAGCAAGAAAAAGTTAGGAAAGATAACAAAGAAGAAGAAAAAGTTGAAAAGATTCATCAAAAGATACAAGAAGTCTCAAGCCCAAACAAAGCGTGAACCTTCCTTGAACGGGTTTCAGTTCTCACAGTGGATCAAAAATCAATTACCAAAATAGATGGGGAAGAAGAAGAGTTTTTACATCCTAAGTAGCGTTTTATTTATGTCATAAGTTTTCTTACATGACTCAAAATTCTCGTAAAATGCACCCCTTCTAATATGTACAGAAAATTAACAGTAAAAAATACACCAATTAAGGATTAGATAAAATTAATGCCAGAGGTTTAAGAAGGAAAAGAAATAGACCAAAGTTGGCATAAATAGAAGTTGTTGTTCGCACCCTTTTTTTCTTATTTTTGTCCTGCACATGTATATTGCAAGGTCATTCATTTCCTCCTATATTGACCCTTTTCAAACAGCCTCTTTTCAAGATGTATTGCATCGCCTCCATTCGAAACTTCTTCCAACTCCCTCTCCCAATCCATGAGAGAAAAGAAGAGGAAGTCGAAAAGGATGAACACGGGGATACAAATTGAAAAAGAGCGAGAGGAGGAAGATAGGAGGAGATGAATGAAAGAGTGCTTATGTGCCCATAACAAAAATAAATTTGATCTCTAGTTATATATGGAGGGCTTTCATGAATCGTTTTCATGGACACTTTTCTTCTGGACCTCTTTTCTTGACTTATCCCATGAAGATTACTCCATGAGAATCCTTCGGCTAAGGCATATCCTAGAATGGACTGACTAGTGTTGTTTAGAACAATTTGCAAATAATATGTTTCACACCTCAAGCAATAATTAAGAGGAATGAATCAAAAAAGAGGATTCATAAAGCAAACCCTAAAGGCTATTAAATTGCTAGACATCAATCATATTTATTTCTAATAAAATTAAATTAAATTTCAACTCAACTCCATTTTTCCAAGGAGAAAGTATTGTAAAGATTTAATCTTTCAACAAAGAATGAATAAAGACAATAAAACAAAATTATATCCAAGTCCTATCTATATTTTTGTGAGTTGAAGCACATGATGCCAACAAAGTTCTAGGTTTTCTCCTGTGAATCATGACAACAGTAGAAAAGCAAGCTGCATGGTTACCAAAGAGAGTGGTTGCTATTGAGTCGCTAACGCCTGTTATTACACATTAATGTTGCTGAGAATTTATTTGTCAAATTTAATGCATGGTCGCCAAAAATTAAATTAATCTTTTCATATTACTCATCACTTAAATCACCTTTTGCTTATGAGCAGAAATATATTTGTCTTGATTCTGCCCATGAGTTCTTGTATTACACTAGCAACATCAGAATACAAAGGCATCCTACCTAAATTTTGGAAACAAAACACTAACAACAATATTAGCCACAAACCAAAAGAAATCCTTATCCTGCAATACAATAATTGCTGATGGCGCGCCACTGGATCGGACAAAAACCTGGAAGAAATTGAAGGCAAAAGATGGTAGAAAAGAACTACAGGGCAATGTAGTTCTGGTGCTGTATATTTCTCGATTTCTGTGCTTTGCTATTTGTAATTTTTGTCTCTATTTTTTTAATACTAAAATTAGTTAAGCATTTAAAAAGAAAAGTGGTAGTACGGTAAGCAAGAAATAGCAACTAGATAGTGGTAAAACGCCTGAGGTTGTTATGGAGATAAAAATGCCCTGCAGAGCAAAGCATTAACGTGAGCCGCTGCATCAGTCCTCCCCGGGTTCAGAAGAGCTCGACTCCGACGAGTTGACTGAGATGATGCCATCGTCCGGTGGTGTATACGCCCAGATGTCGGAGACATTAAAAGTAGGAGAGGTATTACAATCGGCAGGTAAGGCTACCGTGTAGGCATTGTCGTTGATCTTGGCAATGACGGAGACGAGACCTATCTTGCAGCGTGAGAGTTTAGAGTAGGTCCCGGCGGAAAATCGTTCCCGTCGCAAACGGACAATTACCAGGTCTCTGACCTTGAACAAACGCTGTCTGCGGTGGACGTCAACTGCATTTTTGTAGCGTTGATTGGAGTTGATGATATGTTGACGGATATCAGCTAACATCTCCATGTAGTCGTCGGTGAAAGCAGTGGCAGAGGACGATTTGCACTTCGGTAGAACGGAGATGTCGAGAGCAATATTAGGTGCCTTAGTATAAACAACACTAAAGGGAGTTTTACCTGTAGACATATTAGTCATGGAATTATAAGCGAATTCGGCCTTACTCAAGACTTCCTTCCATTGCCGCGGATGCTCTTGTACTAAACAGCGAAGCATGGTTCCCAAAGTGCGGTTGACAACCTCTGTTTGGCCATCGGATTGGGGATGATATGCTGAGCTGAGGCGTAGTTCAGTTCCCAATCTCTTCCAGAGCTCTTGTCGCTCACGCAGGTAGGGACAACACGCATCAGCAACTTCAAGCAAGGTTCTTTTGGCCTCGGTTGCGACAAGATGTACGTCGTTTTGTGAGCAGTTGCCTGCTTTGGGAAGATTTATAAACAACTGTTGTTGTTTTAGAACTTCAAATAAGGTCTTCAGATGGGTCAAATGAAGTTGCCACGAGCTGCTAAAAACAAGTATGTCGTTGAAGTAAACTATACAGAACTTCCCCAAGAACGGCTTCAATATCTCGTTCATCATTCTCATGAAGGTTGAGGGCGCATTGCAGAACCCAAACGGCATGACCTTCCATTCATAAAGACCTTGAGGCGTCTTGAATGCCGTCTTCCACTCGTCCCCGGGACGTATTCGAATCTGATGGTATCCACTGCGCAAGTCCAATTTCGAGAAAATGGAAGACCCGGACAAGTGATCCAACAATTCTTCAATGCGAGGTACCGGAAATCTATACTTAACGGTGATCTTATTGATTGCCCGGCTGTCTACACACATCCGCCAACTTCTGTCTCTCTTTGGGACAAGCAACGCCGGTCCTGCGCATGGGCTCATGCTTACTTGTATCAAGTCTTTTTCTACCAATTTATCAATAAATTCTTGGAGAATTTGCTGCTCCTTCGGGTTAAGCTGGTAATGCGGCAAGTTAGGCAAGTTTGCTCCTGGAATAAGATCTATGTGATGTTGAATGTCCCGCAGTGGAGGCAATCCTACTGGTAATTCATCGGGCATAAGTTCCCGAAATTCCTGGAGGAGTTGCTGGAGATCATCATTCAGAGTCACCTCCTTAGGAGTTGGATTGTGCTCGGTTAGTAATAGAGCAAACAAGGGTGCAGGCTCCCGCCAACAGTGAAGCAAGGTCGACCCCGATACCAAGTGCATTGTTGGCTGCGTGGAGGGTCCGACTTGCTTGGGTATACTCTCCTGAGAATTGGGAAGTAAGCGAAGTTGGCGACCCTTCCACTCGAAGGAGTATACATTAGCTCGGCAATCATAGACAGCTCCCGTGTCAAATTGCCACGGCCTTCCCAATATGAGGTAGCAGACATCCATCTCCAAAACATCGCACACCACCTCGCATACATAGTATTTCCTGATGGAAAAAGTAAATCTGCAAGAGTCAGTGACGCCAATCTCCATACCTTTCTTGACCCATGTTATCTTGTACGGATTAGGATTCTTGGTTGTTTTCAGCTGCAAGCTCTGAACTACTGAACGGGAAACCACATTTTTGGTGCAGCCGCTATCGATCAGGAGGTCACATACCTTGCCGCTTATGGTACACCGCGTCCGAAATAGAGCATGCCGCTGCGATTGAACGTTCTGCCTGGGAGCCAATAATAATCTCTCCAGTATGCACACCAGCGGCTCCCCATCGTCAGCTAGTAAGTCTTCGGTCTCAACAGCTCCATCTATCTCCGCGTCTATGGGTTCACTGCCCTCTTCTCCTTCCACATAATGTGCTTGTTGTGTTTGGGGACATTCGTTCGATTTGTGACCAGACTGTAGACAACGAAAACACTTCAGTGTAGAAGGCTTATCATAAGGATTCTCCTTACCTAGATACTTCGGCTTGGCTTGTATCTTGATGTCCGAACTGGAACCGGCTACCGTTGTGGATGAATTGGCTACGGGTTAGGTTGTTCGCACAGATTGCGGTAACGCCTTATTAGCTCCGATAGCGGGCTCTTGCCACTAGCGCCTATTGTAAGTCCCTTTAGCTTGCCTGCTTTGTTGCATCTCTGCCCTTAGGGAAAAATTGACCGCCTGAGCCAATGACCATACCGAATTGAGTTCCAGCTTGTCCTGAATATTCTCCTTGAGTCCGCCGATGTATCGAGCCACTAATTGATTAGCCAATTCGTTCAAATTGTTCCTGGCATTTAGCCGATTGAACTCTTCGGTGTACTCGCTCACCGAACGTGGCCCTTGTGCGCATTATTGATATCGCATATATAATATTTGTTCAAAGTCTGTGGGCAAAAATTGAGCTCTCAACAATTGCTTCATTCGCCTCCAATTGCGGACTCGGCCCTTACCTTCCCTTTGCCGTCTTTGCAAAATCTGAGCCCACCACGCACTGGCTCCCCCGCGGAGGCAGCACGCCACATATTTAACCTGTTTATCAGGCTCAATTTCCATATAGTCGAAGAAGTTTTCTACAGCCTTCTCCCTGTGCAAATGTCCATCAAAAAAGGGAATGTTAAGCTTCACCTTAAACTCTCCGGGCCGATGATGATACTGCATTGGTCGCCGGTGTCTCGAATTTTCCAGATGGAACGGTTGGCCTCCTTCTTCATCCCCTGACTCCAGTAATTCGGCTCCCAGATAAATTGACGACTCTTCACCAGAGTCCGAAGACTCTTGCAAATCCCTTGCGCCCAGGTGAATTTGACAGCCAATCGTTGTTCCTTTTCGCAGCACTGTGCGATTGCCTGGGGTATCCGTTCAAGGCGGATGTTGTCTGGCCCATATGAGATTGAACTCGCGGCGCATTTCAACAGACAACCTTTGTATCTCGACGGACAACACATCCAGCTGACGGATGATGTTGGATTGGTTTGCCCACAACGTCTCTACGCTCCGAACCTCCTCGGACTCTGGTTCCTTGCCTCGATCGGTCATTCGCTTCCTACCAGAAGCCGGCTCTGATACCAGATGATGGCGCGCCACTGGATCGGACAAAAACCTGGAAGAAATCGAAGGCAAAAGATGGTAGAAAAGAACTACAGGGCAATGTAGTTCTGGTGTTGTATATTTCTCAATGAGCTAAAAACTATGTACAATCTTCTGTGCTTTGCAATTTGTAATTTTTGTCTCTATTTTTTTAATACTAAAATTAGTTAAGCATTTAAAAAGAAAAGTGGTAGTACGGTAAGCAAGAAATAGCAACTAGATAGTGGTAAAACGCTTGAGGTTGTTATGGAGATAAAAATGCCCTGTAGAGCAAAGCATTAACGTGAGCCACTGCATCAATTGCCCTCGCTCAACCCCCAGCCATGTGCACCCATACACACATAGCATAAGAATACAGGGATATCCTGCCAACTATCAAGTTGCAATTATTGGAAACAAAAGCAATAACTATTAGCCTCCAACCAAAAGAAATGTTCATCTTACAATGCAATAATTGACCTAGCTCAACAACAACAACCAACACCACCACCACTGACTCTCAACTCAACCCAATCCACACACATAAGCATAACGTCATATGCCTGCATGCACACAGAGTCGCGGAAAACATTTGAAGAAAAGGCATGCGCATGGACTTATTTACAAGTGGTCAAGCCAATCCTATAATGATCACATTTCAAACTCTCCATCACTTTTGTATGCTGAGCATTTTAAAATGGATTGTACGCAGAGCATTAAAATCGTTTTTGAATGGTTAACCCACACATGTAATTACCCTATTTTAAACTCTACATAACTCATGTTTTCATATCTGACTAGCCTCGTATGAACATAAAATGCTACATAAAAGATTAAAATGCAGCATGATCAACTTAAACCCTCAAGTTTAATCACTCTTTTTTCTTGGTGTGTAAGCTTATGGATAATAAATTCCATTGCTTAACACATTAGATCCTATGATTATTCTCTTAAGGAACTCATATAGAGAGATATTCAGCTAATTAATACCCCACTTCCTTGCTATTGTAATTCCAAGGAAATTTACTGGCACAAATTTTAACATAAATGCCTAATGCAGTGGAGACGAGACATACTGGCATAGATGTTTAAGATGAGTTCAAAGGATAATAGCGTGTGAGTGAAGGGATTACTAGAGATGACTCCTGACAAGTTGTTCATTAATACGGCTTGATGGAAAGGAAAAAAGGTGCCAACAAATTCGGCAGTTAGCAATTCATTAATCCTCACCTCCTACTGCTCAAATACAGCAATGGTTATCAAAATAATTATTCAAGCCACTAAAGGCCGGAAGAGTAGCGTTTCAAAAGTTCTAGTATCACCAACATATTTCGAATGTTTGTTCAAATTTGATGAACGAACAACTGGCAAAAAAAAAAAGTGAAACTGGAAGGTTGGAAAGAAAGCAAGAAACATACTAACGATTGATCAAACACAAAACAGTAACTACAGGGATATAAAAATTTCTCAAGCTTTGTGCTTTCCACAACCAAAAAAATTTAAGCAATTTGACCTTAAGCTTCAAAGTTTGCAGAAAAAGAAATGAAGCCAACAATATCACAGCATGCATTAAAAAAAAAGCCTACCTCTGAAGGAAATAATGCTATCAAAGATAGGCAGGGAAATAGAATTAAACTGGAAATATACAAGCTAAATAGAAATCAACACCTTATACAGAATGTAGCTACAATCAAAAGCAACAAAAAAACAAGACCTAGGAATCCTCGATAGGTAGCAAGAAGAGC
Source organism: Dendrobium nobile (assembly GCA_022539455.1). Lineage (NCBI taxonomy): Eukaryota > Viridiplantae > Streptophyta > Magnoliopsida > Asparagales > Orchidaceae > Dendrobium > Dendrobium nobile. The sequence continues at coordinate 33,010,278 of CM039720.1, read as the reverse complement.
CACTCACCAGGAACAACCTTTGGAGGCTCATCCTTGCCAGTGGCAGAATACATGTACCGCTGCCCCTTGTACCACACAAAATTGGGAGGTTTAGGCGCATAGTGCTCTCCCTCGGGAAGACTTATGTAGAAACCAATTACATCTCCCTCAGAATAGCCTTGTTTCCCATACTCCTCCCTCAACGCCTTGTGAACCTTACAACCATCAATATCCCTATACCCATAGCTATTGCCGTCATACCCGACAGGTGCTTGAAGATCCCCGTTCTCCGCCGTCCACCCAAGCCTCGTGTGTCCGGACTCGCCGAGCCTAATAACCCTGATCTCAAAGTACCAAGCGCCATCAACAATCCCACGCGTCGCGCGAACCATCCTATATCCCTTAGTGCTCATGGCGGAGAGGCGATCTTCGCTTAGCTCGACCTTCTCCGCCTTGTAAACACGGGAGAGGCAGATTGTGGCGTTCGGAGAGTCGTCAGATTTGTCAGGAAAGCGGGCAATGGGGGTGATGAGAACAGTATCTTCGGGTGCTTGAGGGGTCGAATTCAGCTTGCCCTTTTTCTTACCTTTCCGAGAAGTAGATTTAGACCATACGTTGTTGCTTTTCTTCTTCTGTTTCTTGGCGGCGGCGGCGGAAGAAGCTGGAAGGGGAGGGGGGAGGCATTGGGCGTCATCTGCGAAGGAGGAAAGGGGCTTTTGTTTCTTAGGGGCCGAGGGTTCCTCGCCGGAGGAGGAGGAGGTGTACACCGGAGGATCTCCGGCAGCAGGAGAATCAGATTGATGATCTTGATCTGTTTCCTTTGTTTCAAGCGGTGAGGTAGGGCGAAGCGCAGATGCCAATGGCAGCGGAGGCGGGGGAGGGAAAAAAGAAGGGGAAGGGGGCTTTGTGGCGGCGGCAGCAGTCATGGCGGGTGGAGGAGGAGAGGGGATGCGGTCGAGTGCATCGGACCATTGATCGTCAGCGTCACCGTTGCAAGAGGATTGAGGGTTGTCCATGATTTGCCCAATAGCTTCTACAGAGTGGAGGGAAGGAATATAATAAGGCTTTTCGGAGTGAGACCGCATAACCAAACCTTAAATCCCCTTAATTTAGGGAATTTTTATTAGATCCGGACACCTGACATAGCGCTACATCCGGAAGTCAATAAAATATCGTCACGTGCTCTTATTTTTTACTGCGTGGCTTGACGACCCGACCCGGAACGTAAACCCGGTATTTCTATGTTCGTGTATTGCCAGGTATTGCTAGACAATAACGAGAAATACGGCTCTGTCAAGACCAATATCAAGCAATACCGAGCAATACCGGGATATTGCTATGTATTACTAGGTATTGTTCGGTATTGCTAGGTATTGGTCTTGACATAATAGTATTTCTCGTTACCGAGAAAAACCTAGCAATACTCTGGTCCGTACAATTCAACCAATACATAACAATATTGGGTTCCGGTCCGGGTCGGGTCGTCGGGTCGCGCGGTAAAGAGTAAGAGCACGTGACGACATTTTGATTGGCGTCCAGATGTAGAGCTATGTCAGGTGTCTGGACCTAATAAAAATTCTAAATCAGGAGGATTTATTTGCAAATCATCCTATATTATTTTATTTATATATCTAATAATTAAAATATGAGTAATAAAAATAAAATATGAGTGATAGAAATAAAATATGAGTGACATATTTGATATTAAAATAACATAAAGAGATAGGTATATAATATTAAAATTTTAAGTATTAAATATATAAATAAGATGATATAAAGTGGTATGTATTTAAATCTCTCAATTTTAAAGTAAAGTGATGGTATTTTTAATTTTGTATTTTATAAAAATGAGCAGTAAATTAACGAAAAAACTTAAAAATAAACAAATATATTTCAGTGAGTATAAAATTTTTGTCTTATATTTATTTTAACTGAATGTAAAAACTGACTATGTTTTAAAAATTAAAATAAAATTACTTTTATTTTTTCTCATTTTTTTATTTACACTATTTTGTTTATTTTTTAATTATAACTTATTAGTATATTTTTAAAAATAAATTTAAATTTTTATTATATATTTAAGAAATATAATATTATAAAAGAAATTAATTTAAATAAAGTAATGATTTTTATTGATTGATATATTTATAGCTTAACTAAATGTGCCAACAAGACAAATGTAAAATTAAAAATCATACTTAATAGTTTTAGTTTAATTAAAATTATTGTTTGATTAAATTTATTTCTTATTTATTAATTTTAATTAAATATATTTTATTTTTTAATAAAATTTTAATAATAATAATAATATATTTAATAAATGAGCCTTAGAGGAAATTCATTTTCTTAAGAAACCGGAACATGAAAATTCGGTTTTGTATGATACTGTAATTTCATGTTCTAGTTTCTTTTCAAATCAGAAACTAACATAAAAAATAAAATTAAGAATTTATAGAAATCGGAGAAGTAAAATTTTTTGTTAACATTTTCCTTAAGCTAATTTAAATTTAAGATATGCTCTTTTTTATAAAATGCCCTATTTTATTTTACGCACATAATTCGTTGAATTTATAATATAATGTATTTTAAATGTATATTTTGAGAAATTTAGTAATTTGGTTTCATAATTTTTAAATGCAATGCCTTTTATTTTAAAATTTTGGAATTTACTTTCTATTTTATTTTGATGTATTTGAAAATCTATCAGGTTCTAATACATTATAAATCATCCACCATTTATTATCACACCGGCATTGTCACTGTCAGCTGCTGCTACCACTTTACAATAATTCATTTTACTCAAAATCAAACACAAAAAAAATAGTGGACTGCATTTATTTTAATTTCAACTAAATAACATCAACTTAAATATGCTAAATTTATTTTCCATTACATTCCTTTTAAAGAAAATAATTTCTGACCCCTTAATATCTAAACTTCATCATTTACTCAAATAACAATTAAAATGTAGAATAATGATTAAAAATATTGCTTATGTATGGCAATTGAAATTTGCATGAAATGGTTTTACTACAAAGTTTCTATCAATATTAGTGATATTATATGTTTGTTTAGCTAGGTTTGAAATCATCTTTTGCATTTTGGATCCTAAACCCATAAGGAGATTAAATATCATATCATGGACTTCGAACATTAATTGAAACTTCTAATATTGATTGAAATATATTTGAGTTGTGATTAAATATTGTTAGAAGCTTATCGATCATGATTTGAGATAAAGATGAGTATTCTAAGTATTATATTGAATGTAAATAGCTTTACTTCTTCAATATTAGATTGAAAGACTCACTTGAGACAGATGAGGGCAATTCGACAGTGCTGTGTTATAGATGTTGTGATTATAATCATAAGAAAGCAATTCAAAGTTTTTGTCCATTGTGTTAAAACTGTTGTGATTATACTCACCTTATTAGTAGTGAATATGTTAAACGAGATAAATATTATTCTTCAATCTTACATGATGATCATCTTTTTAACAAATTTTTTTTTAATGGATTGTTATTTGTCTTATTGGATATTAAAAATTAATGAGACATGAATTGTTATATGCAACAATAGTTTATGCATTATGTTCAACATAGCATGTGCAACACAAGCTCAACATCATGTGTACTGAGAAATACATTGAGCTAAAGGGATTTGGCCTTGCTACTTGAATTAGGAAACATGCCATTGTAAACTAATTAAGCATTACTGATAATGCCATCACTAATGTAAATAATAATTAAGAAAATTTTACATTAGTAAAATTAATTAACAATTCATATATAACAACAATAATAACAACGTAAGCTTTTATCCCACTACCTTGCATGAATCCTTTTTCTTCATAATCAACATGTCGTTACCAGATGCTAAGCCTTGAATGAGAAAAATGGAGAGTTGCATTTGGTAGTCAACAACAAGCATAAAATTTATCGAATAATCATGACATGAATCTTTAATTAATAATTTACATAACAAAAAAATACTTCTGTATATTTAAATGCAAATAAGTAATAGATAATGCAAGTTCATAAAAATTTAATTACAACTACATATTGTTTTTTAACGTTAATATGATAAATTATGGCATATATAAAACATCTATTTTTCTTGATATTGCAAGTAGATAGATGCGTTGGGTCTCAAATCATGATAGTGAATATGAAAATTAGCAAATAATTTTAATAGGAAAATGATAATTACATTGAATTTAGTATATAAACATATTGACATTGCTAGAGGATCTGATAATAACATTACCATAAATAAAGAAATCTTAATATGTAGTATGTATTAGAAATTCATGATTGCAAAGCAATATTATCTTTAAGTTCAAACATCTCCTCTGCACCTTCTCCATCAACCAAGTCTAAATCAACATCCATTTGAATTTTTTCATCAACATGTTATCATACTTTAGATTCATGTGTTTCTAGGTAAATAAAAATTTCATCAACATCGCATTCCTTAAACTCACGAGCAATTATGAATTTATGTCTATGTATATAAACATGAAGTGCCATTACGGCAACAATAATGAGATGACATTTTCGTGAAAGTGTAACATAGCATATCCCTTAAAATCCCCAATTTATCTTTCCTTACACAAAATGCTCAATTTATTACACTTTGAAGTGATGAATGTTTCTTATTGAACATCTTGCAAAGACTCTTATTGGAAGACCACTTCATAGAAGATGTGGAACATGATATCTTAATTTCTAGTAAGGCTTGTGAAATTTCCTTTGTAGAGGATACTCAACATCAGCAAACTAAAATTTTCCCTCTGAAATGCATGTCAAACTGTAAACATAATATAACAAAAACTTGAAATTACATTCTTTTTATATTAAAATTTTTTTGTTGTGGCATAGAAAATTCACGTCTCTGATCCAAAATAGCTTGCTGGAAATGCAAGCAGCATGTGCTAAACCATTCCATTAGAATGCAGCAAATGTAAAACACAAATTAAATCATATATGATCATAATATTTTGGGTTGTTGATTTTTGTTGCCCAATATATGCTATTTCATCTTCAATAGGGATGCATGCATCTACATAGTCCCATAACTTTTCCCAATATAATCCTTAAAATTTAGCATATAATGCTCATCATTTTAAAATTTGGTAAATATATAATGAATTTGTTTATCTGTTGTCATTATAATCTATAGCGCTAGCATAACTAATGCTTCAAGCCCAATTAAAAAAATAGTTAAAGATAGTCTCTTAGAATGTTGAAGCATCACATGTGGCTCAAATGGACTTATTATGCGTTATAATATAGTGATAGCCAGCGCATCCCTATTATATATTTTTTTGACCCCATATAATACATAAGATGGTTCAAGCATAGCAAATAAATCCATAAAAATTTATTGTGACATTCTAAACATATTATAAAATTTCATAGAATATTTGTAAAATAGCTCGCAAATCCATTTATTTTCGACATGAGAAGATGTTATGCATGACATCTTTTCTAAATGCAGACCGTGTAACAAACATGTTATTGTTACCATTATATTATCTAATTATATGAGAGCCATATGATCATTACTTTCCCTCATATCCTCTTTATAATCAACACAACAAAAATCTTACCCTCTGACATTATGAAACAACAACAACAACATGTATAATAATTTTAATATGTTTCCATCCAACTTTTTCCATCCAACTTACACCAAATGCATCATTCATGAAAAATAATAGCATCTAAATTGTCTTAATTAGTAGCTAATGATATATAATAAATAATGTTGTAGCCAACAAATTTGCTTTATAAATCTTACAGTAGCTAACAAAATATATGGCTTTAATAACAAAATATAATAAGAACTTAAGATCTCTTAGTTGATAGCCAAAGTTCACAATTAATACACAAGAATGAGCTATGTTAAATATATGTGTCATTCGAAGCTCTGATAGTGCTGTGTAGACTCAAGATGATTGCGAACGGTGGCTAAGATCTAAATGTTGGCGAGGAAGGGTAGTAGCTGGTGAGGGGACACAAAAAGTTTCAATGCATTCAAATGTGCTCAAGATGGAGGAGATGCAAGACATGCCAGAATTGGAGACGGCTTATTGTAGTGGAGAAGTCATCATGATGAGAATGTAAGATTCAAGTTCTCTAATTCTTACAAAACTTTATTCATATATACTTAAATAATTAATGTAATGTCTAGCATAATTATTATATTTAATTATTCTTACACAGAATGTACTGAGCAATTTCGACTTTTCGTCTCCTGAAAACCATAGAACGCTATCAATAAACATCAACAAAGTAGCTGCTGGTTTTCAAGTTAAAATAAATTTATTAAAAAAAGTAGGTCAGATTTCGTTTGGGAGAGTTTTCTTACTGCTTTTTAAATAGCAATAAAAATATCTTTCCTGCTTTATTTAGAACACAAAGCGGCCAGAAAACTGGGCCAAACAAGGCTTAAAATGTTCTTATCTCCGCGTAATCCGAAGAGTATGCAGTGAGCATGCATCGAGTGTACTTGGTTTGTTCAGTTTCTTCTCATTTGTTTAGTTTATTTTGGGTTTTTAATTTATTATATGAGTGTCGTTTTGCTATGCAGTATTTGTGCCGTCAAATTTTAGAAATGGATTTTATGACAAATTTGAATGAATATTTATTTGTGACTTCTAAATTTAGTTGATGCTGGACATAAATTAAAAATCAGGAAAGCAAAATATGATGGTGAGAAGTATAAAACTACTAAGATTCAAAAAGATATAGGGTTCGTTTTAGAAGGCTTTATTACTGTTAAAGCAACTTTTTAATTTTTGTACTAAAAAATTATTTTAAGAAACGACAAGAAAACGTGCATTCACAAACAAAGTCTTAGCTAATTTTTATGTATTGAGGGAAGAGATTGAAATGATTTGTTTTTGGCTAAAAGGACATCATTTTGAGTTATTCTATCACATTTGCGGGACATCACTAAAAGAATACACATTTATTGCAGGTGATATTGAATTGATAAAAATTATTGCATGGTCTAATGGAAGTGGCTGAACTGAGGTTGTAATCATAACACAAGATGGCAGAGAAGCTATTATGTGTTCACAAGGTCAAGAGATCTGAGATGTTAGTAACATGTTGGACTGTTATCATTCAAGGTCTGATTGCATATAGAAAAACAAAATTGAGCTTGAGGCTCGTAAAGAATTAATAGTTGGAGAGAAAATCCAGTGGCCGGTTGGAGCCCGGACGAAAAGCTACGTCCAAACTCCACACATTAAAATTTCTCCACAAACAACAATCTTCTGGCCCTCTCCTACTTCCTCGACAACGAATTTCTCATCCCGATCTCAACCATTGGCGAACGTTTCTAAATACTCTCTCTTTCTATAGTGAGGTTCTTCTCCTCTCATTCCCTCTTTTCTTTTCTTATGTTTCAAGTCCTCTGCCAATAAGTAGAACAAGCTCGATCAATTTGAATTACATACTACCAATAAGTTGAACAAGCTCCTGTGAGAAAATAAACGATCTAACTTTATTTTAAAATATATTATGTATAATATAATATATTTAATTTAGATTTAATAAATATAAAAAAAATTCTCTTTTATTTTTAATATTGAAAATATCATTATTTATTTTCAAAAGTTTAATATATCATTATTTTAATTTTAAAAATATATTTGTTCACATATATGAGAGGGAGAAAAGAAAGAAGAATCTATTTTATTAAAAATAAGCTATATATATTTTTATTTATTTAAAAATAGTCTGTTTTATTTATTCTGAATATTCTCTTTAAATTGAATCCGTATAGTCGAATATTAGACCGCTCCGAAGGGCCAGCTAATATTCGTCTACGGATTCTAAAGAAAGAGAACGATGATTCATTCTTCTAATCAGGTATGTGATAAAGAATATATGAATTATCCTATAGGATAACCAATACATTCCCTATCTACCTAGTTAGTCTTAATGAATCGTTAATTTATTCACACAATCAAAAATATATAAGATATTTGACTTGCTCGTAAAGGCAAGCCGAATATCTACCTATTTCTTTATTACGGGAATGAGTTTAAATAAAATTTAAATAAAACATGGTTTTCTTTAAAATACAGTTTTATTCTCTCACACGATTTGTTATATTTATGTCACGACCCGACCCGGTGAGCTCGCACAGGCGAGGTGGGAACAAAGGTCAGACGGTAGGTTAAATTATCTAATCACTAAAACTATCTCCATAATAATTGAAAGAGCCTCTAAAACATCAATTTGAAAACTCAATTAACATAAAACTCAAACAATTTCATAATTACCTTTCTTCTGGAGCTTCTCTACAACGATAAACATTACCACATCTTCTACTCATCTTTGATTAACTTAAGCTTACCTGAAAATGTTAACAACTAACATTAAGCTAAAGCTCAGTAAGTAATACACAATTCTAAACTGCAGTAATCAAGGCAACTGAATAATATGTTGAATGCCAATTTCATATAAACATGACAAAAAAATGATTTCATACAAACATAACATTAAACATATCATATTATAAATCATATATTCCATTTTTCCTTTTCATATTCATATCAATATACTTAGCTTTCTCTTTTCATATATTTTACAACCGTCACAGGAGTCATCATCTAGTACCATAAATGTACTCCTTTACCATTTTCCTTTTCCATATCCTTTACCATTTTCGCGTGCACGAGTACAGCGTCCCCAGCTAGTACCATAAGGGGGTGAACTCCATCCTTTCAGCATACACATACAAGCATTCAATATAATATTCATATCATTTCATATCAATTCATTTCATATAACATAAACTTTATCAAGTAAGACCATAAAATGTACATGTAATTAGCATAATCATTCATTTGATACGAGTAAAGAATTGAGATTGGGGCTATCAAATCATATAACATGTGAGAAAACAAGAGATATTACTGTAATTAAAGAACTATGCATACTTACCTGAAATTGGGTAAAAATGATTTCTCTTCACTAATCCTTCTTCATTCGAGATTTCTTCAAAACACCTAAAAGAGATAATTTCTCCTTCAAAATCCTTTATAATAATTCTAAATTAATGTTCTCATCCTACTCCAAATCTACTCTAAGTTCTTCCTCTTTCCAAAAGATAACATTAAGCATATTATAATAAAAAAATTCATAAATTTTGTCTAATTACTTAATACTAATCAAAATTACAATTTATCCATCATCTAAATTAATTTAAAACAATTCTATTTTCGGATTTAACCTAAAACCCTAATTTTAAAAAACCTATTTTCATTATTTCCCTCAAATAAACATGTCAAACTCTCCCCTACACCTAAATCATAATTAAATATTTTCCATTTTTGGATTTAAATTAATTAAAAATTAGGATAATAAGATTTTATAAGGAAAAACTCAATTTCTTATCTTAAAACTCTCTTAGATCCTTAGGAATAACATTTACAAAGATACTTTCAAAATTTCCAACTGAAGAGAAAAACCCTAATTTTAAATCTCCAAAAATTCCTCCTAAAATTTCATTTCTATCATTAAAATGCTTTTCTAAACATTACCTAACCATTCCTTAAATAGATTTTGGAAGAAAAACGTTTTTAGGAAAAACCCTAGAAAATTCGATCTCAAATATCTTGAGATTTAGAAGGATTCGTTATAAAATAATCATACCGAAATACTTCTTTTGTCGTCCTCTTCGATTTGGACTAATTTTCTCACCGGAAAATCGTCGTCGAGCCCTAGCCCGCCGATCATCCGCCCTTTGTCCGCTCCTTCTCTCGGTTTGGCCGAATGAATGAGAGGGGGATTTCGATTTGATGTATTTAGGAGAAAGGGTTTGCTAAAATTACCTATATACCCTTACTTAAGTAAAATCGGCAAATAAAACATCTAGGGGTAATATTGTCATTACGAAACTTCCGAATTTTATAATTCTCAAAATACTCATAATTAAATATAAGTCCTATATATCAAAACGATCAGAATTTTGTATATGATTTTCTAAAATTATTTCTGTTGAATTTTGGTAATGCTAAAAATTTCACTTAAATCTCATCGTGGCGCTTTGAAAAGCGTGCGAGATCAAAAACGGCATTTTCGAGTTTTTACAATCTTCCCTCCTAATAAAAATTTCGTCCTCGAAATTTACATACAACTTCTAGTTACAGTTCAATCAACAGCTTCCATTTCATTAACATAAACCTCAATATTGAAATAGGACAAAGTAAACATTTGAAATATCTTAGCAAAATAATCTGATTAAATCCAAAACATCCAACATAACATAACAAGATAAACTACTAAAATCCAAAACACCAAACACCATAACATCAGGTTTACCATTACAAGTCACTAAAAATAAAATATAAAGCCATCTCAATTGTCATTGTCAGCATCTACAGATTCATTGGGCTCTTGCTGAGTCAAAGTGTAAACTCGTGGTCTAACATTCTGTCTGGATTGATTTTGCACTGAACTTGCAACTGATGGTTCTATCATCTTAGGTTTTCCATAATTCTTCTGTGAAGGTGCTTCAACTGATCTCATTTCTCCTGAAGTCTTCTGAGCCAAAGCAGGACAATATTTTGTTATGTGTCCAGGTTGATGACACCAATAGCAAGTGTTGGAACCTATCAGACATTCACCTTTATGTAATCTATCACACTTAGTACAAGGTTCCGTGACTTTACTTACAGTTGCACCACTGCCTCCATTAGAACTAAACTTGGACTTCTTCTCATCTGATTCTCCTGTCTGATTGCTTTGGATATCCTCATCAAAACTCTTCCTTTTATAATGGTCTCTTCTCATCTGAGTTGCATGCATATCCATTTCAATCCTTCTGGCTCTTTCCACTAAAGTAGGATAATCTTCAATTCCAAAAGGTATGAGAGGCTGTCTTATCATGTTCTTTAACCCATTCAGAAAACGGTTGCACTTCTCTTCAGCATTGGGTATGAGATGTGAGGTATATCTAGAAAGTTTAGTGAACTCGGCCTCATACTGAGTAACAGAATGATCTCCCTGAACCAATCTGTTGAACTTATCCTGCATATGTCTCCTGGCTATCGCAGGCACATACCAATCTCTGAATGTCTTTACAAACTCCTCTCAGGAGACTTGGTTGTTTGGTCTTCCTCCAAAAATTTCTTCTAATTGACTCCTCCACCATCTCTCAGCCTCGCCATCAAAGGCATAAGCAGCCAATGTCACCCTCCTTTCTTCAGGGCAAGACATGCCCTCCAGGATCTTCTCAATCCGTATTAGCCAGTCCTCAGCTTCAATAGGTCCACCACTTGAGAACAGTGGAGGCTTCATATCCTGAAACAGCTTCAGGCTCTTATCTATAAGCCTGCCTCCACATCCACTACCACTGCCCTGATTTTGGGAAGTCCTAATCATCTGAGTCATCACCTCCATCATTTGAGCTGAGTGAATGACTCCATAGTATTGTTCCTTTGAGATTCTGTTAATTCAGGTATCTCCCTCCTAATCTCTCCCGTAGTGCCATCAGTGACATCGTTTTCAGGGTCCATGGCTCTGAGATATAACGCAATGAAACAAAATTAAAAATCTATAACACATACCCTATATCTTAACTAACCTAGAGAATCATCCTATTAGCTCTTTCATAAGGATCAATAATCTTAAACCTTTGCTCTGATACCACTTTTGTCACGACCCGGCCCGGTGAGCTCGCGCAGGCGAGGCGGGAACAAAGGTCAGACGGTAGGTTAAATTATCTAATCACTAAAACTATCTCCATAATAATTGAAAGAGCCTCTAAAACATCAATTTAAAAACTCAATTAACATAAAACTTAAATAATTTCATAATTACCTTTCTTCTGGAGCTTCTTTACGACGATAAACATTACCACCTCTTCTACTCATCTTTGATTAACTTAAGCTTACCTGAAAATGTTAACAACTAACATTAAGCTAAAGCTCAGTAAGTAATACACAATTCTAAACTGCAGTAATCAAGGCAACTGAATAATATGCTGAATGCCAATTTCATATGAACATGACAAAAAATGATTTCATACAAACATAACATTAAACATATCATATTATAAATCATATCTTTTATTTTTCCTTTTCATATTCATATCAATATACTTAGCTTTCTCTTTTCATATATTTTACAACCATCACAGGAGTCACCGTCTAGTACCATAAAGGTACTCCTTTACCATTTTCCTTTTTCATATCCTTTGCCATTTTAGCGTGCACGAGTACAGCGTCCCCAGCTAGTACCATAAGGGGGTGAACTCTATCATTTCAGCATACACATACAAGCATTCAATATAATATTCATATCATTTCATATCAATTCATTTCATATAACATAAACTTTATTAAGTAAGACCATAAAATGTACATGTAATTAGCATGATCATTCATTTGATACGAGTAAAGAATTGAGATTTGGGCTATCAAATCATATAACATGTGAGAAAACAAGAGATATTACTGTAATTAAAGAACTATGCATATATACTTACCTGATATTGGGTAAAAATGATTTCTCTTCGCTAATCCTTCTTCCTTCGAGATTTCTTCAAAACACCTAAAAGAGATAATTTCTCCTTCAAAATCCTTTATAATAATTCTAAATTAATGTTCTCATCCTATTCCAAATCTACTCTAAGTTCTTCCTCTTTCCAAAAGATAACATTAAGCATATTATAATTAAAAAATTCATAAATTTTGTCTAATTACTTAATATTAATCAAAATTACACTTTATCCATCATCTAAATTAATTTAAAACAATTCTATTTTCAGATTTACCTAAAACCCTAATTTTAGAAAACCTATTTTCATTATTTCCCTCAAATAAACATGTCAAACTCTCCCCTACACCTAAATCATAATTAAATATTTTTCATTTTTGGATTTAAATTAATTAAAAATTAGGATAATAAGATTTTATAAGGAAAAACTCAATTTCTTATCTTAAAACTCTCTTAGGATCCTTAGGAATAACATTTACAAAGATACTTTTAAAATTTTTAACTAAAGAGAAAAACCCTAATTTTAAATCTTCAAAAATTTCTCCTAAAATTTCATTTCTATCATTACAATGCTTTTCTAAACATTACCTAACCATTCCTTAAAGAAATTTTGGAAGAAAAACGTTTTTAGGAAAACCCTAGAAAATTCGATCTCAAATATCTTGAGATTTAGAAGGATTCGTTATAAAATAATCATACATAAATACTTCTTTCGTCGTCCTTTTTGATTTGGACTAATTTTCTCGCCGGAGAAGCCTTCGTTGAGCCCTAGCCCACCGACCGTCCGCCCTTTGTCCGTTCCTTCTCTCGGTTTGGCCGAATGAATGAGAGGGGGATTTTGGTTTGATGTATTTAGGAGGAAGGGTTTGCTAAAATTACCTATATACCCTTACTTAAGTAAAATCGGTAAATAAAACATCTAGGGGTAATATCGTCATTACGAAACTTCCGAATTTTATAATTCTAAAAATACTCATAATTAAATATAAGTCCTATATATCAAAACAATCAGATATTTGTATATGATTTTCTAAAATTATTTTCGTTGAATTTTGCTAACGCTGAAAATTTCACTTAAATCTCGTCGTGGCGCTTTGAAAAGCGTGCGAGATCAAAAACGACATTTTTGGGTTTTTACAATTTATGTTCAGAATATTTTCTTCCGATTAATTCCACATAGTCGGATATTATACCGTCCCAAGGGGCAGTCTAATATTCTTCTATTGATTTGAAAGGAAGAGGGGTACAATTCATTCTGCTAATCAGGTGTAATATAAGAAATATTCAAATCATTCTGAAGGGATGACGAGTACTTTCCCTAATCGACTCAATTAGATTAATGAATTGTAAACTTACTTCTATAATTAAACATAGAAGACATTTGATTTGTTTGTGAAAACAAATAAAGTATCTATTTATTATTAATTGTAGAAATAACTTCTAAACACAAATAAGACTTAATCTACGTACATAGATCTTTCCCCTACCTCAGAAAAGAACTAAGGTAGGGTTTAGATTATTCTGGGATCTAGACTCCCTACAGGGGCAAGCTCCTGTAATTAATTACATCTCCTAAGAAAATACTTTCGATTTAAATGAAGACTAAATAGTTTCCAAAATTATATATGTATCTTTAATTAAATATTTGGGCATAATTAAATTTTCACGATCAGGCTTTTAGATTATAGAGTTATTATTTAACTTGAAAAGAATTAGAATTGATTAGAAAGAATGTGCATAAAGAAGTGTATACGATCTGGACTTACCACCTGCCTAGAGTGGGCTGCCAGCTAATAATCCTAATCACAAACAATTCGTCGATGATGCAAGATTTTAAGATAGCTCTATCATAGGAATCAAGGAATTATTAAAGAATTTAAACTAAATGCAGGACAACATGCTTACAAAAATAAAAAATCTACTCGTGTGTTGATGATGCATGAAATAATTGTAAATAAAAAAAGCTGATTTTATTAATATAAATTTGACAAAGTACATCCCAGGGTATGCAGGAAAGTAATGGTGGCCAGGCCCCACCGACAATAAACCTGGATTCTAAGCCTACAGGAAAGTAGAATTAAATATAACTGCTTATGGTCTTCAGGCTCCGGGTCTTCTATGGAATTCCAAAAAGGAACGTCCTTTTGAGGGAGGACATTACTTTTTGGAGCCCCATTTGTATGTTCATAAGCATTTATTTCTAATTCTTTTACAGACTCCAGACACTGTACAGACTCAATCTGTATACAACAATCTAGAAAATAAAAGCATTACATTTTTATCTCAATACATCAGAACCTAAGAACATTATACTATTGCAGTAATATAAAAGACAGGAAATAAAGCAGTTATATAATGATGCATGTTATGAGTGCGTTGTGTACAGTTATAAATGCAGGAAAGTAAATATATAAAAGTAAAGTACACGGCCCTCACTTTGTTCACTTCGCTCTCTGGTATACAGACAGAAAAATAAATATGCTATGCTATGCAGTACAGAAAAGTTAAGCAATCACACATAGGTGCCCTCTAGGCAAGACACCCACAAACAAACCACCGGCCTAACTTAGGCTAACGTTGGTTGTCCTAGCAAGCATCTAAGTGTGTGAAAGAGGTCGTGTAGCTTGGATAGGTCCTAATGAGTTTATTTATTTGAATTGCATGTATTATTAGGATTGATTTATTACAGGCCCAAAGGAGTTTGGTTAAAGTTTAAATAAAGTATATTTGGATTTATTAAGAATTATTCCAATTTTAAATGTTGGAGTTATTTAATTTAGTTATAAAGAACTTATATATTGATAATTCCCTAAGTACAGGAAATTATCAATTTATAAGTCCTAGGATTTTTAGAACGAATACCCGTCTTAGACAGAAGATAGGTATTCATTTTGAGAATCCCCAAAATTTATTAAGGAGAGGGAAAGGGACCTTACAAATGTAATACAACGTGCCCTCCCGAAGGAATCCAGCACATCGTATAAGGTCGGTATATTATTATTTTTGTTTGGAGATCTCTAAATCCAAATGGATTAGTGCCTTTCTAAAAGGAGTCGAGCGCAATCCATAGGAGATCTTTTGTTAGTTAAATGTTTTAAGGATCTTTAAAAGTCAAAATGCCCAAAGTCCTCTAGAAGGAATCAAACTTTAGGCATAGAAGACCCGAACTCGTTTAATCTAAATTAATCATCAAATTTGATTGGTTAAAATAAATCTTAATCAATCAAATTATCTAATTAATTTAGGTTAAATGAATTTAAAATTTAATTCAAGTAATTAGTGGATTTTATTTAATAGTATTCATAAGTCCTTAATAATTACGGGTTTATTAAAATATTAATGACTTAAGATTTGATTTGAAGAAATTTGATTTTTAATGTTGGTCGGATCCCACCTTTGTTTCACACTGAGGCCGTGAAGTTTATTTCACCTTCCTTGGGGCTAAGCTAATAGTCTCGTAGGCCAGGGTTACTCAGTGGTACCCGGTATAATTAAGTGAGTTAAATTTAGTTAAGAATTAAAAGTTAATGAATTTTATTCAAGAGAAGTTTGATTGCTGATTTTGGGAGTTGGTTGAGCATTTCTAGAGTTTTAAAACAATTTTTTATTTTTTAGGAATTTTTGGATTATTTTAATTACATTAATTAAGGAGGACAGAAATTGATTTTTTGATTAAAATGTTTTCTATAAAGTTAGCATTTTATTAAAATATTAGACCTTACTACGATCAGTTAGAAGGTAAGTATGTTGGAATTGAATTTTTCTGAATTTTATTACGAAGGTTTGAAGTTTTGAACTGATTTCGGGTAAAAGTTGACCAATTTGTTGACTTTTTGAATTTAAAGGTTTTCTGGAATTTTTATATTTTTAATAAATATTAGGCCTTATTATGAGTTTAATGCAATTGAGTTTGATTAATTTGGATTTTTTTTTGAATTAATTATGAATTTTCAAAGATAGGGGTATTTAATGAAATTTTGAGATTGCTTAATTAAGGCCCTTTTTATTATTTTGCTCCAAATAGATCCCAAACTTCTTGAAATCAGCTCCAAATGTCAGGGATGACCTAAGGATGGATTTTCAAGTGTTTGGGAATTTATTAGAATTTTTAAATATTATTAATTAATTAAATCAATTAAATATTGACTTTTACTTAAAATTAAATTAGGCTTTAATTTGCTGTCAAATTAGTTTGGTTTTATTTTTCGTTGGTTAAGAATTTAATTTTGATCAGTTAGAGGTATTATTTGTATTTTTGGGATTTAATCTCGATTTATTAGATTTTTTGGAAGTTTAGGTGATTTAAGAGTTAATTAAGTATTTTGATGAAATTAGTGAAGTTTGAATAGGAATTTTGATTTGTGGGTTATTGAATTTGTAATGTTGAGTTTGATTGTAATGATTTGAGATTGGTTTAGATTTTTAGGAATTTTATTTGATTTATTTGGGCTTATTAAGATCAAAGAAAGAAGAATCCCTAATCTACTAGTTTTTATAAGATTAATTAATGTCCAATCAAGGTACATTTGATCATTGGATATATGACACTAGTTTTCTATGTTTGAGTTCAATCCCAAAAGGGATGTATGTAGTTCTTCCTAAATTGATCTAAGTTAACTAAGACACACCTTAATTGTTGTCCTTAATGTCACTAGGTTATATGATAGAAATCAAGTTATACTAACCCTTGGACACTCAATATAAGCATACAATAAAGCAAATCATGAACAAAATAAAGTGTCCTAATACTCTATGGAATGAATGTAGTAAATTATTATAGTTATAGGTCACTTAATGACTGTTGACCTCATTTTTGTATGAGGTCATTTGGACTACTCTTGACCTTAAATTAATTTAAGTTCCAAATTAATTTAAATCCTAGGATCCTCCTAGAATCTTGACCTTAGGATCTATCCTAGGATTCTTCTAAAGCTTAGACTTTAGGATCTACCTAGACCTTAGGTCAATCAAGCCAAATCCAGGGTTCAAAGGTTTTGTCCTAAAGGCCTTTTCCATTGAAACTTCAAACACCTTGAAACCCAGTTAAATGACCTCCGATTCAGAGTCTGTCAGTTGCATACTGATGGGACATGTCTCTGGAGGAAACCTTCCAAATTTGAGCACATTCTGAGGTCTCTAACCTCAGAAACTTAATTAAAATCCAAAGGCTGTAAAACTTTCAAATATTTACAGCCCATGCCACTGGACCTGTCACTGTGAAGTTTTTGACCTTAGAGCCTTCACCAAATCCTCTAGTCACTTCCAGAACCTTAATATTGATATGTTGAACGATAAACTGGAATTTTCTGGACTCATTTCAGCCCCTAGTGGCCATGAGCCCAAAATGACCAAAATACCCCTATGGGGCTCAAGCTTTGATTTCAAATCAAATGAACTCCGAATTGAGTGCAACCACTTCCATTGATCTTGAAATGTTATTTTGAATTGATTGAACCCATTTCCAGGTCTAGGACCCACCTGGTTGACCCAGTCAACCTAGGTTGACCAAAATCAACCCTTAAGCCCTTTCCACTTTGAATTAAATTCCAAATTAATGCAAATCTTTGTCAAACCTTCTCAAGGCTTGTTAATTAATTTCTCAAATAGTTTTGGTTGCCACCTCACCTATTGTTGACCCGTCGACTGGTCAACATGGTCAACAAACCCCTTTAAGAGGCTTAAGTGACCAAATGGCTTGACTCATGCTAGCCTAAACCCCACAAAATCACTCTTGACCCTCTTCGAGGTCACTCCCATGCCACCTAGGCAGTCAAACTGAGTGTTGACCAGTCAAACTGGTCAACAAACCTTTGAAACCCTTTTAAGTGATTAAATTCATATGCTTAAATTAATTCCTCCTAATCTAATCCACTCCAGCAACTTTAATCATACTCTAGAACCTTCCTAAGCCTATTCTAGGCCATTAGATTAGGATCAAATGGTTCCAAGTCATTCCCATGTGTTTTAGAAGGACAAAGGACACTTTACATGTAGGATGTCCTTTGGTCCTTTGATGCTTCTGCTCCCAACCACTCCCTTGCCACATGGCAACATCTGGGAGTCTATCCAGCAGATCCCAGCCCTCCATTCAATCTGGAGGGGATTGAATAGGGCAAAAGGCTCAAAATGAAGCTCATTCTAACCTAGTCGATCTCTCTCCACTAAGAGCCTCTCCACCTGAGATCCTTGCTCGTTTAATCCCTCCACATCTCCCTCCACTGATCCCAATCGAGATCCACCAGTTGAAGGCCGCCGGCGACTGGATTTCGGCGGCCTTGAGCCAACATCCGTCCAAGCTTATTGACGGATGATCCAGGCGTTATTAGCTCGAGGTTTCTTCTACAAAAAGGAGCGTGGACAGCCTACAAATGCAACAAATCTAAAAACGGTTCAATCCGTCCAAAATCGAGGTAAAAAAATGGATACCCTAGGTCTAGGTACACTAGATTAAATAGCTTTCTAATAAGCTCGTTTTAAATCAAATAAAATAATCTCCGATATTTCTGTTCACTTATTGAATCTAGCTTTAAAATATCACTGCATTTAGTTGACTGTATTGAGAGAACAAGTCGAAAATGTGTTCTAAGGCTCGGTTCATGCATGCCTGAACTAGGCTCGATCTGAGCCGTTGATTGTTTTGATCAACAGTAAGGATCGCGCCATTCCGTGGCTCATTCATGCGACAGATCCGATCATACGATATGTTCATCCATTCGGCTTGATCGAAACCGTTCGATTGAGAAGGCGGGCAATCGGACGGCATCTGCTGCATGGATTCATAATATAGTATCTAAGCCATTAATCCTTTAGCCGGCGGTTTGGATCTAACCACGTTGCTGTCATTCTAAACCGCGGGATCGGGCCTTGGCGGAGAGCTCCGTCTGGCGTGATCTCTACCGGTTAGCATCAAACCGCGCCTCGATCCAACGCTAAGGTTCGACGATGACGTGTTTAAGTGAAAGCGTGTGGGGCCGCCGCCATTCCAATCATCAGCCAATGATTGGGCACGCCGTTTCGTCCAATCATGCCATGCCCGTGTGCAATCAGCCGGCCAAATTCGTTTAAAATGATTCAAAATTTGTTTTGAATCATTTTAAATAAAAAAAATATATATTTTCTAAATATATATAACTAATATTAATATGTTTTACATAATAAAATTATTATATAATTTTTTTAACTAATATTAATTTAAAATATTCATTTTATTTTAAATAATCTAAGTATTAGATATTAAATATTTTAAAATTCTTTTTTTATTTATATTAAATATTTTGGATATTTAAATTTAATCTTAAGATTTAAAATATTTTGAATTACTAGAAATCTTAATTAATATTAATTAAATACAGCTATATATATATATATCATTCCATTAAGGTCGATTGCATATAGAAAACAAAATTGAGCTTGAGGCTCGTAAAGAATTAATAGTTGGAGAGAAAATCCAGTGGCGGTTGGAGCCCGGACGAAAGCTACGTCCAAACTCCACACATTAAAATTTCTCCGAAAACAACAATCTTCTGTCGCTCTCTACTTCCTCGACAACAATTTCTCATCCCGCGACCTCAACCATTGGCGAAGGTTTTTTTTTTTTTTTTTTTTTTTTTTTTTTTTTTTTTTTTTTTTTTTTTTTTTTTTTTTTTTTTTTTTTTTTTTTTTTTTTTTTTTTCGTTCTAAATACTCTCTCTTCTATAGTGAGGTTCTTCTCCTCTCTTCCCTCTTTCTTTTCTTATGTTTCAAGTGTCCTCTGCCAATAAGTAGAACAAGCTCGATCAATTTGAATTACATACTACCAATAGTTGAACAAGCTCCTGTGAGAAAATATAAACGATCTAACTTTATTTTAAAATATATTATGTATAATATAATATATTTAATTTAGATTTAATAAATATAAAAAAAATTCTCTTTTATTTTAATATTGAAAATATCATTATTTATTTTCAAAAGTTTAATATATCATTATTTTAATTTTAAAAATATATTTGTTCACATATTATGAGAGGGAGAAAAGAAAGAAGAATCTCTATTTTATTAAAAAAAGCTAATAATATTTTTATTTATTTAAAAAAATAGTCTTGGTTTTATTTATTCTGAATATTTCTCTTTAAATTGAATCGCTATAGTCGAATATTAGACCGCTCCGAAGGGCCAGCTAAATATCGTCTACGGATTCTAAAGAAAGAGAACGATGATTCATTCTTCTAATCAGGTATGTGAAAGATATATATGAATTCCTATAGGATAACCAATACATTCCCTATCTACCTAGTTAGTCTTAATGAATCGTTAATTTATTCACACAATCAAAAATATATAAGATATTTGACTTGCTCGTAAAGGCAAGCCGAAATCTACCTATTTCTTTATTACGGGAATGAGTTTAAATAAAATTTAAATAAAACATGGTTTTCTCTTTAAAATACAGTTTTATTCTCTCACACGATTTGTTATATTTATGTCACCCGACCCGGTGAGCTCGCACGGCGAGGTGGGAACAAAGGTCAGACGGTAGGTTAAATATCTAATCTCCTAAAACTTACTCCATAATAATTGATAGAGCCTCTAAAACATCAATTTGAAAACTCAATTAACATAAAACTCAAACAATTTCATAATTACCTTTCTTCTGGAGCTTCTCTACAACGATAACATTACCACATCTTCTACTCATCTTTGATTAACTTAAGCTTACCTGAAAATGTTAACAACTAACATTAAGCTAAAGCTCAGTAAGTAATACACAATTCTAAACTGCAGTAATCAAGGCAACTGAATAATATGTTGAATGCCAATTTCATATAAACATGACAAAAAAATGATTTCATACAAACATAACATTAAACAAATCATATTATAAATCATATATTCCATTTTTCCTTTTCATATTCATATCAATATACTTAGCTTTCTCTTTTCATATATTTTACAACCGTCACAGGAGTCATCATAGTACCATAAATTGTACTCCTTTACCATTTCCTTTTCCATTATCCTTACCATTTTCGCGTGCACGAGTACAGCGTCCCCAGCTAGTACCATAAGGGGTGAACTCCATCCTTTCAGCATACACATACAAGCATTCAATATAATATCATATCATTCATATCAATTCATTTCATATAACATAAACTTTATCAAGTAAGACCATAAAATGTACATGTAATTAGCATAATCATTCATTTGATACGAGTAAAGAATTGAGATTGGGGCTATCAAATCATATAACATGTGAGAAAACAAGAGATATTACTGTAATTAAAGAACTATGCATACTTACCTGAAATTGGGTAAAAATGATTTCTCTTCACTAATCCTTCTTCATTCGAGATTTCTTCAAAACACACCTAAAAGGATAATTTCTCCTTCAAAATCCTTTATTAAATTCTAATTAATGTTCTCATCCTACTCCAAATCTACTCTAAGTTCTTCCTCTTTCCAAAAGATAACATTAAGCATATTATAATAAAAAATTCATAAATTTTGTCTAATTACTTAATACTCAATCAAATTACAATTTATCCATCATCTAATTAATTTAAACAATTCTATTTTCGGATTAACCTAAAACCCTAATTTTAAAAAACCTATTTTCATTATTTCCCTCAAAATAAACATGTCAAACTCTCCCTACACCTAAATCATAATTAAATATTTTCCATTTTTGGATTTTAAATTAATTAAAAATAGGATAATAAGATTTTATAAGGAAAAACTCAATTTCTTATTTAAAAACTCTCTAGATCCTTGGAATAACATTTACAAAGATACTTTCAAATTTCCAACTGAAAGAGAAAAACCCTAATTTTAAATCTCCAAAATTCCTCCTAAAATTTCATTTCTATCATTAAAATGCTTTTCTAAACATTACCTAACCATTCCTTAAATAGATTTTGGAAGAAAAACGTTTTTAGGAAAACCCTAGAAAATTCGATCTCAAATATCTTGAGATTTAGAAGGATTCGTATAAAATAATCATACCGAAATACTTCTTTTGTCGTCCTCTTCGATTTGGACTAATTTTCTCACCGGAAAATCGTCGTCGAGCCCTAGCCCGCCGATCATCCGCCCTTGTCGCTCCTTCTCTCGGTTTGGCCGAATGAATGAGAGGGGATTTCGATTTGATGTATTTAGGAGAAAGGGTTTGCTAAAATTACCTATATACCCTACTTAAGTAAAATCGGCAAATAAAAACATTAGGGTAAATTGTCATTACGAACTTCTTCGAATTTTATAATTCTCAAAAACTCATAATTAAATATAGTCCTATATACAAAACGATCAGATTTTGTATATGATTTTCTAAAATTATTTCTGTTGAATTTTGGTAATGCTAAAAATTTCACTTAAATCTCATCGTGGCGCTTTGAAAAGCGTGCGAGATCAAAAACGGCATTTTCGAGTTTTTACAATCTTCCCTCCTAATAAAATTTCGTCCTCGAAATTTACATACAACTTCTAGTTACAGTTCAATCAACAGCTTCCATTTCATTAACATAAACCTCAATATTGAAATAGACAAAGTAAACATTTGAAATATCTTAGCAAAATAATCTGATTAAATCCAAAACATCCAACATAACATACAAGATAAACTACTAAAATCCAAAACACCAAACACCATAACATCAGGTTTACCATTACAAGTCACTAAAAATAAAATATAAAGCCATCTCAATTGTCATTGTCGGCATCTACAGATTCATTGGGCTCTGCTGAGTCAAAGTGTAAACTCGTGGTCTAACATTCTGTCTGGATTGATTTTGCACTGAACTTGCAACTGAGGTTCTATCATCTTAGGTTTTCCATAATTCTTCTGTGAAGGTGCTTCAACTGATCTCATTTCTCCTGAAGTCTTCTGAGCCAAAGCAGGACAATATTTTGTTATGTGTCCAGGTTGATGACACCAATAGCAAGGTGAATGCCTGCTATCGACACATTCACCTTTATGTAATCTATCACACTTAGTACAAGGTTCCGTGACTTTACTTACAGTTGCACCACTGCTCCATTAGAACTAAACTTGGACTTTCTTCTCAATCTGATTCTCCTGTCTGATTGCTTTGGATATCCTCATCAAAACTCTTCCTTTTATAATGGTCTCTTCTCATCTGAGTTGCATGCATATCCATTTCAATCCTTCTGGCTCTTTCCACTAAAGTAGGATAATCTTCAATTCCAAAAGGTATGAGAGGCGTCTTATCATGTTCTTTAAACCCATTCAGAAAACGGTTGCACTTCTCTTCAGCATTGGGTATGAGATGTGAGGTATATCTAGAAAGTTTAGTGAACTCGGCCTCATACTGAGTAACAGAATGATCTCCCTGAACCAATCTGTTGAACTTATCCTGCATATGTCTCCTGGCTATCGCAGGCACATACCAATCTCTGAATGCTTTACAAACTCCTCTCAGGAGACTTGGTTGTTTGGTCTTCCTCCAAAATTTCTTCTAATTGACTCCTCCACCATCCTCAGCCTCGCCATCAAAGGCATAAGCAGCCAATGTCACCCTCCTTTCTTCAGGGCAGACATGCCCCAGGATCTTCTCAATCCGTATTAGCCAGTCCTCAGCTTCAATAGGTCCACCACTTGAGAACGTGGAGGCTTCATATCCTGAAACAGCTTCAGGCTCTTATCTTAAGCCGCCGCACATCCACTACCACGCCCTGATTTTGGGAAGTCCTAATCATCTGAGTCATCACCTCCTCATTTGAGCGAGTGAATGACTCATAGTATTGTTCCTTTGAGATTCTGTTAATTCAGGTATCTCCCTCCTAATCTCTCCCGTAGTGCCATCAGTGACATCGTTTTCAGGGTCCATGGCTCTGAGATATAACGCAATGAAACAAAATTAAAAATCTATACACATACCTATATCTTAACTAACCTAGAGAATCATCCTATTAGCTCTTTCATAAGGATCAATAATCTTAAACCTTTGCTCTGATACCACTTTTGTCACGACCCGGCCCGGTGAGCTCGCGCAGGCGAGGCGGGAACAAAGGTCAGACGGTAGGTTAAATTATCTAATCACTAAAACTATCTCCATAATAATTGAAGAGCCTCTAAAACATCAATTTAAAAACTCAATTAACATAAAACTTAATAATTTCAATATTACCTTTCTGTGAGCTTCTTTACGACGATAAACATTACCACCTCTTCTACTCATCTTTGATTAACTTAAGCTTACTCTGAAAATGTTAACAACTAACATTAAGCTAAAGCTCAGTAAGTAATACACAATTCTAAACTGCAGTAATCAAGGCAACTGAATAAATGCTGATAGCCAATTTCATATGAACATGCCAAAAAATGATTTCATACAAACATAACATTAAACATATCATATTATAAATCATATCTTTTATTTTTCCTTTTCATATTCATATCAATTACTTAGCTTTCTCTTTTCATATATTTTACAACCATCACAGGAGTCACCGTCTAGTACCATAAAGGTACTCCTTTACCATTTTCCTTTTCATACCTTTGCCATTTTAGCGTGCACGAGTACAGCGTCCCCAGCTAGTACCATAAGGGGGTGAACTCTATCATTCAGCATACACATACAAGCATTCATATAATATTCATATCATTTCATATCATTCATTTCATATAACATAAACTTTATTAAGTAAGACCATAAAATGTACATGTAATTAGCATGATCATTCATTTGATACGAGTAAGAATTGAGATTTGGGCTATCAAATCATATAACATGTGAGAAACAAGAGATATTACTGTAATTAAAGAACTTGCATATATACTTACCTGATATTGGGTAAAAATGATTTCTCTTCGCTAATCCATCTTCCTTCGAGATTTTCAAAACACCTAAAAGAGATATTCTCCTTCAAAATCCTTTATAATAATTCTAATTAATGTTCTCATCTATCCAAATCTACTCTAGTTCTTCTCTTTCCAAAAGAATAACATTAAGCATTATTATAATTAAAAATTCATAAATTTTGTCTAATTACTTAATTTAATCAAAATTACACTTTATCCATCATCTAAATTAATTTAAAACAATTCTATTTTCAGATTTAACCTAAACCCTAATTTAAGAAACCTATTTTCATTATTTCCCTCAAATAAACATGTCAAACTCTCCCCCTACACCTAAATCATAATTAAATATTTTTCATTTTTGATTTAAATTAATTAAAAATTAGGATAAATAAGATTTTATAAGGAAAAACTCAATTTCTTATCTTAAAACTCTCTTAGGACCTTAGGAATAACATTTACAAAGATACTTTTAAAATTTTTAACTAAAGAGAAAAACCCTAATTTTAAATCTTCAAAAATTTCTCCTAAAATTTCATTTCTATCATTACAATGCTTTTCTAAACATACTAACCATTCCTTAAAGAAATTTGGAAGAAAAACGTTTTTAGAAACCCTAGAAAATTCGATCTCAAATATCTTGAGATTTAGAAGGATTCGTTATAAAATAATCTACTAAATACTTCTTTCGTCGTCCTTTTTGATTTGGGACTAATTTTCTCGCCGAGAAGCCTTCGTTGAGCCCTAGCCCACCGACCGTCCGCCCTTTGTCCGTTCCTTCTCTCGGTTTGGCCGAATGAATGAGAGGGGGATTTTGGTTTGATGTATTTAGGAGGAAGGGTTTCTGCTAAAATTACCTATATAACCCTACTTAAGTAAAATCGGTAAATAAAACATCTAGGGGAATATCGTCATTACGAAACTTCCGAATTTTTATAATTCTAAAAATACTCATAATTAAATATAAGTCCTATATATCAAAACAATCAGATATTTGTATATGATTTTCTAAAATTATTTTCGTTGAATTTTGCTAACGCTGAAATTTCACTTAAATCTCGTCGTGGCGCTTTGAAAAGCTGCGAGATCAAAAACGACATTTTTGGGTTTTTACATTTATGTTCAGAAATTTTTCTTCCGATTAATTCCACATAGTCGATATTTATACCGTCCCAAGGGCAGTCTAATATTCTTCTATTGATTTGAAAGGAAGAGGGTACAATTCATTCTGCTAATCAGGTTAATATAAGAAATATTCAAACATTCTGAAGGGATGACGAGTACTTTCCCTAATCGACTCAATTAGATTAATGAATTGTAAACTTACTTCTATATTAAACATAGAAGACATTGATTTGTTTGTGAAAACAAATAGTATCTATTTATTATTAATTGTAGAAATAACTTCTAAACACAAATAAGACTTAATTACTGTACATAGATCTTTCCCTACCTCAGAAAAGAACTAAGGTAGGGTTTAGATTATTCTGGGATCTAGACTCCCTACAGGGGCAAGCCCTTGTAATATTACATCTCCTAAGAAAAATACTTTCGATTTAAATGAAGACTAATAGTTTCCAAAATTATATATGTATCTTTAATTAAATATTTGGGCAAAAATTTCACGATCAGGCTTTTAGATTATAGAGTTATTATTTATTGAAAAGAATTAGAATGATTAGAAAGAATGTGCTAAGAATGTATACGATCTGGACTTACCACCTGCCTAGAGTGGGCTGCCGCTAATAATCCTAATCACAAACAATTCGTCGATGATGCAAGATTTTAAGATAGCTCTTCATAGGAATCAAGGAATTATTAAAGATTTAAACTAATGCAGGACAACATGCTTACAAAAATAAAAAATCTACTGGTGTTTTGATGATCATGAATAATTGTAAATAAAAAAGCTGATTTTATTAAAATAATTTGACAAAGTACATCCCAGGGTATGCAGAAAGTAATGGTGGCCAGGCCCCACCGACAATAAACCTGGATTCTAAGCCTACAGGAAATAGAATTAAAAATAACTGCTTATGGTCTTCAGGCTCCGGTCTTCTATGGAATTCCAAAAAGGAACGTCTTTTGAGGGAGGACATTACTTTTTGGAGCCCCATTTGTATGTTCATAAGCATTTATTTCTAATTCTTTTACAGACTCCAGACACTGTACAGACTCAACTGTAACAACAATCTGAAAAATAAAAGCATTCATTTTTACTCAATACATCAGAACCTAAGAACATTATACTATTGCAGTAATATAAAGACAGGAAATAAGCAGTTATAAAATGATCATGTTAGAGTGCTTGTGTTACAGTTAAAATGCAGGAAAGTAAAATATAATAAAAGTAAAGTACACGGCCCTCACTTTGTTCACTTCGCTCTCTGGTATACAGACAGAAAAATAAATATGCTATGCTATGCAGTACAGAAAAGTTAAGCAATCACACATAGGTGCCCTCTAGGCAAGACACCCACAAACAAACCACGCCTAACTTAGGCTAACGTTGGTTGTCCGCAAGCATCTAATGTGTGAAAGAGGTCGTGTAGCTTGGATAGGTCCTAATGAGTTTATTTATTTGAATTGCATGTATTATTAGGATTGATTTATTACAGGCCCAAAGATTTGGTTAAAGTTTAAATAAAGTATATTTGATTTATTAAGATTATTCCAATTTTAAAGTTGGAGTTATTTAATTTAGTTATAAAAGAACTTATATATTGATAATTCCCTAAGTACAGGAAATTATCAATTTATAAGTCCTAGGATTTTTAGAACGAATACCCGTCTTAGACAGAAGATAGGTATTCATTTTGAGAACCCCAAAATTTATTAAGGAGAGGAAAGGGACCTTACAATGTAATACAACGTGCCCTCCCGAAGGAATCCAGCACATCGTAAGTCGGTATATTATTATTTTGTTTGGAGACTCTAAATCCAAATGGATTAGTGCCTTCTAAAAGGAGTCGAGCGCAATCCATAGGAGATCTTTTGTTAGTTAAATGTTTTAAGGATCTAAAAGTCAAAATGCCCAAAGTCCTCTAGAAGGAATCAAACTTTAGGCATAGAAGACCCGAACTCGTTTAATCTAAATTAATCATCAAATTTGATTGGTTAAAATAAATCTTAATCAATCAATTATCTAATTAATTTAGGTTAAATGAATTTAAAATTTTTCAAGTAATTAGTGGATTTTATTTAATATTATCATAAGTCCTTAATAATTACGGGTTTATTAAAATATAATGATTAAGATTTGATTTGAAGAATTTGATTTTTAATGTTGGTCGGATCCCACCTTTGTTTCACACTGAGGCCGTGAAGTTTATTTCACCTTCCTGGGGCTAAGCTAATAGTCTCGTAGGCCGGTTCTCAGTGGTACCCGGTATAATTAAGTGAGTTAAATTTAGTTAAGAATTAAAAGTTAATGAATTTTATTCAAGAGAAGTTTGATTGCTGATTTTGGGGTTGGTTG
This sequence comes from Dendrobium nobile, assembly GCA_022539455.1. Lineage (NCBI taxonomy): Eukaryota > Viridiplantae > Streptophyta > Magnoliopsida > Asparagales > Orchidaceae > Dendrobium > Dendrobium nobile. The sequence continues at coordinate 32,981,501 of CM039720.1, read as the reverse complement.
AGCATTTCTAGAGTTTTAAAACAATTTTTATTTTTTTAGAATTTTTGGATTATTTATATTACATTAATTAAGGAGGCACAGAAATTGATTTTTTGATTAAAATGTTTTATATAAAGCTACTAATTTATAAAATATTAGACCTACTACGATCGTTAGAAGGTAAGTATGTTGGAATTGAATTTTTCTGAATTTTATTACGAAGGTTTGAAGTTTTGAACTGATTTCGGGTAAAAGTTGACACATTTGTTGACTTTGAATTTAAAGGTTTTCTGGAATTTTTATATTTTAATAAATAGGCCTTATTATGAGTTAATGCAATTGAGTTTGATTAATTTGGATTTTTTTTTGAATTAAATTATGAATTTTCAAAGATAGGGGTATTTAATGAAATTTGAGATTGCTTTAAGGCCCTTTTTAATTTTGCTCCAATAGATCCCAAACTTCTTGAAATCAGCTCCAATGTCAGGATGACTAAGGATGGATTTTCAAGTGTTTGGGAATTTATTAGAATTTTTAAATATTTATAATTAATTAAATCAATTAAATATTGACTTTACTTAAAATTAAATTAGGCTTTAATTGCTGTCAAATAGTTTGGTTTTATTTTTCGTTGGTTAAGAATTTAATTTTGATCAGTTGAGGTATTTTTGATTTTTGGGATTTAATCTCGATTTATTAGATTTTTTGGAAGTTTAGGTGATTTAAGAGTTAATTAAGTATTTTGATGAAATTAGTGAAGTTTGAATAGGAATTTTGATTTGTGGGTTATTGAATTTGTAATGTTGAGTTTGATTTAAGATTTGAGATTGGTTTAGATTTTTAGGAATTTTATTTGATTTATTTGGGCTTATTAATCAAGAAAGAAGAATCCCTAATCTACTAGTTTTTATAAGATTAATTAATGTCCAATCAAGGTACATTTGATCATTGGATATATGACACTAGTTTTCTATGTTTGAGTTCAATCCCAAAAGGGATGTATGTAGTTCTTCCTAATTGATCTAAGTTAACTAAGACACACCTTAATTGTTGTCCTTAATGTCACTAGGTTATATGATAGAAATCAAGTTATACTAACCCTTGGACACTCAATATAAGCATACAATAAGCAAATCATGAACAAAATAAAGTGTCCTAATACTCTATGGAATGAATGTAGTAAATTATTATAGTTATGGTCACTTAATGACTGTTGACCTCATTTTTGTATGAGGTCATTTGGACTACTCTTGACCTTAAATTAATTTAAGTCCAAATTAATTTAATCCTAGACTTTTTATGTATTGACGAAAGAGACTAAAGTGATTTATTTTTGGCTAGAAGGACATCATTTTGAGTTATTCTAACAAATTTGCGGGACATCACAAAAAGAATACACATTTATTGCAGGTGATATTGAAGTGTTGAAAATCATTGCATGGTCTAATGGAAGTGGCTGAACTGAGGTTGTAATCATAACACAAGTATAAGCTATTGTTTTTTCAGAAGGTCAAGAGATTTGGGATGGTAGTTAACATGTTGGACTGTTGCATTCATAACAACATTGAACTTGGGGCTTGAAAAGATTTAACAGTTGGTGCATGGTTATATGAGTTTCTATAGCTTTTGAACTTGGACCAGCCAGTCCACGCGTCTCACACGAACTTGTTGTGCGCAACAGCAACAACATGCGAGTCGTCCTTGCTTCACCTGGATCGCTACAAACCATGCACAAACCGATCATGTGAACAGATAGCTCAAGCCGAACACCCCTCGCACATGATCATCTCTCTCCAATTGTGTAAATCACGCAATTTTTGCCCCTCATGAAATCCTCTTTGGCCATTTAAGGTGAATTAAAGCCAAGGCATTGTCCCTATATATCCTCATCCTTCTTTTAGAAGCCGCTAGACATATCCCCTATTCTTCCTCTTTGTTTCTCTCTCACAAACAAGAAAAAATATTGCGCGCATAATCCAAGCGCGGTCTGGAGTCCAATCAGGTGAAGGCAAGTGGATTTTTTTTTTTCTTTTTCTCATTTGTACACAGGATATGCACAAGAGAGAAAATCCACGTGATTGGAGCTCGGATGAAAAACTACGTTCGAAATCCACACATTAAAATTTCTCCGCTAACAACAATCATCTAGTACAGTACTATCGTACTTCCTCGACAACAACTTTCTCATCCCGACCTCAACCACTGGCGAATGTTTATAAACCCCCTCTCCTTCTATAGTGAGGTTCTACTTCTCTCCTTCCCTTTTTTTTATTATGTTTCAAGTCCTCTGCCAATAAGTTGAACAGGCTCGATCAATTTGATTGAGCTAACTTCTTTTTTGTGTTGTAATAGTTGCATGCAATTTGATAGGTGGTGGTGACAACTATTTTCAACATTTTGGTGGCTAGGGCACCACCAACCCACCTCTTGATAACATATGATTGCATTGATTTTGAATATTTTCAGCTGATTTTTTACGGCAAACTCATTTTTAATTAGATCAATAATGTTCTATCAACATGATAATAGTTCACTATTAAAAATAAGTATTTTATAAAATAAAATAATTATTGTATACTCATGCATGCCTATATATGTAACTCACAAGTATCTAAATATGTTCATGTCAATGAGCTCGACCAAGGTGAGTATGCATTCAAAAAGGCACTCAGCCACCGCAGTACAATTATTTTCACCTGACTGGAGTAAACAACCACTCCCTCTAACGGTACATAGATCTTAAGTTGCTAACTCATCATTGGAGGTCGAACCAGGGAAGCAATTATCCTCGATCAGCTCCCGAAGAAGTCGCAAGACCGTCATGATGCTATCTACGGGCAAATTCAAATCCAATAATTACTATAAAATAAAATTGATTTCTTCAAACTTTTGAGTACGAAATTATTGGTGAAATTTGATCCAACATTTTGATAATAATTTTTAAAAGGTTTATTAATTAAATTAGCTGGCAACACTAACAAAGCAAATATTGATATCTCATTCATCCATTTGATATTGTTGATGGAAAGGAATGAGATTGGATGGGTTGGTGTGTGTCTAATCAATGGTGATATGAAAAAATCATTATCATAAATTATGTAATCATCAAATAAAATATTCCCAAATTAGTAAATTTTATGCATTTTCTTAATTGAAGATGGTACTTCAAATATTTTTTAATCCATAAATAATATGTATTTAGCTGCCAAAGTATTTTATTTTTATTGGTCAAATGCAGAAAAAAAAGGTGTCGACAAATATAAATATAAATAATGGAGTTCGTAATAGATTATGTCCCTCAAATATATTTATAATGGACTTAGTAATAGATTGTAATAATTAGAGAAATTAATTCAACATTTATTAATTTGTTCTTTAATATAAGCAGAGGTGTTTGGGATTCAAATTTTTTTTGATATATATATATATATATATATATATATATATATATATATATATATATATATATATAGTAATTAATATTTAAAAATTAATTTCTACTTTAATATTCATTATTTTGATTTCCTTATTAGACTTAAATTAGAAAGGAAATTTAATCATTATTATCATTATTTTGAATAATAGACCTCAGGTATCTAAAATTTGTACTTTTAAATGGCATGATCGTTCAAAGTTACAATCATCTAATACTACTAAATGTACTTGATTGCAAATCTACTCAAATGAAAATATTTAGACTCTAAAGTTGACCACCATAATTCAAGTTTTCTTTATACCCCCTTCTTTCAAACCATCTTGTATTTGGACACAAATAACACCGTACCCCTTGCATACATATCTTTTAATGACTTAAATATAAGCATTATTAACTCCTTTATTTTCTAGAACTCTTCAAAACACTTTTTTTGAAAATTTATCATATGATTTCTTTTAAATCAATAATCACATGTAGATCCTCATTATTCTCTATATGCTTCTCCATCAAATCTCTCAAGCTTCCATAGCATGCCTATCTGGTATGAGTCCAATTTGATTTTGAGAAATATTACTACCATGTCGTAACTTATTGGTATAATTATTTATCACATAAGTTTTATGATTTTTTTTATAAAACTTTTTCAAAATAACTTAAAACTATATATATATATATGATACATACTCCAAAAAATATCTTGATCGGGCACGAATCTCGAGGCAAAAGCTAGTTGAAAACTTTAAAAATTAATTATGGGAGCACCCAAACTCCGATTTCAGCGAGCTTATAGTCAAACTGAGCGTCTCGGAAATACGAACCCAACGACACCAAGATCAACCCAATCTGAGCCCAAATGAGTCTGAATCAAGGACCCGAAGCGCTGTTGGAAGGTTCAAACCACAATTTGAGTTGCCAAACGGTCTCCGATTTTAACGAGCTTATACTCGAATCGAACGGCTCGACTAGAAGAATCCAACGAGCCCAAGATCACTGAATTCCAACATCATTAAGGCCTTCAAATGTCCAACGAATGGTGCATGATCAAAGGATTCGATATCGGCCGTCCATTCAAAACACTCCCAATTTTCCCCCGATCTCACGCCTATTTACGGGCTATGCCACTCCAGAAAAACTATAAATAGAGCCCTCATTCTACACCAAAGGGACTCAGGGTGAAGAGAGAGAAGAAGAAGGGAAGAAGAAGAGAAAGGGGAAAAGGAGAATCCTCTCCTCCTCGACCACCGCCAGAGTTTGTACTGCCGCCTGAACACGTCGGGATTCTGCGTGATATTCGGGAGAACGCAGAAATTCTGCCCAACTTCCACGTGATGTTGAAATTCTTCCCAATTTGCAACAGAGTTCCCTCCTGACGCCGAAACTCCGCCCAAGTGAAGCCAAAGTTCTCCTCTGCCACCAACAGACGTCGGACTTCTACCTGACGTCAGAACTTCACTCTCTGCCAAGTTTCTACTTGACGCCGGACTTCTACCGGTTATCGGACTTTGCTGGACGTCTACGCGAAGATGGATTTCTTTCTATTGCTGGACTTCTACCTGACGCTATACTTCTGATCTTCGTCGTTAGACTATAGTCTTTCTGACCTCTGTCGCCCGCCGACTACGGCCCTCCTGACTTATGTCGCCCGCCGACTACAGTCCTTTCGACCTCTGTCGCCAGCCGACTACGATCCTCCTGACTTATGTCGCCCGTCGACAACAATCTTACCGACCTCTGTCGCCCGCCGACTACGGTCCTCCTAACTTACGTCGCCCACCGACTACAAGCCTTCTGACCTCCGTCGTCCGCCGACTACAGTCCTCCCGACCAAACGAACATGTCAATAGTGGTTCTTTGTATTCATATGATACAATGTACTCTATAAGATGTACATCAAGCTAAGGCCTTTTCCCAAGGAAGGGCCTCATTTGTAATCGACTGCAAGTACTAGTGGATTTGTTCAAACTGGGCTAAGCCCCGTGGTTTTTTCCCCTTTTCAGGGGTTTTCCACGTAAAAATCTTGGTGTCTCATAAATGCTAGACCCTCTCTACTTATCTGATTGCGTGCCGGATTTTCGTACAATGCTAAGACGTTAAATATGATATTTCTCTACCGCCGCGAATACTCCTGGACGCAACTATATATATATATATATATATATATATATATATATTATATATATATATATATATATATATATATATATATATATATATATATATATATATTAAAATAGTTTTATATATTAAAAAACAAAAACTATTGGATAATTATGTGTGGTGGGTGGTTAGCCACTCGTGGGATAAAAATATAAGAAAAAAACAAATAGGACATTGGATGGGCCAATCGATCACTTCATTTTGCTTGTTTTAAGAAAAAAAAAAGACAAAAAGACATATCATCAGCAATATCAAACAAAAAACAAAAAAACAATAATCCCAAAGATCAGAAAGAAGAAAGCCGGCCAAAGTTCTTCACAGATCTTAACAAAATATTTAAATGTTAGTAAAAAAATGACCATGCAATGAATAAGTCATCACCAAATCATTATAAAAGCAGCCAAACTTCACAGATAATTCATGCTCAAATCAATCTAGCTGCTCACACTCTCTTAACTTTGCTTGAGATCGCTGGCAATGGAGGTCTCAAAGAAACTTTTTCTCATAATGGCCATGGTGGCTTTTCTCTACATAAACGATGCCTCTGGTAATATTTTATTTTCAAAGCTTATTGATATTTGATATACTAATTGTTGATGCTACAAAAAGTAGAGCAAGAGGAGTTTAGCTATAAAAGAGGAGCTTGGAACGGGCCTGAGCATTGGGGAGATATAAATAAGGATTGGGAGACCTGTAAAACTGGGCGAATGCAGTCACCAGTAGCTGTAGATGATAAAAATATAATAGTAGCTCAGCAACCTGAGGATCTCCAATGGAGTTATTATCCTAAAAATGCTGTGATGATGAATCATGGGCATGCCATAGTGGTAACTATATATGAAAACTTCACTATATCATTTAAGAAAATCAAATTAAGTTATGACTTCATAAATATATTGGATTGTTTATGGCATGATAGATTGAATGGAAAGATGAAGCAGGAGCTGTTTGGATCAACAAGACAGAATACTCACTGAAGCAAGTGCACTGGCACATGCCTTCAGAGAACACAATTAATGGTCATCGGTGGGTGTCATAACTGAATGTTTTAATAGAAAGAACGAAAACATAGTAGCAAAACAAGCTTAATGAGCACAAGTAGTTTTGGTATTGATCTTGATAATAAAGAGAAATTATTCTATAAGGACACCGAACTGTCCGTAGTCTAATCCGAATGCGCCATATTATCAGATACCGAGCGGTACCGAGCACTGGTACCAAGCAAAAAAGTGATGTGACGCATTTTGGTTGGTCTCTGGACGCTGTCCGAGTCCACACAGAAAAAATTTTCAATAATAAAAGAGCGAGCTTTGGTATTCAAGCTGCAAGTTATCAGTGATCTCATTCGATAATCTCTTTTATTTTCATATAATCTGATTAATTAAAATTTTTTATGTTTTATTATATCTTCAACACAGATTTGATTTAGAGGTTCATATGCTTCACCAACGTACCACTGACCAAAAAATGGCCATGATAAGCAACTTATATAAAATCGGTAATCCAGATCCATTCTTTACCAAGGTATGTAATAATTAATTAAGATTGCTTCTAAGTTATTTAATTATGCATATGTATATATACTCTATCTTTATGCATGAAAATATTGAAATATACACTACAGAAAAATCGTCAATTACTAGTGGAAATCTAAATCCATTCTAAGTTATTTAATTATATAACCTGCCCGCCAGCCCGGTTGCTCGCTGCCCGCTCGCTAGGCTACCTGTTGCCCTGCCGCTAGCCAACATGCGCTGGGATTCGAAGTGAATATGATTTCAAATATCCAACCAATTTGTTGGAAGGTCAAAAGTGTTTATAAGTGTCGATCACACTTTTTTTTTTAGAATATAAGAACTAAAATCCAACGGAAAAACCGCCGGAAAATATGTAGAAAAATTAGTCGAACATATTCCGGCGTCAAACATATTCCTCCGGGATATAATACGCCAGAACGTCGCCAGAAAAATCCTCCGATAATGTGTAATTTTCCTGTAATTATAATTATTTACTAATGCATGCTTATGAATACTTGAATATTGCCAGCCAATGTTACAATAATCAAACTTATCTTTTTGTTATTAGGTTGAGAAATATATTGGTGCCATAAGCAGAAAAATGGATGCAAAAGTGGAGATAGGAATTATTGATCCTAAGGAGATAAGTAGAGTGATTGACAAATATTATAGATTGAAGGGATCTATTACTATTCCACCTTGCACTGAAGGAGTTACATGGACTATCAATAGAAATGTAAATGGTTTGATGTTTTCTCATTCAGAAATTGGACTTTATCCTTCAAACTAATACTTAAAAACTTGATATATATATGTTTTGGTTAACTTAAAAAGAATACAAATGATTTTCACAGGTCAGAACTATATCAGTAGAGCAGCTGAAATCATTAAAAGAAGCAGCTGTAGTCGTAAGTTTTCACAAAATTCCCACATAAAATATGATATATACATTTTTGCAGTGCGTTGATTATCATGTTTTCTCCCTGTGCAGGGATATGAAAGGAATGCAAGACCTCTACAACCACTTAATGGCCGGGAGGTTGAGTTGTTCGCATGAATCTTAACAAATTAATATACTTGTTGGAATAAATTAAGTAAACACTATAGGAAAATCGATCATTATCGGCAAAAAATTGTTTATTTTCCGGCGGATTTCCGGTGAAAAATAAGCCGTCAGAATAAGGCCGACCATGCTCGAAATTTTTCGTTTGCGTGCGCACGCTGCCCGGACGCTTGACAGCCCGCCGCTACCCTCGTGGGATTCGAACACAGCACCTGCCCATGGGATTACACATAAATAAGAACATTTTATTTTGTCGTATGAGATCTTCAGATTAGTGTTTCTGTCAACTTTAATATTCTCATGAAGAAATAACAACATGCTTAGTTGTGGAATATTACGTATTTCTGTATTAATTAGAACTCAATGAAGAAGGATTAGTAATCAAATATGACGACAAGAAAAAAATTGGGCAAGGCTAAAATCTTAATTAATGATTGCCTTTCCACCATCATAAATGAAATGAGAAGGTCAGTATATTTCTAAACCCTAAATAATAAATATGCCAAAAAGAGATTGATGTCTGTTATATTTGGCAAACATTCAACAAATATTTGCATTACATGCAGGATTTTGAATGATTATAACAAATATGACATATATGCCATTGTTGAGACCTCTAAGGCTTCGTTTGGGACGGCTTTTTTACTGCTTTTTAAAACGGAGTTTTAGTACAAATTTTTTTTATTTTTGTATTAAAACTCCGTTTTAGAAAGTAATAAAAAAGCCGTCCCAAACGAAACCTAAATTTTCATATGATCAAAGAATTTTTTTTTTAACAGAAAGATCATAACGAACATGACCTAAATGTCAAATATAATTTTCACAAATTGTAAATAATATTTCTTTTATATTAAAAGCTTATTAATCCATTTTGAAATAAATTTTTATTTATGAAAATCATATAGTTGATTTAATGCTTGAAAATCCAACAAATGCTCAAATTAATTTCAAGCCAACTCAAACCAAATCAAAATATATCGTCAAATCTCCAGCTTAATAGACACCTCTGAAGCACATAACTTTAACTTCACTAACTTACTCATCCTTACCTCATGACCACTTACATATAAGGGATTCACACCTATTATCTGGTATTTAATGGTCGGTTCAATTTAAAATATATGTAAATAATTTAATTTAATATAAAATATTTATTAAATATTAAATTAATTTAGAAATGATATATTTTATTTAATAATACAATTCTAAAAATTTTATAATATTATATATTAAACACTAGTTAATTGTGCAATATGGACTATTTACCTATGAATACAAAAAAATGTATATAAACAAACAAGCATAAAGCTCCTAAGTGATGTGATGCTAAAGAACTATTAGTTTATAATTTCAACAATGTGTGCATGATGAATGCTTATATGAGAATTTGGTGGAAAAAATTTGTATAAAATATTCAAATAAAAAATAATTGTAATAATTTTTAAAGTTCTTAAATTTATAAGTTCATAATTATTTGAATATTTATAGTTATTCAAATAAAACAAATATTTATAAATTTTAAAATTCTAAAACTTCTCTTTAAATATGAAATTAAATGATATTAAGAAAAATTTATTTTGTATGACTTTTTAAATATAATTTTATATTATGAAATTTATGCATAATTTATAGATGTAAATTATATATATATATATATATATGGATGAATTTTATTTATTTATTAGACTCAAAATTCTTATAATTAAGATAATTTTAAGATTAAATTAGCATCATTATTATGATAATTTTATTAATTTTTAATAGTGTTATTATTTATTACATCATACGCTTCGACCTCAGGTTGACCGGTCGAACCGTGAACCTCTCCTTATTCTGGTTCGTTGTCCGGTCCGCTTTTCAAAATCTTGCTTAAAATAGAATTTTAGTATAAAAATTTTAATTTTAAAACTCTGCTTTAAAAGACAATAAAAAAGAAGTCCGAAATGAAGGCTAAATGTTGCAATAAGTTTGGCACTATTTGATCTTCAGTTGCAGAAAGTCCATATTAGACTATAATACCACTTGATATAGTGGTGCTAAGTGGTTGAACAATAGTACATGAAATTTATTGGTGAATTTGAAACTCACCCTCTAGTTCAATTTTAATGTATTTGAAAATCTTTACATTTGACCAATTTTTAAATACAACTTGAATTCTTTCATAGCTATTGCAGGCCTCCGTAAGCTACCGGCTACCGCCAACCCACCATCTCCATTGTTGGCCATTGCTTATTGCTTCCACCACCAGCCATCTATTGGCCACCATCATTATTGAGCTTTATACTTCAAAAATTTTACTTCTTAAAAAAAAAATCACCTACATTTATTTTACACTCATCTATATAATTTCAAATATTTCAAATGCATTGTTTTCTTTTACACTATATTGTATTTTATTGTGCAATCTTTTTTCAGCAAATCAAACAACCTCTAAATATACTAACACTTTTCTATTATTTTCCACACTCACATTAATACATTAAATGAAAGAGAAATAAAAATAAAAAATGAGATAAATATTTCAATAGGCAATAGTTGCATGAAAAGGTCACAAGAGGTGCACAATTCCTTCTGATCATAACTTTGGCGACTGGCTTGTGGATGTGGAAACTCACGAATGGAGTTTTACAAGAGTCGGACCAAGAAGACGAAGATAAGAAATGTAAAGAGAAATTGTATTTCATGTTTAGCTAGTACAGTCATTACATATATATAGGTATAAAGGTTATATAAAATGTAGTACAGAGGACAATACAGATTATGTGTCTATTTGGCCTGTGTGCTCTAATATCCCCCCGGAAACTGAAGGTTCTTGAGTAACATTCAGTTTGAGACGAAGATCTTGAAAGCGCTGTGTGGATAGAGATTTCGTCAAAATGTCTGCGAGTTGGTCCTTTGTGCTGATTGGAAGAATAGAAATGGTTCCTTGCTTAATATGGTCACGAACAAACCGGTGATCGATCTCAATGTGTTTCGTTCGTGCGTGAAACACAGGGTTGTTAGCCAGTGCAATGGCCGACGTGTTGTCACAATAGATGTTCGTAGGATGATGTTGAGAAATGCCGAAGTCAACTAGAATGCGGCGAATCCATATCACATCAGCCGCGAGAGCAGCTAGCGAACGATACTCTGACTCAGTTGAGGATCGCGCCACTGTTGTCTGCTTCTTGACTGTCCATGAGATCAACGTGTTGCCAAGATAAGAACAGTATCCAGATGTTGATTTCCAGGAAATGGGGTCTCCGGCCCAGTCTGCATCAGAATAAGCCGATAACCGTAAGTTAGATTTAAGAATTGGAATCCCGTAATCAAGCGTACCTTGAATGTATCTAAGTAGACGTTTCAGGAGATATGTGTGCTGAGGTTGCGAAGAGTGTAGATGTTGAGATAAGAGATTAACGCTGAATGAGATGTCGGGTCGGGTTAACTTTAAGTATTGAAGAGAGCCTGTAATGCAACGATACATTGCCGAATCGTCCAGCACTGGATCGGGCATGAACGTTTGCGGTAGTTTGGTACATGTCGGATTTGCTAAGGGCTTGCAGTTTGTGAGGTGAGCAGTTTGGAGGATTGACCGAGCATAAGTAGTTTGAGAGAGGAAGTATTGTTCCGGTTTCCTGGAGATCTGAATGCCAAGAAATGAGTTAACCTGTCCAAGAATTTTCATTTTAAATCTTTGTTGAAGTTGAGAAATGATACGGCTTATAGCAATTTGATCATTTCCTGTTAAGAGAATATCGTCTACATAGATAATCAAGAACATGTTAATATTATTTTTGGTAAAAATGAGTAGAGAAGGATCAGAGGTACTGTGAGTGAAGCCGAGCTCGACCAGAAATGAGGTTAGTGTGTTGTACCATTGCCTTGGGGCTTGTTTGAGGCCGTAGATAGCCTTGTGAAGTAGGCACACACGATCGGGATGTGTAGCATCCTCGAACCCTTGTGGTTGGCGCATGTACACGGTTTCCGCAAGTGAGCCATGAAGAAATGCGTTGGCTACGTCAAGTTGTTGGATGGGCCAGTTGTTGTGTAAAGCTACGGTGAGTAGGATGCGAATAGTTGGAAGTTTGGCCACAGAACTAAACGTGTCGGTATAGTCCAATCCATATTCCTGATGATTCCCTTGAGCGACAAGTCTCGCTTTGTGTTTGGCAATGGAGCCATCTGAGTGTAGTTTGATGCGGTATGTCCATCTGCATCCGAGGATAGAAGCATTGGGTGGTGGATTTACCAAGCTCCATGTGCCTTGGGTCTGAAGAGCAAAGAATTCGTCTGCCATGGCACTACGCCATTCAGGAAGCTTAATTGCTTCTTTGTACGTAGAAGGGGCGAGCAATTCCTCTGAAGACGTGGTAGAGTGAAGCAGATTTAGACGTTTTATAGGTTTCAAGTTACCCGTTTTGCCTCTAGTTACCATAGAATGTTTAGGTGGAGGAGCAGGCGGTAAAATTGGACGTGGATGGGTATTGGACGACACACAATGTGGTGAGATGTCTTCAGCGGCGAGCGTGTGCTCAGTAGATTGCTTGGGCTGATTTACAGGGGTTGGCATGAATGAAGTTGGCTTTGTGGCCAAGACAGGAGTGATGAACAGAGGAGATAGTTGTTCTTGCGGTGTTGCCGATTGATGCTTTGGATCTGCAAAAGGAAAACAAGTTTCGTCAAATGTTACATGCCGAGAGAACAAGATTTTGTTGGAGCCAAGATGAAGACATTTGTATCCCTTGTATGTGTCTGAGTAGCCTAAAAAGACACATGGCTGAGCTTTAGGTAGAAGTTTGTGACGCTGGGTAGGTGGGGTCAAGGGAAAGCAAGCACTGCCGAAGGTGCGAAGCTGCTTGTAGTTGGGTGAAGTCCCATAGAGCACCTCATGTGGAGATATATTCTGAATGGCTGAATTCAGTAGTTTGTTGATTAAATGGACTATAGTGAGCATGGCATCAGGCCAGTATGCTAGAGGTAAGGATGCCGTGTGGAGTAAGGTTGGGGCCATTTCAACAATGTGCCTGTGTTTGCGTTCCGATACGCCGTTCTGTTCCGGGGTATAAGGACAGGATATGCGATGCTTAATGACGTGCCTTTGGAGAAGGTCGATAAACTGTTTATTAACATACTCACCGCCACCGTCTGTTTGAAGAGCTTTGATTGTAGATGAAAGTTCGTTTTCTATATTAGTTTTAAAATTTGAAAACACAGTGATAACATCATTTTTATGCCGTAAGGGAAAGATCCACGTATATCTAGAATAATCGTCGACAAATATGACATAGTATAGGAAACCTGTGTTAGACGATATGGGAGCAGGGCCCCATACATCGGAATGAATTAATGCTAAAGCTACACTTGCACGGCTAGTGGATGTCTCAAAAGGGAGTTTATGGCCCTTGTTCATATTGCAAGAATGACAAACTACATTAGATTTATTGATGTGTAAATGCGGATTACAAGCAGCTATATGAGTAATGATATTCTTATTAGGATGTCCCAATCGATCATGCCAGAGGTTGTTGCTCTTCGTGGTAGTGTGAAGCGCCTTGTTCTGAACTGTAGGATTCGGTAAGTGAAGAGGGTAGAGACCGTTCTTGCAAGGTCCTTTAAGCAGGATTTGATGAGTCATCATGTCCTTCAAAATAAACCCGTTATGATCAAATATTATAGAAATGTTATGGTCACGGGTTAGCTGAGAGATTGAAATCAGATTATAATGTAGTTCAGGTGTATGAAGAATGTGATTTAGAGTAAGCTTACGAGAGGGAGTTGGTAGCAAGCCTCTGCCGGAATTGGCTATGCTAACAGAGCTCCCGTCACCAATGGTGATGCCGTCGGACCCATGATATGGGCTAGAGACCGAGAGGTTGTCAAATGATTTTGTCATATGGGAAGAGGCACCCGAGTCAAGATACCATTCATTAGAAGGTTGAGTTGATTCAGCAGCAAGTGCCTTGTTGGGTTGTTTCACAGCCGCTGGCACATACTGAGCATTCATGCGATGCCAACAATCTGAAGCAGAGTGCCCACGTTTGTAGCAAATCTGGCAGACAGTGGGCGCTGAAGAGGGAGCGTTTCTTGAAACAGCTGTCCGATTTTTGCCTCGATGGCCACGGCCGCTGGATGAAAACAGAGCTGTGTCTGTTGAGGAAGACGGAGCGAATCGAGCAGCGTCGGAAGCAATATAAATTTCCTTGCTGATCAATAAAGAGTAGAGTTGATCAAGATTAAGAGATTGAGACATAGTGCGTATAGTTGTTTTAAAGGATTGATATGCCGGAGGAAGTCCATTGAAGATGTGATGAATGATGTCTTCACATTCAATCTTCGAGCCGGCAGCGGCAATACGATCAACCAGTGATTTGATGGAGTTGAGATACTGGAGCATGGTGGAGTTTTGGAGAGACGTGTGGTAGAGGTCATTCTTTAATTGAATGACCTTAAAGCGGTTGGTTGATTGGAATCTTGTTTGAAGAACCGTCCAGATTTCGGACGTAGATTCCATATCAAGAACATAAGGAAGAATGGAAGCGGAAATAATAGAGCAGATTGCGGCTGCCAGGTTTTGATCGTTAAGAAGCCATTGGGTGTATGCGGGATTGGATCTTGAGGATCCGGTGGAGGAGATGAGAAATTTATCCGGAATTGAAGAATTCAGATCAAGATATGATTCAAAACTGTTAGCCCGACAGATTTTGAGAATTTGGGATCTCCACAACGGGTAGTTGTCGGGAGAGAGAGGGTTTTGAACGATGTTCTTGAGATTAGAGAGAATGAACTTGAGGGAGGAGGAAAGAACCGGGGATGCCGACGTATCTTGAGTACTGTCGTTTGCCGGAGGTGGAGGAGAAGAGGTAGTGGAAGACGCCATAGGTCGCCGGAGTCGTCAAGCCTCGTCTGATACCATGTGGAAACTCACGAATGAAGTTTTACAGGAGTCGGACCAAGAAGACGAAGATAAGAAATGTAAAGAGAAATTGTATTTCATGTTTAGCTAGTACAGTCATTACATATATATAGGTATAAAGGCTATATAAAATGTAGTACAGAGGACAATACAGATTATGTGTCTATTTGGCCTGTGTGCTCTAATAGTGGACACAAGAGCTAGTAGTGATGCTGCATCAATCAGTGTCTTAGGTTTTTGTTTGGGACAGATTTTTTACTATTTTTTAAAGCAATTTTCTAGTAGAAAAAAAATTAATTTTTTAACAAAAAAATTACTTTAAGAAGCAATAAAAAAGCTATCCCAAACAAAACCTTAACATTTTAACACTTCCTGAACGTCCCCCTACATTGAATTTGATGTGGGTGAGGCAACCAGAGAATGCCAAATAGAAGTTAATAAGCAAAAAAATTTTGCTCAACTAGTAACAAAATAAAACCTTAGAAGAACTTGTAATGCGGACAAATAAAATATCTTCATAGAAATTTGGAAGCGTGGCACATTTGTTTCTTGTAACCAATGCCAAACTGTTGATAAAAAATATATACAACATAGTTTGAAAAATGCATTTCTATAGTAGTTGCTTGATGTTCTGGGACAAAACTCAACATTCTCCGACAACAAAGCCAGATCCTTTCACAAATTATTCTTGTGCGGAGTCCGGACGTTATCCAGAGACCAATAAAAATATGCCACGTCACCCCAAACGTGTACCGCACTCGGTATCAAGCGTGATACCGAGCAGTACCGGGTGTCGGTACCGCACTCGGTACCGAGCAATACCATACGGTTCTCCGGTCCGGTGTCTGCACAAAATAATCTCTCTCACCACCAACCATATATCTTCATTTTCAGGGTGGCCAAGTGGAACTTTTATTTTGTGCGGACACGGGATGAGAGAACCGTCCGGTTAAGCACTGGGTACCCAGCAGTATCCAGCGGTACTGAGTGCCGGTACTGAGCTAGATACCCACCAATGAGGTGACGTGACAAATTTTTATTGGTCTCCGGACGCCCTCCGCACTCCGCACAGAATAATATCTCGGCCAAGTGACATAAGAAACGCGATCCAGCTAGTTCCTTCCACAAGCAAACACTGGGAGAGTAGTCACGACTCTAAAACCCAGTAGGAATAGTTACTGGAATCCGGTAGCAATGCCATGACCAACTTCTCCTGGAAATCCCATCCACCAAGCTAAAACTTTTTTGAATATCATACAAATCAAAATCTTATCTTGACGTTTACTTCATCCAAAGGCTGCAGCAGGCTCTCGACAAGACTCCCTGAACTTGTATCGTGCATCATCCCATCTAAAAACCATTCTAATGGATCTAAGATCGAGTTTTAGTCCCTTAAGACTCATCTCTTCTAGAAAAAGAATAGCTTTGTTGATACTCCCAGCCATGCACAATGAACATATAAACATTGTATAAATAGCTGAGTTTGGCTCAAGGCCTTGCTTTACCAATTCATCCAGTACCTCATTAGCAACCTCAAAACTTTCCATTTCACAAAGCCCCTCCATCAAGGTGGAAAACATGATCAAATCTGGTTTAAGACCCTTCTTCCCCACATCTATTACGAGCTCCTGTGCAGCTTTCATGTCTCCAATTTTGAAGAATCCATTGATCAAGGTAGTATACATGACTACATCAGGCTTCAGATCTTTGCCCTCAGCCTCTACAAATAGCTTCTTGGCAGCCTCCAAATTCCCCATTTTGCAATGCCCACGAATCAAACAATTATATGAAACAATATCATTAAATCCACTTGAATCCATCTGTTGAAATAGCTTACTAGCATCCTCCACCCTCCACCCTTTACATAAACCATAGAGCAAAGTCCCATACATGGACTTATCAATGCACAATCCCTGCTGAGACAAATCATTAAGAAGCATTAACGCTTCATCTAACCTTCGCTGTCCGCTCAGAGCACGCATTACTATAGTGTAAGTGACTGTGCTGGGTCTCGGTCCTTGAGTAAGCATGTCTTTGAGCATTCTCAAAGCCTCATCTACATGGCCTGCCATGCAAATCCCATGAATCAGAACATTATGAGTGTCAACATTAGGAATAACTCCTTGACTAAACATGTCAACAAAAAGCAATTTTGCCTCAGTTACCATCTTCTTCCGACCCAGCAAGTTGACAAAACAGTTAAATGCCCAGATATCTGGTCCAATTCCCACTTTGCTCATCCTACCATAAATCGCCTTCGCCTCCTTCACCTTCGCATCCTTACAAATTGCAGCAAGAACACAACTGTAGTTCACATCGCTGGGCTCCAAAGCAAGCTGAATCATTTCTCGAATTAAACTGATCCCCATTCCTGAATTTGAGCATCCGCTGCGTGACACGGCTCCAATCAACATGGAGTATGTGTATCGATTAGGCATTTGTCCCTCTACGCGCATATCATCGAGGAGTTTAAATGCGTCGGAAATGTGGTTCTCTCTGCAGAATCCTTTGATCAATGTGTTGAAGGTGCAAACATCAGGTGCAAGCCCTGAGTTGCGCATTTCATCGAACAGATTGAGAGCTAGCGAAAAGCAGCCCGTTTGGAAATGGCAGTTAAGCAGGATATTGTAGGAAACGAGATCGATAGAGACCGCAAGTGTGCGAAGAGAGTGGAAGAGGTTGATGGCGATATCGAATTGGTGGCTTCTGGAGAGGGAAGCGAGCACGGCGTTCAGCGTGGAGGCGGGAAGAGGTTGGGAGGAGCGGGCGGAGCGGAGAAGAAGGGAGATTGCGGAGGAGAAATCGCCGGCAGCGAGGTGGCGGCGGATAAGAGATTCTGTGTGGGAGGGAGGGAAGTGTACGGGAGGAGCGGAAGTGGAAGAAAGGGAGGATCTTTGAACCCGACATGATGGAAGGCGATAGGAGAGCATGGCTAGGGGCCCAAGGCGAGGTGGGGATTTGAAGAACATTGTTTTCTTCTCTCTCGCTCTCTCTCTATATATATATATGAGTAGCATGGGAGAGAGATGGCTTTGGTGCAGACGATTCAAGCGTGAAGAGCTAGAGTTAGCGGGCAGCCGCCATGGCGCCAAGATCTGTAGACTCGTGTGGGTATAATAATAATAATAAAAAATAAATTCGGAATATTCAAAATAAAATTTTGATCCTGACGTTGGGCTTTTAAAATTTTTAATATATTTTAAAATTAATTTAATATATAAATATTTAATAATATATTTATTTTTAAATAGATCTAAAAATTTTAAGTTTCATCCTAATTTATATTTATATATCTATAATCATTAATTTTGAATAATAAATATTAGTCATACATATCTCATTTAGTAAATCAATTACTTAATGATCTATTATTGTCATCTATTTGTCAAAAGTATCTTTTAATTTCACCAATATTATATCCTATGTTAAATCCATCTATTTATTTATTTTTAATTTATTGGCATTCATTTTACATATAGATTAAATATATATATTTTTTACTCTAGCTTAATTAGATATGCCTAGAAAACTTCAATTTATTTTTCATCAAATTATCTTTAATAGATATTGGTATTAATTTTATTCATCTAATACATTCATACCTCAATTTATATTTTTTTATAATTTCATCGTGCACATCAATCTAGATATTCCACTTTTTTCACACTCAATTTATTTATAAAAAAATTCAACAAACAAATACTTTAATTCATACAACATAACAGTGCTAAGAATATTTTTTTGAATTTAAATATGCATTTTCTTCCTCATATCTTTATTATTTTGCAGGACAAACCAAGATATTTAACCACATTATAGGGAACATAAATTATTTGGAAATTTTTATTAAATGAGAATTTTAGTTAAAGAATGTCTTCTTTTGTGACATATTGTTAGTAGATATGATGCCCTATAAAGTTTAGGTAATAATTGATTGGCCAATACCTACAAATGTAATTGAAAGTCATAGTTTTCTTTATTTGGTTGGGTATTATAAAATAATTTTGATTTTTTTTTTCATAATTTATAGTACCACTGACCAGGCTTATCGAGAAAGCTATAAGCTACTAACTTTGATTAGACACTACATTACGATGAAATATTTCAATGATTAAAGCAGTATTTGGTCATAGCTCTTGTTTTAGAATTAATTGAGGGGACAAAATTAAGAGGCCATTGTTGTGTTTTGATTTAAAATAAGAGAAGTCATTGAATACGCTTCTATATAACTAAAATTTATGAGAAGATTTATCCTGCATATGATATAAAACAACCAACTATTATATTTGTACTAAGGATATTGAGTCATTATTTGTATAGGGTTATGCGTGGGTTGTTTACTGACCATCAAAGATTAAAATATATATTTACTTAAGAAGAGTTGAATCTAAAATATATGAGATGTCTTGAGTTGATAAGGGATTATAATTTAAATATCTACTATCAATCAAAGAAAGCAAATAGGCTTTGAACAAAGTGAATCATTTGAATAACCTAATAATGATTAAAGAGTTAAATTAATTCAAATGAATCACCTTGAAAATTGATTGAATCAAGAAAGACATAGTCAAAGCATTATTAAACTAGCTCAGCTTAGTTTCATAAGGGTAAGTGGGATCCACATAGGGTTAATTTATGATCAAACCAGTACAACATATGGTGTAAATCAAAAGCTGGCCATCTAAATAATTCTAGTGGCCTATTAGACTATAAAGGTTATAATATAGTTTAGGGCTTGCTAAATTAAGGGAGGATTGATCTAAAGGATTGTTAGGCCAAGAGTAAGTTGGTCCAGGGTTTGTTAGGCATCTCTATGTATTACCTTGTGCTACGATATGTTTAACTAATCTCTTAGTCTAGGGCTAGTTAAACGTGGTTTTAAACTTAGCTTAAAAAGTGACGCAACAAATTCATCCCCAACTTGTATAATAAAATCTTTCTAAGTTCTGTTAAACATGTTGGCATTACCTAAATTTAAAATGTTAAAATTTTCTATAGTGAGTTCATAAAATTTTTGCTTGATAAAAGTAAAGGATAATAAGGTATCAAATACTATTCAATAGCACCAAAATGAATTTTAGGAATTTTGTAAGACTAGTTTATTAACTAGAACTTCTCTATTTTTATCTAAAACAAAAATTTTAGGACTTTTTATTGAGATTAAGCTTAAGAGGTCATAAATAACTATAACCTAAAATTTTGCTTCAAACTAGTAATACTATTTTTAGTCAACTATAAAGTGCCAATAATAAACGCAAATGATATAACTTTTTTTAAGTTTGAGATGCATGGGAAAGCTCATTAGGGTTTTCCAAAATTATTAGCTATTTGAAGAAAGGGTTTCTCAAATCAAGATCTTCAAGAATTTAAAAAGTTTAAAAAGCGAACTCAAAATTAGCTTTATCTTCCTTTGGTGGAGGATAATGTGACATGTTATAATATATGCCTACCTTGAATTAATCTATTAATACTATTTTCATTAGGACTTATTAATTTCTTTGTGATCTTGGCAAACGTATTCACCTAATAATTTTATCAAAATGTGGCACTCTCATCAAATATTTTTTTAGTAACATGCGTAAGTAGATTCATTACTTATTAATGATGTGCACAATCAAAGCTTAAAAGTATCTTATACTAATGAGTTGATTAATGTAAATTGTGAATCACTAAGGATATAAATTCCTTAAATTCTTGTTTTGATTGCTACTTATTAGCTAAAAGTAAAGGCTTTGTATTTGGTTTCATTATTGGAAAGATGTTATAAGGGTTTAAAAGAGTAGCATAATATGGACATAAATGAATACTAGAGCAGTTCTAACTCGAACTTAAGGAAGCGTATTTGCATTTATGATATTGATATATGATGCACCATCAAAGTATAATTATCACATTAGAGCTTAATTATTAATCTTCTCGATTATTGTTTGCTCATTTGATAAATGGTAATTAAGTGGAGAATACGTAGGAGCAAGATATGCCAGTAGGAAATCAACAATCACATGTGCATTAGCAGCTCGTTAAAGGAAAAATGATTACGCAAAATTTCATGAAAAATATTGATCTTCAAGCTAGACATCCTTATTATATTGTCCTATTCATCGAATACTGAAAAAAGATTTACCCATGAAATAAATTTAATCTTGTGTGACTTCATATAATGTCATTCTCTTTACATTCCTCAACACTCAACAGCTTGTGCTAAGAAGGCAGCATGAGACTTATGTCATGCTTGCTTCTATATACAAAAATCAAGATTTTCTTGATATATGAAATGCCAAGATAGGAGGTAACTATATTAACATTATCAAATTGTTCATAACAACTTTAACCCATTTTAATATTACATTTTTAACAAAGACAATGAAATTTGACGCCCACGGAAATTTTTTTGAGATAAAGCGCCTCGAAAATGTCAAATCTTTAAGGTATTTTTTACCAAGTTAAGTAGATATGATGCGTTATTTCAAAAATACATTGACATCTTATTTATATATATATGTTTTAATACTTATCTTCCCATATATGTATATTTATGATAATTCTATACATATGCACAATAGAACACAACAAAAATATAATTTTGAATTATAACTTTTTATGTTAAAAAGATGCTTCAGAAAATAATAAAAAAGTTTTAACAAATGAAAACTTAAATTTCATTTAGGACAAATTTCGTACATTTCTTATGATAATTTTTAAAATAGAAAAATAAATATAAAAAAATATCAAAGCTGTCTCAAACAAAACTTTAGATTTGAGCGTGGTCTACAGTCTACTCAACGGTAGAAGTTCTGATCTATCATAATTCTACGCTCAGGAACCTGATAAATTATTCTATGCGGAGTTCGGACGAGAACAACTGTTCGAACATGTGAGTGTACATACACTATATATAGTGTGTGTACACATATGTGACATATATTGTATACATTATATATATAATGTAAGTACACTCACAATTTAGACGATTATTTCCGTTTGGACTCTTGAAAAATTATTTTGTGCGGATTCCATCTAGACATATAAGCATACACACATTATAAATAGTATATGCATACATATATAATGTACACTATATATATATTATATGTACACTCGTAATTCCTTTACACTGCCACAGTCCTAACGGACACAAAATAATTTCTACAGCTTCCTAGTCTCACCGCCGAGCACCGTACCCCATCGCCTCCAATTACCAGAGACGTCGATCGATAATTGTAAAATTTACCCTAAGGAAACGGGGAGAAAAATGGCTCCCAGATCTGCTGTTTTCTGTCTTTCCTTCTACCTCCTCGTCATCGTCTTCTCAGTCTCTGGAACCGTCGGCGTTTCTGCGTCATCCGACGATGACCTGGTGGACGAACTGGAATCTCTCCAGTCGAAGTCGCCCTCCGGAGTGATTCATCTAGACGACCGCCTCAT
This sequence comes from Dendrobium nobile, assembly GCA_022539455.1. Lineage (NCBI taxonomy): Eukaryota > Viridiplantae > Streptophyta > Magnoliopsida > Asparagales > Orchidaceae > Dendrobium > Dendrobium nobile. The sequence goes on along the minus strand of CM039720.1, from coordinate 32,959,029 downwards.
CTCCCGCTTCCTCACATCGGTTAAAATTCCACGCCCTTACCACCTTATCATCTTCTTTGATGCCAGCTCTTTCCGCTCCAAATCCGAACTCCACCTTCCCCAACTCCGCTCCGAGTTCGCCATAGTCTCGGAATCATTTGCTGCCAACCACCGCGGCCTCCCCTCCGCTTCCAAGCTCTTCTTCTGCGACATTGAGTTTAGCGAGTCCCAGTCTTCCTTCTCTAAATTTGGTGTCAATTCCCTACCCCATGTACGCCTTGTCTCCCCCACTACCCGATCGCTGAGCGATTCAGACTCGATGGACGCCTCTGCCTTCTCACGCCTTGCTGACGCGATGGCAGAGTTCGTTGAATCCAAGACTAAGATCCCCGTTGGCCCCATTCTTCACCCACCGCCCGTCTCATCCCGCCAGCAAGCCGTCCTCCTCCTTGCCCTTCTCATTGCTGCCCCCTTTATCATAAAAAAGGTCCTTGCTGGAGAGACCCTGCTGCATGATTCTAGGGTGTGGATGGCCGGTGCTGTGTTCGTCTACTTCTTCAGCGTTTCAGGTTCGATGCATAATATAATTAGGAACATGCCTATGATGATGACCGACAGGGATGGGCGTCCGGTGTTCTTCTACCAGGGATCGGGGATGCAGTTGGGTGCGGAGGGATTTATCGTGGGGTTTCTGTATACTCTGGTGGGTTTGGTTCTGGCGATCGTGACACATGGATTGGTGCGGTTGAAGAGTGTGACGGCCCAGCGGGGAATGATGCTTGCGGCGATGGTTGTGGTGTATTGGGCTGTTGGGAAAGTGATTTCTTTGGATAATTGGAAGACAGGATACAGCGTCCATGCTTACTGGCCTTCCAGCTGGAAATGAAGAAAAATTTTGGAAGGTATCAAGGTATGCAATCAGCTTGTTTGTTTCTCTGTTGCTCATTTTGGCAAAAAGTTTACCTTGATGCTCTTTCAGTTGATTGGATACTGGTTTTTCTTTCTATACTTTTGAAGGCAATGCTTTATCACTATGAAAGTTGAAGACTTGAAGCTCTGCTGCCAGTTTGGTCTTCTTGATTGCTAGTTATTGTTATAGTATTTTTGAGCAAAATCATTTGGATTGCCCCTTTCTATTTTCTAATGTTTTGCAATACATTACAGTTGACTATATTGGAAATCTGCATGTAAAAGCTAAGTCATAAACATTGTGCAACAAAAGCATGAACCTCGAGCACATCGTGCCGCCCCCCCCCCCCAACCTAGGAGCAAGTATAAAAAAATACAAAGTAGGTACAAAAAAGATCAAACACTGCAACAATAGGACAAGAAAATCTACATGATTTTGTTTACGCCTATGATTTGATTCACTCATAAAGAAGTCACAATCATGGCATACAATAGAAGACCACTTATTAGTTTTTCCCAAAATTCGAGTACACCCTTGTACAGCAAAGTAAAAGAGATGCCTTAAATATCTGAAAACAAATAAGAGAAGATAATTTAATGAACATAGCAAACTAAGTGGATTAAACAAACTCTAAAAAATTATCATTGCAAAATTTTTTCAAAAAGGTATCAACAGTTCATCGATATGATAAGTTGGACTTTTGGAAATAAACTTATTATGATTCCTTTCTGTTTCTTTCTTCATATCTATTGTCTTCTCTATCTTTTCTTAATTCCTTCTTAATTTCTTTGTCAAAAACTCAAGATTGTCTTATACTTCCATGCTAATTCAACTTCCATATACAACTTATAGAATCATCAATACGAAACTTGATTACCTCAATATATGGTTTATGTATGGATTTTAAGTCAATACCTGACATATCGCCTATCTCATGATTCATGCATGATATTGAATTAATACTAACAAATCTCTCATTTGGAAATTGATTATGGCAAAACTTGGATCACATCCGTGTCTCCTCTCTAAACCAAGAAATTTAAGCTACCAAAGCCCTGAATGGCTTAAAACCATACAATCTTATTAGGATTACATGTCATTTGAGTACTTGGAAGAGACCTTTATAGCATAAATGCTTTACATTGAAGTGGTAGGTACCCTGAACTTGATCTTACATCTTCTTTTGAGTTTTTTTGTTCCCCAAAGATAGTCATTGTAGTAACCCTGCTACAGTATTGAGTTCACCTATAATGCTCTGAATTGAATCTGGTCAGAATTCATAAATTCATTTAGCGTCTGTTAAGTTTCTATGAAATTTCATAACTTATTTTCATGTTAAATTTTTGTCGAAAGATTTGTGGTTTGAATTGGAAAAGTAAGAACATGTCAAGTGGAAAATTCCTTAGGAGCGCTGTGGCGCTGCCCTCTCTGTTGAGTTTGAAATCACTTGGGGGCATTATGATGCTTTAATGGTGGCGCTGAGATGTTGCCTTCTTTATGTTGGGAAGCACTTGGTAGTTGCGATGTTGAGGTATCTATTTGTCTGGATAAATTTCATTGGAGCGCTTCGACATTAGGCTCTAGGCTCTCTGTCTGCATGTCAAGAAATTTTCTTTGAGAGTGCTACGGTGCTAAATATCTCTAACCAATACCAGTCACATATTCATTTCGCCTAAGTACCAGAGAGACGAGCTGGAGAGGTGAAGACAGGAGGAGAGAGAAAAAGAAATGAAAAGCTAGGGTTTGGCAGTTGCGGAGCCGATTTCGTTAGTATGGCCATTTGGGAAAAGTTTTCATCTTGAGGTGGTTTATCGATACCTTGTTTTAGATTTCAATTTTGATGTTTGAGTGGGTATTTTTTGGGTTGACAAAAACATAGATTTACGAAGATTTAGGAAGTTTTTATAGTGCTTCTTTTGGTATGTTGCAGAATAGAAGATTTCGATCATATTGACAAAAAAATATGAATTTTTCATGGGGTGGTCTTTTTCACACACTATTTTAAATATTTCTGTGAGTCTGCTAATATTTTTAGAAATTACTTTAGTACAAGAAATGCTTTAAAATGATGCTATGAATATTCTCTATGAATGATTTTGTGAGTTGTAATTGTTAAAATGTGAGCACAAATTTCGCCCCAAAAATCTTACTAATCAGCCGTATGGGTGAAATTTTATATATTTTTATGAGATGTTACTTGCTATTTATATATATTGCAAGCGCTTATATTTCTATGTTTCCGTGTGAAATGTGAAGTAAAAGGAGAAAATGTATTTGATTAACTATTGCTAAATTTATGAGCATTTTGTCATTTACCATAGCATGTTGCCTATTGGCTATACATTTTTGCTTTACATATTAACAAATATTGATGTATGTATGATATTATTTATACAGGTCAATGTTATGATGATTTTATGTTGATATGTTTGCAAATGTGTGCCAAAGGGAAAAATTGATATTTTTGTACTTATGTATTTGGAAGTGTGTGTGAAAAAGGAAAGAATGATATCTTTATGTTATAGTTTTGAAAAGTGTAAATGACTTATTTTTTATGCTTATGTGTATTCTGTTTTTTTTTTTTGGGTGATATTCTACTCTATTTATGCATATTGGAAGTTTTGCTTTGTGCCCATGTGCTTGAAATTATGCGTGATGAGAAAAGATAATGACAATACTAATGGATAGTGGTTGATGTTTCATATGTATACAAGTGGAGATATAAGGGTTTGTGTATTTATGTAATTATCCCTATGTGCGTGATACACTTAAACAAATGTGATATGATCAAGTGGAGGTATAAGTGAAAGTTGACATATAAGGAGGTGTTGAGAAATATGAAATATGAACTGTGAAGGGATATGTATACAAGTGAAGATATAAGTGGAAGTGGAGGTATAAGGAGGCACCAGAAAATGTGGAATGTGAAAGGTGCAAGGTGATATATGAAATATGAAATGACAAAGGTGACATGTGAAATGCGTTATGTAAATATGAAACATGGTTTGATTCATATGTTGCGTATTATGTCTTATCATATGTTATGTTCTGATATCAAGTTTATGTTCAAATGATATTTATGTTGTTGCTACGGTCAAGTTCAAGAAACATTTATGTTATTATTTATGACAAGTTCATATGTTGACTTGTGACTACGATTGACACTAGTAGTATTATTGTAATCTTGTTAATAGTATAACATTTCACAAATGTCCTAGTGTTTAATTTAAACTATTTAACTTTTTGTTTATTCACTGGTTGAGTCTTGTGAAATTTATTTTAGTACGAATACTAAATTCTTTAGTAGGGTTTGTGTAGCCTATTGAGCAAGTGTTTGCTCGTCCAGCATTTTTTACACATCATTTCAAAAAGTTAAGGCCCCGGTTGAGTATAAAAGAGTTGATAAGGTTAAAGTCCATAATGTAGTACGGGCTCAGTAAATTTGGGCCCCGGCATCCCTGCTTCTTTTTGAGGAGTTTTAATAGATTAAGTTCCGGGGTAAATTTTGGGTTTCAACCCACTGTTTTAACCTAACACAAGCCTAAGTCCACCAAAATCAATCTAACAATAAATTTGCTTCATTAGCCTAATCAAAATAGTGGTTTTCTTTTTGTTTATTTCCCTTTTTTATGTTATGTTATCTTTTTTTTTTTTTACATTAAGCATCATTTCTAGTTAATGTAAATTAGTGTTATTAGTTCTCTTATTAGTTAAAATTAATAGTCTATAGAATTATGATTATTAATTTTAGATGTTTGTAGATGTACATATACATATGCATATGCATATATATCTCCTAAAAAAATGATGAATGAAATTATGATGATGAGGATGAAAATGATAAAAAAAGTGAAGAGGAGATTTCAAAAAAAAAAAAAGAGAAAAATGGGGTTTTCTTGCGTGCATTTTACAATTTTCATTCCCACCATTGTCAACATCCCCACAAAGGTATAATTTGTAAACTCAAAGATCCCGCATTCGACGTTTGTGTCGAGCCAAAAAACCCCATATACGCGCTCTCGTAGCATGGTGGGAGGAAACCCGATGCGACGCATACGGAGAGGCGGGTAGGTCCTATACACACTCTTGTGGCATGGTGGAGAGTCCTTAAAGTACTTGTACATGCTCTCGTAGCATGGCAGGGAAAACCACTTTATTCATCTAGGTACTTTAAGCTCCCCATACATGCTCTCGTAGCATGGTGTGATTGAAGATGTACGACCGCGGTGTCACTTGACAACAACTATACACGCTCTTGTAGCGTGGTAAGATGACCCAATATCCTGTAAAATGAGGAGACGTCGGGAGGCTGTCGAAATTCGGACTGAATAGGGGACCAGAGCTAATTTGAACAAAATTTGGACAAGAGGGGACTTGTGAACATGAACCTGACCTGAACAAATACATAGATCTTGAACTTAAACAAATGCACAAAGAAATTGACTTGAACAAATACATAGATCTTGAACTCAAACAAACACACAAGGAAATTGAATTTAATTGAATGAATGCATAATCATATTCAAAAGTATAAATGTCAATTAAAAGTCTTGGTCATGTGAATAAAAAAATCAATGGATCAACAAGGAACTTATACTAAAATTTCAATGAATGTGATTTGCTCGTAAGCAAATAAGAGACTTGTGGAGAACCATCATGCATGTTACAAACTATATGTGGAAACAAGGAATTTGCAACCATAACTTATCTACAAATATTGGCGAAATTACTAAAGTTGTGATTTAGCTACAAGCCTTGATTTGAAACGTTTAAACAATGACTTGCTTATAATTGATTCAAAATGAGTGTAACAAATGTAATCTACCCGCAATTAAAATCAATTGGAAAGTGCAATAATGTGCTAGCAGTCAAAACACAAAACCTTAATGAGATACCAAGGAATACTTACCAGTATAGCACAAAAACTCAATTGAGATAACTTTAATAAGTCATTAATGTTCCTCTCAAAAGAATTCCTACATTTTTTTTTACCATTTTAGCCTCTTATTGCAGGTTTATGCCATAACATTGAGATGTTCACTATTGATCAAGTTGGTATTAGAGTATTGCTCGTTGCTGCATGATGCAAGCAAAGAGGTGATATAAAGCAAAAGGAGAATCGCTTCTTGTTTGTACTTGAGTCGAAAGCCAGTAAAGAGATAAGGATAAGAGGAAGAAGAAAGCCAATCAATGGCTAAGAATGATTATGCAGCAACTTTAGCTAACCAAATGGCTAGAATGACATAATAGATTGATCATGGAGTGGATGAGAATGCAACCAATTAGTATTCACTGCTATGACTAGTCGAGTCATATTTATCTGTATGATGATAAGTAAGACATTGCTACAACTCTTGAAGGAAGAATTCATTGAAAATATATGCTAAATTGGAGATCCCAACTTATAATGAGACCGCTGATTTTGAGGAGCTCCATGCATAGATTAAGTAGTTTGAGATTGACTTCAATCTTATATGGGTCTAACAGCCATGGCAAGTCCTTTTTTGAATAAAAGTCATGCCATCATGTCTTGGCATGGTGGAATGCCCATCTATAGATGAATAAACATCAAGAGATGACTTAGGTGATGTCCAAGAAGTTGATAAAAGTAGAATTCTACCAGTGGGTTATGTAGAAAGTTATTCGAGGAATTGGCACAATTTGATGCAATAATAAGGTCAAAATGTGCAAGAATACCCACAGAGTCAATTGTTAGGCAACATCGGGAATAAATCTTAGGGAGATACTAATACTAATTGGTACACCTTAGAATTACAAATGAACTCCACCCATTTTCGGTCGCTAATTTCAACTATACCAATATAATTTAATATCACCATATAGTGCAAGAACTAATGTAGAAGAAAGAAGATTTGAGAACCATTTGAAGAGGGGTCTTCTTTAGTCTAAAAGAAGTATAGGAAGACTTGTGATAGGCTTTCATCTTTGAAGACCAATATACTTGGGAAGTTTTGTGTTCATTACTAGACCGTTCTTGTTATTGTTGTTTAACATGTTTATTGAGGCCTAGACCCCTCCAAAATATTGATCAAGATCATTGATTGTTTAAAGCGCAACTAAAAAAAAGAAGAAGAAGAAGATCATTGATTGTATGACTTGCTGATGGGCTATTATAGTTATTTATATGATTTTGCATTATGCAATCAGAAATCATATCGTGGTACAGGATTATTGTGATTTTTGAAATATGGGATTTTTGTGATTTTTGAAATATGAGAATGCTATCAATTTTTTATCTTTCAAGACAATGTGACATTTAAAAGAACACCAATTGCTTAATTAATTTTTTTACATTTCTCTTAAGGTGTTAGATGGTCGTGAATTTTTTGAATCAGAAGTGTTAATAACTTCCGATTGATACCATCTACTTGTGTTAGCATGATGCTTGAATCTTTTTTTGGTGAATTCATTCCTTGCTATTTTTTTATCTACATATTTTATAGTTGGTTTGCATGTGCAATTGAATTTGGTCAAATCTTGTATGATCTAAAATTTAAATTATGCTTTGATTGTGGATCATTATGTGGTTTTCATTCATTATGCATTTCTTTGCTAATTTTTTATTTGGGTGGTCATTAAATTTTCATTTGAGGCTGATTTTATGTATATATATTTTTAATTTTTATCAAAAGAGAGTTGCCTAAATAGAAGTTTGTGTTTGGTTTTGGGTATTTTATCTTATATTAGAATTAGGAAATCTTAAATCCTAAGATCTTCTGCATCAACATTAGGTAGAAATACTTTTCAGGGTCATCATATCTACTCCATTTCACATATACTACTATTCACAATGCTTTTACCATATGCATTATCTTGATTATTGAGTATGAAATTTAAATTTATTAATAAATATCTTGTATAGGATTTAACATAATGCCCGCATGTTAACTGTATTATATGATGATCGTCATTGGGTTCATTTCTCATCTGTATAAAATGAAAACTATTAAAAATTGAATTAAAGGTTTGTTATCATAGCAAAAATATTCAAATATATACTTTTTCTATTTCACAGAACCAAGTTGTAAATGACTTTTTTCACAGCACATCTAGTTGTGTTAGTTTTGCTGATTATTTTTTCATAGAGTCGTTTGTTATATTCTTGGTTTCAAATATCTTAGCAAGTTAAATCTTCTACATAAAATAAGTGCACTATAAGGCCCACAAGTCATAAAACATTAGTATCATTTACGTATAGACAAGGTAAATTTCACCTGACATTAAAATTTATTTTATTGCGTTCTGAAAGTTATAAATCCTTACAACCTCTTACTCATCATTATTTAGATGTCGATGGCAGTTGTGCTTAGTTATAGTCAAAAACATGGTGACTGAAAATTGTAAGTGATCTCTGTGGTTCTAATGTAGCCACCATCGCTTGTTTGAACTTGATCCCATCTTTTCTGAATGTTTGACTCAAATTACATGAAGCAAAATGTAGAGATCTTTTCAACTTTACAAGCTTTACATATTGAGCCTTTAACATTTGACTTATTACATAATTTTTTTTTAAGTGGTGCATAGTTTTAGATGGGGATATTATGTTCAGTGAGAGGATTGTGACTTTGGGCAATCAAGTCATTAATAAGAGTACACGTTTTAGATATCTTGGATCTATTGTTCAGAGTGATGGTGAAATAGATGGGGATATTATCAACATAATTCAAGTTGGATGGTTGAAGTGGAGGAATGCATTGGGCTTGTTATGTGATAGAAATGTACCCCTCAAACTTAAGGGAAAATTCTATAAGATGGTAGTGAGGCCTTCAATGCTTTTATGGTGTCGAATGTTGGCCATTAAAAGAGAAGCATAGTACTAAGTTAAGTGTGGCAGAGATGAGGATGCTCAGGTGGATGAGTGGCTTTACCCTTAGAGATAAAATACGAAATGAGCATATACGTGAAAAGGTTGGAGTAGCTCCAGTAGAAGATAAGATTAGAGAGAGTCGCTTTAGATGGTTTGGTCACATAAAACGGTGGCCTTCCGATGACCCGGTTAGGAGAGTAGAGGTGTTAGATTTGACTTATGTTAAGAAAGGTAGGGGTAGACCTAAAAAGACTTGGCTAGAAAATATTAGGAATGACATTTCTTTATTAGATTTAAACGAGAATTTGACTTTTAATAGGACACAATGGAGAAAAAAGGATTCATGTAGCCGACCCCACGTAGTGGGATAAAGGCTTGATGTTGTTGTTGTTGTTGTTGGTGCATAGTTCTATGAGGAAGATTTTGAATTACAGGATTAGATATGGCATATATCTTAAAACTAGAAAAGCTTTGATAAACTAAATAGTAGCATCACCCAAAGGAATGCATCCACCAAGATTGTGTTGAGCTACCAACACTTGCCTTGTAAGTTAGGTGGACCAACAACTACTTCATAGAGTTAGAATGGTAGTGGTAAAATTTCTCAACTTAGCAAATGATTTCTACTACATTCTTTTCTAATTCTTCAGGTGATCAACATATGTAATGATTGGGCATGTTAGGAATGAAATGTGTTAGATGTTGGCTTTAGTAGCAAGTCACAAAGAAATTGAAGTGACAATAATTTTTGAAACAATACATAATAATCTCAAGTTTCCATTCAATAAAATTTTGCTAAAATTGATGCAAATATGTCTGGAAATCTCAAATTTGTAACGCAAATGCACATATTTTTAGTTTCATCGCTTTGTCAATCTACCCTAAATCTTATGTAATTAATCTCCCCTAAATCTTCTATAATTAATCTGAATCAACTCTATCTTGGGGCTCATACATAATAACTCAAAATGAAGTATAACATTCATATTATCTTTGGTTTATCCTAACATCCATCATTGTGCTAACATATTCTCCATTTTATTCTCCCGATATGCATTACATCAATTTTAATCTTTGGTTTATCCTAACATATGCATTACATTATGTTGAATAAGATTAAAATTTCAATATGAAACTTAAAAAAAATTGTTCCTCTTCACCTAATTATGTTTACTTGCCAAATCCATGGATAATCTGTTTTTTGCCAAGTTTGTTATGTGTGATTTTAAGCATTATGGATTTTGAATTCAACCATTATTTTGAAGATGATCTGATCAAATAAGTTGAAAATGGTAGAAGACTGAAGTGACGTCAAATGAAAGTGCTTCATAATGTCTTGATCAAAATTGAAATCACTGGATCATTGCTCATTACATGAAACGGACTACACTGATGTATCCGGGGCATTGGAAACTATTTGGACAGACACTTATATTACTTAATAGGTCATCGCACAGGAGCAATTCAAAAGTTAAAAGTTTGAGCTATTACAAATGGTATCAAAGCAATTAGCTAGCTAGAAGATGAGAACTAAATGTCATTCAAGACAAAGTGCTATGTCATAGGAGCCACCTCTTGAATCCTGTATGAGACAAAGTGCTACGTGATGAGAGCCACGATTTGAACTTGTAGGAGCCACCCCTAGATTCTTATATGCCTGGTGGATGATTCTGGGATAATGATACTGGCGAGGACGTTAACTACTTGTGGGGAAGATTGTAAATCCTTTTAAGTAAAAAAAATTAAACTCTTAAACATCGAGACCCATTTTGGTGTAATGGTTGAAATTTCATTAATAAACTCTGTAGTTAAGCACTTAAACATGCTCATCCCGAAAAAATTCTAGGATGGGTGACCTCCTAGGAAGTTGCATCAACAGGACAAAATCGTGAGGCCCTTTGCCCAAAGCGGTCAAGATCTCGATAGTTAAGAGTTTGAGCTGTTACAATTCAAGTCCTGCTTTCTATGATTACTACTCTTATTAGAGTGTAATAAGTCCACTAAGATATTTATCTATGATTTTTTATCAGAACACTTTTTTTTTTTAAATTTATTGAGTTTAATTATATATATATATATATATATATATAATGTCAATCAGTGACATGACTTTGATGATTTTAGTCTCTGTTTACATTGAAGAGAAGGAAATTAAATGGTTAAAAAGCTCAGTCAATAGCTGCTAATTCATAAACCATCCGACAATCAGGGAATTTTTTTTTTGTTTCTTTCACTTTCCTTCAATCCAAACAGACTTAATTTTCTTTTCATTTTACTTGGATTTAATTATTTTTAAATTTTATTGCTAGTAGTAAATATTATATTAAGTTTATTAGCCCTTTTTTAAAAATTATTTGCTACATACACTAGAATTCCCATCAAAAAAATTTTTAACATCTCCGCCAAAAATTTTCTAGCTTATCAGACCATTAATGAAGGGTTAAGAGTTTTATTTTGTTGAAATATCAAGTATGTTGTATTTATATTTGTCTGTGGATGATACCATAATCATGCTCACAGGATTCATGAGGTTTTAGTGAATTAGATGAATGAGAGAGTAGAACTAAAAATATGCTCTAAAGGAAAACAAGGTATCTAGAGAGAGAAAATATAAAATTTAATTTAGAATAAATTTGAATTATAGAAAATTCGCTCTTTTCCCTACTATTCCCTCTCAAAATGGAGCTATTATTTTGTGCGGACACCGGACGGTTTTCCCATCCGGTTACACGCTCGGTACCGAACGCGGGTACCGAGCTCGGTACCGAGCATGGTATATTTTTGGGATTACGTGGCGCATTTTTATTGGTCTCCGGATGCTGTTCGAACTCCCCACAGAATAATAAATTCTCAAAATAACCCTCTGATACTTTATTTATAAGATTTAGGGCATTACAGGAAATGGTCAACCAAAGTAACACGACTTTAAAATATAATTTGTGGCTTAGAGCATGTGGCTAAGTAAATTTATGAAATGAATACACATGGATAGTATTAGGCACGGGTCTTGATGGGCAAGACTCATCAAATGAGGTTGTTGATAAACTAGTTGATATCAGCCACATGAAGTTGGCTATGTGAAGGGCGAATTCAGCCACTTAAAGTTGGCCCTTTAAATTCAGCCACCAAAACTATGTTTATGATTTTTGGATCTACATTTATTTTAGTGATTCTCTTGTATCTTTGGATAGTAACTTACAAAAAGAACAAAAGAATGAATGAAAGTATTTTTTGAGTCGATCATCAATCATTTTGTTTTTTTTATTAAGTCAATAATAATTGTTTTGCTTTGCTTATTTTATTTTTTTTATGAATTTCCTAGATTTTTTTTTTCCTCAATGAGACTCGGATTCAAAATCAAGTGTGAAGGGTGGCTTTGTTAAGCATAAACTATCCATCTACCTGAGGGTTTTAACTCTCATATAAGAAATTTGTGGGGGCCTTATCTCTCATACAGGAAATTCATAGCCTTTTGCGTAGTCGGCCAAGTATTTATTTTGAAAATTATTCTTTTTATAATGTAAACTCTTTTCATTGTTTTCTTTGTTATTTTCCTGTTTTATGAAAAAGAGAAGTTCTGAGGGGAGCCTGTGTACTATATTAGATTAAATTGAAGGGACGATGTAATTTCCTTGGTGTTCTTGGAAACTTTGGATCCGGTGGATGCATATTTGCTAAGTTCATTGAGCTAAAAAAGTTTACAGCAAATCTTTGATCACATTCTAATATTTACTTCGATAATTTCCTATTCATGATGCTGTGTGATGCTTGATACATGTTCATGCTCGCCGCACCTTTGGAGATTTTGGATCCATATTTGTTTTTGGATGATATCAGAATCACACTCATTTGATTCATGGCATTTTAGTGAATCAAAGGAATGGGAGAGAATAGAGAGAGACACTGTTAGACCGGTCCAAGGAGGACCGGTCCAGCCGGCCCAGCCCCTTGGGCCGGCTTTGTTCGTCTACGCCAGGAGGGCCGGCGGACACAAGAAGAAGGGAGAGGGGTGGGGTCCACTTGGAGTTTGAATTGTTTCTTGGAGCCAAAAGGAGGGGAAGCAAGGGTAATTAGGTCCTTTTGTTTTAGATTTGAATTGTATGCATTAAGTAGGGGAGAAAAGGGGGGATTAGGGTTAGGAGATATTTTTGTGAAAGTTTTTCTTGTTCTTCTTTGGTGGCTAGGGCTCTAGATTGAATTCTAGAGATTGGGAGAGTGCGATCCTCCTCTCGAATAGAGGATCCTTGTATCTTTGCTATTTTCCTTTCATCTTCTAGTAAAATACAAGTTCTTACTTCGTGTTTCTCTCGTTTTTCTCGCGTTTTCCCACTGTTTTGGCTGATTTCCTGCTGTGGACAGCAGTTTGCTGTGAGATCTTTGGCTAAAGTGATTAGGAAATACTTGATTCCAAGTATTTCCTATCAAATTGGTATCAGAGCACCGATTCGGGACCACCGGCGGCTGAAATTCTGAAATTTCAGCAAGATCGTCGTCTCCGGAAAAAGATTTTTGTGGATCTGTTAAAAGAAAGATGGCCGGGAAGAAGGTGGAAGTTTTAGAAGGCGAGTTTGGTCAACTGAAGACAGATCTGGAGGGGAAATTCATGGAGATCTCCACCAACAATGAGAGGTTGGAAGGGAGGTTCGCGGCGATGGAAGAAATGATGAAGAAATTATTGGAGATGAAGACCCATCCGGACACATCGGAAGTGAGAGAGACCACTGACGGCCATGGCGTAGGAGGAAATCCAAACCCAATCCGGGGGAGGAGGAATCCGGAGGTGGAGATTCTTGAAGGTGATGATGACATGCCACCTCTAGAGCCATTCTCTAGAGAGGAGATAAGCATGGGGAATGATCGTCGAGGTGCTGATTTTCAGCGTCGAGGTGCTGAATTTCAGCGTCGAGGTGTGGATTTTGGAAGCAGGAGGGGGGAATATGAAGGTAGTGCAGATTTTGGAGAAAGGAGAGAAGAACATCAGCGTCGAGGTGCTGAATTTCAGCGTCGAGGTGCTGATTTTGAAAGGGGAAGAGGAGATTACGACGAAGATTTCGGTTACCAACGTCGGAGGGAGGATCGGGACACTTGGGGAGCACCTCACCTTCGAGGAACGGGAGGTTACGGAGACTTCCGGGGTAATGGCAGAGATCCGAAGGTGAGAAAGTTGAAGATGCCCATCTTTGAGGGTGAAGATGGCCACGGCTGGATATACAAGGTGGAGCGTTATTTCGCTGTCAACGGGTTGACAGATGATGAAAAACTGACGGCAGCAGGTTTGTGTCTGGAAGGGAAGGCGCTGGCGTGGTATCAGTGGAGAGACAGAAGAGAGCCTATCAGGACTTGGCGAGAGTTCAAAGATTGTTTATTAGAGCGTTTCCGAGCCGACGGGGGAGGAGACTTTTATGAACAGTTCTTTGCCCTGACTCAGGAGGGGACCGTGGCCGACTACCGGGACAGATTCGAGTACTTGGCTAGCCGTCTGGATCATATCTCCGAATCGGCCCTGGAAGGGAATTTCATGAAAGGGCTCAAACCGGAGATAAGAACAGCTGTTCGGGTGCTGGAGCCAAGGAACTTAGGCAAGGCTATGGAGCTTGCGCAATTGGTGGAAGATCAGAAGAAATCGGAAAGAGGGGCTCGAGGCAACTACTCGGGGGGATCGTACAAGATGACTACCGCTGTACTACCCTCAAAAGGGGTAGCCCCAGGGAACCAGAGGGAGATGCCCAAGGAGAGATCTGTTGGGGGAGGTATTGGGGGACAGTTCAAGAGGCTGTCTGAGAAGGAGGTACAAGAGAAGAGAGCAAAGGGGCTATGTTTTCGATGTGACGAGAAGTATATGCCAGGGCATAAGTGCAGAGACAGAACTCTTCAGGTTCTCCTCGTTTGTGATAACGAGGAAGACGAGGAGGAAGATGGGAGCAAGTCTGAAGTAGAGGAGGAAGAGAAGATGCATCTGGATGTGGCAGAAGTCTCTCTCAACTCTGTAGTGGGATTCACTCCTAGTCACACTATGAAGGTGAAGGGAGAGATAGCTGACCGTGGGGTCGTGGTGTTGATTGATAGTGGGGCAACCCACAATTTCATTTCCACCCAACTTGTGGAGCTATTGGGGATGAAGTTAGTGGATACGGGAGGCTATGGAGTGATGATGGGCACGGGAAAGGTGGAAATGGGGAGAGGAGTTTGTAAAGGAGTGGTTCTAAAAATTCAAGGCATACAAGTGAAGGAAGACTTCCTTCCCCTGGAACTGGGGAGTACGGATGTCATCCTAGGGATGAAGTGGTTACAAACTTTGGGGGAAACCAAAATCAATTGGGGCACACTGCGAATGGAGTTGGAAAAAGGAGGAAAGAAAAAGGTGATCCAAGGGGATGCCGGGCTGACCAAAGCAGGGGTTTCTCTAAAATCCCTAATCAAAACAATTCAGGAAGAAGGGGGAGGCTATTTGGTGGAATTACACAGCTTAGAGGAAGCGAGTGGGGAGGAAGGGGGAGACATACCCCTCTCGGTGCAACCTTTGATCCAGGATTTCGAGGAGGTTTTTCAACCCCCTCTAGGGTTACCACCACCCAGGGAGCAGGAGCACGCCATCACATTAAGGGAGGGAGTGTCGCCGGTCAGCGTGCGACCTTATCGATACCCTCAGTTTCAAAAGGATGAAATAGAAAGGTTGATCAGAGAAATGCTGGAAGCAGGGATCATCAAGCCCAGCACCAGCCCGTTCTCTAGTCCTGTTCTATTAGTGAAGAAGAAGGATGGCAGCTGGCGTTTTTGTGTAGACTATCGTGCACTCAATAAGGAAACGGTACCTGATAAGTTTCCCATACCAGTGATTGACGAATTGTTGGATGAATTGAGTGGAACGGTGATTTTCAGCAAGATCGACCTGAAATCTGGATATCATCAGATCCGAATGAAGAAAGAAGATGTGCCCAAGACCGCTTTCAGAACTCATGAGGGTCACTATGAGTTCCTGGTGATGCCATTTGGCCTCACCAATGCCCCAGCCACTTTCCAGGCACTCATGAATATGATCTTCAAACCATATCTGAGGCGATTTGTTTTGGTATTCTTCGATGACATCTTAGTATATAGTAGAACGGAGGAAGAACACTGGGGGCACTTAAAGAAAGTGTTAGAGGTTCTCCAGGAGCACCAGCTGAGAGCTAACTTGAAGAAGTGCTGCTTCGCACAAACCAGTGTGGAGTACCTGGGTCATGTGGTATCCAAGGAAGGGGTAGCAGCAGATCAGTCCAAGATTGAAGCCATGCTTAAGTGGCCCTTGCCCAAAAATCTAAGGGAGCTGAGGGGGTTCCTAGGGCTTACAGGATACTATAGAAGATTTGTAAAGGGATACAGCACTATAGCCTGGCCACTCACTGAGCAGTTGAAGAAAGATGGATTCTTATGGGGGGAGGCAGCTACTACGGCATTCGAGCAGTTGAAGAAAGCTATGACCACAGTCCCGGTCTTAGCTTTACCGGATTTTACTCAGGCCTTTATTGTGGAGACAGATGCCTCAGGATACGGGCTGGGAGCAGTACTGATGCAGAGCCACAAGCCCATTGCTTATTACAGCCAAGTGTTGACTGCCAGAGCCCGTCTGAAATCTGTATATGAGAGGGAATTGATGGCAATTGTTTTGGCCATTCAAAAGTGACGTCCCTACCTACTTGGAAGGCATTTCATCGTCCGGACTGATCAGCGGAGCCTGAAATATTTGTTGGAGCAACGCATGGTGACCGAGGAGCATCAGAGGTGGCTATCAAAACTGCTCGGGTATGATTTTGAAATTCAGTACAGACCTGGGGTAGAAAATAAGGCAGCAGACGCTTTGTCCAGGTGCATGGGCGAGTTGCAGACAGTAGCTGTGTCAATCCCAATGATGCTAGATTGGGAAGCCATAAAGAATGAGAGTGCTAAAGATGGGGAATTAAGCAAGATCAGAGCTGAGCTAGTGAAAGAAGAAGGGAGCCATCCAGGGTACTCACTGGAGGGGGAGAGATTGTTGTATCAAGGGAAATTTGTGTTGCCCAGAACGTCAGTACACATTCCACAATTGCTCCAGGAGTTCCATGGAACTGCAGTGGGAGGTCATTCAGGAGTGCTAAAGACCTATAGGAGGCTAGCAGCTGAGCTTTACTGGAAAGGTATGCACAGAGATGTGGAAGAGATGGTATCCAGGTGCGAGATCTGCCAAAGAAATAAGTATATGGCCATGTCACCAGGAGGGTTACTGCAGCCTTTGGCATTACCAGGACGAGTCTGGGAGGAGATATCCATGGACTTCATTGATGGGCTACCCCGTTCTGAGGGATTCACGGTGATTCTAGTAGTAGTGGATAGATTGAGCAAATATGCTCATTTTATTCCTCTCCGCCATCCATACACCGCAGTGACTGTAGCATCAGTTTTCATCAGGGAAATAGTCAGACTACACGGAGTACCAGAAGCGATAGTATCAGACAGAGATAAAGTATTCCTCAGCCATTTCTGGAAGGAGTTGTTCAGACTACAAGGGACAGTACTAAAGAGAAGCACGGCGTACCACCCACAGACGGATGGACAAACAGAAGTAGTCAACAGAAGTTTGGAAACGTATCTGAGATGCTTCGTATCAGAAACACCCAAGCTATGGGCAAAATGGATATCATGGGCCGAGTACTGGTACAACACTTCTTTTCATTCAGCCTCTCAGATGACTCCATTTAAGGTATTGTATGGAAGGGACCCGCCCCACTTGGTGCATTTTGGGAGTAGCAGTACACCCGTGTCGTCCGTCGAGGAGTATTTGGAGGAGAGGGATAAGATACTTGAAGAGTTAAAGAGACATCTGTTGAGGGCTCAACAGATTATGAAGAAACAGGCTGATGGACATCGGAGGGATATTCAGTTTGAGGTGGGTGAGAAGGTATTTTTGAAACTCCGCCCATATCGACAGAAAACGATCGCCAACCGGAGAAATGAGAAACTTGCTCCAAGGTACTTCGGTCCTTACGAAGTGTTGGAAAAAATTGGAGCAGTGGCCTATCGTCTGCAGCTACCACCGACGTCGACAATACACCCCGTTTTCCATGTATCCCAATTGAGGAGCGCCATCGGGAATCATGCTACCAGTACGGAGCTGCCAGGAACATTAACGGAAGAGATGGAGATGATACTGGAACCTCTGGAGCTCATGGAGGTTCGTCAGAAAAAGGATGGAGCAACTGAAGTCTTGATCAAATGGAAAAACCTCCCTGACTACGAGGCCACGTGGGAGCCTTACGAGCGGATGCAGCAACAGTTTCCTGACTTCCACCTTGAGGACAAGGTGGTTCTTTGGGAGGGCGGTAATGTTAGACCGGTCCAAGGAGGACCGGTCCAGCCGGCCCAGCCCCTTGGGCCGGCTTTGTTCGTCTACGCCAGGAGGGCCGGCGGACACAAGAAGAAGGGAGAGGGGTGGGGTCCACTTGGAGTTTGAATTGTTTCTTGGAGCCAAAAGGAGGGGAAGCAAGGGTAATTAGGTCCTTTTGTTTTAGATTTGAAATTTTGAATTGTATGCATTAAGTAGGGGAGAAAAGGGGGGATTAGGGTTAGGAGATATTTTTGTGAAAGTTTTTCTTGTTCTTCTTTGGTGGCTAGGGCTCTAGATTGAATTCTAGAGATTGGGAGAGTGCGATCCTCCTCTCGAATAGAGGATCCTTGTATCTTTGCTATTTTCCTTTCATCTTCTAGTAAAATACAAGTTCTTACTTCGTGTTTCTCTCGTTTTTCTCGCGTTTTCCCACTGTTTTGGCTGATTTCCTGTTGTGGACAGCAGTTTGCTGTGAGATCTTTGGCTAAAGTGATTAGGAAATACTTGATTCCAAGTATTTCCTATCAGACACATGTAAAGGTAAATAAGGAATCTAGAAATATAAACTCTATGATTTGATTAGAATAAACTTGAGTACAAAAACTGATTAGGACATCAAAGCTTGGAGGGTTTATCACCGTAGATGTTGGAGATCTTCGGCCTTGATTGAGTCTTTATATTTTTAGTTTTCATGTGTTGTAGGAGCTTTATGTGGTGTTATTTATTTTATTACAGTTTTACCCTCACTTGAGGGAGCTTTTGTGTTGTTTGGCCAAGGGCCTTCTTGTCTTTTGTTTTTTTTTTTCATGTTTTGGGTGCCTTTATATATGACCCATTATTCTTTTGTATGGATTATGAATGTTTTGATATAAATTTCTGGTTATATGCTTCCTCTTTTCTGGGTGAGTTGGGTTTGGGTGTGGATGTGAAGTCCTTTGAAGAAAGGCAAAGAAATACCCAATAGCGTGTGAGCTTTTGGTTGGTATTATCTTCCCTCTCTCTCTCTCTCTCTCTCTCTCTCTCTCTCTCTCTCTCTCTCTCCTCCTTCCCTAGCTGCCCAAATAGCCTCCCACCACTGCAGCAACCTGCCTTCAACCAGCAACCACCTTTCTCCCTTCCCCTCTAATCGCCTCGACCTTCTTCCCAACACCCTTAACTCTTGGACTTCCCAATCCTGCAATTAATTCATATTAATTGAGCATTATCTCAATTAATTCTGACCTTTGGAGATCCACAACCGCTTTAACTTTTCCCCTACCCAAGCAAGCCACATCAGCCCTTTCTCTTTCATAAGCAGCTAGCCCCACCTCTTCACATGCCAAGCTGACTTTTCCTTTTCCCAAGCCAACTAACTCCCTTCCCAAGCAAGCCACATTATCCCTTTCTTTTCCCCAAGCAGCCAACCCCCACCTCTTCACTTCCCAAGCTTACGTCTCCCTTTCCAAGCCACTAAAAATCGGCCAAATCATCTCTCCCCTCCTTCCCATGCAGCTAGCCTGGCTTTCCCCTCTAAACCCCAAAACTGTGAACCTTTCCACTTCCAAACCCTCATCTAGCTGAAACTTTCTTTTCCCTCCCCATTATTTTACCTCTCCAAGGAAATCTAGCTTCTGCTAATGCAACAAGGACATTGATTCAACAAAGAAAAAGGGTTTCAAGGGCAAGCCAAGGAAAACCAGCCATTATTTCATCAAGGACTTCATTTCTCCCATTCATGAGCTAAGTATCAAATCCTCCCCTTGTTCTTCATCTAACTAAATATTGGATTGGTTTTCTCATTTCATCTATAGTAGCATCATCTCATACGTGTTGATTAATCCTTCAAGTTCTACTTAAATTTGTGCAAATAGAAACTCTAGCGTTAGTCCTTTAATTAAATGTTGGATTTGTGCCAACCCATGTTAGCTAGTTTAAACTGATTCACCTTTTGTTATTGTTTAGCCTTTACTTGTTAGTTTCTTTCTATCACATGATCTAATAGTTCAAAATTTCTTATTTTTGTTAATGTTTTATGAAGTTTATTTTGATGTCTTTGATGCTATCTTAGCATAAATCTCTATTTGCATGACTTATTTTATTTAGTTCTGCATCATGAACTCTCTTTTCCTACCTTATGATCATTTATTTATAGAGTTTTGGGTGCTATAGGAAAGACTACACTAAAGTAATATGTCTTTAAAAATATATCCCATAACTTAAATTGTATGGTTAATTAAATTTATGAGATGGATGCACGTAGCGGTATTTCATTGCGCGCAAGCCTTAATTGGTGAGACTCTCATCAAATGAGGTTGTTGATAAACTAGTTAAAGTTCGGCTACCAGAAGGGTAAATTTGGTCACCTTAAGTCGGACATCTGAATCTGGCTTATGATATTTGGACCTACAAATCCTTTTCAAGTGTTATTTGTTCATTTGTTTTATAATTATTATAACTGTAAAGAATGTTTGGTAAGCTAAAGTTCTCTGTATGCAAAATATTGGTTAACATTACGCTCTGTTTTGTCTGAAGGAACTGAATGAAAGTAGATGAGAAGGAAATGAAACTGGCAATGGAATTGTATTAAAACTAGTTTTCACTCCTTTGGTTAATAAGTACTCGAGTGGAAAGTAAGAAAATGGAGGATATGTGAGTCACAAGCATAATCTGATAAATTTTCAATCTATTTTCTATCAGGATTGGGCATCGAGGTGTAAATAAAATTATGATATACAATAACTTCACATTTCCTCAAATTCCTTAAATCCAAACAAGCCCATACTGACTAAAAGTTGGATCTTGTCTTCTTCTAAGATTGCTAATTTTCTTTGTAATTTTGAAATTTTCGTGCACATCAGGCTGCGTGATAGAGAGCTTTTGAACACTTCATGCGTTTGTGAATACGCATAATTGATTTGGCTCTCTCTTCTGGTAGGAAAATCGCCAATTGGTTGCATGACCTTCATTTTCTACACTGAAAGCTCATTTGAAATAATGAAATTCATTAAATTGTATGATGCAGTAAGAAATCAAAATTTAAAAACTCTTTCGTTTTCACATATAAAATAAGTGAAAAGTGAAACCTTAGCTTATTAACGATTTGATATGCATTCCATTTGTTCATTTAGCTGTATGGTTTTCTTAAGGCATCTCAAAGACTCCAACCGAACGCCATTCGCTTGTTTGCAGCTTTGGCGGAGTGTCCCCCCGAATGGCAATTGGAAATGTATTTTTGTGTTTTATCTCGGTTGTAAACAGTGCGACGTCAATATTGGTGTTGTACTATTCACCGAATGCCAATAAATATAAAACAGAGACAAGAATATATACATTTATTATTATTATTTTTTGTTAAAAATAGAGTTCGGTTGGAGATGAATTATTATTTGATATGATTATTACTTCATTTTGAAGTGAAATTTATTATTTATTTTGGTGACGCCGTTCTCAATCTTTTTTTGCAGTTCTCCGGTGGCCAGGATTGGCGAATTGGCGCCTTCAGATCATGGCAATTAATCTCCAATCCGAACTTTGAAAGTTTTTTTTTCTTTCACTTTTTTCACAAGTTATTACAGGAGTTCCGAATTTTGCTACTTAAAAAGAGAATTTTCCTTAATTCTAATGCTGTTATATTTACTGCTAGCAAATGCAGCAATGCTGGAGTTTTCTTAAAGCATTACAGAAGCTTTTCTGACTCTAATAGTCTGATACTTCGATCAGGAACTTGTAATTCTGTTGCTTTATTATCTTTTTAAGTTTCATTAAGATTTTAAAACTTTTTGTTAAAATTTGAAATTTTTAATATGAAATTTGTGTTTTGACATCAAAATTTTATGGAAGGAAAACAAATAGCTTGCTAATTTTTCTATCTCCTGCCTGCTTTGATGCTTATTTAAATTTTGTTTGGGATATCTTTCTAATTTCTTTCTGAAATATTTTTCTAGTTTTTTTTTTAAATCAGTAAAAAAGTAATGTTAAAAAATTGTATCAAATCAATTTAAGGTTTTGTTTGGGACATTTTTTTTTGCATTTTTGTAAATCAATTTTTTAGTAGTAAATTTTTTTTTCAAAAAATTTTTTGAATTAAAAAATTTCTTTAAAAAGCAGTAGAAAAGTTGCCCCAAATAAAGTCTAAATTTATTACATAAAGTAACTTTTTAGTATAAAAGCTTTTGAAAGCAACAAAAAAGAAGTTATGATTGTAGTCTGAAAGATAAAACATCAAGAAAGTTGTCTTAGGATTTTGTTTGGAATAATTTTTTTTATTTTTTAAAGCAAATGTTTTTAGTCCAAGAAGTACTAAAAATTTGTTTTAACAAGCAGTAAAAAAAAGTCCTTAATTGCATGAAATTCTTGTCAAATTTTTTTGTTAATTCTTTATCTTTAATGAAATCTCTTTAACTAAAATCCCTATTTCATGATGAAAGCTTCTAACAAATAATTATTTTTGCTCAACTCTCAAGTATATATATATAAAAAAAAAAGATTATTTTTGCAAAATAGAGGCTTTGTAAAACCCCGAGGGAAAAAAATTTGGTCAAATTATGTGATCAGATTTTATCTTTATTGAATTTTTCTTAGATGCATATAATATAATTTTACTTGTATATTATATATATTTTAAAATTAAGTTTAATATTTTTAAAATTTATTGTGAATAAATTTTCATAAAAATATTTTAACATGATTTTATTTCATAGAATAATCTAAAATTTTAATTTTATTTAAGCTACAATTTAAAAGCATATTAAGTTAAGATTAAAGTCATCAGAAATGGTTAACAAAAGCTGTCAAACAGATCAAATGAGGATGTCATGGGACGATTAGATTGCCATCTGGTGATTTTTTGTTTTTAATACAACAAGTCCACGCTCTTGTATTGGTGCTACTAACTTAAGCTCAAGTCAAAGAAGAACTGTATAATTCAAAGTAATCACTATCTGCAAGTCTTTTTCAAGCTAAGAGGGTGGTGTGACTTCTAAGTTACAGCGTCTTTTAGCAAAAATAATCTTTCTGTTTTGGTTCTTATGGATAAATAAAAATGGCATCTGAGCACCAAGCCATATATATATACTTAGCTATGATTATTTAGTTTCTTATGTTATATTATATATGACTTGGTGGTTGAGCACCGTTGGTAACCCCTCATTTCAGGTTCGAATCCCGCCTATTACGGTCTTACCTTTTTAGTGGGGCAAAGCAAGTGTGAGCCCGATGCCGGTGGGTGGCCTCGCTAGGTTCCGCTAACGTATTAGTAATTAGTTATGCCGTCAAGTACTCCTTATGAAGTGACAGCGTTTAGATATATATATATATATATAATCTTTGAGATGTGTTGTGTCCTGGAATATTCATGGCAGTAGATAAATATATAGTTTAATATCTTAGCATTATATGAAGATCCAGCACACAAGTAGATAAGGGAGAGAGTGTAGCGTTCATAAGAGACATCAGAATTTTTATGTGGAAACCCCTGAAAAGGGGGAAAAACTACGGGGCCTGGCCCAGTTTGAATGAATCCACTAATATTTGCAGTCAATTACAAATGAGACCCTTCCTTGGAAGAAGGCCTTGGCTTGATGGTACAAGTATATATCATATAAATCACATTACATTGTGAGATTTATAATATAGATGTGTTTGTTTGGTCGGTTTGACCATAGTCGATAGGATAGAGGTCGGAAAGACCGTTGTCTGGCGATGGAGATTGGAAGGACCGTAGTAGATGACGGAGGTTAGAAGGACCGTAGTGGGTAGGAGATAGGGGTCTGGAGGATCGTAATTGGCAGGAGACCGGGATCAGAAAGACCGTTGTCTGGTGATGGAGGTCGAAAGAATCATAGTAGGTGACGGAGGTCGAAAGGACCGTATTCGGCAGGAGACAAGGGTATGAAAGACCGTAGTTGGAAAGAGACCGAGGTCAAAAAGACCGTTGTCTGGCGATGTAGGTCGGAAGGACCGTAGTCGGTAGGAGACAGGGGTTCGAAAGACCGTAGTTGACAGGAGACCGGGGTTAGAAAGATCGTTGTCTGACGATGTAGGTCGGAAGGACCGTAGTAGGTGACGGAGGTTGGAAGGATCATAGTCGACAGTAGACAGTGGTCCAAAAGACTGTTGTAGTAGGACGGTACTCTAATAAAACTCTGTGCATCAGGTGGTGTCCTGATAGAAGTTCGGGCCTCAAGTGGTGGTCCGATGGAAGTCTGGGTCTCAGGTGGTGATCCGGCAGAGCAACAACATCAGACGGTGGTCCGGCGGAGGTGAGGGCCTCAAGTGGTGGTCCGGCGGAGCTCAGGGCCTTAAGTGGTGGTCTGGCGGAGCTCAGGGCCTCAAGTGGTGGTCCGGTGGAGTAACGACGTCAGGCGGTGGTCCGGCGGAGGTGAGGGCCTCAAGTGGTGGCCTTGTGGAGCACAGGGTTTCAAGTGGTGGTCTGGCAGAAGTCCGGGCCTCAGGTGGTGGCCTGGTGGAGCACAGAGCCTCAAGTGGTAATCCGGCGGAAGTTCGGGCTTCAAGTGATGGTTCGGTGGAGCAACGACGTCAGACGGTGGTCTGGCGGAACTCAGGCCGTGGGAGGAGCTTCTTCCTTCTCTTCCTTCTCTTCTTCTCATCTTGCGCCGATCCTTTTTCAAGAGAAATGAGTGGTATATTTATAGATTTCGGGAGTGGCATGGCCTGTAAATAGGTGAGAGATCAAGGGTAAATGGGGAGTGGTTGGATGGACGGCCGATATTGAATCCCTTGATTGTTGACTATTCGTTATACATTTGAAGGTTTTAATGATGTCGGAATTCAGCGATTTTGAGCTCTTTGGATTCATCTCGTCGAGCCGCTCGATTCGACTATTAGCACGTCATTTTTGGAAACTGTTTGTTAACCCAAATTGTGGTTCAAATCTTTCAACAGTGCTTCGGGTCCTTTATTTGGACTTATTTGGGCTCGGAATGAGTTGAATTTGGTGTCGTTGAGTTCGTATTTCCGAGACGCTCAGTTCGACTATAAGTTGGCTGAAGTCGGAGTTCAGATGGTTCCAATTTTAATTTTGGAAGTTTCCAATTTGATTTTGCCTTGAGATTTGTGCCCCATGATAATTTTTGGATGACGTATCAAGATGGAAAAATATATTTTTTAAATTTGTCCATGGATTGATTAGAATACAGGATAGAGAGCATGATGGAAGATTTCCACGACAGATTATTCACAAAGAGGAAGCTTTAGGATCAAATGAGCCTTTGTTCCAGAGAAAATTTTGCATAAGTTTTATGATGATCATTGATACGTCATCAAAAATTTATCTTGATCGAGCGCGAATCTCGATGCAAAATCAAGTTGAAAACTTCAAAAATTAATTCGGGAATCACTTGAACTCCGATTTCAGCAAACTTAGAGTCAAACTGAGCGTCTCGGAAATATGAACCCAACGACACCAAATTCGACTCAATCCGAGCCCAAATGAGCCAAAATCAAGGACCCAAAGTGCTATTGGAAGTTTTGTAGCACTGTTTGAGTTACCAAACGGTGTCCGATTTTAACGAGCTTATACTCGAATCGAACGGCTTGACAAGACGAATCCAACAAGCCCAAGATCGCCGGATTCCGAAATCAATAAGGCCTTCAAATGCCTAACGAACGGTGTACGATCGTAGGATTCAATATCGGCTGTCCATTCAAACCACTCCAAATTCGCCCTTGATCTAACACCTATTTACGGGTCATGCCACTCCAGAAAATCTATAAATAGAGCCCTCATTCTTCATGAGAAGGGGCCCAAACAAGAAGCAAGAAGAGAAGAGGAGAAGGAAGAAGCTCCTCCTCGACCACCGCCGGAGCCTCGCCGGAGCCACGCCGGATCACCGCCGGAGCCTCGCCGGACCACCACCTCAAGGCCCGACGTTCTACTGAAGGCCCGACGTTCAGGCCCGACACTCTTCTAAAGTCCCGACATTCTTCTCAAGTCCCGACGTTCTGCTAAAGGCCCAACATTTTGCTCAAGGCCCGACGTTCAGGCCTGACGTCTTCATCTGAGGCTCTCACCTTCGCCAAAGGCCCTCACCTTCGCCAGATTCCCTCACTTTTATCAACGGCCTTCACCTTCGCCAGAGGCCCTTACCTTTGCCAGAGGCACTTGTCTTCGCCAGATCATCATCAAAGACTGTGTGCTCCACCAGCACATCACATGAGGCCCAGACTTACGTCGGACCACTACTTGAGGCCTTGAGCTCCACCAGACCACCACATGATGCCCATAGTTCTCCCAGAATGCTGTCGACTATGGTCCTTCCGACCTCCGTCGCCTACTATGGTCTTCCCGACCTCCATCAACAAACAACGGTCTTTCTGACCCCTGTCTCCTGCCGACTACGGTCCTTTCGACCTCCGTCGCCTACTACGGTCCGTCCAACTTCTATCAACAGACAACGGTCTTTCTGACCCCGGTCTTCTGCCAACTACGGTCCTTCCGACCAAATAAACATGTATATGTAACTCCTACCATGTAATGCAATCTATATGATGTATATTTGCTACATCAATACAAGGCCTTCCCCAAAGGAAGGGCCTCATTTGTAATCGACTACAAATACTAGTGGATTCATTCAATCTGGGCCAAGCCCCATGGTTTTTTCCCCTTTTCAGGGGTTTTCCACGTAAAAACTCTGGTGTCTCTTGTAAATGCTTCACCCTCTCTCTTATCTGATTGCGTGCCGGATTTTCGTACAACACTAAGACGTTAAATATGATATTTCTCTACCGCCGCGAATACTCCTAGACGCAACAATCATTATTATTATTTTTTTAATTTTGGCTGGTTAATCATGTGTAGCACACATTTTAAAGCAAATTTAACGGGTGAATTTTGGTCCTCCTTCATTACTAGATGCCTAAGCAATTGAACTGGCTCTTGCTGGCCGGCCGGCCTTATATCTATCCTTTCTATTTGGCTTGTAAAATTTCTTGGTATCTTCCCTTCAGTTTCTCATCTCTGCACCTCCCTCTCTTTCTTCCTCTGCTCTCAGTTCCTCCTCAATCAAACTGCAAAAGAGCGAGCGACAATGAACGACCTTCTGAATGTAAAACTAGCTTTCATTTCCCTTGTGCTTCTGAAATTTAATTTTAGCTTTTACATTTCTTGCATGTTTTATTTCAACGACTTTGATTTGATTCTTCTGTAATTACAAGTTGCTGATATGATATAAGCCTGTTTATCTCCAACGGAAAAATGTTGTTGGAACTAATTAGAGGTTCTCGAGAAGCAATTTTTGCTCTCTTTTCCGTTTGATTTTGTTCTGTTGTTTGAATACTGAAACTTTGTAAATAATGGATGAAAAATTGTAATCACAACGGCTAGTTTTGAAAGATGATTACTTGAAATATGGATTTCTGGAGGATGTTGATGAGAATTATTATAAAATTAATGGATGATAATTGAGAATTTAACAAAGAAAAATCATGATTAAGGCACAATAAAGACTATCTAGCTCTAGATATTAACATTTGTTCACCTCTTTTGTAGGATTCTTCTGCAGCTTCTAGACATAGATCTTCTCCAGGTGGGTTAGATATTGAGTTAGGTATTCCAGTGGAAAGTATCAAATTAGATTATGGCATGGAAGATTTTTTCAAAAAGGTACAAAAATTCAGCAAAGCTTCTCATAATTAGAACATTTAATCAAATCATGATTTTCTTTGAGCTTCTTGTACAAAATTCTTATCTATGTTAACATTTTGCATCTTTACTACATTGTAATAGGTAAAAGAGGTTGAGGATTTGATGGAGAAACTCAATATGAATCTGAAGAAGCTTCAGGTAAGCTCAGAACTTTCAGTAATCTCTTGTTTCATGCTTAGGAAATGGATGAATTATCGGACGGAGAGAACCATCTGGTTTGTCTGCGCTTTTACTATTCATGCTGTGCTTTTATTGTTCACAGAGACAAAACAGGACGGCTCTTCCCTTCCAATGTCAGCATAGAATAATTTCTCTAGGAAATGAGTCTTAACAGTCTCTCTTGTTCTCATCTCATGCTTACATCATCTATGAATGTTAAGACATGCGATATTTTAGGTTTAGCTCGGCATTAGATAGTTAAAAAAATATTGACAATCCTAATTATAACAAGAATTTGACTATTTGATACATCTAGCTCAATTTTAGATTTCATTTGAGATGGCTTTCTTACGGCTTCTTAAAGTAGTTTTTTAGTTAAAAAATTAATACTTAAATAATTTCAGGAAGCCAATGAGGAGACAAAGTCTATCACCAAAGCCTCTGCAATGAAAGGTAGGTAGCATAACCCTATTGTTCTTCATCTTTTGCAATATGAATTATTACTACTGAGTTTGAATTCATTTCCAGCAATCAAGAAAAGAATGCATAAAGAGATGGATGAAGTGGGAAAAATCTCACGCACAATCAAAGTGAAGTTGGAAGAAATTGATCAAGATGTAAGAATTCTTTCTAATAATGAAAAGCACTAATATTTTTAAGTTTTGTTTGGAATGGCTTTTTCTCATCTTCTTAAAGCAACTTTTTAGTATAAAAAAATTAAATTTGTACTAAAAAACTGTTTTAAGAAGCAGTGAGAAAGCCGTCCCAAACGAAACCTTAGTGTTTTAATAGAAAAAAATTATGTTATGATATACTGATATAATTTGTATCAACATTTAGCTATTAATACCACTAAGGTTTTTTTTGGGATGACTTTCTCAAACGATGCCTAAATTATCTGATAATATACCTAAATTATTAGACAAATATAACTAATGCAATTAAACCATCATACATGATAACTAATAAGGTAGATATTCACAAGTATGATCATAATAGAAAAATTATTGTGAATGCTTGCTATTTCAATTGAATTGTCTACTAATTTAGTTGTATTTTTCTAATTGTTTAATAATTTAGATGCATTGAGGAATAACACACGATGCATGAAATTAATGACATTGTGTAATAAAAATATTCCCATCCTATACAAATATCTTTTTTATTCGAATACCAATTGGTTGTTCTTCTCCATTTCATTTCTAGAATTTATTCAACCGGAAGAAACCAGGTTGTGAAAAAGGAACAGCTGTTGATCGATCAAGATTGTCCATGACTGTGTAAGATTCCAGACAAATTCAACCCCAAAGTTGTGATTTATTTTATTTTATTTTGGTGTTCAGTTTGTGCATTTTATCACTCTGACTTCGGTTAATTGCAGTTCCTTGAAAAAAAAGTTGAAGGATAGCATGAATGACTTTCAGGTACTTAATTTTCATCTCTAATCCAAGCTTTTTATCTCTTAATTTACAAATAAAGGCTTCTTATTAACTGTTTAAGATCCACTGAACCTTCACTTACAGATCCTAAGACAAACTATACAAGATGAATACAGGGAGGTGATTGAGAGAAGGGTCTTTACAGGTTAGTGATCTCAATTGCTATCAAAATATTATATTAAAAATTATTGAGAGTAAAAACTTGTTTGATTTTTTACAACTTTTTTATATGTTATAATGAGCAGTAACTGGGACTAAGCCAACTGAGGAGGTGAGCTCTATATGAAGGAAAATCTGTCCAATATTATCTATTTCTAAATTCTGTTTTCTAATCCAAGTTTTTTAACTGTGAAATCCTATCTAGATGATTGACCAACTGATTGAAACTGGTGATAGTGAGAAAATCTTTCAAAAGGCTATTAATGAAATGGGAAGAGGACAGGTTTACACTAATCTGAAATGAAAAACTGATTATCTGATTTAATAAGTTAATTATTCATAGCTGAAAATGGTTTCAGGTGGTTGATGCCTTAGAAGAGATTCAAGAAAGGCATGATGCTGTCATGGAGATTGAGAAGAAATTACTCGAGCTGCAACAGGTTTCTTCCCCTTCTAAATTTGGATTATTTTGAAGTTGCTTTATGAATAATTTGATGAGTGTTCTAACAAGTATTATTATTCTTTAATATTTTTACACTAATTTAATATAATGATTTCTCAATTTACTTCTTCTAATTTTGCATATGATCTCATTGTTATAGTGACATCCACTCTTCTTAAGTTATGATGTAATTCTATGTATATTATTGTTTGTCTGTAAAACCATGTTAATTCTATGGAATGTCTTGTGTTTCAGATATTTACAGACATGGCACTTCTAGTTGAAGCACAAGGAGAACTGTTAGATAATATTGAAAACCAGGTTTGCTGCTCAATCTTTGCTTTTTTGAGATCAATAAAGCAACAAAATGCATTTAATTGGATCGTTAGATGATTCTTATAATTTTTTTTTTCACTTAGATTTGTGTCTGTATATTGATGATACTGTCTTCCTTAAAGATTTCTATTTAATCAAAATGATTAGGATGACAGAATCGGTTACCTATTTTGTTCAATATGAATTCATCAATTTTCCTTTCTCAAAATTATAATAATCATCAAACTGAAAATTTTCTTTTCCAGGTCGCAAATGCAGTGAACCATGTACAGAGTGGAACAGAAGCTCTTCAAATTGCCAAGAGCCTTCAGAAGAAATCAAGAAAATGTATGATGATAGCCATCATCTTATTTCTAATTGTTGCTGCCATCATTGTTCTCACAATTGTTAAACCTTGGAAATGAAAAGGAAAAGCAAAAACATTTCAGAATTTTCGTTTCTCTTAACAATCATGATTTGGTGATGTGAACTTTCTGTTCATATATCTCTTGCTCTGAGTGTCAAATTTGTCAAATCATCAAAATAAAAATTTCATTATTTTTTACTGCAGATAATATTGTTGGTTTTCCAAAACTTTTGCCAAATGAAATAGCTACATTTTAAACATATGTGATGTTTTTATGCAAGCGAAGCTGAGGAGCATGAGGCAATTTTCAGCAAATGTTATATCTTTTGATGATTCATGATTTAGAGATGATGTTGATGTTATATGAAAGCTTAATCAATATGTGGAAGCAAACAACATACGCTAAAATAATATTACAGAAGAACTACAAAACTTGCACTTTATATGGTTACTTAGATGTTATGCTATATTTTCAACATGTTACAAAAGAGTTAAGTATAGTTTATGTAATATATTCCTAACATGTTATCTAATATTTAAATAGAAGAGGAGCAAAAAATTCAATGTAAATTTTAGGCCAACATCATATCTTTTCATGGTATATGGCTTAGAGATGATGTTAACAAGATGTTAACATCATCTTGTAACATTACTGTAGCATGCGTCGGATGCAACTTGAGCGGGATTTGGGTATGGGCATTTGCTTCAGCAGGTAATTTTTTTTAATGACGTGGGGGTCAACAAAAGATTGTTGTAAAGTTGTTGTGGAAAAATAACTTTTTTGAAACCTTTTGTAGAAAGCAGTTTCCTAGAACAAAAATTTATAGAAAGCAATAAAAAAATAATGGCCAAATAAAAAAATATGATTGTGTTTTATAAAGCAAAGTAGTAAGAAAGCTCTCTTAAATGAAACCTCAATCTATTTTGGATGGTTGGAATCAATTGTGTTTGTACCAGCCATTGAAAATGAATTCAGCTTGAATATTTTAAATAACATTTGGCATATGCAAATTACAATTCAAATTTGATCACATTTGCCAATCAATTGATGATTTTTCATTTATTAAAGTATTTATAAATTAATGATAAGTTTATAAAATGTTTAATATCAATGAAAATACAATTAGAGGACAATATTGTCTTGCTAAGACTTCTATTTTTCCCTAAAAGCTCATATAAATCAATGCCAAATGGCACCAAAATATGTGATCACTTTTAAAAAATACTCTAATAGGTGGAAGACAAACTTTCTAGTCACATATAAATTTTGCAACTTTGTTTTAATCTCCCGTTTGCTTAACAAACTCAAAGTCAACCTATAGTAAGCATGAAATTTTATTAGTATTAAATATAAATTAATTAGAATATATATAATA
This sequence comes from Dendrobium nobile, assembly GCA_022539455.1. Lineage (NCBI taxonomy): Eukaryota > Viridiplantae > Streptophyta > Magnoliopsida > Asparagales > Orchidaceae > Dendrobium > Dendrobium nobile. The sequence goes on along the minus strand of CM039720.1, from coordinate 32,927,072 downwards.
AAACATAGAAAATGTATATGTATTTAAAATAAGAACAAAAGATGATTCATCAATCTGCCATCATATCATCTTTATATTTCTATATATTTATTATTAATTATATTATGATACCTTGAATCATTAATATATGCATGAACCGATAAAAAATCAAATGATTCCTAAATGAGTCATCTATTTGTGAAGCTCCTAACTGGACTAGCTAATATCTAAAAGGGTTTTACTAACTTCTAAATATACTACAAATATGCATACATATTTTATATGTTATAATAAATTATTACGTATTTTATAATCGATATAACTAGTATTTATGATAACTAGATGATTCAGAGTTCGAGTTATTATAAAAATTCTTAAAGCAATAAGCCAACTGAAAGATTGGAGGGCAATTTTTAGGACTAAGCATGATTTGAAACGTAATTAGGACATTAATCATTATTTTTTTAAAATTTTAAAGTAGGCATAATCATTCGTTTAATGGGCGATTAGGTGATTAGGAATAATCGCCCATTTGACGGGCGATTAACATACCAGGCCTAAATCGCCCGTTAAACTGGCGATTTTGGCATGTCTTGATTTTTTTTAAAAAAAGTAAATTTTAAATATGTGAGTTATCCTTGTCCATTTTTTTTTAAAATAGTTTTAGATTGTTTAGGCTATGTGATATAATTAATAATTAATGCATTAAAAATTATTAATTAATGCATTGATAGAAGTTGTAAAGGGAATATTTCATTTAATTTCTTCAGACATTATAAATTGTGCATTAATAAAATAACCTGATATAGTTTTTGTGGCATATCTTTAGAGATAATTTTTTAAAAAAAAAATTCAAACCAGGTGGTATATTTTTTGAATATTTGTATGTACTAATTTTGGATATTGAAAACATATTTTTTAAAAATATATTTAAAAGCTTAGGATCCTGATATTGTCAGAATCATTTTGTAATGACAATTGATTCAGCTTCCAATGACACATCACATCAGATGAGTTGTAAAGTTGTCTGATCAATTCAAGTTCTATTGAGGTTTTTGGCTGCTAGTATTTGTTGAATATCTGTAATCTCAGCTTATATAAAGGTTGAATGGTAGACACATTGAGTATAGTTGTTGAATTATTGTTTGAATTATTCAAAATATTTTGGCCATGTATGGAAAAGATTACATGCATCCTCAACAAAGAAATGTTCGATGATGTAAGTTGAAGAATGCATACTTGCATAGCATGAGCCAGTGATAGTCCATTAGAGCAGAAGGTTAATCTGAATGAGATATTTAGGTGTTGCGTACATGATTGGTCGGAAGACGAGAATGATTGCCTCTCGAATATGCACGCTGAATTAATTAGGGTAAAACTTTAAAAGACAAGAGAATTCTTAAATGCTGCCGATTGTAAATCTCTACAAATTAGATTCCGGAAAGTTAATGGTCATCATGTAAGCCCTCATTTCTTATAGATGCGGTACTATAAGATGAAATGCCACAGAGATAGTGGACATTTCCCGCCTGATATTAACTGTAGCCATCTTGATATTGAGCATGTAATTTGATATAGTGATTGGTCTCCGCGGAAAAATAAATTCATTATGGATTTCTATAAAGAGTGGATGAACGAGATATTACCTGATGGTAACCTTAAAAAGTTCTTCAATGTTGTCGACTAGCAAGACCTTTAGTTTGAGTTCAAGTTCAAGCAGAAATACTGTCCAACTCAAATACAACTACAATTATGTTTTCATATGTTGATTAGGAAATAGAAAAGTTATATAGTCTTATAAATGTTATGTACGCAAAAATATTTTATTTTTTATCACCCTATTATTCTTGTTTTGCACGAAGCGTTTCTAAGTATTTTTCTTTGTTATGTATTCGGTTCCTTATGCATTTAAATAAAAAAAAATATATATTTCTATGTTGTATGAATACTTCTTCTTATTTGTATATTTTGTGTTGTGAATTTTAATGTGATATAAAAAGGCGGTTCTAGAAATGAGAACATAACTTTTCTCTAAATTTTCATAGTTAATAATATCTTAAAGTTGAAATAATTTATATTATGAAATCATGCGTATAAGTAAATATACATATGTTGTCTCATCAGTATGTCTTATAACATTAGATTTTGTATTGTAACATTACTATGTATTATCACATCATCCTAAGCTGTCAAATCATGTCTTATCAGATCAGTCTATGTTGATAACATATTATAATTAATATAATCTTCTTTAATGCTCATATAAATAGAAGACATCCTTCATCCTTCTAAGTAAACGATTATGGAGGGCAGAGATCGATGGAGGCAAGGAAAGTATAGGACTCCCAAAATCCCATTTAAGCGAATGATTATGGAGGGAAGTACTTGATTTAGAGAATGCTTAGTGCATTTCATTGATGAGGGGTTAGAAGAGATGCAATAGCAAATGATATTTATCGCTGTTGCATACATATCTGGTCAGATATAGAAAAATGCTTATATGGCATGCACAGGTTGAAGCTATGAATCTTTCTGATGAGAAGGATGGCGCAGATTTGAATGATACAGGTTGGAGATTTTTAGAAAAGAGATTTCATAAATGGGGGGGGGGGGGGGGGGGGGGTCATCTAGCGCATATTAAGGTTTTGTTTTGTTTGAAGCCATAACGATAAATTGAACATTATTTGTAATTGACCAACCGTGCAAGGAAAATTGTATTTCAAATTTTTTGTGGAAACACATATGCTCTACCAATTCATTCGGAATGATAAATTCACAATCTGTAATGTTAATAACATTATTACTATATATCAGGTGCAACATTTGCATTCCACTGACGTGTACTATTGGGAATCTCACCATATTCATTATTAGATGTCATACCCTGTTCTGTATTTGTAGTCATTATACAGTAGTCATGAATAATATCATTGGTATTTGGTTGAACATCAATATTCGTTATAGCATGATCATGGAGGATATCATCAAACTCTTCATCCCCATTATAACTTGAACCACTGCTCATTGTCTCGTACCCTTCATCATTGATAGTATGAGCAGATAATTTAATATTATTGACTTCAAAAATAGAAGTAGGCTGGGATTGTGTCGAAGGACCGACCAAATTCTTTTGGTATGAGATTGGTGTGGATATGCATTTATACTTATATAATATTAGATAACTATGAATATAATTTTACTTTAGAAAATTAATTATTTCATTCGCAACTAACATACCCTAGATGTGTATTTGGGATTGCCAAGGCCATCTCCGCAGCATCATCCTTCTCATGTATATAATCTAGTACGACTAAATCAAGAATTTGACTCGATAGACCTTCATCCAAATTAATATCATTATGAATTTTCTCAACCTCCATATACATAATCAAAACTTCAGAAGCAGCAAATGATAATGTAAATTCACAACCTTCATCGTCCTCAAGCTTCGAGACCATGAATTGGTTGCCCACTGGAAAACGACCCACAATTGTGAGACCTCGTTCCCTTACTGTTCCTCTCTGATTTGGATTTTCCTCCCAGGATCGTCCAGGACGATAGTGAGATCGTCCAGGCCGATCTGCACTGTAGAAAATATCGTCCTGAGATTAGTCCTGGGAACCGTCCAGGACGATCATTTTGGTCTGATCGTCCCGGGACGATCTGGCGATCGGCCGGGCCGATCTGCTTTATGATATAAGAAAATCAGCTCGTTTTGAGGAGAGAGAAAATCATTTTAAAAACAAAATATATGATTTTAGAGAGAGAAAGAAAAAGGGAAAAAGAGGAAAAGCTGGGTTTTGGAGGCCGCGGAGCGCTTTTCGTCCAACGCTGCTGTTGGAAAAAGTGTAGATCTCGTGGTAAGGACTCCGAACCCTATTTCTGTTTTCAAAGATGTTGAGTTTTGACCGAGTTGTGATCTGTTTTGCGTTTTCGTAGTCGAAATTTTGATCTGATTTGAGATTGACACAACTTTCACCGCACAAATTTTGGTATGTTATAGATATGACTATTGTACACGATTTGAGTGTTTTCTACGACGATTTTACCGGTCGGAATTGATTCTACGCGATTTTAATCGAATAGAAAAATATCAGGACTTGATTTGATTTGGATTCTATAGAATAATAGTCTTGTATTGATGTTGTGGATCTTCTACTGTAATTTGGAGAAATTTGGAATTTGTGCTTTTTGCAGGATTTTTGTGTAAATTTGACTGACTGCCGTTACTCTGCCCGATTTTTGTATGATTTCCGAATTTTCTGGAATTGATAGATTGAATTGATATGCGTATGTCTATTGATCTGATTGTTCTAGATTGCTTTAATATTTCTTATTGCATTGACTATTGATTGAATTGATTGTTACTGAAAGACAAGTGGGAACCTGGTTGAACGTTGGTTGGAGATAGATATTGACCTGTATAGGATGGTGGGCCGACGGGCTTTCCTTTAAACATCGATTATGGATTTCTACAACAGCACTATAGATGGGAGTCATAAGGAGTTTTATATGCCGACGGGCGGCCGACGGGCAAAAAGAGTGACGACTCTTATTGATTGAAACCAACGTACGGATATCTACAACAGCAATATGGATTCTACAACAGCACTATGAATTTCTACAACAGCACTATTGATCATAGCTAGTGTTTGTGCTTGTCGAGTAAGACCATTGTATGGAATTGCATGTATACGATATTGCATCGCATGGATTTTCTGATATGCATTGATTTTATTGATTTCTGATTGATTTATTGATCTTGATGGATTTATTGAATTGATTTATTATTGAACGGATTTATTGATTTTATTGATTGATTATTGATCATTGATACTATTGATTTTGCGTTGTATTGACTTGCTACAATTGATTTATCGTATTGCTTTTCTGATTGATTTTATCGACTTGATTTATAGATTATGGATTATGGATCATTGATATGGATTATGGATATGGATTGTATTGATTCATAGATACCGGCACCGACATTGATATGGATTATGTGTATTGATTCATAGATATTGACATCGACATTGACATAGATTATCGATCGATAGATACCGACATCGACATTGATATGGATTATGATATTGACATATGGATACCATTGATACGACAGATCCTAATATGCTATTGATACACTGATACATTGATTCGTCGTACCGATTATCGATTGATTGATTGAATGGATTGTTGCTGTATGGATTTGATTTATCGTAGAATAGATTTCTTTATGGAGCTGATTGTATTGATTTCAATTGACCTGATGATTTCGTTGTACGGATTTGTTTTAATTGCTTATTGATTTGATTCGATTGTTCTATGGATTTCTCCGCTGATAGATATAATTGATTGGAAAGTGCTCTATTGATTGAGATGATTTTCCTATTGTAGCATCGTACGTCGTCATTATTGAACCGTCCTCGCTGCCGTAGTATCATACTGTATATTGATATCGAGTGAATTGTATTGAATAATTGGATTGACTGATTTGCAAGAATGATATAGATACAACGAATTGACTAGACGACACGATTGACTAGACGACACGATTGATTGAACTGATAGTATTGATTGATAGACACTACTACGATGGATAGATATTAACTGGAAGCACTTACTGATTTGATTGCTGAGACGTATTGATTTATCGATGTTTTTACCGCTGTATTGATTATTGACTATTGATTTCCGCTGCATCGACTATTGATTTCATTGACTATGGATTTTCGTATTGCATAGACTCATTGACCATTGACTGATATGGATTTGATTGACTGACATGCATATTGATAGCATCGCCGTGCTTTGATTTCGGTTGTAGGCTTTGGTGACCTGCTGGGCTTTGTAAAGCTCATTATATGTGGTTAAAATTTTCAGGTCCGAGCAAGGGAGCAGGAATGGAGATTGATCAAGTCTGTCGACGAATCCTTTCACTATTGATATCTGGGGCATCACAACAATGGTCACCGTGAACTTTGAGGGATCAAACTTCAGGGCCCTGACAAATTGATCCTTCAACTGCTTCAAAGTCGAGTTGAATGGAACTTGTAGGGGCCAACATTTACGGCCAATATATATTGGTCAAAAATTACCATCTAATGATAACTCTCTGTCATATAACAACATAAAAAATGATGGCAGTGTACTCATTTTGAATACCTACATTTAAATTTCAAACGATATATTTATTTCATCTATATAATCGTGAACTTCGCAACATTTCACACTACGTTCCAGTAGAATTTTAATTAATAATATTTCACTATGCTAATATTATCATTAAATTGTTAAATATAAATGTTATAAATTGTAATATTAATATTTCTTATAATTCCATAAAAAGTTAACACAAAATTTGGAATTATTTTCTTTTTATTTATATTTACTAACAATATCAGAAATTATATGATATCTATTAAAAATAAGGAATTATCAACATTTGTTTTAACAAAAATAAGTAATACTTATATTACATATATTTTACAATTAGTCCATAAGTGGAAGTTTCAAAATAATAATAATATTCCTTTTTTGTTAAAGATATATATATTTTTATATAAATAATTCGGGTACTACAAAATGAAAAAATATAAGTCACAACATACATGACTCTGAAACAAATGGGAAGCATTCAACAATAAATATCAAAATTTTTTAACTCATGCAAATTTCCAAAGTCAATGCACGATCAAGGGCGACGGGCTTTTATGAATGCTAATTTCTCTAAAAATTGCTTCACATTTATTTGACTTGATATCAAACATATAAAAAATCATAACTCATGTATTTTGTTTACTCACACCACTAATATTTGCAACCAATTACTTCCTAAGTGGAAGTTTCAAAATCATAACTCATCACCTAAAACCACCTCATTCTACACTTTTACACGGTGCATTTTTTTTTCTTATTCTACCTTCTATTTAGGAAAGAAATAAATAAATATAAATTTTTAACAAAAAAATACATACAAACTTACCTAAAATAACAAAATCTGGCGGTGAATAGCGACGGTGGACGGGACTGGAGAGGGCAAACAAAGAGTCGGGATGGGGACTAGGGCTTAGGCCATCAATTTTAAATAGGCCAAAGTCGCCCTTTATACGGGCGACTTTGATCTTTAGTAAACCGCCTGTTATATGAACGATTAAGACTAAACATAATCCTCTGCTAAACGGGCAATTATGCCTAGCTTTAAGTTTTTAAAAATTATGCTTAATCTATTAATTAGGACTCTAATCATACTTAGCCTTAAAAATTACCCAAGATTGGAACCGTCATACAGGGCAAAGTGATGTCATGGGAGCCACATGTTAAACTTTGCTTTCATAATCGTATCTACCTAGTGGATGATTTGGGTTATATATAAGGATATTGTTGAAGGCGCAAGCTATTTAAATGAGGGAGATTCTAAAACCCTTAAGATGAATAACATTGAACTTTTAAATATCATATTTTGGTGTATCAATTAGAATTTTATTAAAAATTTTAAATTAAAGCATTTTGTATGGGAGCACTCTTAGGATGGTGAACCTCTAGGAATTAATGAAATTAAGGGAATAAAATTATGAGACCATTTTGATAAAGTGAACAACATTTTGATAGTTGAAAGTTTGGGACACTAATTATAAATGATTGACCAACATGTCGGCTTAATTTATATTTATAGCTATTTTTTTTTTTTGGAAATCTAATTAGAGATTGATCTACTTGGACGAAAAAAAATAATGTACACATTGTCGTAAACTCTATGCTTATATATGTAATATTTCCATTTGCACCAAATTTTCAATTATAATACACCTAATCTTTTTTTAAGTGTGTTTTTAATTTTACAGATAATTATCATATTTTTATTTGATTATAATTTTTTATTATTTTAGAAAATTTCTTATGAGAAAATTTCCCCAACTGAATTTAATAATGTGATAATTTTAAGAAAGTTAAAATCTAATTTTTATAATGGAAAAAAATAATAATATCCATAATAGTTCTACAACAAAAATTATTACAAATAATTGTCTCAACTATACCCTCTTATTTATGGTATGACTATTACTTCATTGTTATACCCAAACAAGTTAAGAAAGAAATGTCTTAAGCTTCTCTTTCTCTTTGTAAGGGTTGTTTTTCATTAATTAGTAAATGTTAATTACTTTGCTAAATAATATTATTAAGCAATAATTTAATGAATGGCCTTCCCATTCTACTTTGAAGGCATTTAGATTTCATTTGAAACAAATTTCTTATTGTTTTTTGAAACTGTTTTTTAGTAATAAAATTTTTAATACATAAAATTTTGATACTAAAAGATTATTTTAAAAAACAATAAGAAATTTGTCCCAATCAAAGCCTTAAAAAAAAATACAAATAAAAGTAACATCATGAACATTCTTCATTTTCTTAAATAATATTAGGTTATTTAAGCACAATAATATTGAAGATGGCCTTTGAATAATAACTTTGTATGAAGATAACAAAACAATGCCGATTACATTGAACTAAATAGCTCATACTTTTATTTTATTTTCATATTAAACTTACTAAAAAAATTAACAAATCACAATCTCAATCAAAACTTCCAAAAAAAAAACTAAAAGCATATTTGGGACGACTGCAGTGTCTTATAAAGTTGGTCATGAAGTTATTGCAGAGAAAATAACTTTATAATTACGCACATTTACATAAAATAACTTTCCATCACAAAAATTTCTAAAAATCAGTAAGAAAGTAATAGCCAAATGAAATTGTGGTTGCTGTCTTAAAAGCAAAGAAGCAAGAAAACTCTCATAAATAGGAGAAATTATTATGTGCGGACGTCGAATGAAGCTCTACATCCGGAGACCAACTAGAATGAGCCACGTTGGAGCAACACCAAGAGCGATACCAACATGACTCATTCTGGTTGGTCTCCGGATGATGTTCGACGTCCGCACATAATAATTTCTCCCTAAATAGACCCTAAATGCATAAAAAATCAAAGCAACTTCATGCATTTGAGCTTTACCTTACAATCTACGACAAAATTTCTCCCAAGAGTTTCAAATGATCTTACCGCTATCCTTGAGTAACACTCCCGTTAAAAATCTCAATAATATCTCCGGCCTTCACATCATGCCACCAAAAGGGCTTGTCTTCTTCCATCACACTACACTTATAAATGAAGAAAAATCCTTCCGCTGGCAAATAAAGGCTATAACTCCGCTCTTTCATCCTCAACAGTTCCTTCCTAAGCTCGCTCACATTATCAGCTAAATTCACCTCCACCTCCAACCTCTTCATTCCCATCGCCACCCTCGGCACCAATACCGTCACCTTCATCCTTCTCCCACCGCCATTGATGGGCTCGTGCTCGGGCTCGGGCTCGGGCTTGGGCGCGGGCTCTAGCTCGCGCTGGAGACGGAGGAGAATGACAGAGCCTTGAATGACGTTGTAGTATTCAAAGCCGTGTTCGTCTTCCATGATCATGCCGTTGAAGAAGAGAGTTTGGTGGGAGACAGGGAAGCCGTGGGATTTGTGGAGCTTTTCTTTTATTTCGCGAACGGGAGAGAAGAACCAGATTTCTTCTTGGAAGCGCCGGCCGTCGTCGGTCTCGAATGTAACGTCCATTTTTGATGAAGAACAGAGGAAGAAGAAGAAGAAGAAGAAATGGAGCTTTTTTGGGAGAGCGAATGGGATTCAGGATATTTTAATGATGGTCGTTGCGAGATCTACTCCTGGAAAATGTGGAATAGTAACGGTCTGCACGGGAAAATGATGATTTGTTCGAATTTTTAAAAGCTTAATTATGAGTTTATTTGAGGAGAACTTATCTATTCATTCGGATTAAGTTTTTAGTAAAGGAAATTTGAGCTCCATGTTATGGTAGAGTATTATATTTTGATATTTTTTATTGTGTGGTTATCAGACGCCGTTCTGAAACGAATCATGATGCACAATGTCATTTTTTTTGTGTACGGGGAGATGTGGCGTATTATGATTCGCCTCTGGATGGTTCGGTGACTGCATAAAATAATTTCTCCATTTTGATGGAGCTTTAATGCAAAACTGAACAACATATTAAAAGTAAATGTTTCAATCATAGTTAAAATTATATTTGGATTTTGTTTAAACTTTGATTGATTATTTGCTCGAACATACTTAAAGGCATGCTTGTACGTCATTCCAACTATGTTCTTGGATCCTTGCTTGACCAAGTTCAAATATACAATCATGATTTGAATAAGGTTCGAATATAATTCTCGCACATTTTAACAAGGTGATTTAAATAAGGTATAATCATGTCTTCAAATAAAATTGAAATATGGATTAGACAATATTCAAACATGGTTCTATCAATATTTAAACATTTTCAAACCTTGGTCTAATGTAATTTATAATGTTCAAACAAAGATTAAATTATATGTTGATGTATCATTTTTCTACGGGTGAATTAAATATTAGTAATCTTATATAATATTGGAGAGAATTGGAAGAATACATGCAAGTTAGTTTGGCTTGTTTGGGACAACTTTATTACTACTTCATAAAGCAACTTTTTAGTATAAAAATATAATTTTTTACTAGAAAGTTATTTCAAAAAGTAACAAGAAAGCCGTTCCAAATGAAGCCTAATCTCGAATGGATCCACTCTTTTAAGCTTTAAGACCCGTTGATGCCGATAAGGCCTCATTACAACCTGCTAGTCTCCTTTCGAGCGGGATTCCTGTAAAGACTTTATCGTCTACGATCCATCATGAAGTTTGTTATAGTCAGGGTATTCGTCATTAGAGTTGTGTTGGATGGCATATATATATAGATATTAAATATATAAATAATAAATAATTTAAATTTTATGTACGTAAATTACTAATTTTAAATTAAAGCATTTTTGTATGGGAGCACTCTTAGGATGGTGAACCTCTAGGAATTAATGAAATTAAGGGAATAGAATTATGAGATCATTTTGATAAAGTGAACAATATTTTGATGGTTGAAAGTTTGGGACACTAATTATAAATGATTGACCAACATGTCGGCTTAATTTATATTTATAGCTAAATTTTTTTTGGAAATCTAATTAGAGATTGATCTACTTGGACGAAAAAAAATAATGTACACATTGTCGTAAACTCTATGCTTATATATGTAATATTTCCATTTGCACCAAATTTTCGATTATAGTACACCTAATCTTTTTTTAAGTGTGTTTTTAATTTTACAGATAATTATCATATTTTTATTTGATTATTGATACGGCATCACAAAATTAGCTTGATCGGGCACGAATCTCGAGTCGAAAGCTAGTTGCAAACTTCAAAAATTAATTCCGAGAGCACCCCAACTCCGATTTCAGCAAGCTTATAGTCGAACTAAGCGTCTCGGAAATACGAACTCAACGACACCAAATTCGACTCAATCCGAGCCCAAATGGGTCCGAATCATGGACCCGAAGTTCTGTTGGAAGGTTCAAACCGCAATTTGAGTTACCAAACGGACTCCGATTTTGACGAGCTTATACTCGAATCGAAGGGCTCGACGAGACGAATCCAACGAGCCCAAGATCATAGAATTCCGACATCATTAAGGCCTTCAAATGTCCAATGAACGGTGCACGATCGTAGGATTCAATATCGGCCGTCCATTTGACCACTCCCTATTCGCCCCTGATCTCACACCTATTTACGGGCCATGCCACTCCAGAAAATCTATAAATAGAGCCCTCATTTCTCATAAGAGGAGGATCCTAAGCAAGAGAGAGAAGAAGAGAAGAGAAGGAAGGAGTTCCTCCTCGACAGCCGCCGGACCACCGCCGGACCACCGCAGAACCTCGCCGGACCACCGCAGGAATCTCGTCGGACCACCGCCGGACCACCGCAGGAACCTCGCCGGACTACCACAGAACCTCGCCGGACCACCACCTTAAGGCCCGACGTTCATCCCCGACGTCCTGCCAAAGACCCGACGTCTTGTTCAAGGCCCGACACTCAGTCCCTACATCCTGCCAAAGACCCGACGTTAAGTCCCGACGTCCTGCTGAAGACCCGACGTCCTGTTTAAGACCTGACGTCCTGCTTAAGACCCGACGTCCTACTCAAGGCTAGACCATCAACATCCGATCTTCCAAGTGACACTGGGACTAACACCTGACTCCTTATCTCCCACCGCCTACGGTCCTTCAGGCCTTCATCACCAACTACGGTCCGTCCGACCTCCATCACCAGACAACGGTCTTTCAGACCCCAGTCTCCTACCAACTACGGTCTCCGGCCGACTACGGTCTCCTGCCGACTACGGTCTCCGGCCGGCTACGGTCTCCTACCGACTTCGGTCTCCGGCCGGCTACGGTCTCCTATCGACTTCGGTCTCCGGCCGACTACGATCTCCTATCGACTTCGGTCTCCGGCCGACTACGATCTCCTGCCGACTACGGTCTCCTGCTGATTACGGTCTCCGGCCGACTATGGTCTCCTGCCGACTACGGTCCTTCAGGCCAAACAAACCTGTATATGTAACTCTTACCATGTAATGCAATCTATATGATGTACATTTGCTACATCAATCCAAGGCCTTCTCCTAAGGAAGGGCCTCATTTGTAATCGACTACAAATACTAGTGGATTCATTCAAACTGGGCCAGGCCCCGTGGTTTTTCCCCCTTTTTTAGGGGTTTTCCACGTAAAAACTTTGGTGTCTCTTATGAACGCTACACCCTCTCACTTATCTGATTGTGTGCTGGATCTTCGTACAACGCTAAGACGTTAAACTATATATTTCTCTACCGCCGCGAATATTCCAGGACGCAACAATTATATTTTTTTATTATTTTAGAAAATTTCTTATGAGAAAATTTCCCCAACTGAATTTAATAATGTGATAATTTTAAGAAAGTTAAAATCTAATTTTTATGATGGAAAAAAATAATAATATCCATAATAGCTAGTTCTACAACAAAAATTATTACAAATAATTGTCTCAACTATACCCTCTTATTTATGGTATGACTATTACTTCATTGTTATACCCAAACAAGTTAAGAAAGAAATGTCTTAAGCTTCTCTTTCTCTTTGTAAGGGTTGTTTTTCATTAATTAGTAAGTGTTAATTACTTTGTTAAATAATATTATTAAGCAATAATTTAATGAATGGCCTTCCCATTCTACTTTGAGGACATTTAGATTTCGGTTTCGTTTGGGACGGCTTTTTTATTGCTTTCTAAAACGGAGTTTTAGTACAAATTTTTTTATTTTTGTATTAAAACTCCGTTTTAGAAAGCAATAAAAAAGCCGTCCCAACAAATTTCTTATTGTTTTTTGAAACTATTTTTTAGTACAAAAATTTTTAATACATAACATTTTGATACTAAAAGATTATTTTAAAAGTAACATCATGAACATTCTTCATTTTCTTAAATAATATTAGATTATTTAAGCACAATAATATTGAAGATGGCCTTTGAATAATAACATTGTATGAAGATAACAAAACAATGCAGATTTCATTGAACTAAACAGCACATACTTTCATTTTATGTTCATATCAAACTTACTAAAAAAATTAACAAATCACAATCTCAATCAAAACTTTCAAAAAAAAAATCACTAAAAGCCTATTTGGGACGACTGCAGTGTCTTATAAAGTTGGTCATGAAGTTATTGCAGAGAAAATAACTTTATAATTACGTACATTTACAAAAAATAACTTTCCATCAAAAAAATTTCTAAAAATCAGTAAGAAGCCAAATGAAATTGTGGTTGATGTCTGAAAAGCAAAGAAGCCAAAAAACTCTCATAAATAGGAAAAATTATTATGTGCGGACGTCGAACTCAGCTCTAAATCCAGAGACCAACCAGAATGAGCCACATCAGCAATACTAAGCGTGGTACCAACGTGGCTCATTTTGATTGATCTCCGGATGACATTTGGCATATGCACATAATAATTTCTCACCAAATAGACCCTAAATGCATAAACAATCAAAATAACTTCATGCATTTGAACTATACCTTACAATCTACGAGTAAATAATGTATCACTCGTCAAAATTTGGATTGAATCCACTCTGAGATAAAAAACTTTTGAAGATAAGTCAAATATTTTCTCTTAAGAGTTTCAAATGATTTTAGTGATATTCTGGAGTAACAAACCCGCTAAAAATCTCAATAACATCTCCGGCCTTCACATCATGCCACCAAAAGGGGTTGTCTTCTTCCATCACATTACCGTTATGAATGAAGAAAAATCCTTCCGGTGGCAAATAAAGGCTATAATACCTCTCTTCCATCCTCAACAATTCCTTCCTAAGCTCCCCCACTTTATCATCTAAATTCACCTCCACCTCCAACCTCTTGATTCCCATCGCCACTCTCGGCATCAATACCGTCACCTTCACCCTTCTCCCACCGCCATAGCTAGGCTCGGGCTCGGGCTCGGGCTCGGGTTCGGGCGCGGGCGTGGGCTCGGGCTCGGGCTCGGGCTCGGGCTGGAGATGGAGGCGAATGACAGAGCCTTGAATGACGTTGTAGTATTCAAAGTCGTGTTCGTCTTCCATGATAAAGCCGTTGAAGCAGAGAGTTTGGTGGGAGACAGGGAAGCCATGGGATTTGTGAAGCTTTTCTTTGATTTCGCGAACGGGAGAGAAGAACCAGATTTCTTCTTGGAAGCGCCGGCCGTCGTCGGTCTCGAATGTAACGTCCATTTTTCATGAAGAGCAGAGGAGGAGGAGGAGGAGGAAGAAGAAGTGGAGCTTTTATTGTGAGAGCGAATGGGATTCAGGATATTTTAATGGTGGTCGTCGTTGCGAGATCTACTCCGGGAAAATGTGGAATAGTAACGGTCTGCACGGGAAAATGATGATTTGTTCGGATTTTTAAAAGCTTAATTATGAGTTTATTTGAGGAGAACTTATCTACTCATTCGGATTAAGTTTTTAGTAAAGGAAATTTGAGCTCCATGTTATGGAAGAGTATTATATTTTGACATTTTTTATTGTGTATCATATATTAGGTCATTTTGAAGATTACATTACTTTTTTGTGTGTACCTGTGCTTTGTACCGTTATGTGTCGGTCCGTCGGATGGCGTGACACATTCTGATTCGCCTTAGGATGGTTCGGTGACCACACATAACAATTTCTTCATTTTGACATATCTCTAACGCAAAACTAGACAAAATATTAAAAGTAAGTGTTTTGATCACTATTAAAATGTGCACTCGAATTATATTCGGATTTTGTTCAAACTTTGATCGAATATTGCTCGAACATACTCAAAGGGAAGTTCATGCCTCATTCCAACAATGTTCTAAGATCCATGCTTGGCCAAGTTCAAATATACAATCATGAATTGAATAATATTCGAACATAATTCTTGCACATATTTTAATAAGGTGATTTAAATAAGGTATAATCATGTCTTTAAATAAAATTGAAATATTAATTAGAAAATATTCGAACACGGTTCGATCAATATTTAAACATGTTCTAACCATGTTCTTATGTGATTTATAATGTTCAAACAAAGATTAAATTATATGTTGATGTATCATTTTTCTACAGGTGAGCTAAATATTAATAATCTTATATAATATTGGAGAGAATTGGAAGAATATATGTGAGTTAGTTCAGCTTCCTATAGGACGACTTTCTTACTGCTTTTTTTAGTTTAAAATTTTTAATTTTTGTACTAAAAAACTACTTTAAGAAGTAACAAAAAAGCCGCCCCAAATGATGCCTAAGCCCTGAATGGATCCACTCTTTTAAGCTCTGAGACCCATTGATGCCAGTAAGACCTCATTACGACCTGTTCGTTTCCTCTCGAGCGGGATTCATGTAAAGACTTTTTCGTCTTCGGTCCATCACTAAGTTTGTTATAGTCAGAGTTTTCATCATTAAAGTTGAGTTGGATGTCATATATATACATATTACTAACTTTTTCTTTAATATATACTTATTTGAACTTATGAAGAGGTTTTTCTTCCTTGAAGGCTATGAGTCGAAGTTAAATTCGAACCCAATGAAAACCAAAGCGCGAGCCCATTTAACTCCTTAACCAAAAATATCATTGGGAATCGGTCCCGATTCCTTTTCGCAACGAGCTGCGCGTCGCCCCTCGGCTGCAAATTTGTTTCTCGAATAAGTTTTGCTAAATGTTTGTCGAATTCGCAGTCGATTCCAAGATTCCTCAGGTACCTGAATCGATCGCTGTTTTTGTTGTCTATCTAATAGTTCTTTTTTTTTTTTCGAGCGGATGAGTGGGTTTCCCTGGTCTGGATCTTATTGATGCGTTCTTACTAGTTGCTTGCATTTATTTTATTTAAATTTTGTTCGATTTTCATTCTGCCCTAATTCTATTGATGCCGAACCGGTTAGCCTGGCTACTCAGGCGGAACCATGCTTGGGCGGCTTGCAGCACTACCTAACTGAATCTGACAATTACCCTTTATGTTTAGCTTTTTCAGTTTTTACTTTTTGGACACTTTCCCGTTATGCTTACTGCTTTTTAGTTTTCCTTAGTATATGTTTCCTCTAGGCAGGGGAATACGCAGCTTTTTACTATCTTGAATATTAAGAACCTTTACCTGGTTACTGTTCCATTGAATCCCTTGCGGTTCTTCTTCCTCTTGCTTAGCCGCTGCATCAACTTTGGTATCAGAGCTAGTCGCCGGCGACGATGGCGGAAGGAAGCAGCCGGCCCAGGTCCGACGGAGATCGGAGCTTGGAGGCGTTATGGGAAACGCAAAAACAGACATCCAAGCAATTGGAGGATCTTATCAATAAGTTCGCACGCTTCGCCGATGATATGCGGGAAGAAATGCGACAAGTTCGGGTAGCTACTAATCCAGTAGTTCATCCAAATATTCCGGCAACCTTACCGGTAACCAGGAGACATCTGCGCATGGAACATCCACCACCCAGGGAACCCGCATTGCTTCCGATAATGTCTGAATCGGACTCTGAAGAAGTATCGGAGGAGAATCGTTCCGACGATGAAGATGTACTCCCGCGTCCCAGAGGGGAGAGGATGCGAAGACATAGAGTACAGAGACACGAATCCGAAGGTATGCGCATTAAACTTGATATTCCATTCTTTGAAGGCAGGATGCACATCGAGGATTATCTAGACTGGGAAGCTGCGGTAGAAATTTTTTTTGACTATATGGAGATTCCACCGGTCAAACAAGTGAAATACGTGGCGTGCCGTCTCAAGGGTGGAGCAAGTGCGTGGTGGATGCAAGTTCTACAAAGCCGGCGGCGAGAAGGCAAAGGCCCGGTACTCAGCTGGAGCCGTATGAAGCGTCTGCTGCGGCGACATTTCCTACCCACGGATTTCAAACAACTCTTGTATGTGCAGTATCAGCAATGCCGCCAAGGACAGCGATCCGTCAACGAGTACACGGAAGAATTTTACAGGCTGAGTGCCCGCAACAATCTTCTAGAGACGGAAAATCAGTTGGTAGCTCGTTACACGGCGGGGTTAAAGGAAGCTATCCAAGATAAATTAGAGCTCAATTCGGTATGGACCTTATCCCAGGCTGTTAATTTCGCCCTCAAGGTGGAATCTCAATTACAAAGGCCTTACCGCACTCAAGCTCCTAGACGAAGTTTAGTAGATGGGTTGACTGGAACATCAAGTTCGGGTGGTATTCCGGTTAAGAATCACATAGCCACTCCACCTACTATCCGCAATTCACCGGGTGATGACAAGGTGCAATTGAAACCCCGTGGCACTGGTGGGCGGGAGAACCCATATGCCAAACCTTCAACAATTAAATGCTTCCGATGCCTGCAGCCAGGACATAAATCGAATGAATGCCCCACTCGGCATCAGGCACAGATTTTAGAGGGTGGCGAGGCAGATGAATCGGAGACAAATGAAGAAGAAGCAGAGGCTCAGTACGAAGTCGTATTGGCGGATGAAGGAGACCCAGTGCTTTGTGTAATGGAAAAGATACTTATAGCACCAAGACAGCCAGTTGATAGCCAGCGGCACAGTCTTTTTCGGTCGAAATGCACTATCAACGGGAAGGTTTGTGACCTCGTAATTGATAGTGGTTGCACCGAGAATATCATTTCTCGGGCAGCAGTCCAAGCTCTACAACTCAGTATCACAAAGAACCCAAAACCATATAAGATTGGGTGGATTAAGAAGGGGGTCGAATTTATGGTGGCCGACTTATGTAAGGTCACGTTCTCAATTGGAAAGAGCTACTTATGTCACATCACGTGCGACGTCCTTGATATGGACGTCTGTCATCTAATTTTGGGGAGGCCGTGGCAATATGACACCGGAGCCATTCATGATGGTCGTGCTAACTCTTATACTCTGGAATGGAAAGGGAAGCGACTTAAATTAGTTCCTGGCAGTTCGTCGTATGGTGGCGGGGCTGCTCAGAACCTGTTTGCTGCAAGACTTGTGTCCGGTACTGCCTTGATGAGAACTAAGGATCAAACTAATCCTCTTTTGGCTCTTGTGGTACATGATCAGACGGCCAGTCCATCGGTAGTAAGTCACAGTCCGGAAATTCAAGTTCTACTTCAGGACTATGCCGATGTAGCAGCTAATGAATTACCATCTACTCTACCGCCTTTGCGCAGCTTACAACATCAAATCGAGTTCATTCCGTGCGCTGTGTTACCTAATCTGCCTCATTATAGAATGAGTCCCAAAGAGCACGCCATCTTAAAACAAATAATTCAGGAGTTGCTGCAGAAGAATTTCATACAACCAAGCCTCAGCCCTTGCGTGGTTCCGGCCTTGATTGTTCCGAAGAAAGATGGGCAGTGGCGACTTTGTATCGACAGCCGAGCAATCAACCGCATTACCGTTAAGTGCCGGTTTCCCATCCCTAGAATCAATGATCTGTTGGATCAGCTAGCTGGCGCCCAAATCTTTTCCAAACTCGATCTGCGTAGTGGGTATCATCAGATTCGTATCCGCCCCGGAGACGAATGGAAGACGGCCTTCAAGACAGTAGATGGATTGTTTGAATGGAACGTGATGCCTTTTGGGCTTTGCAATGCCCCCTCCACCTTTATGCGGTTGATGCATGATATCCTCAAGCCGTTTTTAGATAAGT
This sequence comes from Dendrobium nobile, assembly GCA_022539455.1. Classification (NCBI taxonomy): domain Eukaryota; kingdom Viridiplantae; phylum Streptophyta; class Magnoliopsida; order Asparagales; family Orchidaceae; genus Dendrobium; species Dendrobium nobile. Next base: position 32,908,033 of record CM039720.1, on the reverse strand, counting down.
GCTGTGTAGTTTATTTTGATGATATTCTTGTATTCAGCACTTCTTTTGCAGAGCATATGCGCCATTTGCGAGCCATCTTGGATATACTCCGAGATAATCAACTTCTCATTAATGTGAGTAAATGTGAGTTTGCTGCTACTGAAGTTCACTTCTTGGGGTTCGTTCTGTCGCCTCAAGGGGTGCATACCGCGCCTAATAAAGTTTCGGCCATCCGAAATTGGCCGACTCCCACAACTGTCTCAGAAGTTAGAAGTTTCCATGGGTTGGCTAACTATTACAGGCGATTCATTCGTGGATTCGGGGAAATTACTGCCCCATTAACTGATTGTTTGAAGGCGTCTAAATTTGCTTGGGGAAAACTACAACAGCAGAGCTTTGAAAGGATCAAAGAAGCTCTGTGCACGGCTCCTGTACTTGTATTTCCTGATTTTAACAAACCTTTTCAGGTCGAAACCGACGCGTCGGCCATCGGGATTGGAGCGGTTCTTTCACAAGAGGGCAAACCGGTGGAGTATTTCAGTGAGAAACTAAGTGGACCACGCCAGAATTGGTCGGCTTATGAACAAGAGCTGTATGCTGTGGTTCGTGCCCTCAAACAATGGGAGCATTACTTACTCCATCGAGACTTCATTCTTTGCAGTGACAACCAAGCCCTGCAGTATATTAACAGTCAAAAGAGTATCAATCGTATGCACGCAAGATGGGTGGTATTTTTTCAGCGCTTCAGTTTTGTAATTAAGCACAAGGCAGGTAGAAGCAATCGGGTAGCTGATGCTCTTAGCCGGCGTTCAGCCTTGCTCGTCCACCTTCAGACGGAGATTACTGGACTCCAATCTCTGCAGGAGTTATATGAGAAGGACCGAGATTTCTCGGTGATCTGGGAAGCTTGTAAAACGGGCAAGCCAACACAAGACTATTCCTTACAGCAAGGATTCCTTTTTAAAGGGAATAGTTTGTGTGTACCTGATTCTTCATGGCGGCCTCACTTGATCAAAGAACTGCATTGTGGCGGGTTGGCCGCCCATATGGGAAGAGATAAAACCGTGGAGTTGTTACAGATGAGGTTTTATTGGCCCCATTTACGTCGTGATGTGCTGCGGTTTGTTGAAAAATGTTTCGTTTGTCAACGATCCAAGGGAACCGCCCAAAACACAGGACTCTACTTACCTCTGCCAGTTCCCGATTCTATCTGGGAAGATCTTTCCCTTGATTTTGTCCTGGGGCTGCCGCGTACGAAGAGAGGATCAGATTCTATCATGGTGGTCGTCGACATGTTCTCAAAAATGACGCACTTCATTCCTTGTAAGAAGACTTTCGACGCGGTGAACATAGCCTACCTCTTCTTCAAAGAAATTGTCCGGCTACATGGAGTGCCGCGTAGTTTGACGTCCGACCGCGACGTGAAATTTGTAAGTCATTTTTGGAGGGAATTATGGAAGAAGCTTAACACGGATATCAAACTCAGCTCGGCGTATCATCCGCAGACGGACGGTCAAACCGAGGTTGTGAACCGCACACTCGGTAACATGTTGAGATGCCTTGTACAAGACAATCACAAGAAGTGGGAAGAGCTTTTAAGCCATGCAGAATTTGCTTATAATGCTACCACTAACCGGTCCACCGGACTTTGTCCTTTCCAGGTAGTGTACACTAAAATTCCCAATCAATTGGTTGATATTGCCATCCTACCGAAGGGCTGTAAATCGCTAGCTAGCAAAACATTGGTTGAAGCTCAGGACACTCTCCGAACGGTGAAATTCAACCTCCAAAGGTCTAATGAAAAATACAAACAAAAGGCGGATTCCCACCGCCGGTTCAAGACATTTAACGTCAGAGATTTGGTAATGATTCGAATGCGACGTGAACGTTACCCTCAAGGTGCATACACAAAGCTCTGTCCAAGGAAAATGGGGCCATTTCCGATTCTGCACAAAATCAACGACAATGCGTATGTGATTGATTTACCACAGGAGGTTCGCATTTCTTCTACCTTCAACGTATCAGACTTATACAGTTACTTTCCTCCGGACAGCGAGGTTCCTATCACAGCCTCGTCGGAGTCGAGCTTCTCGGAGCCGGGGGAGAGCTGATGCGGAACCGGTTAGCCTGGCTACTCAGGCGGAACCATGCTTGGGCGGCTTGCAGCACTACCTAACTGAATCTGACAATTACCCTTTATGTTTAGCTTTTTCAGTTTTTACTTTTTGGACACTTTCCCGTTATGCTTACTGCTTTTTAGTTTTCCTTAGTATATGTTTCCTCTAGGCAGGGGAATACGCAGCTTTTTACTATCTTGAATATTAAGAACCTTTACCTGGTTACTGTTCCATTGAATCCCTTGCGGTTCTTCTTCCTCTTGCTTAGCCGCTGCATCATCTATTGGTTTGACCTGATTGGGGTTTCGTTGGATGTGGAGTTATTCTACTTGGATTTCCATAAGTTCTCCGTCATTAATAGGTTTGTTTTCGTTCGCCTCAAGACAGAATGATGCAGAGTGCAGTTCGAAGATGGGAGGTCAGCCGAAGCTTTTGCGAAGTCTGATAACATTTCCGTATGCTATGAGCAATTGACATGTTGGATGGTAGCCTGATGGAGTTCATTCCCGTTATAAACTGTTGAATTTAATGTTCCAATTCACGAATTAAAAAACCTGAATGTGATTTACCAAAAATCGCACCGGAAGTTTTTAAAGATTTTCCTAAAGCTACTACATTTTGTTAAAAAAAATTCATGCTTCTTAAGTTTTTGTTGAAGGGTCCCGGGTTTTCAATCTTCGAAAATGATGAGATATTGGCTAGTTAAACCAAGGCTTCTCTTTTTTTCTTTTGTTAATAAAAGGATTCCTAGCCTGCCATTTGAAGCTCTTATCATTCTCAATGGATGGTAGTTGATTGCTAGACTAACACAGTATCCCATGTGCTAGGTCGACATATCTTTGCCCAAGCCCTCTTCTTGATCACCACAATGACAACTTTGTTCTCCACTGTCTCATTCACAGCATCTGCTCTTTAATCCGTAAGGCATAGTCATTTCACTTTCCTTGGATCCTCTAAGCCACTGTAATTTGGTTAACCAACTTCTTATTTACCAATAATATTTGCTTCTCCCGTAAAAATTGGTCAATGCATGCCTAGGTTGCATCCAAGCCAATCATAGATGTTAGATTGCCTCAATGCATGCAATCATGTGTGGTTGCAAGAATAAGCTTTGCTACTTGTGTTGCATGCGAACAATTTGCAGTTGACTTACAACTTATGTTTATTTATTGGATCTTTTTTTTTAACATCAAAGTTGTTTAAGTAAAATATGTTGACCAATATGATGCTCTTGAGGAAAAAGAAAATTGGTTGCATATGGTTTCCTTATTTATAATAGGAATTTGAATACGATATTATGAGGAACAATGAGAAAAACATGTTTCACAAACTTGAAATAGTAAATTTCCAAAAACATGCAATCACTAACACTTGCCCGTAAGATGGAGCATATATATCATTTTACTCTTGCTTGTTACATGATTTGAAAAATTGAAGTAAATTCCAAAACTTGGTAAATATACCCACTAGCTGTAATGAGCTAGAAATATGAGAAGTAGCAATCTTCTTTAATAACACCACATCTTGGGTGAAGTGGCAGTCAACCTCTACATGCTTATTTCTTTAATGGAAAACAAGATTACTATTAATATATATCATGATATAGGTGTTTGAGGTGTACTCGAGGCACAACTTGGACACCTCGAGGCTTAAGCCTTGGTGGTTTGTCCGAGACTTATGCTTTTCTTCGTTGAAGCGTACGCCATAAGGAAGTTTGAGAAGCTGCCTCGATCAATTTCATTTTCATTTTCAGTTTGGAAGAGTCAATAGCGCTTATTAGATTTAGATTTAGGGCTTCGTCAGTTTGAAACATTTGTTCCAATCTTCACCTCTCTTCTGAAGCTCGCAGCATAGGAAACACTCTCTGACTTCTTGTGCACAGCTTTGGCCTTGCCAGCTTCGACCTTGACTGCTTCGGTCTCGACTTCTTCGGCCTCGCTTTGTGTTAGGATGAGTTCTTCATGACGAGGTAAAGATCTATCTTACCTTTTGAGCCTGTGTAGGCTTCAACAACTTCGTGAGAAGCAATTATGAAATTAGTTTAGAAAGCAAATATCTTTTTGCTCCTTGCCTTAGCTTCTTTATCATCTCCTCCATGATTGCAAATTTCTCATCGATCTTCTCATAGATGGCTAAAAATTGCTTTTCAAAATCTGAAAACTTTTCTATAAAATCAGATTTCAATTGTCTGATCTCTTTTTTCAATGCTTCTTCCTTTCTTCCCGCCATAGGTACCTGGATCTAGGCTCTAATACCAATTTGATAGGAAGTGGATGCATTTTTTACAAAAATTAGCAGATGAAATATGAAAAAATTGGAATGTATGCCCTCGAATAATTTTTATTGAAAGAACTATAAAGAGAAATGCAAAAAAAAAAACAATTGGATCTTTAATTGGAGAGGAAGATCCGGCCTCCTAAATCCTTAGCTGCCGGCTAGAGCCCAAATAACCTAAGAATAAACAAAATTCAGCAAACTCCCAAAACATAATTTGAAATCACCTTATAGTTAGCCTTAATGATGCGGACATCCAATCGTCCATGTCTATCCGAGGAGGAGCTGAAGATCGACGACCGATATCACTTTATTTTATTTTAATTTATTAAGTGTATTTTGATTTAATTGTGCAATTTCTCTTTTTTACCCTCTTGTCTTATGTAAGCCCAAGGGGCAAATGTGTCTTTTAATTTCTTTTGAGGCCTATATATAGAGACCCATTCTCTTGTATTACGTATGATGGAATTATAATAAAAAAATTTTATTTTCATTTAGGGTGATAAAATCACTAAAGTCAATCGTATTTTCACATTCTTCATTAAAAAGTTTAGCAAAATACCTCATCCACCTTTGTTGAATATCATCTTCTATGAAAATTACTTTTTGATGTTCATCCTTAATACCCTTCACTTGAACTAAATCCTTACTACTCTTATCTCTTTGTTTGGCTAACTTATACATATATCTTTCTCCCTCCTTAGTATCTAATCTATTATATAAATCATTAAAAACTAAACTCTTTGCATCGCAAATAGCTTTCTTAGATTCTTTACGAGCCTCTTTATAGCTTTCCCAATTATCAGAATTTTTACCTCTAAACCAATTTTTATAACAATCTTCTTATTTTTTATCTTTAAATTTATGATGTACTAGAAATATTTGCTGCAGAATTATATGAGGAAATGACATGGGAGACAACCACGAATGCTTATGAGTTTTTGATTAGACAATTATAATTCTCCTGAGAAAGAGGGGCAAATCTAGAAGACGTAGTGGGATTGGAAATTCCAGCGGCAATTACAAATGGGCCATAAGCATGCCGCACAGTGGAAGTATAGTCAAATTTGGCCCATCAATACTCAAAGATGATTAGTATGAACGCAATGAGAGCCAATGGACAATGTCTTCCCTCCTTTATTATGGCTACTATCTGTCTGGCTAATTTGACCGCCACAATGCAGCATAGCAAGGGTAGACTGTTTAATCATCAACGAGGAGGGAGTAAGAACTTAGTAACTTGAATTTGTTAGAGAGCGGTTGCAATGTTGATGATTGCATAATTTTCTATCATTTGAGATTGTACATGTTAAAATGATAGATGAAGCCTAGAGAGAAATTTAATAATAAGGAACTCAAACATTTAGCATTGGACGACCATTACTTGTTGACCAATGAGATGTATTGGTCTATCATGATGAAAAGCATTTAGCTAAACACTACATTACACAATTTGCCTGTTGATGCTTGAATGCATTTTTAAGTGTGAAATATTGATTCAAGCCAGTTTAAGAGAGTAGTTCGGGAATAATAATTAAAAAAAATTACATTAGCTCTAATGTCACTGGATTTTGTGTCCTTGTATTTTAGGTTAAAAAGACTAGAACACTTTCATGCCCTGTATGCTTTTTCACAAAATAGAAAAAGTACATGCAATTATTTATAAAATTTCCAATTCACATTTTAAAGGCCTACGTCAAATCTCAACCTAATACCGGGGTAATTTTAAAGAGCCACAAGGAGGCAATTTGAAGCATGCATGTTGTATTGAATGCTGGGTGATGATTTGAATTTGTTGTTATTGCGTGTTTCATCTTATCAATTTTCCTTGCTCCTAAGGAAATTTTGGTCGCTCTTGGACATTCTTAATTATTCTAAATCGTCTTACTACCTTAGTAAAAATTGGTTCAATAGATATTATCTGCTCAAACTCCAATGCATTTATTACTCTGCGTTCTACTCTGGGGTTTACTGCAAGTCTAAATTTGCATCTCCACCTTATTACCTGTAGAGATTTGCTTCAATATTCTTCCTATAGAATATGATTTCTGTAGCAAGATTTTGGACGAGTGATCAATCACTATGGATTGTAAAAACTATCTTAAGAAATACTCAATATAACTATTAATGTCTTGATCATTACATCTTAAAGTGATCCCACGTAAGCTGTTGAATTTCTCTGGTTGTAGGGTCAATCCAATTAATCTATCTGGCATGACTCCTTTCCCGTGTTGACAGTTAATTCAGGATTTTAATGGTGCTTTGACTACTAATTTGTGTCCCGATCTTATCTTCTTGGCTTGGCTTGTGCTGAAATATTTTATGAATGAAAGCTCAGTAGCTCACTACTTGATTAATAATGTTCTTTGAAAACTATGCAAACGCTCGAGCCTTTCTTTTTGCAGGGGACCTGAAAATATTGGAATGTGTGATTAATCATTATGGTCCTCGAAGAGCCTAACAAAGATTCATGGAGATGGGCTCTAGGCATTGTGTATATAGTTGCAGTTGCATCAATATGGATTGCTGCTAGTTATATTGTTCAGACAGTGGTAGATGAGGGGGTTTCTCCGTTCTTGTTAAGCTACATTTGCAACTCTTTGTTTGTGGTTTACATTCCCATTGTTGAAATTACACGATATTTTGAGGATACAATTTATAGTCTATTAGCTAAAAAGCACAATGAACCATCCATGCAAGGATCTTGCTATCCAGAGAATGCAAGTCTTTTGCTAGGAAGTGATAAAGAACCAATCATAATCGGTAGTCATCCTAGAGAACCTATTGCATCTGGAACTGAAACAAGGATTCAAGATATAGAAAGAATTTTGCCCAGTCAAGCTGATGAGTTTTCTCCTGGAAACCCAATTAGTAGTACAGGAACACAATTGGATTCAAAAATGCGTTGGACGCGTACTCAAGTAGCTAAAGTCAGCCTGTTGATTTGTCCGTTTTGGTTTTTTGCACAACTGACTTTCAATCTTTCTCTCAAGTACACGACTGTCACTGTAAGCTTTTCAACTTATTTCCCTACATTCTATCACTTTCCACATTCCTTTATTGTCATTTTCTCAATTAATTTACTTTCATTATGCAGTCGAACACCATCTTAAGCAGCACGTCTAGCCTCTTCACCTTTCTGGTCTCTGTTGCATTCTTGGGAGAAAAATTTACATGGGTAAAGTTAGTCAGTGTTCTTCTCTGCATGGGAGGTACCGTGCTAGTGAGCTTAGCTGATTTGGGAGTTGGAGTAAATGCTATTGCATATAATGCTGTTCTTGGAGACGCACTTGCACTTGTTTCAGCTGGCCTTTATGCTGTTTACATTACTCTCATTCGGAAAAAGCTACCCGATGAAAATAAGGGAGAAGGTCATGCAAGTATGGCCCAATTTCTTGGATACCTTGGGTTATTTAATCTCTTAATTTTTCTTCCTGTTGCACTTTTTTTAAATTTCACCGAGATAGAACCTTTCCACAAGCTGACATGGAGACAATTTGGCCTCATTGTTGGAAAAGGTATGTATGAACTCCTAGTTTTTGTTGTGTTTGTTACTTGTCTCTACACTTGAGGGTAGCTCAGGTCCTTCTCTCTCTTTTTTTTTATAAGTGTTTATATTTCAGTTAGTTAAAAGGGCATATGTTTTCTTATTTTTCTTTTTCTCATCATATCATAACTATTATGTGCTGCATCTGTTTTCTTATTGTAATCATGTGAGGGCATTCACATGTATTTGGCTTATGTTCTCTTTTAAAGAAGGCGGGACTTGAACATATGTGCACTACTTGGTGGCGGCAAGGCATGTGGAAACCGAATGTTTCAAACCACTTGTTTATGCAGAAGCATCTGCGGTGAATGATTTGATGAGCACAAATTAAATGGCACTGAGATTGACTACAAAGAAGGCACAAAGATTGCGTTGTTATATCATAGCTAGCTCCATAGAAGACCAAAAATATATATAATATTAAGAAGCTACATAGGTGTAGTTATAAATAGGGCTAATTTTTCTAAATAGGCTCTCCGAATTCCTTCTTAAATTTGGTCCCTTTTCCTAAATAATTTTCTCTAATCTTTGAATTCAAATTAAATCTCTTGTCATAAATAATTTCTTCTCAATTATAATTAAAATTTTCCTAAATAATTCCCCTTTGATTAAGAACCTTTCTAAATTGCTTCCTCTTGGTTAAGAACTTCTTAAATCCCTCCCAATCAAGTTGGCCGGTCCATCAGTGAGTGAAGATGCAATGATAAGCGGCCTGAACATTGATGTTCTCCTACCAATTGTTTAATCTAGATTTTGCCACGTTTTGGATAGGGTGAGGGGGAATCAGGGAACTAAGTGTATCTTTTATTAAGTCAAACGTATACGTGTGACCACAAATTTTTATTTAGATTGTTCCCCCTTAGGTATTACATTTATATCATACAATTTTCTTGATTCATTCAATTATATTAGAAATTTTGCATTATCCCAAAACATGCAAAGTGCGATTTGCAAATGCTATGTGTTCATAAGTAAGATATAAAAATCATGGTGAAATGTAGATATACTTGAAACCGCAAGATAAGGTGGCATCGCTAGAATTGGAGAGCAGATTGTGCGAATTGCAATTCTTATGGTGTTAGTCTCATGCGTGGAACGCCACTTCAGATAGGACCACACAAGGCTAGTGGTAGTGTATTATGTTTACACAATGAACTAAAGAGAATGCTCGAATGAACCAGTACTTTAAGCCAAACCAAGAAAATCCTATTAATGTTGAACCAAATTAACAAAACCAAGAATCTGAATAGAGCACTTCTTATTCTCATAAGCAAAATTATCATGGACATATTTACACAAATAAATCTAAAATAAAAAAATCCATCAACACACGAAAAAAATTGTGGTATAAAATTTAGTTTGGTAATCTGCTCTTCTTTGCACACAAGATTTGTGTTTTTATGAGTCTACACTTTTAGATCTCCATCAAATTGTCAAGTTGGAAAAATTGTCTAATAAAAATTGAACATTTGATATTCATCTTGTAAGGCTTAAATTTTGTGCTTCTTGCAATATAATCTAAGAATTATCACATAAGTCTGTCATGCTAATGCATAAGATATCTTAGGAATTAATCATTAGTGGCTAACGCAATTTTATAATCAAGATAGCTTCAACAACAAGAAATATATATTTGTATGGCAGACTTTTGGATGTTAATTTTCTTAGAGGGGATATGGAAAGAAAGAAAAATTTAAGGTCAAATTAGATACATTGAAGATTGAGTTAATGTTATAACTCCTGAAATTTTTCATATGCAAGTTTTTGTCGCAATGTGTCTTTATTTAAATAGTTTACCCTATCCTCTTTAGGAAGTGTTTTTGGATTCAGAAATATTATATTACATTATCTTTAATTTCACATACCTCTTGTTCACTCGCGAAGTTGATTTGTAATTGTCATAATTAAAAGTCTTTTTTTTAAATATGTATATGTAATGCATGTAAACATTGTGCAAATGATTATGCTTAGTTACTTGGTCTAAACTAAATAAGATGATCAAGGTTTGTAGGCTTTCTAGGTTGAAACCCCCTAGCTATCCTAAATGGACTCATACCTCACCAATTTATTCTAAGCAAACTCAGCCTTGAGTAATACAACAACATCAAGCCTTCATCCTACTATAAGCTATATGAAAATTTTTTTCTTCATTGTATCTTTTTAAGAGTCAGATTTTCATTTATAGCCATGGGTAATATCAAATTCAAATTACATATACACTCTTTAAGTAGAAAATTTGACATATCACTTAAGCTCCTATTAATTACTTCAATTTGTCATCAATTTGTTGGTAATAAGTAGTTTAAAGTTTCAATTATTTATTTTGATAGAGTTGTTTGATAATAAATAATAAATTTTACATTCTTGCCAATCACAATGGTTTTAGATATGACCACTTTATTAAAACATAATTTAATAATAAGGTATTCGTCATTAACTTTATTACATCGACTGAAGTGAGGCATTTCAAGAAAAATGATCTACCATTAGAAAATAGAATCATGTTTCACTTGAGTTTGTGGTATCCTAATACTAAGTCCATGCTAATATCATCTCAAGGCTTATATGGAATAGGCAAAGGGGGTATAAAATTCGATATATATTTTTTCTCATTAGTATTATGAAACTTTGTACACAACATCTTTTTTCTAGTAGGATACTGATACCTATCCTTAGTCATGGCTATAGTCTTATCACCACTAAAACTTTTTCTTTTCAAATCATTTTTTTTCTTTTTTTGCTGGTCCTTATCATTAATTAGAATCATGTTATCTAACTCTTAATACTATTTGCTTGATCAAATGCCTCGTAAAGCCCTTTATCTTGCCTTTAACTATTTATGTCTCCTTTGCACCTTTTGCAGTACTTTGTCTATTATGCTTCATAATTCTATTTAATTAATTTCAAGTACTGATCTCATTTATCATTGACATTCTTAAGTTTATAAATATATGCACATAAAGGGCTAATAAATTAACTATGTTCAAGTAGTTCCTTCTTCTTGTTTCTATTTACATATAAAATTGACGCAAACTCTATTGCATAGGTTTATCCTTCATACGTTATTGCCAAATTCCTAAATCATCTTGGCATTTATCATAGTAAATGGAAATTGACTACAATGGTACTTTCTTTTCCAAAATCTTGAAATATTTCTTTCATGCAGGTCTGTTGGACAATGTGCTCAGCGATTATTTATGGGCGAAGGCTATTTTATTGACTACAACCACAGTAGCAACCGCTGGCCTCACTATTCAGGTTCCAATAGCTGCTATTGTGGATTCGATCACAGGTCGTGCTCCTCATCTCTTAGATTTAGTAGGAGCTTCTGCAGTCATTCTAGGTTTTGCTGGGATCAACATCCCTTCTGAAGAAACGACACCATTCACCACAAATGAAGATGAAACTGAGGACATCATTGTGTCTGATCATAATTAGGATAGGCTCCGTTTGAGACAGCTTTCTTCCTATTTCTTAAGAATTTGCTTTAAGAAGCAGTAAAAAGCAGCTTTACGAGCATTCACCCCAACTGAACATGTAGTACAAAATTGAAAATTTTTATACTAAAAAGCTATTTTAAGAAACAGTAAGAAAGCTGTCCCAAATGAATCCTATAATTTGTTATTATGTTACTACGCTATGTTTCTATCTTTTGATTTTTTTTCACATTGTAGTGTAGATAGATGTAAATATGTCAACATGCTTGATTTGTGTAATCAAAATTTTAATTATTATAGTGTCCTATTGTACATTTTGCATATTATACTCTCCTATTATGCATGAAAACTCATGCATGATCAAATCTAATTTTGATAACTTATATAAGTTAAAAGATTATTAGCATATCTCCAATTCTTCAAAAGCTATTTTGGTATAATCTTGATCTTCTAACGTTTACCCATGTCATTCTTCTTCTATTTATGGAGGGACAATGCACAAAGAGGCATTTTGAGTATCTTCATATTTATAATAAAAAAATCACATTTTTAAATATTAAATTATTAAGATTAATTATTTTTTTTAATTCATATACTAAGCAGTTGTATTTTTGACAACGATGTTATGTTTATGCAATATTATGCAATTTTGAGAGAATTTTAATATAAATAACCAAATGATAACATTTTAAAACAAAAATATAAGAGAGAGATATATAAAATGTTATTTTAATATTAATACGAACGAATTGAGTTGGCATTTAATAATAACTAATAAAATACAGTGAGTTATCAATAATATTATGAAATTTAATAATATGTTAATAAATAAACTTAATATTAATTTGCTGTTTAAATTGATAAAAATATATATTATTAAAGTATTTATGCAATAATCTTGGAAGTCAAGTCTTCTTTTTCTTTCACCACAATTACTCAGTATGCAGCTCGAATCTTCTCTTGGCCCTTAACTACCCTCAACTTCTCAACTGTCGTCGGCAAACTCACACTTTTATCACCCAAATCCTCCCGGCCACCTCTCTCTCTCTCTCTCTGCCTGCGATTCTCTTACCCCTCCTTTTCTTTCTGTCTGCTTCGATGTCAGAATCCGAAAGACTCTGCAGCTGCTGCGCCAAATTCCTGATCTCCGCCGGCCTCACCGTCCTCATCGTCTGGATCTCCTTCCGCTTCATCAGACCCCGCTACTACATCGTCTCCTTCGACCTCCCCACCACCAACTCTTCTGCCCTCTTCGCCTCCTTCCAGCTCGAAATCGGCGATGTGGATGTTTTTCTGACGGTAAGAAGACCGCGACGAAGGGTATACGATTGTCGTCTTCCGCCGCTGTGGTTGCTCCGGTTGTTCCGAGTACCTTTTTCCTTTATGCTTTGCTGATCTTGACGTGATGCTTTAGGATTGGGCGGTTGAGATTGAATCACAGTCAGATTTATTTATAGCTTTGCTGAACCCCACATGGGCATCAAAATAAATGAATCTTAGCTTTCTTCGAACCTTCCTGCTGGAAGACTCTGACTCCGAAGTAAACCACGGGTCGCCCTGCTATATTATAAAGCAGATGGGATGGTAAGAAAATAGTCAGTCGCTCATCCTCTCCCCCCACCATATGGCCACGAAAATGCACCCAAGCTTCCTCTCGGCCATGAGAGAGAACGACATGGACCGCCTCTTTGCGCTGCTCGAGGAAGACCGAACAAGATTCTACGGCATGACCGTTAAAGGAAACACCATACTCCACATCGCCGCAAGCCTAGGCAACGGCTGGCTCATTGTCGAGGCATCCAATAACTCCGAATGGGACCTCCTGCTGCACCAAAACTTAAAAGGCGATACGATCCTCCATTGCGCCGCTCGTGCAGGGCATGACCGCATCCTATCATTGTTGATCGATCATGAAGAATTAAGGCATATGACGGGAATGCAGAACCGGCGCGGGGATAGCGCTCTGCACGAAGCTGCACGCGGCGGCCATGCCAAAGTTGTCCGGCAGCTTTTAGCTGTTGGAGAGAATATGGCCTCCATGGTTAATGGAGATGGAGAGTCTCCGCTTTATCTAGCAGCGGTGAGGGGCTCATTGGAGATTGTGGAAATGTTGCTCGGATGCGCGATGGTGGATTATAGAGGACCTCGAGGGCAAACTGCTCTGCATGCTGCCGTCTGTCGAAGCTATGGTAACCGCCATGAAATTTCCATTTCTATATGATCAACACCTTTGTCAATTAAATTTTTTAAGAATATTTGCAGGATCAAATCACTAGTATAAATTTATTAAAAAAAAAAAGGTATGTAAACCTATAATCATTAAATCAAATAATAATAACATAAATGATTTGAGAAATATATGATAAATAAGAAAAAATAACATCCAAGTATGCATACTTGTCATGTTAATTAAGTCATTAGGAGAACTTGAGTCATATTCAACAAATCATCGAGTGTAAACTAACTTGATCGCCTATCACCCAAAAGCCACTCAAAATCAGATCTTATAAAATCACCCGAAAATCAACCTTACCTCAAGTTGATAATTTATTTTATCTAGTAATACAAACTTTTTTTTTTCCAGCTGAAACTGAGAATTTGACTTGAAATTAGATTGAAAAGAACATCCTTGAGTACAAGCTAATAAGAAAAAGCTTTCAAGTTCTTCTGATATTGCGGAGATGGGCAAACAAACTAAATGCCAAATATTTATCTTTTTTTGTATGCTGTGATAGCTAATTGCTGTAAAGTCTTCAGATGTTGTGAAGATGTTACTCGACAAAATGCCGGAACTAAACCTAAAAATGGATAACTCCCTAAGCTCCCCCATTCACTATGCGGCTTCCCTTGGAGATGTAAAAATGATGCGCCTTCTGCTACAAGCGGACGCTACAATAGCTCATCTCTTGGATGACCAAGGCCTCTCAGCCATACACATCGCAGCAAGCAAGGACTATGCCAATGTTATTGATGAGATACTCCACCATTGTCCTGATGCCAATGAGCTCACTGATATTAATGGCAACAATTTTATTCATGTTGCCGCAAAGAAGAGAGCGACAACAGTGGTGAAACAAGTTCTTAGTAATCCTTTGCTCAGACAGAGCACAAATGAGATAAATCATCAAGGAAACACACCATTACATCTGGCTGCAATGAACTGCAACCGGGAAATCGTCCACCTTCTGTTGTCATATAGCAGAGTCGACACAAATGTTATAAACCGCAAGGGTCTCACTCCCCTTGATATAGCCTCATCGTGTGCTAACTTCAATATTCGCCTCAGGATGGTACGTATAACTTCATATCAACAATGAATTCTTTCAAGCAAAAGAAGATGCAACCTTTAGCGACAAATCAAACTCTTTATAATGGAACTATTTTAAATATTCATTTGCAGAAGAATATGTGTGAAGAATTGACCTCTGCTGGTTCTAAGTTTGGCGCTCACCGAATGGACATCTTGATGGGTAAGGATCAACGAAAGCCAGAAGAAGAGCTTAACCAATATAGAACACTGGCAAGTAACATGGCAATAGTGGCCGTACTCATTGCAACAGTTACATTTGCAGCTGCTTTTACCTTGCCTGGAGGTTACATCAATGATGACAGTTACTAGGAACAAGGCATGGCGATTCTTGCCATGAAATTAACTTTCAAGCTGTTTCTTATCTCCGACACCATTTCAATGCTAAGCTCTATTAGCGTTACCTGCTTGTTAATTTGCTCTAGCTCTTTAGATCACGACATAAGATTGCACTCCATCATTACGGCCATGAAGTTCATGTGGGTTGCACTAGGAGGGATGTTGGTAGCGTTCTACATGGGAATCTATGTGGTCTTGGTCTCAAAATGCAGATGGTTGGCTTTTTTTATTTGTGGAATGGTTGCTTGTGTTCCCTTCATGGCTTGTATGACAGCTTTTTTGCCAACTTTTGGTTTTATTAAGCTGGTGCAGAATGACAGAAATCAAAAGAGCATAAAAATAGAAACTTCAATCTTCAAGGTTAACATGCACATGCCCCATTGGATGGTGGTTGATTTTGTCACACCCGCTAGTTCAGCAAAATGTGGGGAACCTCCTGTATAGTATATTTTCACAGAGTATTCTTTCTGGGACTTTAAATTCCACCTATATGAACTTATTCAGAAACTGGGAAAAAGAGCAGGAAAAGCAGGCATCGAACTCGGTTTTCATGATTTATTATTATTATTATTATTATTATTTTACATGATGTCTTATTTGTTGATTTTGAATTGTTTTCGAAAATCAAATCAGATTTATTTTGAAAAGATTTGATATTCAATTAATATATTATTTAGAGAATTGATTATTTCTGTAAATTGTAGATTTTTTTTTTCTCTAAATTGCAGATTTGATTGTGATTTTATTAGGGATTAGGTTTCAAAGTTTTTTCTTAGTTTAGGTTATCTCAAAACTATAAAATAGAGTACATGGGATTGTTGTTGTATGTAAGAGAGAGAGAGAGCTTGAGGGCTATTGTAATTCTCTTGTTCTCAAATTTAGTGAAATCATCTTATTCTCCTCTCTGTGGATGCGGGCATCTTTATAGAACCATGTAAATCATTGTATTTATTATATTTGTGTTGTGATTTTATTTTCATTGTGATTGTTTGCACAATATTATTAGGATATTTGATTTACATTGATGGTCTTCTCATGATCCATAGAATCTAAAGATGACATCAATGAACTATAAGGAACCATCTTGACGGAGGAATTGATGATTCAAGAAGGGCCATCTAGCCTGTTACTTTTTCTCTAGCCCAACGAACAATCTCTTTAGGTACCTTATCTACAAACTGTACAATAATAAATTAGTATTATGCAACCAGGGTCATATACCCATGTTCATATATAATAAAATGAAAATGCTTAGCTTATTTGCTTGGGCCTATTAGAGGTCTCCATGCCCTTAAGGATCATGGGCATCACAACAATGCCCTTGATAAAACTCAGTAGCTTCATGCTTTATTCTATGTTGCACCATACATCAAAAAAGAAGCTTGCAGATTTGATCGTGCAAACGATTTTTTTTTTTTTTTGTGAAGATTTGGTGAATGTCTTGATACTTGTCCTTCATGTTTGTGGCTTCTTTGATTAATGGATCAAATTCTCTCACCTCCATCATGTATGAGGATTGGTTCAAGTCAAACAATATAAATCTTAGTATCTCATATATGTGTGTTTGATCTCTTTTGTATTTATTTATGACACATCATACACGTTTATGATGATCTTTGAAGTTTGCATTAAGAACTTTGACGGCCTACAAAAGATTCAAAATAAATACTTAAAAGTTAAACACGCCCTTAGGATCAAGACCCAAGATAGTCTCATCTAGTGACGGAGCTAGGATTATTTTTCTGCATGGGCACAATTTTCTTGGTCATTACTTATTATTACTTCACTCTTTCCCTTCTATAAATATATGTATTCTCCTCTGCGTTGTAATCCGAATATACTTTTCAATCCAATTTCCTTTCCCGTTCTCCTCTCGTGCTCTCAAGAACTCCAGGTCTCTCACGAGACAGAAGTTCTCTCAAAGGCAAGCTGTTCTTGGTCTCTCATCCATAATGAGCTTTCAAAAAAGAACCACGTTGATTGATGCTGATGGAAATGGAATACAACTGGACATGCAGGCCCATTTGATGATTTGGGGATAAATTAGAAGAAGGGTGTACAAGAAAAGATCCAAATCAGCCATCAACAAAAAATTGAGGCTTCACAAAATAAAAAGAAAAAAATGTAAAGCCCAAAGAACAAGTAAAAAGAGAGCAAAACAGTAGAGCAAGCAATGTGAGAAAATGCATGGAGAATCTGAAGGAGATATGTTCATGCCAAATCATTCACATTTTATTGAAATTAGCAAAGTTGGAATGTAAGCATTCCTTAAAATCCTTAAATGAAAGGCTCTGTTTATTTTTACTTATGTATAGAAAACTATAAATAGACTTATTATTTTTCATTGAGGGTGGGTGAAAGAGGTAGGAGAGAAAGAAGAGATGAGAGGAAGAGAAGTTTAAGATCTCTCTTACCGTCAAACTCCTCCTCGACTACCGCCCAGCCATCGATCGTCGTCGGACTTCTTCCCAACTACCAATTGCTGACGGACTTTCACCCGGCTACCAAATGTTATCTGACTTACGCCCGACCATCAATCGTCACTGGACTTTCGTTGGACTTCCTTCAACCGACTGACTGTAATCGAACTTTGCTCGACATCTTCTGTTTATATATTATCAATACATCAATATTATCAATGATATTAATGTATCTGTCAATGTCATCAATGTTATCAATTTTTTGTTGTGTCATAAATTAAGACCCATATGCCCATTGTTTTAATTAATCAATAAATTAAATGAAAAAAAAAAAAGAGCTTGGTGAACTTTTTAACATTAAATTCCACCGAAATTCTTATTGTTGTGAAAAATGATTAAAAAGTAGATAAGTTGGTTTGAAAATGACGAGTCAAGCTTAAGCATTAAAGGGTTATTTGTTGTTACAGTGAAATTATTCTGCATGATACATAAAATAATGAAAAATAAATAAATAAAATTTGTTTCTTGAGAAAAGTTTCTACTTTCATGTAATATTTATTTATATTGTTTCTTCAGAATATATTTTAAATGCTGAGTTCTGATGTCACATAATTTTACCTTCACTTAACTAATGACTTCTTCAAATCTACTCGAAGAATTCTAAGAGGCCGTAACAATCATTGAATAAGCGAGCACAATCATATAACAAATAACAATCAAAGATTTTTCAAAACGAAATTATCATAATCATGCATAAACAAAAGCAGTGTACTAATCTTCTTAATTCTCTACTACAGAGACTCTGTCTCAAC
Source organism: Dendrobium nobile (assembly GCA_022539455.1). Classification (NCBI taxonomy): domain Eukaryota; kingdom Viridiplantae; phylum Streptophyta; class Magnoliopsida; order Asparagales; family Orchidaceae; genus Dendrobium; species Dendrobium nobile. The sequence goes on along the minus strand of CM039720.1, from coordinate 32,889,801 downwards.
ACTATTGAATGCTCTCGCTCTGATGAACAATTATTAGGTCAGGTGACCTGACGTAGCTCTACGTTCGGACGCCAATAATATGTCGCCACGTGGTCTTACTCAATACCGCGCGGCCCGACGACTTGACCCGGGATTGCTATGTTCGCGTATTGCTCGGTATTGCTCTACATATTGCTCGGTATTGCTAGGTATTGCTCGATATTGCTAGGTATTGCTCGATATTGCTAGGTATTGCTTGGCAATAATGAAAAATATCGCTCTGTGAAAACCAATACCGAGAAATACCGAGCAATGTCGAGAACAACTCGGTATTTCTTGGTATTGCTCAGTATTGCTCGGTATTGGTCTTCACAGAATAGTATTTCTCGTTATTGCCGAGCAAAATCGACCAATACCGAGCAAATACCGAGCAATACCTAGCAATACGCGAACATAGCAATCCCGGCTCCGTTCCGGGTCGGGGTTATCGGGCCGCGCGATAAATAGTGAGAATATGTGACACTATTTTATTGGTTTCCGAACGTAGAGCTATGTCAGATGACCGGATCAAATAAAAGTTCCGCTCTAACACCTCTAATGTAAGTGACAAATCTAAACTTATCTCACTTGTTCTTCTTCTCCTTTGCACCCACCTATTTATAATTAGAGAAGAATTCAAATTCCTATATATTTTAATTATTAAATAATAATATTAATGGTAGCTCATTCAACTCCTACAATTAATAAAATAAATAATCCATATAATTTATAAAAAAGAGTCTATTTTAAACTTAAATTAGCTTAAGAAGCATATTAACAAAAAAAATTTAAAAATATGAAATACATAATTTAATTATCCGATTTCAATAGAAATCGAACTTCATTATCCAGTTTCTATTTTCACCATAAACCAGTATTCTATTCTTCTACAATAGAAACGGATTTTGTATTTATAGAATTTAATAATAGCATAAAAAAAATAAAAAAAAAACATTTTTCCCATATGCTTTGTAGCATCGCAGGCAGACCTGTGCGGGATGGCTCGAGCAAAAGTTGGATGGGTTTCTTAAGAAAGGAATACCCATTTCTTAAGCAACTGGAAATTGCTTTCACGTAGGGCTGCAAACGAACCGAGCCGAGCCGAGTATGTGAGTGTTCATGTTTGTGTTTGTTTAACATTAGCTTGTTCATGTTTGGTTCGTTTAATTTAAGAGTGTTCATGTTTGGTTCATGTTCGTTTGTTTAGTGCTTATCGAGCTTTAAACAAGCTATGTTCGTGAACATATTTCACAAACAATCTATTGAAGAAGCAAACCTTAAATTTGTTCGTGAACATCCTAAACAAACAATCTAACAAACATGGACAAATATGAAATGTTTCTTGTTATTAATAAAAAATAATTATATTATTATGTTATAATTAAAGTTTTTATATTATGTATATTTATCAATTTTATAATAACATATTATTTAAGTTTTTATTGAACAGTTTTAATCGAACCTGAATCGAGCTTTTTATCGAGCTTGTTCATGAACATCAACTGATGTTGTTCGCGAACATAAACGAGCTGAACGCATTAGTGTTCAAGCTTGTTTATTTAAGAATTGAGTATTTAAAATATTGTTCAAGTTTGTTTGTTAGTTAATTAAACGATCACGAACGAGCTTTAATCGAACCGAACAACGAGTAGTTCGTCGAACGTTTGGTTCGCTTGCAGCCCTACTTTCACGGATTCAATGGAAACCGTACAGCCGCCTATTTTTTAATATTACAATTAATTAGACATTATCCCGTACAATTATGCACAAAAATAATCATTTATAAAAAGGAGTCAATTTTAAATTTAAATTAACTTAAAGAGTAACTATGGAAATTAATTATCCGAAATTTCATGATCTAATTTCTCCTTTCATCGAAAATCCGTACTCTATTCACAAATTTCTATCGATTTTGTATTCATTGATTTTAATAAAAAAAACATTTTTCCTATTGAAACCGGTTTTGTATTCATTTAATATATTTAATTTATTTTTTAATATATATATATATATATATATATATATATATGTTTTTTTTATTAAACCCGATGAATACAAAAGCAATTTCTATAGAAACTTTTTATTTAAAATTAAATTCGGTTTTATTAAAATCGCTAAATACAAAACCGCTTTCAATAAGAAATTTTTATTTTTTATTTTATTAAAACAAAAGCATACGAATTGGATTTTTATTTAAACAGGTGAATAGAGTACTGGTTTCCATTGAAAGTAGAAATCCGACAACGAAGTTCCGGATAATAAGTTATGTATATGCTCCTTTTAGAATTTTTTTGTTAACTTGCTTCTAAAAAAATTTTCTTTTGCTTAAGAAATCGGGTATTCCTTTCTTAAGAAACCCATCCAACCTTTGTTCGAGCCTTCCTGCACAGGTCGGCTTGCAAAGCTATAAAGCACATGAGATGAGATGGGCTGGGATGGGAAGGTAAGAAAATAGTCACTCATCTGCTCACTCACTCATATGGCCATGAAAATGCACCCAAGCTGCCTCTCGGCCCTGAGAGAGGGCAACATGAGCCGCCTCCGTGCGCTGCTCCAGGATGATCGAACACGATTCTACGGCATGACCGTTAAAGGCAACATCATACTCCACATCGCTGCAAGCCTCGGTAAAGTCTGGCCCATCACCGAGGCATGCAATCTCCCTGAATTGGGCCTCCTACTGCACCAGAACTTAAAAGGCGACATGATCCTCCACTGCGCTGCCCGTGCAGGGCAAGACCACATCCTATCATTGCTTATCGATCATCAAGCAGGAAGGCAAATGACGGAAGTGCTGAACCAGCACGGGGATAATGCTCTGCACGAAGCTGCACGGGGCGGCCATGCCAAATTTGTCCGACAGCTTTTAGTTATTGGAGAGAATATGGCCTCGAAGGTTAATAGAGATGGAGAGTCACCGCTTTATCTAGCAGCGGTGAGGGGCTCAATAGAGATTGTGAAAATGTTGCTCGGATGCGCGATGGTGGATTATAGAGGACCTCAAGGGCAAACTGCTCTGCATGCTGCCGTTTGCCGAAGCTATGGTAACCGCCACGATATTCCATTTCTATATAAGATCAATACAGTTTTCAATTAAATCATTTTAAGAATACTTGTATTTTGTAGGATCAAATTGCTATTATTATTTATAAATTTATAAAAACAAATAAAATATACGCAAAAGAGAAATTTACTTGAAATTCAATGACTGGTAGGAGCGGAGCTAAGGCGGGCTTGTGGGGGCCTCACTAATAAAAAAATTTATATAATTATTTTTTATTCTTTAATTTATATATTCAACAAATTAATTAAGTCATTATGGAATTTGAATCATATTCAACAAGTCATTGATTATAGGCTAACTAACTACACAGCTCACCTTGGCTTGTTGGTTGAGAGCATATGCTTCCAACTAAGAGGTCTTGGGTTCGAGTCTTTGTGTATGCGTTGTGTGTGTGAGTTTGTCTTAAATGACCTAAATATCCAAAAAAAAAAAAAAAAAATTATAGGCTAACTTGGTTGCCTATAGCCCAAAACTCACTTAACTTGAAATCATTCAAACCAACAAGTCACTCAAATTCGTTCTTACAAAATTCGCCGGAGAGACTCATATAGTCACATATTCACCAAGACTATTACATAGAAATCCCTTAAGGAACATAGAATCTCTCACTTTGAGTTATGTTTTTATAGCTTCCTTCAAGTGCCCTATTTTGTCAGGAGTTTATATAGTAACTATGAAATAATTATAATGTAATGCGAGATATCAGGACTTCTATGATTTTATTTTTTTAAATCTAAAATTTGATCATTTATTTTATACTACTAATATAAATTTGTATAAGAAGCTCTCCACAATTCCTTTTTTTTCCCACCTGTAATGAGGATTTGACTTAAAAGATGAAGACATAAATTTAGATCGATCTAAAAAAACATACTACAAGTATAAACTAATCAAAAAAAGATTCTAAAGTCTTCAAATATTGCGGAGATGTCGAAACAAAACTAAAAAGGTAAAAGATTTACCTTTTTTTGTATGTCGTGGTAGCTAACTCCTGTAAGGTCGGGTCGGTCTTCAGATATTGCGAAGGTGCTACTGGAAAAAATACCAGTACTAAACCTACAGGCGGATGCCTCCCAATGCACCCCCATTCACTATGTAGCTTCCGTTGGAAATGTAAACATGGTGCGTCTTCTACTACAAACGAACGCTACAATAGCTCATCTCTTGGACGACAAGGGCCTCTCAGCCATCCACATAGCAGCAAGAAAGGATTATACGGAAGTTATTGAGGAGATACTCCACCATTGCCCAGATGCCACTGAGCTCATTGATGATGATGGAAACAATTTTCTTCATGTTGCTGTAAAGAAGGGAGCGACAGCAGTGGTGAGACTAGTTCTTAGTAACCCTCTGCTCAGACAGAGCATAAATGAGACAGATAATGAGGGAAACACACCATTGCATATGGCTGTAATGGGCCACAACATTGAAATTGCTCGGCTTTTGCTGTTAGATAGCAAAGTCGATAAAAATGTTCTAAACTGCAAGGGTCTCACTCCCCTTGATGTAGCTTCATCAATTGAGGACTCCAAATTTCACTTCAAGAGGGTACGTATGACTTCATATCAACAAATGAATTAAAGTAATTATTTTAAGCAAATGAAGCTGAAGCCTTTAGCAACAACTCAAACTCTTTATGATGAATCTGTTTAAATGTCCATTTGCAGAGTTTGATGATCAGAGACTTGAACTTAGTTGGCGCCAAGTTTGGCCCTCACCGAATGGACATTGTGATGTTTGAGGATCAAGGTTTTCCATAAGAAGAGCTTGATAGACATAAAGCAATGACAAATAAACTGGCAATAGTGGCAGTACTCATTGCAACAGTTACATTTGTAGCTACTTTCACCTTGCCTATATGTAGCACTAGGAGGGATGTTGGTGGCATTCTCTATGGGTATTTATGTGGTCATGGTTTCACAATGCAGATGGTTGGCTTATCTTATCTATGGAATGATTATTTGTGCTCCCTTCATTGTTTGTATGTCATCTATTTTCATAAGGGCTTCTTCATTTTTTTCAAAGCTAAAAATGAACCTAGCTTAGTCGACCAAAAGCTTCTTCATATTTGAGCTCATTTATTAATAGCTTATTCGAGCTCGATTTGAGCTTTTACATTTATGTTTAAATTTGGTTAATTTAAAATGACATCTATTTATGTTCAGTACATGTTTGGTTGTTTAGTGCTTATCGATATTTAAAGAAGTGGCTCGTTTAGATTAACAAACGAGCATGCATTATCAAACTATTAACCAATGCGCCTTATCTAGATGAAGATTAGCTTAACAAATGAATGTTATCGAGATTACTAAAAAAACATTTATATCGAGCATGTTAATGAACATATATATCAAGTTTTTTTGAGCCCATAAACAAGCAAGCTTATTGAGCTTTCTCCAACCCATAAACAATTAGTTTGTCAATCTCATAAATGATACTTTTAATAAAAGAGATTTTTAATGAACCCTAAAATCAAATAGTCTATCAAACATTAATAAATATATTTTGATCATGAATAAGACAATCAATATTTATATATAATATTAAATGAGTTTCTCACAAGTTTCGTATCGAACAAGAATTGAGTTTGTCAACGATTTTTTTAAAGAGCTTCTTATCGAGCATGTTCAAGAGTTTCAAACGATGTTGTTCATAAATTAGCATAAATGAGTCGAATGCATAGTTGCTCAAGCTTATTTATTTAATCGCAAAATATTTAAAAAAAATGTTCAACTTTGTCTAATTATTTAATCAAACAATTCTACGAATGAGCAATGATCGAGCCGAACCACAAGTAACTTGTCTAGCACTTAATTCATTTGTAGCCATTCTTTGGTCTATTTAAGGCGGGGCAAAATGTTAACACGTACATGGTCAATGACATGGTTGATTGTCGCATCTTATTAGAGGCTACTAAGCTCATAAGGGTCATGGGTACGTATCACAACAGTGCGACAAGGTCAACAGTGCCCTTTATAAAACTAAATAGCTCCATGCTTTATTCTATGGGACAAATTTCAAATATAGTTAAGGTTATAAATAAAATAAAATTAATAATTTTTTTTAAAGAATATTTAACTTAGTTATAATGTAAAAACCCAAAAAATAATAAAGTATTTTAAAATGAAAAATGAGAAAAATATGAAATTTATGTATGAAGTGGAGTGCAATGGTGTTGTGTTTGGTAGTGCTGTGACGATATGTATGAGAGCACAGCAGCGAGAAAAAATGACGTTGAAGTACTTATGTCTCAGTTCTACATTAACTCGATATGTAGTGTTGTCGTGCTGGGTATGAGCTCGTTACTTGCCTTGGCTGTGAAGAAACCAAAGGAAATGAAGGGAGAGGGGAAGAGAAAGAGGGGAGAGAGGAAAAAAAGGTCAAACTTCTCTTACCATTATCCCTAAACTCTCACTTTTATCTCATCCTGTCTCTCTCTCTCTCTCTCTCTCTACCATTCTCCCCCCCCCCCCCCCCTATATATATATATATATATATATATATATATATATATATATATATATATATATATATATATATATATTCAGTTACAGTAAATAATATATACATAATAGCTTATATTGAAATGGAATACAAGTTCACTCTCACAAAACCTTTCTGCTGTCCTCTTTTACCTTTCTGTAATTAGTTTAGGTGCAAAGCAGTTTTTTGTTTACACCTACCGCTTCATCAGACCCCGCTACTGCATCGTCGATCTCTTTCGACCTCCCTGAAGAAGACTACGATATGTAGTAGTCTTTGAATAAACCTGTAGATCAATACATAAAATAAAGGAAGCAGAACAATGAAAAACAGAACCTAAAAGAAGCCATTGTATTCCACCGCATTGCAATGTATACAAAAAATATATATATTGAGTATATTACAATAATCAGTAGTGTACTGAATTGCTCAGAAACAGTTATCAGTCAATGGTGCTGATGCAAGTGACCGCAGAGCATCCAACGGCTTCAAGGTAAGGACTCTTAAAAATAATATTTGAGTGCAGTCGTAGTGGATCAGTGAGCCAACTGATCAAGTTGTTGATAGATTATAATATCTTTTATATAACTTAACATTCCCCCTCAAGGTAACAATAGGATTAACTTATTGTGAACTTGCTGTGTAAGTGAGTAAAATGAGTAGCACTAAGCGATTTAGCGAAAATATCAACTATCTGATCAGCAGAAGCAATGTGATGAACATTGATATGCAGAAGTTTGATGCAGTCACATATGAAGTAAAAATCAATTTCAATATGTTTAGTGAGAGCATGGAAAATAGGATTTTTAGCTAAGGCAATAGCTGAATTGTTTTCACAAAATAAGATAGTAGGTTGATTGAAGTTTATCTGAAATTTCTGAAGCAGCTGTCTTAGCCAAATTGGATTAGTGGCGAGTGTTATTAATGCCCGATATTCAACTTCGGTTGAGGAACGAGCTACTGTATTTTGCTTTTTAACACACCAAGAGATCAAGGTATCATCTAGAAATGCACAATAATCAATAATGGAGCATCATATAAGAGAATTTGCAGGCCAATCGAAGTCAGAGTAGGCACGAAGAACAAGTGAGGATGGGGTGATTGGCAGTACAAGTTGAAGCGTGACTTTAATGTATCACATAATCCATTTTAATAGTTAGAAATGAACATCATAGGGATTATGCATATTTTGACATAAATAATTAACAACAAATAAGTTATCCAGGCGTGTGATAGTAAGATATTGCAGAGCTCCTATTAGTTTCTGAAAGAGTTTTGGTTGAGCAAATTTCTCTGATTTTTCAAAAATTTGAGGTATTTTGGTGGACAATGGTGTAGGCAGTGGTTTGCAATCTCGTATACCAGCCTTGTCAAGCAAAACAATAGCATACCGAGTCTGATTGAGATGAATTCCAGCTCATGTATAGGTCACTTGGATGCCAAGAAAGTATGAGAATGGACTAAGATTGCGAACAAGAAATCTGGTTTAAAGATTGTGAAGCAATGTTGCAATAGCTTGGTCATCATTGCCCGTTAGTAGAATGTCATCAACATAAATAAATATGTAGATCTTGACATTTTCATGATGATAAATCAAAAGTGAAGGATCAACAATGCTAAGTAAAAAGCCATGATTTATGAGATGACTAGTCAATATAGAAAACAACTAACGGGGCGCTTGTTTAAGCCCATAAAGCATTTTTTTAGTAACCAAACATGATTGGGATGTTGAGTGTCATGAAAATCGGTAGGTTGCTTCATATAAATTGTTTCAACCAAAGGACCATGAAGGAAGGCATTGGACATGTCAAGTTGAAGAATAGTCCACTTAAATGTGTATGCAACTGTAAAGAGAATACGAATGGTAGAAAATTTAGCAACCGGGCATCTGAATTGTGTTTGGTTTTGAATAACCATTTGTATCCAAGTACATTAATGTCTGGTGTATATGGAACAAGGATCTAAGTACCTTGTTTCTATAGGGCATCGAACTCAGTTGATAACATCATGTTTTACAACTTGTGTATAGGATGTAGGCACTATGGGAATGGTGGAGGTGTGAAGATCAAGTATTTGTTTGGGGCCGTAAGTGACCAGTTTGAAATCTGGTAAGCATAGGATGTCGATGTATAATGGGTGAGACTGGTGCGGGAGGTGAGGAAGAGTGGTTTGAGATGGATCAAGTAGAAGCTAAGTTTGAGGAATTAGCGGGAGAGAATGTAGGCGAAGCAGGTGTAGGCGTTGGAGTATTTATTGCTGTAGGTGTTGGAGCATGTGTTGTAGACAAAACAAAGAGTAATGGGCAAGTTGTATGAGGGGAAGTCTTTGGCAGTTGAGTTGATTTAGAAGATTGGAAAGGGAAAAAGTGTTCAATGAATTAAACGTGGCGGGATATGTAAATACGATCAGTGGATGGATTGAAGCATTTATAGCCTTTTGTGGTTGGTGCATAACCAAGAATTATTCAAGGTTGAGACTTGGATTGAAGTTCATGAATGGTTAAAACAAAGAAGAGTGGATAACACAGGGAACCAAGAACTTGAAGGTGATGATAGCCCGGTGATTGATTACAAAGTAGTTTATATGGTTAAACATTGTTAGTAATGGGTGAGCGAAGCCTGTTGATCAAGTACACATCAGTCATTAGAGCCTCAAGCCAAAACATTTGAGATAGATGAGTGGTAAATAGTAAGGCACGAATGGTTTCAAGAAGATAACTGTGCTTTCATTTTGCGACCTCGTTTTGCTGAGGGGTAAAGGGACAAGTAATTTGATGAACAATGCTAAATTTAATAAGTAGTTGTTGGAAGTTATTATTAACTTATTCACCGTCACCGTTAGATCGAAAGGTTTTAATTGATGTTTGAAATTATTTTTCCACCATTGATTTAAATTAAAGAAGTTTAGTTAGAGTTTTGGATTTATGATGAAACGGATAAATCCAACAAAAATGTGTATAGTCATCCACAAATAAAAGATAGAATTTTAAAGATTGCATAGATAAGGTGGGGGGAAGGTCCCCATACTTCACTATAAATGAGATCTAAACATTTAGTACTATGAGTAGTAGACAAAGGAAAACTAATCTATGACTTTTGGCTTGAATACAAGACGAATAATAAAATTGGGTAGACGATAGCTTGCTTGAGGAAAGTTGAGCTATGAGAAGTTGTTGAGTGGCGAGTGATGGATGTCTGAGTCTTTGATGCCATTGAGTATGAGATGTTGACGTGGTATGAAGAGCAAGTTGAGTTGAACGAGTGGAGTTAGACCGAGTAGTGACAACTAGAGATTTAATGGGGTAAAGACTGTGAAGACTGGGACCGTGGAGGAGAGTCTTGTGGGTCAATGAATCCTTGATTATGAAACCATGAGCATCAAAACAAATATAATAGGGATTGTCAGTGGCTAGTTTGCAAACTAAGAGGAGGTTATGTGAAAGATTGGGTACATGTAAAACACAATGAAGGAGGAGCCTACTGTTCGGTGTTGGGAGTATGCCCTGTCCAGAATGAGCAATAGGAAGTAAATTGTCGTTGCCAACTTAAACCTGAGACTTGCCAGTGTAAGATTGCAGAGCTTGAAGTTGGGACGGGTTGGAGGTTAGATGAGACGTGGCACCGGAGTCAAGGAACCATTCAGCATATCACCAGAAGATCTATCCTGAGCAATGTGAGCCTGCTAAGGAGATTGATAGATGGGATCCATGCGATACCAGCATTGAGAAGCAGAATGGTCGAATTTGCCGTAGATATAGCATTCAATGTAGGGGCAGGAACGTCGAGCACCTCCACTGCGAGTGAAAGGTTGACAAGATCGACCACCACGAGCATAGGATAAAGAGGAGCGACTACGCGCAACAACAGTTGGAATGATACGACCACGCATGGCTTGAAGAGCAAGAGTTATGTTTGGGGTCAACTAAGTCTACAGCAGTATCAATGCCTATATTGATTTCTTTGTTATAGAGAAGTGCATAAAAATCATCTAGGCTGATAGGGTGTAACTTGGTGTGGATGGATGTTTTGAACACATTATATGTAGAGGGTAATCCATTCAGGGTGTAGATGATGATGTCTTCAGCATCAATCGATGAACCGTCGGCTGTTATAGAATCTACTTTTTGTTTAATCTTTGATAATATTGAAGCATGGGTTTGTCTTTCATTTGTAGTTGGTGCAATTCATTCTCCAGCTGTAAAATTTGGGATCTATTAGTTGATTGAAAGCGCTGATCAAGTGTCTGCCAGCTTTTATGGCACGAGTCTAGATTCAACATATTAGACAATAGGGATGGAGAGATTGTTGAGTACAATGCCGTAGCAAGATTTTGATCTATAAGCATCCAAGTGTGATAGTGTGGGTTGATACTAATTGATCCATCCGAAGAAGCATGCTGTTTAGGTGGTTTTGCTGTAGATTCGTCCAATTATTTGTCAAATCCGTTAACAGCGAATAGTTTGAGTATTTGAGATTTCTAGATGGGGTGATTATCAGATGTAAGCTGGATGTTGATTGCAGCTTTAACATTTGACATTATAAACTTTAGTTAGGGATAGATGTCTCACTCATCTTGAGTGGAGCCGAAGAAGGAAGGGTCGTTGAAGATGTAGTTGAATTCATCATATAACAGGAAGATAAACTATTAGCACATAAAGATAAATAATTCTTGTATTAATATTTCATATTATGACATGGCTTTCTCCCATAGGCTAGTATGTATTAAAGCCTACTCTATATCTCTATATATATGTAATCTGTTCGGTGAATAAAGTATTGTAGCCTCATTATCTTTCCAGCCTTCTTTCTCTGCTGTCTGTACTCTATGTTCTTGTTTCCCATTTCTTCATGGTATCAGATAGCTTGGTAAATCGATCTTGAAGCCATGTCGACATCAGCTACGTTGAACCCTAGCGAACAACTTGAAGAAGGAAACCCAAAAGATCTGGTCATCTCCTCCACCCTCAAGTTTGTTGTATTGAACATAAAGACCATCGTCCCTGCTCCACTCGTCGCCGACAACTATCCCACATGGCATGCACAAATCCTCAAGATCCTCAAAGCTAACCAGTTTGACAAATATCTTGACTCTTCTTCCTCTTTTACCTCTCCCGGTTCTCTCCCGTCCGAAGGTATTTGGTCTTCTCAATTTTCCGCAAATCAAGAAATCCTCACAGATCAAAATCTCTCTGCTGCAATGTGTTCCACCATCTCTCCTTCCATTCTTCCCTATGTTGTTCACCTGGAATCCACAACTCAAATATGGTCTACCCTAGAAACTAGGTTCTAATCCATGAATAGATCTAAAGTAATCCAACTTAAAAATTCCCTTCACAACATTTCTCTCAAGAATCAGTCGATTACTCAATATCTTTCCGAAATAAAAAACCTAGTGGATCAAATAGCTTCCTCTGGTTCGGTCGTTGACACAGAAGATGTAATTCTTTATATTCTAAACGGGCTTCCTCCGACCTATTAGTCATTTAAAACCGCTATCCGCACGATGTTCACTCCCATTTCTATTGATCAACTCTATACTCTCTTGCTCAGTGAAGAAATTAATATAGTGTCTGATCTTGCTCACATGTCCGTCTCCACCGACCCCAATACTACTTTAGTCGCCAATCGTGGGCGTGGCAAACGCTCTCGTGGTCGCACTTCTCACAATCTCAACAACTCTACCATAAATTCCTCCAACTAAAACATTATTTGTTAAATATGCTCCAAGAAAGGCCACCCAACTTATCGTTGCTGGTACCGCTTAGACCTGAACTACACCCCTCCCAATCCATCCTCGCAGAACACTACTATGGCAGCCAATGCAGACAACTCATATACAAATTGGTATCTTGACTCCAAGAAAGCCCACCTCTCATCTCACGAACTCCATCAACAACATCTCTCTGTCCGATCCTTATCAAGGTTCGGATGGGATTACTGTTGGTGATGGCTGATCGGTGCGCATCGCCAACTCTGCTCCCGGCATTCTACCGACTCCTGCTCGTAAGTTAAATTTACTGTGAATATTTCATACCCCTTCCCTACAATAATCTTCTTTCCATTTCTCAACTCACCTAGGAAAATGACATTTCTATTATGTTTAATCCTGATGGGTTTGTGTTGAAGGATCTGAAGACTCACCAAGTGTTACTTCAAGGACCATGTAAGAATGGTCTTTATCCTATTCAGTTCAACTCCTCACCTCACCAGCACCGCGCTTTGTCGTCGAACAAAACCAGGAAGCATCCGTGGCATCAACAGCTTGGTTACCCCAACGACAAAACTCTTGCTATCTTAGCTAAATGAGAGCAATTGCCGTGGCGTTAGCACTTCTAGGTAGGTGACTAGCAGAAAAGAAATTTTTAACAGTGTTGGTCACATACAAACCAATAATATCCCAAGAGCCCTTAAAAAATTCAAATGTAAAACCATCAGGACCGGGGGAAGAGGCTGACGGCCCCCCAAAAACGACTTGTTTGATTTCCAAATCAATAGCATTCTCCAACAATAAATCGGTTAGGTGAGGGGGAATAGATTCCCCACAAGGAAACTTTATCTAATTGATTCCAGAAGGTTTAGGAGGATTGTAAATTTTGTTGAAATACTTGCATATGGCATTGGCAATCTCCCCAGGAGAAGAGAAGTGACCCTTATCAGTGGTGATTTCATTTATTCTAGAAGAGTTAGCTCTAGTGTTAATACGGGCATACAAAAATCCCAAGTCATCTTCCCCATTATGAAGCCATTTAGCCTTAGCTCTTTGGATTATCCAAGAGCTCCAAATCCCATGAAGTTTGGATATACTAGAATTTATATCCTTCAAAGACGCATTAAGAAAAGGGTCCAGGGGATTACAATGTTAAAGTTCAAGACAATCCTTTTGTTTCTGATTCATATTTGCAAGCTGATTCTTTATGCAATGAGCATTAGACCAATTCATTAATTTCAAGTTAGCCTTCAGAGATCTAAGTTTACCATAAAGGTTGGCAATGGGACTCCCAGCATAACGAGAGGCAAAGAAAGACAAGAGGATATCCCAATATTCATTCGTCCTCAACCAATGATTTTTAAATTGAAATCTTTTTGCCATAGTAGTATGGTGCCCTTCCAAAAGAAGCAATGGAGAATGATCAGAGCAGCCGAGGGGAGCAACTTTATAATAGGATAAAGGAAAAACATCCAACCATTTTTGGTTCACAAATATTCTATCAAGTTTGATATGGATAGGATCATCAGCACGACCATTGAACTAGGTAAATTTCAGGCTGGTAGATTTAAGCTCATTAGTGATAGAGCTAAAAACCCAACCATTCAACTCTCCCATTCTACTGAAATGCATAGGGGCACCACCAGATTTGTCTTTAGGGTCTCTGAAACAGTTGAAATCTCCCATAATAATCCAAGGGATAGAGATAGAATCTGCCAAAGCATTGAGATGTAGCCACAATGGTCCTCTTTCCATCAGGGTATTAGCAGCATAAACCACAGAAAGAAGAATAGGGGGAAGGGTACCAAAATGAAGAATGTCATGAATGAGTTGTGAATTAGTGATGGTAGGGGTAAAAGACAGAGTGGAGGAATTCCACTTAATCCAGATCCTGCCACAAGAGGAAGAGCAGAAGTTGTCGCAGCTAAGCTCATTGGGAAAAATTTGTGGGTGTTGATAAACTAAGGGTCCCAAAGTGATTGAGAAGAAATTTTATCTTCCAAGATACACAACATATCGAGGTGGTCGAGGGCAGTTAAGTTCTTAGAGGCTAGAACCTTATCCGGTTTTTTAAAACCATGGATGTTCTGGCAGCAAATAGAAGGAAGGGTTATTTAGACTTAGATGGGGGCAGTTGTGCTTTCCTAGCACCTTTGGACCTTATTGCTTTAACATGCTGAGATTTATGAGATTGTCCCATGTAAATGTTTTCTTCTGGAATATGCCGATCCCCAGGGAGGATTGCAGTATTCAAATGCTCATCCATAGACAAAATGGAAAATTTATTTGGAGATGCCGTAACAGGGATGTTTTGGCGACTTCTCTCAAAAGAGGAAATAAGGGCACTTTGTGAGGAGGAGCCATCATTGATTTCAGGTTTATAGGTGGGATTCTTGGATGGGGATTGGTCGGAAGAAGAGAAATCTTCCCTAGGTGAATTCCAATTCGGAATGACAACATCAGCAGTAGGAAGAGGATTATTGGAGGTGGGGTTGTTGGTTTGAGGGGGGAGGATGCAAGGGCTAGCATCCTGTATTAGAAAGCAGGAGGTAGAGGTGGAATTGGGTATCACAGTGGAATTGCCAGGATTAGGTAAGGAGGCGACCAGAGGGGTTGGGATGTCATTGAAATTGTTGGGTTGAGGAGGAATGATGCTAGGGGCAGTATCCTGGCTGAGAATGCAAGGTGTAGAGGTAGAGTTGGGTAGCACAGAGGAATTAACAGGTGTAGGTAAGGAGGCAGTCGGAGGGGGTTGAATGTCATTGGCTAGGATAACAAAAGATGGAAGGAGAGCTGGTGGTTTAAGAGGAACCTGAGCAGTGATAGGAGGGTGGGATTCGGGTTAGGACGCTCAAAACGGACATGACTAGTGCTTCTTCCCTGATTTTTTGTTTGCAGTTGTGGCTTCTGTTGGGGGTTCTTGTGGCAGAGATTAGAGGGATGCACAAGGGAACCGCAACTAGAGCATGGCGACAGTTTCCAGTCATATAAAACATTAAGAGAAAAATAATCTCCATCCATAGAGATGGGGATTTCATCAGGGAGAGAAGAGTTAGAATTGACCATCACACAAATGTGAGCATAGGTCAGGCGATTTTTTCTTGCCGTGAGGGCATCGACAGCTAAAGGTTTACCCACAAAACTCGCAATTTTTGAAATACCAAGAGGATTCCAAACTCCTAAAGGGAGATCAACAATCTTAATCCAAATGGGAATAGAACTACATTCTTCCCTCTTTGGCTTAAATTTGGGAGTCCATTTCTGAAGAATAAAAGGTCTCCCAAAGAAAAACCATGGTCCACCCGACCATGCATGCTCAAAATCTTCAGGCAAAGAAAATTTAAACAGAAAAAAGCCATCGTTCAGTGAAAGGAGGTCGACCGAACCTTTGATATACCAAACCTTTCTAATCGGTTATGCAAGCTGAGGTAAGCCGGTCTAGGGCCGACCGAGTAGCCGACCAGCGAAAGCCCCCAATCCGGAACGCCAAGGTTGAGATCATCAGCAGTAAAAAGGAACTCGATTCATCGGATTGATGAAAGAAACTTCAAAGCTACTAGCTACCAGATCGAGATTTGTGAGGTTGGAGATGAAGTTAATGCCAGATGGGACGGAGGCAGGGGAAGCCACCAAGCTAGGAAGAGGGGGGAAATCGTGGAGGTAGGAAGAGGAGGCCATGGCGAGGAGAAGGGGAGGAAAACCCCTCCCCGCGGGGTGGGAGGGCAGGAATGGCGGGAAAAGGAGGCAAATCTAGGGTTTTTGCTCGGGAAACCAGTCTCTCTATCCTTCCTTTTTTGAGCTTAGATACCGGACCCCTACCAATTTATTTTCATGACTCTTTGCTATAAATAGCATCAATCCACTTTGGAACGAATGTTGAATAAGATTTGAGGCGAAGTCAATGAAAGATAAGTTTCTGCAAAATTTAAGGTTAGATATTTCAGAAGAATTTTAATTATACTAGTATTTTTGAATTTTATTATTATTTTTTGATATGTTGTTGGAAATGTAATGTTGAGAGCAGATTGTTTTGTTAGTATTTATAGATGATTTTATTAATGATTATTACATTTTGTTCTAGAAATAAGGAAGATCATAATAATAATACGAGAAAAATTAATGATATTAGAATAAATCAAAATAAAAATAAAAATAATTACAGAAATATTAATAATAACACTAATTGAATCTTCATAATAAAAATAATAGAAATAGTAGAAAAAAAATTGAAAGAATTAAAATAAGAGAACCAGTTAGAGTAATAATAATAATACTAATAATAATAATAAACTACAGATAACAGTAATAATAATAATAAAACTAAATAGTAATATTAATAATAGCACTAACCAAATATTCATATTCATACTAGTACTAGTAATTATTATATTAATTGTTATAGTAGAATAAATAAACCAATATTAATACTACAGCCGTTCAAAACAAATTTTTTTTTAACTTTTCTGTTAAGAAAAAAAGTTTCAAAATTGTAATTTGAGTACAAGTTTTTTTTTTTAGAAAAATCTGATGTAAATTTAAAATTTTCGCTGTATTGAAAAATATTTATTAAAAATTTTGCTATATTAGATATATAAGAATACACTAAAATTAATATGTTAACCACCGTGCCTATTTAAAGTACATTTTGAAATTGGTAGGAAAATAACAAAAATTGATAGGAAAAAAAAAACAAAGAAAAAACAAAAATTGATAGGGAAAAAAAAATGGCACATAAAAACAGAACTTGTCAGAAAAAAATTGATGACTCCAAATTTCGCTTCAGGAGAGTACTAATGACTTCATATCAACAAAGGAGTTAAAAAAATTCTTTTAAGCAAATGAAGCTGAAGCCTTTAGCAACAACTCAAATTCTTTATAATGAAATTTAAGGAAAGGCAACAGCAGGTTATGCTAAAGCTAGAGAGACAGATTTCTCTCTGTATTCATTTCATCTCATTATTGTTTTTTACAGGTTACATATATATGAAAGTAGAGGAATATTCTAGCTTTACACATGTAGGTAAGAGATGCTTCAATTTTGTTATGGATTGATGGTGGTGATGTTGTCCTTGTGGCGGTGGATGTCAGACTTCTGTTATTACCCCCCACAAGCTGATGGATAGGGTTGGGCAATAAGCTTGTGACGAAGCATCTGAAAACGAGGGGTGGAGAGATGTTTCGTTAGTATGTATGCTAGCTGATCTTTTGTAGTAACTGGAGTGATGCAGATTGTTTGAAAGTGAATATGATCCCTAATGAAGTGGTGATGAATTTCTCTGTGTTTGATCCTTGTGTGAAATTCTGGATTGTTTGTAAGGGTGATGACGGAGGTGTTATCACAGCTTAGATTTATTGGGGTTTAGAGATGGATGTGAAAGTCATGTAGTAGTTTGTGAAGCCATATTATGTCAGTTGTCGTTGCCGTTAAATCTCTGTATTCTGCTTCGATGGAAGATCTGGAAACAATATGCTGTTTCTTGACACTCCAAGAGATGAGTGTATTACAGTAGCCAGATGTGGAGTGACGAGTTTCTTTGTCTCCGGTCCAGTCCGCATATGAGAAGGATTTTAGTACTAACGGACCATTGGAAATTGGAATCCCGAAGTTTATGGTACCCTTGATATATCTCAACACCAATTTGAGCAAGTAGGAATGCTGAGTTGTGTGGGAAAATAAAGTTTTGGAAAAGCCCACATAGATTCGAGGTGTTCCTATTTTTGTTATCGAATACGGCATTGAGAATAATGTACTATCTCGAAAGATAGAAACAATATTATACAATGAATTCATATACAAAAATAGGGTTTTAAAAAATCTTTCACTTTCATAATCAAATACATATAGAAGAATAACATACTATCTCGAGAAACAGAAATGTCATTAAAAAATCGTATTTAGAAGACAAAAGCGAGGTTTTAAAAATTTTTCATTTTTGTTATTAAATACAACAACGATCACATCATATCACCTTAAAAAGATGAAAATGATATTCTACAAAGGTATTTAACTACAAAAATGAGTTTTGAAAAATTATTTACTTTCCCAGAGATTTTTTCCCAATCTTATGAAATTAAGATAGGGTTTATATTAATATGGAGTTATAAGTTCTCTATAAGGGCAAGCCCCTATGGTTAATTATATTCCGGGAGAAATGAATCTCCTAAAAATACTCTCGATTAAAGTAGTAGCAAATATTTCTATGATTTCAAAGTTTAAGACAAGGATTAGAGAATGTTAGAATTTTTAAGTGGGATTGGGACAAGGTTGAACAGTTCTTTCTGGAGCAAAAGAGGAAGAGTAGGAAGCACTAGGATTCTGAGACCACTCGAAAGTACTCCGAACTATTATATCGTTAAGCTTTAATATTTTAGAGAGTTTTTTTAATTTTATGTTTGAGTTGATATTTTATTAAAAATTTGATATTATATTCTCGAATGATGAGGACTTAAGATTTAAAAAGATGCCTCAGAACATATATCTAAATTGGGTACTACAAAGTAGTGAATCGAACCTATCTAATGCAGTACAATCTGAGCTTACATCTTGCCTAAAATAGAAAGCCAGCTAAACCACCTAATCACATCAAAATCATGTTGTTCGGTCATATGATAGTTAGACAGGCTGTTGTTTAAGTTTTTAAAATTTAGGACTGACATCCAGAGAAGATTCTAAGTGATCCTGGAATTATGAAGGATATTATGCATCTAGAACTAATGCAAATAAATTTTAATTTTTGTTTATTTCTAATGCAATGCATACTAGTTGAAATACCCAAATCATAAATGCTTGAAATTTTAAAAAGGCTTATAAACTTATTTTTCAGAAGACTAAGCTTCCCCAATTTCAGCACCTCATCTTCATAGGTAGGATTATCTAAACTCTACCCTCGAGCGGGGAAGTATCTAAAATAAGAAAAGAAAGATTGATTAATATGCATGTGACCCCGGATGATCTCCGGTTTACTTTCTTAGAACATTTATCTTTATAAGTTATTTAATTCCTTAAATTTATTTTTAATTACGAGTAGAAAATATTTTATTCCTGAGAGCCTAGCGAAATCAGACATAAGCACATGTAAGAAAGAAACATATAAAATAGCTAATTTATATTGCACAATCAAAGTAAATAAACAATCACATCAAAACATCAACAAAAAAAATAATGTCCAAAGTCCATGGGGTAAGTGCCACTTATTATACAACTTAGGGTCTGTTGAAAAGTAAATCTTAATTAGTTTTAAGTTTAAATTTTATCTATTAATAATTATATGTATTGATTATGATTGATTAATGAAGGTTAAGTGTTTTTATCCATTTTATTTGAATAATTATTGATTGTTGGAGTTTCCAATTCTTAAAGAGGATTTAATGATTAATTGATTATTATTTAAATTTATTTGAAATCAAGTTTATAGTGTATATTAATCCTAGGGTGAGGTGTTGCAAAGTTTTTTATGTTTCAATATTTTTCTCCTAACGGATGTATAAATCCTAAATATAATCTAAGTTTTCTAAGACCATCCTTAATTATTATTCTTAAATGACACTATTATTTTGTAGGATTATAATCACTGTTACAAATCCTTTGGACATACGCTTGAGTGTAAATTATTGGGTTTTAGGTTTGTAAAAAAATGTAAATTGAATTTAACGAACTGGGGGAATCACACAACAAAAAGGTCTAGGAGCTCTAAGGTATTCTAAGTTTTAAGAAATCTTACCTCATCGGAGCTAATTTCCTGTTGTTCCAACTGTACTTCCCCATTGGAAAGAAATGGGGGCGACTGATGCTCCCATTCATTATCTAGTTCCCTCGTCCAAGTACACCCCACAACTCCTTGTTCAAATATTTTCTGAAGTCCCTCGCAAAACACATAAAGAGAGCAATGGTTAGAGCATGATAATATTTAATGTGCAAGTAATTAAAAAATGTAATTAAATAAAAATGTATCTTTTTTAGGGCTTGCATACCAGCTTGAATATTTGCTTTTTGAATGTAGTTTTCCAAAATTCAGCCCAAGGCACAAGAATAGAGTTATAATAGAAGAAGAAAAGAGAGAGGTAGAGAGAGAGAGAGAGAAAGAGAGCTATTGCTTTTCTTCAAAGAGCCACTTTCCAATAATCACTCAAACAAACTCACTTTCTAACATTTTATGGGTAAGGTGAGCAGAAGCACCATAATCCATCTACCGATTGGGGTTGATCGGTTCATTTTTGGCTTCCATAGCTTTGGATGGCGTGTTATGTGGAGGCGATGGTTCAGATGAGGTGTAGCTATGATTGAGTCAATGCCAGCAGGTGTTTGTGGAATGGCCTTTCTTATGACATATTTGGCATATGGGAGGATTGGACGAGTATGTATGAGATGGTTGTTAGAAAAATCACCCACGTCCCCTATGTCCTCTTCCCCTCGAAGAGTACAAGGTATTGAAATGGTCTACAACCGATAGTTGTTTCAGGGATTCTGCCTAAATATTAATCTCTTCGCTTATCAACAGTGAATATAAATCATCTAGATTGATAGGATGAAGCATAGTGCAGATAGAGGTTTTGAAAGCTTGATATGATGGAGGAAGGCCCATCAATGTGTATAGTATTATTTCCTCTATGTCAATAGTAGATCTAGCGATTGTTATATTATCAACGATGGTTTTGATCTCTATGAGATATTGAGTCATCGTAAAAATTTTGTGTGTTTATATTGTGGAGCTCATTCTTAAGGTATTTTACCATTGATATGTTAGAGGCTTGCAGTCGATGCTCGATCGTAGTCCAAATGGTAAAACATGATTCAAGGTGTATCACATATGGTAGAACGGAGGGGTGAGTGTGGAGCATATGGCTGCTGCTAGATTTTGATCAATGAGGATCCCTTTGGTATACAGAAGATTGATCATTATTGTGTTGTTTGGTAGTTGACAGAGATGAAGGGGTGGAGATGCTCTAGGGAGAAGAAAGGTAGTGAAATCATTTGCACTATGCAACTTGAGAACTTATGACTTTCGCACACATAATAATTCTCGTGGGATGGGTGAGTAGGAATTATGGTCTTAATGTTAGAAATGAAAAACTTGAGGGAAGCTGTGGGTCTCCGAAAGGATTCTGCTTATGAGGTTTGAATACAAATTGTACGATCATACTATCCCATAGGACAAACGATCGTAGGCCTTTATACTCGACATAAGCAGGCCAATAGAAGAGCAGATGGAATTATAAATACAATTAGCCATGGAAGATAGCGGTTTCACCTACACACTTCAATGGATAATAATATATATATATATATAACCTAAAATATCACGAGATTTCCCCCATTCGATACATCAGTTTGAATGGAGTTTATTTAATGTGAGGATTGGTCTCCCACGGGTGCAAGCCCCCGTGGTTAATTACATCTTAGGCATTGACCTAAAAAAATTCTCGATTAAGTATGATGCATTATTTTCTTCTTAATTTGGTGCATAGAGAAATTTCTTAAGTTATATTCTGAAGAGGATAAACTCTTATCTTCGTCCTTAGTGATGATTAAACATTTTCAAATGTATAAAGATGTTATTAAGATTTTGAGTTTAAAAGATAAAAGATCAAATTACTATCCTAGGAGAAATGACAGGTTCAAAATACATCATAAGTTAAAAGACACACTAAGGGGTGTACAATTTGGGCTTATGCTTGCCTGGAGTGAGCTACCAGCTAACATCCTAAATATAATCAATCGTCCTACATATATGCAAGATAGGAAGGCTCTATCCTAAGGAATCAAGGATTTGTAGTTCAGAGGTTTAAATCAGGGACTCTATAATATGCAAATTAATCTGTCTAACACCGTCTATGATGCATGAGACAAATACATAAATAAAAATATTCTTAAGTCTATTAAAAGATGCTGATGTAATGTATGTGTGTAGACAAGGTGCATTATGAGATAAAATGTATAAAGATGCATGCATGACATTCAAAATACAGAAAAAAGTAAATAAGCACATTAAGGATACCCTCTAGGCAAGGTACCCGCATTACACCACAATAAAAAATCATTCTAACGGTGCCCACTTCATGTGGGAAAATAATGATACCCATTACACAAATAAGTGGCCTACACTATAGACCTAAAATGACCTTAATGGTCTCTAAGTCTCACAAAAGGTGTGTGGGGGGATATCATACCAAAAACTGAAAGAAAATAAAACATTCTAGCGGTGCCCACTTCGTATGAGAAAAATAATGATGCATATAGTACAAGTACGCTTGCCTATACTATAGGCCAAAGGTAACCATAAGGATTTGTAGGTCTCATAGAAGGGGGGTGTTGATCTCATTTTAATATGAGGTCAGCAGGACCCATTCAATCATCAATCAAACATTCAATCAACATTTAAATCTAGGTCATAATCATCAATCAATGACCAACAACCATTCAATTAATCAAAGTTCCAATTAACCTTTCAATCATCATCGCCTACAATACAACTTGTGATCGACATCATTGATCTTTCTTTGAAATCAACATTGAACTGCATACATATTAATTAAGATCGATCTGAGTGCACACATTACATTTGGGGATATCTAGTTCGATTTGAGCCAATTTGAGCCCTATGACGTCGTCGTCGATTCTGAAATTAAGTCAATTACTTATTATATTGAACGAATTCCAACAAAATTTTATTTGCAACTGCTTCAGTTGACTCAATTTAACATGTCTTGGCTTAGTTTAAGTATAATCAACATCAATTAACATTAATAAAAATTAATTTAAAACATAAAGCCTACCAAATTTCAATGTTTTATCAATTCTTTTGTACCAATTTGATGCCTAAATATCCCTCAAAATCCTCTAAACTTTAGCCCTTTAATCTCTCAAAAAATCAAGAACTTAATTTTGACCTTTGGATTGGAAATGGAGGGCTAGATCTGGCTTGCTGGCTATATCATTCCACTAGCAGCCACCTTAGTAAAAGGAGCTCACTGTTCACGTTTTGAGGAGTTAAGGGCCGGCTAAAGAAAAAGAGAGGAGGCTGCCCTCAACATACAACTCCAAGCCCTAGCCGTCTTGCTCTCATTCCACGACTCCAGCCCTTTGTTGGTCCAGCCGACTCCACCTCCAGCCGGCCTACCTCCAACCGCCGGCACTTATTTCCTCTCCAACCGGTCATCTTGCCGACCACCTGCTGTAGCTTCGCTTTAGCAGCCGACTACCCAACGCCGGACTCAAACATCTCCTCTAAGCAGCAGCTCTCTCCTCTCCTCTACTCGTCCAAGCAAAAGAAAGAGGAAGAAGGAATTTATAGAAGAATCAAAGAAGAAATAAAAAATGCTGCTGGTTGGTGTCTCTACTCATCCACTACATATTTTTTTTTTTGACAAGAAAAAGCCAAGGAAGGGAGCACTCCTTGCCGCTATGCATTCTTCCAAAGGAAAATCCGAAAGTTGCTGCCATATATTTCAAACATTTAAGAAGGTAAATGCTGCTTGATTCGCAAGATTTTCTTACTATTTTCTTTGTGGAGGTATCCATTGTAATGTTTATATTATACCGAGAAAGAATGACTGAACTGTACAGAGCATTATCATTTGTATTTGCTTAGGTTTCTGTTGATTTTCTTATATTCTCGTATAGACATTTATTTGTAATACCATATTTATAGCATGACTTCTGATACAACGACATATAAAACAATTAAAATGAGACTGATTAGTGGTCTTATTATCACCAAGACATTCATCTTTGAGCAGTTTTATGTTATGATATTTACCAATAAGTTTCTCTGTTCTCGCCATTTAGTGTTTAGCATCCCATGAATACAATAGTCCTTCATTTTTTTAATGCAAGTTATTCCTATTTTATTGAGCTTTTGTCCAGCTTTTGTTGGAATTTGATGTCCGCTACAATACATGAGTGATTGCTTAAAAGAGTGCATGATTCGTCAAGTTCTAGTGGGTCTGTTGGAGATATGAGCACTCTTCTTTTTCTTGCATTATATATATATACATATTTTACGATTTGATTGTATCGTGAAACTTGAATAATTTTTTGCTCTTATCCAATATAATCCATACGATGTTAAAATGATCATTTTCCTTATTCAATGCCAAATATTGGCTTTATGTCATGAAGATCATGCCAAAAAAGTTATTTACAAAATTTTGTTTAAATTGTATATTATAAGAGCACTTCAATTGCATTTTGGAATCGTATCCCTTGGGAATAAATTCACATATATTGCGTATCCTTTGATTTTTGATAAGCTATCATAAGATTCCAATTATATCAATGATTTTTTTTTTATCCCAATGATTATGTATGCACTTACTTATTAATTTAAAAAAGTCAAATGCATCAAACTTTGAGTATTTAAGAATGACTTATTTGGACCTCTTTAGCTCATTATTTTTGTGAATGTGATGTTTAGCAATATGTATGAGCGGGCCTATATCTATAGTTTTTTTTTTGGTATAATGATTAGGGAGTTTGTCATTATGTGAAATTAAAATTTATTTTCATAAACTTGTGGGTCATTAACATATCTGCAGTTTTTTTTATTGAAGTATTTGTGCAATGAAACGTAATAAATTCCTTCAAACAATGTAAGGTGATTGTAATTTATTTCTAACTTATTCATACTTCTTAAATTATAACTAAAGTGTATTTTCATTTTCAAGCATGAACTTTTGAATGCATCATTCATTTGTCAGGATTGGAAATTTTATTACTTAAATGATTCAGGCCTCATATATTGGATAAATATGGGCCAAGTTTAAAATGGTTACCTGTGTGCAGAAAATAGTTCATTGATCTTGCATTTCATTGTTCTCTTATTGTTGATGCCTCATACGAATGTGTTGTAACCATAGTACTAAATATGTAAATTGACTAGTAAAACAAAATTATGTTCACTAAGCAAATTTCGTCGACATACTTGTACTTGCTTATTTACATGAATCTATCCTCAAGTATTATATGATACTATAAGTAGTTTCATTCTCCAAAGCTTTTAATTGTTTGCACTTATTTGAATTTGATGATGATTATATTCATCAAAATGTTGATAAATTTACAATTGTGATAATTTACTCGATTTATTTTAATATGAACGTGTGACATTGTTTATCTTAATAAGATTTGATCTCATTAATTATGTACACACAAAATTTTTAGTTGAGTTTAGTTTCCCTATCTCGGTTCTATATTTGTAGTTGTGATTTCTCTACATATTTGATTTCTTTTAATGAGAAAACACATGAGTTAAAGTCTCTTTTATATATATATATATATATATATATATATATATATATATATATATATATATATATATATATATACACACACTGATTCATTCTTGTGAGATAGCACATGTATTGGAGTCTTGTCCTATCTAGAAGCATATGTTTTTAAACTGTTTCTTGCCAAGTTACATTCATTTTGAATTTTTTTTTTATAATTTGATTTGATTTATATTTTCATATATTTACTCACATGTCAATTCATAGTGGTTTTTATATTCTCATACATGATATTCTGACACCTCGTTTTCTCGTCGCCTTATTTGCGAGGTACTGATGGAGCTAATTGGAGGATAGAGCCAAGGAGCTTCAATCACCCCCATCTCTTCCAAATGGGAGTACTACGGTTGGAATCACCGTTAACTAACTCCGGTGATCAGGTAAGTTTTCTTAAAACTTAGAAGGTCATAGATCTCAAAAGCCAATGATTGCATGCTCCTCCAACTTAGGTCCATGTAGTAACCTATGCATCTCATTTATATTTATTTTTTTTTCCGTAAACCCAAAACTCATCGACGTGGTTTACTTACACCTATGTATATGTTCAAGGGTTAGAGACATTGATTGCAAATCCCATTACAACACTAGTGTCATTTAAGAACAATAATTAAGGATGAGTCTTAGAGAACTTAGACAAACTCTAGGATTCACACATATATCCTTTAGGGATGAAACATTAAACATAGATAACGTAGGACATCACATCTTAGGATTTAATATACATAATCGATTTGATTTCAAACAATCAATCATTAATTTTTCTTTAGAATTTGAAAACTTAAATATTTGATAACAACTCAAATAAAATTTATAAAAAAAATCAAATCCTTCTCACTCAACTTCAACCAATACGTACAATTATTAAAGGATAAAATTCGAACACAAATTTTATTAATTCTTAGTTAATGCTTTAATTATTCATTGATTAAATGAATTCATTAAAACCAAAATAAAATGTAAAGACATAAAACAAATTTCAATAAAAAAAAATAAGGATCAGAAAATTCTAATTTCAATTTAAAATAAAATATTTTAATTAAACTTTCATTTCAATTTATTAAATTATCAAATTCATTTATAGTTGATTAAATACAATAAAAAAACTTCAAAAGCACATTAATGATTGAATAAAATTAAATGAAACATAGAGATTAATAATTCAATTTAAATGAATTTTTTTGAATGAAATTTGATTAATAATTCATTAATGATTAATTAAATTAATTTAAGAAGATTTGAGAAATTATCTAAAAATTCTAGCAAATTCAATAAAGAATTCTAATAATTCAACAATCAACTTAAATTCTAAATAACCTTAACTCAATCATCGAATTCAACAATGAAACAATTCAATTAAAAAATCTTCAACCCTTTAACCATCAACCAATTAATTAATTCGATTAATACTGGTTATCACTGGATAACCCAGACCTACGAGGCTATTAGCTTAGCCCCACGGAAGGTGAAATAAACTTCACGGCTTCGATGAGAAACAAAGGTGGTAATCACTTAACACTCAAAATACACCCTAAAATCAACTTTAAAACTACTAATATTTAAACTTAAACTTAAATCCCTCAAGCCTTCCAACCAATCAAAATATTAGACAACTTCAATCAATTACCCGATATAGGACATATCCGAACCACACGGCCTGCTACACACACACTTAGGTTGGTTTTTTAGGACACAAACTCTAGCTTTAGGTTAGGCCGATATTTCTTTTTATTTCTGAGGTGTGTTAATCTGTATGCAAATTAAGCATTGATTGATTTTTGTTTACTATGTTAGATTCATGTGATGATTATTTTTAATGCTTTTGGTGGCATCCTAGGTTAGATAACATAGACATAGGTTCATTATCCACAAACCTGTGCACTTCCTGATTGTTAGCCTAAGATTAGGTCCCCAGCCCCTTGACTTACGAGGTCCCCTTGAATGAGTTAACCCATGGTTGCTAACAAGGATCCTCTGGTCGGCACTCGACTAAGTTGGCTAAGGATATCGACGAACCTGGGACGATGGAAAACCATGGGATCTTGACCAGGGACGTCATACCCACTTGGTAGGTTAGTCTTCACCCTTACCTCCCGGGCATTCTCCCGATCTAGTGATCGAGAATATAAGTCACAACTTTATAATAAAATCGACCACTCAAACTTAAATCATTTTCAATCAAATTCAAGCCCAACACTTAGGATAGACTGAGGTGTTTCTGAAGTAATTCAGAATCTCAAAAATACCTCCTACTTTTCTTCCTTAGACTCTAAAAATAAGTCTTCAATTTTGATCCAATCCCACTTGAAATTCCTACCCTTTTCCTCCTTTGAGATCGATCATTGAAAATCTTAAATAAAATTCACACCGCTATTTTAATCGAGAGTTTTCGTAGGAAATTCCAATTTCCTACGATGTAATTAACTACGAGGGCTTGCGCTCGTAGGAGATTTAGAAACCCAGAACTTGTTTTCAAAACCAATAATTTTTCAAAACCTCTAATTAATTTTTTTTGAAAAAATCAAACCCGACGATCATTATCGTCATTTTCGAACAATCCATAATAATTTATATCTTCTTTCTTCGGAGAGATATATCAATTATTATCGTGGCTTCGACTATGAAATTAACGATATTTTATCCGAATTAGAATAATCAAACAATTAGTTAAATTCTATTTTGATCCTCCGGGGTCGAATGTAATTTTCCCTTTGAGTTTGACTACGATAATTTGGATAAGATTAGAATTCTGAAATTTGAACCCGTTAGGGAACGATACGTTCGTCTTTCGAGGCGATATATTGTTCATAACGACGTGTTCTATTTCAAAATTTAAAATTAAATATTCCCAAAGAAAATTATTATTTTTCAAAAATAATATATTTTTTTAATCAAAACAGGGGGCAAGCTTTGACTTATAGAGCCAAAGCTTTGTTAGTGCACTAACCTATGGTCAGCTGCCTAATCATGCTAGAATATTTGTTAAACTAAAAGCTATTAACAAGATGTGTGTGATGTGTAGCAGTTTCGATATATAATTAAGAGTTTTCTTTACAAGTTGCAGGGATTATAACTGACCGTGACGTGCCCACTTAAGAGTTCCAAGCGAGCAAATTATCCACTGATTCTCAATCATACAAGACCCAATATACCTCATAAGATAAGATAAAAGAGAAATATATGGGTGAGCGTAGATGTCATTCAGAAAAAATATAGGTAAATAAAAATATAACTAACAAGAAATTTAATATTAACATTTATAAAACATGTGCATGTTATTGCTAGAACATAAAATAATGTGGTAGTTCTCTAATTTGGTAAGAGTAATTGACATTGAATAACAAAACAAAACATCGACCTAACCTAGAGCTAGAAGTCGTGTCCTAACAAATAAGTTTAGGTGTGTGTAGTATGCTGTATAGTTTTGAGTATGTCTTATGTAGGATGATTTAGTTAAAGTTGCTTGTAATTTTGATTTGTTAAAAATATCAAAAGAGAAATTTTAGTTTGAGTTTAAATATTAATCTCGTAAGATTAATTTTAAGAATTTTATTTTAGTGTTTAACAGATTACTACCTTTGTTTCTCACCGAGGCCATGAGGTTTATTTCATCATCCTTAGGGCTAACTTAATAGCCTCATAGGCATTGGTTATCCAGTGGTAACTAATTTTATTAAGTTAATTTAGTTGGTTATAAATAAAAAAGAAATGCGAATTAAATGTTTTATTATCAATTAAGATTTGATTTAAATCATTAATAATCAATTAATTTAAAAGTTTTAGCACTCCATTGAGTTCATTCGTGGCATTGTGCCACCAGGCTCGAGGAACCAGGCCTCTTTAGAACTCTTAGCCCTGTATCCCGGAATAGTCCATCCAATAAACTTCATCTTTGGAGTGGTTATTATATATTAAGGGGTTTATTGATTAGTTTTAAAAGATTAATTTTAGGTTTGATTTTTAGAAGTATTTTATCTTAATGAGTTTTAGTTTAGGTTTGCTCTCTTGATTTTAGTCCACATCTTTTAAGTTTTGGTTTGTTAGAGGTTGATTAAGAGATTGGTTAAACTTGATTTAAGATGTATGTTTTAGGTTTGCAATTTAACGATTATATATATTAATTATAATTTAATTAAGAATTAAATATTTTAATACATTTTAAGAGTTAGATTATGATTGATTTTTTTGGTTGATCATTAGTGAGTTAAGGGACATTAAACCTACGAAAATGTGTCACTAAGTTTATGGTTTTGATGTCTCTATCCTATAAGGAGCATGCACCCTAAGTCTATGTTATCTAATACTCGATCCTTAATTTTTGTCCTTATATGTCATTAAAGTTATGGGACCAAAAGAAATTGTGTTTCTTACCCTTAGGACATTCACACATATATCAATAAATTTAGGGATATATGAATAAGATAATAAGTAGAAAAGTAGCAGAAATGCGAGAAGTAAAGAGCAAAAATGACAAAATGCCAAAAAGAAAGGAAGGAGTGAGAAAACAAAATAATAAAGGGATGTAGGCATCTTATCGTTGGGCATGCCTCTAAAATGTCATTCACTCCAATTCAATACAATATGAATAGAAGAGAAGGTGTTTCGATGTCATTTACTGTGTTCCTAAGTCCCAAACAAAGCACTCGAACAATATCAAACTTAATTAACCAAATCATTTTTCAAATAAAGCTCAAAGTAGCGAAGGGGAAGCAATATCCCAAAATAGAACCAAAGTAAGCTTCTCTTTTCACACTTATCAAAAACTCAACTTTTAGAAGCAAATACAAACAAAAGAAAGGGAATCCACACACTAAATGTCATTTCATTCCAAAAAGACATAAAGAGACATTGCTATACAAAGTTAATCATAAAATTAGAAATCTCAAAATGACTTATGGAAGAAATTCCACATGAAACGACATATAAAACCTCTTTCAAAAGTAACCTACCAAAACTCTTTCCAACACAAACGAAATGATCAAGTGCTTTTATGTTTGGCGTGGGGTTTATCCATGAAAGTCTTCGAGCAAGAAGGATTCATGAAGCTCTGTATCGTAAAACTCTCAAAAAATATATAATAAAATTTTTCAAATCAGAATGATACAACTCATGAAACCCTTCAAATAAGACAAGCCATCGATCTTTCGAATGTGAGCCAACTCATAAAATTTTCCAACAAAAGAACAATTCAAATAACTACTCTTCTACTCATGCAAGTTTGACAATGCATTATAACTTTATAGGAAAGACTCTTGCAAAAGATTTTAAATTTCCGCCTAATCAACCCATAATTGATGAAGTATAGAAAAAGATATATTTGAAACTTGCAAGTAGAGTTATTAATCATGAGTCAAATGAACTTTCATATTCCCACCAAAAGCTGTAACAATAAAACCATAACCATTTGAGAATAAAAGAAACTATACCTTCAAGCCAAGTCACCAAATATTGAAATTCTACAATGCCGCCAAGACACAAAATCATGGCTTTAAATTTTTTTTTAATATTTCTTCAATCATAACATGAGGCCGAACGAGAAAGATGAAATATAACTTCATATAAATCACAACCTAACAATCTAAGAGGTCCTTCAACATTTAGCACAAAACATCGAAATGAAAGCCCGCCAATAAAGCCATAAATCCTCGCATTAAATATCACAAAAGCCACCATATATATAAGGAAACTTGTCAAATCCATAATTTACCCTGCTAGAATATTGGCAAGCATTTAGAATCTTTAGAGTATGGATATAATCAAGTACACAACCCTCTCCAAAATTCACATTCTTCCTTCAAATCTTAACTTCACTTTTTCTCACTACCATATGAGATTATTCCTACCAACTTGCTTGCTTTAAATATAAATACCCATATAACACACGATTCAAACTTGACTGGTTATGGAAGAATGAACAAAATAGATGAAAATCATTTCTCTCCAAAACTTAAAATCAAAGTCCATAAATGGAGTTTTGAACATATACTAAATCATCCTTCATATTTCCACAATCCCATCTTAATGGAACATACTGTTTGAGGGCGAAAGCCAAAGTTATATTTCTCCAAGTCAAGCAACCATGAATATATACATAGAATAAAATTATATAAATCTTTATGCTCATTCATTTTTTTCTTTGAGATAATCACATTCCCAATCCATAGTAGTTCATATGAATAAGAGACAAAATTAAGCACTTTGTAACTCATTAAATAATATTTCAGCACAATATAATTCTTCCAAAGAAATATTTTTAGCACAATGTAATTATCCTCCCAAATCATTCATGAAACCATTTGACACATTCTCTAAATAACAATGATGAAAGAAACTTAACTATGGGATTTCTTGCACAATCCTTCCAACCGGAAATCATACACACTTATCATAGTTTAGTATTATTCGCCATGATTTATGATCAAGAATTATCAAACCCTCCAAAAATAAGAAATCTTTAAACTAGAGACATTACCCCAACGAGAAGTATTAGATGAACAATAAGACATAGGTATGAGTATAAATATTCAAATGTATAAGTCTAATTCATCAAGTTTCCCTTCAAAAATATATATAACTTTGACCTTGTAGCAATTCATGAAACTAATACATTGCGATGAAGAAAATCAACCTCATTTATAATATGATTACAATAAGCATATATAAAAGAAAGTCAAATGACATCATAATCTCTCGAATGAGATAGCCAATGTTTGCAAAACACTTTGTATACCTATAAGATATGAGTTATGACCAAGGTAGAATCTCAACTTGGACCAAAGCATCACAACCCTCCTCGAATGGCATTTAAACAAACACTTGATATGCAATGTTCATGAAATCACATGAAACAAGATAGCATAGAGATTCAATTTGCACACCTAGTATATTGGCATACTCTAAGTAGTCTACACAAGAACTTCATGATTCATATGACAAATCACTTCAATAGGAAGACATGGAAGCATACACACGGAAAAAGAAAGTAGAGAACATCTCATTTTCAGATTTTGCAAGGGATTCCAACACCATATATTCTTTTTAAGCTATCATGATGAAATAGAAAAAGGGCTATCATGATGAAATAGAAAAAGGTCGAAGAAGTAAAGGATGAGGAGAAGAAATAGAAATAAGAAGAAAAAGAAAAGGAGAAGAAGAAGAAGGAGGGGAATACTCACCTTGCAAAGAGAAGGGTCCAAGGAGCGATGGGAGCAGGGGAAGTCACAATCCGGGTGGCTTCGGACGGGAGCGAGGCGTCAGTTTCGGTCGTGAGAGAGAGAGAGATCTGAGCGGGAGAAGTGCTCGGGTCTGCCTTGGTTCGCACGAGAGAGAGGGATCGAGTGGGAAAGGCCTTGGCTCCTCTTGTTTCTGCGAATTGAGGAAGAGACCGGAGAGCGAGTGGGCTTCCGCTTCTTCTAAAATGCATGAACTGGAGAGACCGAGAGAGGGAGAGGTCTCGCCAAAATAGCGAGAGGAGGAGAACTGGGGCCTTCGGCTCTGGACTCCAGGGGTTCACGAGAGAGGGAGAGGTCTCGCCAAAATAGCGAGAGGAGGAGAACTGGGGGCTTCGACTTTGGACTCCTAGGGTTCACGATCACGCTAGAGAGAGAGAGGGAGAGTGGGGCGTTAACGCCTGGGAGAGTCACGGGCTTCGCGAATCAGAGATGGAGGGGAGAGGGAGTTCCAAAAAACACAGAGAAAAATCCAAGAAATCAAGTGTGTTTTAATGCCTAGAGCCGAATGCCGGCAAACGCAAAAAACGGATTTATACCGGGATTTTAAGCAGGATTTACAGTAAATCCAGCCAAACGCAAAAAACGTCGACGTAAATCCGGCAAATCCGTAAATCCCGGATTTGCGGATTTACGGCGCAAATCCGCTAAATCCCGGTAAATCCTAATCCAGCTAGTAGTTGGATTTACGGGATTTGGCCGAAGAACCGCGCGAAAGGGCGAAAGTTACCTTCACATCGAGCGAGAGGGAGCTCCCGTCGTTGCTTAAGATCAAAATGTTGTAACGTCCGATCCGACGGGAAAGGAACGTCGTCGAAGGAGCGAAGTCGAACAGCAACGAAGGAGCCGAAAAGCGACTCGTGCAATCTCAACACCTCCTGCGAAGCAACGAAGGAGCCGAAGAAGCGACTCGTGCAATCTCAACACCTCCTTCGAAGCAACAAAGTAGCTGAAAAGCGACTCGTGCAATCTCAACACCTCCTGCGAAGCAACGAAGGAGCCGAAGAAGCGACTCGTGCAATCTCAACACCTCCTGCGAAGCAACGAAGGAGCCGAAGAAGCTTTCATTACGCGTTTACTTAATTAATATAAGTGAATTAATTAAATAATTAATAGTAGAATTAGTGTATAAATTAATTATCTAATTTAACTTAATAAAATAGTTAGTAATATAATTAGTAATTATAAATTAATGTAATTATCTTATACATTATTAAACATATAATTAATAATATAAATAATAGTTAAATAATTAATGAGCATTAGAATTCTTAAGTGAT
Source organism: Dendrobium nobile (assembly GCA_022539455.1). NCBI lineage: Eukaryota > Viridiplantae > Streptophyta > Magnoliopsida > Asparagales > Orchidaceae > Dendrobium > Dendrobium nobile. The sequence goes on along the minus strand of CM039720.1, from coordinate 32,855,740 downwards.
TAATGAGATAATTAATAATAAAATTTATAATTAAAACTAATAAAATAGTAATTAAATTATTAAATAAATGATTAGTAGGAATATTATTTAAATAATTAGTTATTTCAAAATAATTAGTTAATTCAATTTTAAATCTCCAACCGTTTTAAATCTTGTTATCTCTTGCCAAACATCTTTCTGGATTTAACAGGATTTAAAAATTGTCATACCAAACACAATTCCGGATTTAAGAGCCCAAGATTTACTAAATCCGGATTTACAGGATTTAGTAAATCCTACTAAAATTTAATCCAATCCTATACCAAACACCCCCTTGGACTCCTAGGGTTCACGATCACGCTAGAGAGAGAGAGGGAGAGTGGGGCGTTAACGCCTGGGAGAGTCACGGGCTTCGCGAATCAGAGATGGAGGGGAGAGGGAGTTCCAAAAAACACAGAGAAAAATCCAAGAAATCAAGTGTGTTTTAATGCCTAGAGCCGAATGCCTAGGAATGGGAGGAAAAGTCTAAGGGGGTGTTTGGTATCGGATTTATACCGGGATTTTAAGCAGGATTTACAGTAAATCCAGCCAAACGCAAAAAACGTCGACGTAAATCCGGCAAATCCGTAAATCCCGGATTTGCGGATTTACGGCGCAAATCCGCTAAATCCCGGTAAATCCTAATCCAGCTAGTAGTTGGATTTACGGGATTTGGCCGAAGAACCGCGCGAAAGGGCGAAAGTTACCTTCACATCGAGCGAGAGGGAGCTCCCGTCGTTGCTTAAGATCAAAATGTTGTAACGTCCGATCCGACGGGAAAGGAACGTCGTCGAAGGAGCGAAGTCGAACAGCAACGAAGGAGCCGAAAAGCGACTCGTGCAATCTCAACACCTCCTGCGAAGCAACGAAGGAGCCGAAGAAGCGACTCGTGCAATCTCAACACCTCCTTCGAAGCAACAAAGTAGCTGAAAAGCGACTCGTACAATCTCAACACCTCCTGCGAAGCAACGAAGGAGCCGAAGAAGCGACTCGTGCAATCTCAACACCTCCTGCGAAGCAACGAGGGAGCCGAAGAAGCTTTCATTACGCGTTTACTTAATTAATATAAGTGAATTAATTAAATAATTAATAGTAGAATTAGTGTATAAATTAATTATCTAATTTAACTTAATAAAATAGTTAGTAATATAATTAGTAATTATAAATTAATGTAATTATCTTATACATTATTAAACATATAATTAATAATATAAATAATAGTTAAATAATTAATGAGCATTAGAATTCTTAAGTGATTAATGAGATAATTAATAATAAAATTTATAATTAAAACTAATAAAATAGTAATTAAATTATTAAATAAATGATTAGTAGGAATATTATTTAAATAATTAGTTATTTCAAAATAATTAGTTAATTCAATTTTAAATCTCCAACCGTTTTAAATCTTGTTATCTCTTGCCAAACATCTTTCTGGATTTAACAGGATTTAAAAATTGTCATACCAAACACAATTCCGAATTTAAGAGCCCAAGATTTACTAAATCCGGATTTACAGGATTTAGTAAATCCTACTAAAATTTAATCCAATCCTATACCAAACACCCCCTAAGAGTAAATGTCCGCCCAAATCAAAACAGTAGTCCGCCATTTCCTATCCGTCGTCACAACGGCTTTTTCACGCGAATAGGAGCTGCAGGCTACCAATGTTTAGAGATGGCCTTGGGTAGCCCACGGATTCAATCTTGGCCATCCGATCAAAATTTCGGATTTGGAAGATGGTTTGAAATAATCATAAAGAAAATAGGTATGGAATCAAACTTGGATCAAGCTGATTAGGTTGAAATCAGGTTCAGATTGGGCTAAGTCAAGTCAGACCCGAGTACAAATTTGACTAAATCTGAATCAGTTTGGGTTCGAGCAATTCAATAGAAAAGCTAAACCTAAAATCAGCATCAATCAAAAATAAAACCCGGCTCGACGTGACCGACATAAATTGATCATACTTGATTGAGTGCAGTCGAGTCAGATTCGACTCAATTCGAGTCAATTTGAACTTAATATAATTTAATTAATGCAAATTTAATTAAATTAAGTTTAGATTAGCGCTGATTCGGCTTGGATCTAACTTATCGTGACTTAATTGAACTGATCAAACATGATCGAGAGCAAAGCATAGGAAAATTGAGGTCAACAGAAGCTAGTATATTGCAGCATTCGACGAAGAAAGCAGAGGGTTGTTCTCCCGTGTGTGATGAAGAAGGCTGCACCATTTCTGGAGGAGAAAAAAAGGGTTTAAACCTTCTCTGATACCATAAAGAAAGGCAACAGCAGGTTATGCTAATGCTAGTGAGACATATTTCTCTCTATATTCCCTGTATTCATTTCATCTCATTACTATGTTGTACAGGTTACATATATATGAGAGTAGAGGAATATTCTAGCTTTATACACGTTGACCTCCTTTTTGCCTTAATTAAAAAATTAAAAATTATTAATAAATTTCCATTTTTTCTCAAACACTTGGTAACACCTCTTTAGGTCATCCCTGACTATTGGGGGTAATTCCAAGAGGTTTGGAGCTGATTTGGATCAAAACCCCTAAAATACACCTAATTAAATAATTTTAATAATTAGTTAATTGCTCAAAACTTTTAAAATTCATAACTTGACCTAGAAAACTCTAAATCCAATAAACTCAAAACCTAACTACTCCTCTTAAGGCCTAATATTTAATTAAAATGCTAGAACCCCCAAACCTAACCTATTTCTAATAATGACCTTTTAGACCCCATTAGCCTAGCATATAGGAGGACCTCAGATCTTCTAAAATTTGCTAAGGCAATTTAAACTTTAAAGATCACTATCTTAAGTATTAAAATAGATATACAAACTAAATTAACTAAAATAGACCCCAATTTATTAATACTTAAACTTTAACCAAACTTCCCTTTTTGGCTTTCAATAAATCTGAACTTGAAACAACTTGAATTAAGTACTCGACATAGGACATATCCAAAGCCACATAAGCCTATTACACACACATAAAGTTATTGGTTAAGGAACCACTTTGAGCTCTAGGATCAGGGTCAACGTTTACTTTTTCTGCTTTCTTTGATGTGATATATATTGCATGTGGCACGTATGATTGAATGATTTTCTTTGCTTTGATGTGCTGTGATGATTATTATGATGTTTTATTTTATTGCAATACTTTTTCTCTGTGATGTGATTTATACGATAAATTACCCATGGGTTAGGGGCGCTTTGATACTAATGATATCTTATGCAGGTGGTCGTGATCATGTAGTGCAGCGATAATAGAGGGGGCAATAATCATAAAGCTTTAAAACTAACATTATTTTTTGCATATGCTCCAGAGACTGCTTAGCCCCCTTTAAAATTAAAAGAGCGTGACCAAGTTTGTTTCCTTTTTTTATAAATTATTAATTGCTTGGGTTGTTATATATAAACTGCTTGGGATGTTTTTTTTATGATAACCTTACAGGTTCAGTTCGTGTCTAGATTTTCTTTTTTAAAATGTAATATAATTTATATTTGTATCGAGTTGTAAAAGTCTTCAAAGGTATGAAATTTCAAATGTTAGGTACCCAAAGAGAGAAAGAAAGGCCCCCTCTCGAGGAGTTTTTTTCTCATTGGGTACCCTTCTAGAGGACAAATCTTGCAGAGCCTGAAAGAGACAATCTGAGGGAAGGTGATCTGAAGGAAGATGATCTGGAGGAAGACGATCCATCTGAACAATTGAGACTTGAAGATGAAATTCCTTGCATTTAAGACTTGCATCATTTAGTAGGATTATAATCCAGATTATTGTCAGTGGGGCTTGACCATTATTACTTTTCTGTAGACCATGGGTTATGCTTATATGACACTTGCCATGGACTTTCTTTCTTACTTTACTGGGTTTATTTATATTGATGTGTTTACATTGATTGCGCGGTGGAACTTGCTTGTTTTTTTTAGGTTTCTTTCTTGTATGTGCTTGACATGTTTTCGCTAGGCTCCTTAGAATAAAATTATTTTTCTACTTGTAATCAAATTCTAAAATTTTAAAAATTAAATAACATAAAAACCTTATGACCAAGAGAATAGCTAGAATCATTCGGGATCACATGCATATTAATGCATTATATTCTTCCTTCTATAAGACACTTTCTCGTATGTGGGTAGAGTCCAAATAATCTGACCTTTGAGGATGAGGTGCTGGTGAAGTCTAGTCTTTTTTTAAAACTTATTTTCTATAAGCCTTTTTTTTTTTAAATCTCAAAGATTCATGATTTGGAGCCTTTTAACTAGCATGCATCGTATTAGAAATTAATTTAATTAAAATTTTAATTGCATTAGCTCTAAGGCCATTCACCCTATATAAGTCTAAGGCCACTTAGGAAACTCTCTAGACATCGGCCTTACTTCTAAAAAAAACTCAACCTACTTACCCATCTTTCATAAAGATCGGATATCATGAATTTTATGCGCCTAGGTGGTTAGCTGGCTTTCCTTTTTAGGTAGGATATAAGGTCAGATGCATTAGCTAGGACACGAGTATTAGTGTTGGGTAGAATGCTAAACATACCTTAGATCTAGGATTAAAGGCTACTACAATGGGTGTCTCGTAGTATGCCTAATATGTGGGTAAATTCCTTTTCTTCATGGGCTATAAATCTTGTCTATCCGTATTACATGGATGGTGCCACTTCTATCCTTCCTCTTTGTATGCTTTGAGTGTATGATTTCTATTCTTTAGCCTTTTCTCACTGCCTTAGTCCCTCTAAATGCTGAGATGAACCGTGTATGTTGACTAAGCTGAGTTGAGCCATTTCTTTCCCTTTGAGTAGGATTTCCTAGTCTCCCCTCTGTGCCAATCCCTTTTTTTTGAAGGAATAATATTGGATCCTTAATCGAGAGTATTCTCTAGCTCCGGCCTGAGATGTAATTAATCACGGTAGCTTGCGCCCGTGGGAAACAAAATTCCATAATAAATAAATCTCACTCGAGCTGATGTATCAGGTGGGGGAAACCTAGTAACACTGATCAGGTCATGCATACTATCACCCATCGAGGTGCACTGGCAAGAGTTGCTATCCTCAATGGTTGATCGTATGTAGGATCTAATCTGCCCTCCCATTGGCCTGCTTGCAAAGGGTGCGGAGTCCTGTGATCGTTTTTATCCCTTAAGGTGGTGCGGTCGTACAACCTCTACATTCTATAATCGACAGATCCCTTTCGGAGGTCCACAACATGTGTGGGTAAGAGATGCTTTGATTCTATTATGAATTGATGGTGGAGATGTTATCCTTGTGGTGGTGGATGTTAGACTTCTGTTATTAAAATTATTTTAAATGTTCATTTGTAGATGAGAATGATAAGAAGATTGTCCCTCATGAGTTCTAAAGGCCATCTTGGGTATATCATCCTTCTTCATCTGAATCTAATGGTAACCTGATTTCGAGTCTATCTTGCTGAAGATCACTGTTCCACTCAATTCATCTAGTAACATGTTAATAACTAGTATAGGAAACTTATAAGGTATAGTTTCCTTGTTGAGTGTTTGGTAGTCCACGGAAAAATGCCAACTACCTTCCTTCTTTTTCACCGATAGAATTGAACAAGAGAAGGGACTGATGTTAGGTCTGATGATTTTTGCCTCCAACTTCTCTCTGATCAACCTTTCTATTTCATCCTTCTGGAACTGAGGGTAGCGGTAAGGCCGTACACTGATGGACGACACTCCCTCCTTCAACACGATGGCATGCTCCTTCTCTCTCTATAGTGGCAATCCCTGAGGTGGCTGAAACTCCTTTTGGAACTGCTGAATCAACGGCTAAATGGAGAGGGGTATGTCTCCTCCCTCCTCCAATCTCTCTCCCTCCAAACTGTGCAGCTCCACCAGATACCCTAAGACCGCCAACTGAATGTTCCTCACCATTATTTTAAGAGAAACTAGGGATTTGGAAAGCCTCGTATCTCCCTTAATCACCACCTTCCTCCCATCCACCATCAAGCCCATCGTGAGTGCTCCCCAATTCACTTTGGTGTCCCCCAAAATTTGCAGCCATTTCATCCCCAGGATGACGTCTGTACTCCCAAGCTCTAGTAGAAAAAAATCTTCTCTCACTTGTATCTCCTAGGTCGTCAATCACACTTTACAAATCTCATGACTTTTCTCCACCTTTCTTGTACCCATCATCACCCCGTAATAGCCGGTATCCACCAATCTCACTCCCAGTTGATCGAAGACCTGGGTGGAAATGAAATTGTGAGAAGCCCCACTATCAATCAGCACCACCACCTCTTTGTCCTCTATCTCTCCCTTCACCTTTATGATGTGATTCGTAGTGAATCATACTACTGAGTTCAGGGAAACCTCAACTAGATTCAAGTGTAGCTTCTCATCCATCTCATCCTCCATCTTCTCCTCACCTCCCTTCTCAGTTCCCTCATCATCACAGATGGTGAGAACCTGAAGAGTTCGATCCTTGCACTGATGCCCTGGTTTGTACTTTTAATTGCACCTGAAGCATAACCCTTAGCTCTCTTCTCATGTATCTCTTTCTCTGTCAGCTGTTTGAAATTTCCCCCACTCCCTCCTCCTATCTTCTCTTTAGTGGCCTCATGACTCCCTCCTGTTATAGGACCATTAGGTGCTAGATGAGTGGTCATCATCCTGTAAGTGCCCCCAGTGTTGTTACTCCTGGCTCCTCTCTCCAAATTCCTCTGATTTTCTAATAATTGGGCCATCTTCATGGCCTCCCCCAAGTTACGGGGCATCAGAACCTTCACTGATGCTCTGATCTATGCCTTCAGCTCTTTCATGAAATTTCCCTCCAATGCTGTATTTGAGAGTCGCTCCACCCTGCTAGCTAGGTGCTCAAATTGCTCTCGGTAGTCTGCTATCGATCCCTCCTATGTCAGAGCAAAGAATTGCTTATAGAAATCTTCTCCCTGATAAGTTTGGAAACATTCTATTATGTTGTCCTTAAATTCTCTCTAGTTCCTTATGGGCTTCCTCTGATCTCTCCATTGATACCACGATAGGGTCTTTCCTTCCAAGCATAATCCAGCTACGGTCAGCTTCTCCTCCTCCGTCAGCCCATTGACAGCGAAGTATCACTCCACCTTGTAAATCCATCCATATGCATCTTCTCCTTTGAATATGGGCATCTTCAACTTCCTCACCTTCTGGTCGCCTCCATTTCTCTTGATTCTTCCTCAGTTTCCCCTCTCCCAAGTGCTAGGTGGGCCCCATGTTTCTAGGTCTTCCCGTGCTCTGCCATAGCCCCAACCCCCTTCAAAATTCCCCTTTTTTTCTTCAAAATCAGCACCTCGACGGCCGTAATATCCCTCCTGTTATTCTCCATATCCACCTCCCCTTTCTTCCCTCTAGACAAGCTTTAGATAGGGTCTTCTTCCTTCTCCTTCCATGATTTTCACCTCATCTTCCTCCCTATGAATTTTAGAATTCATACTTTTTCCTTCCATTCTTTTCGCCACAGAAGCCTCCGTTTCGTTTTGAATTTCCAACATCTTTTTCATCATGTCCCGTAGATCGGTAATTATCCTTCCATGGAGAAAATTCTTTCCTCCATCATCATTTTGATTTGATTCATCTTTTCTTCAAGCCTTTCCTCAAGAGCATCCACATTTTTGGTCACCATCACAGTCTGGAGTTTGTAAAAAACAAAAAATCTGGATTTGGAATTCCAAAAATAATAATCTCCCTTCCTTCCAGGCAAAAAATCACTGCTAAAATTAGTCAAAACAGCCCTCTACCGATACCACGACCTGCTTTGATACCAATTTGATAGGAAATACTTTAGTTCGCAAGCAAACCTATCACTAATTGGAGAAACAACGAGAATAGAGCAAAATCTGGGAGAAATCAACCCCAAAATGATAGATTGTAATAAATGAAACGAAGCAAAACCAACACGAAAGCTGTTGCGGATCAATGGTTTATGATTTTGATGATAGCAAACATTCTTTTTTCTCTACGACTGCCTTATCTACTGACATTTCAGGTTCACATGATCGGACTGCAATTTGGAACCAGCTCAAGATTGGATAGACTAGGTCTGAGTCAGTTTGTACCCTTTTTCCTTTCTTGAGTCTATTGTATTTGATGTGGCTCCTAATGCTTTGTAACTTGGAAGATTTCTGACTGTTCCCTAGAGTTTACTATTTTTGGTAACATCATCCGGAATGATTTTATATCGTCCTAGACGATCTATTCAAAAATAGAAATCCTAATTAGGGCATCCTCATTAAGGCAGCCGTCATTAGCGGATCGGCCTGGACGATACTTGTATCGGCCAGGATGATAGTCTCAATTCAGAAAGAATCAGCCGCCATAATCAGTTTAGGAATTCTTTGTTTTAGGAAATCGGCCAGGACGATATTTATATCGTCCAGGCCGATCTAACTTAATTATGCCTAAATTGATCTGGTATCTTTGAAAAGCATTAATGGTTAATTGATACGATCATATCGTCTGGGACGATGTCCAGGACGATCTACATCGGACAGCTCGAATTTAGGGCAATGATCAGAACGATTGAAATCGATTTTAAGCTAATCGGCCTGGACGATCGTGATATCGTCCAAGACGATGTAACCAATTTTCTTCTGATCGTCCCGGGCTGATGAGCTGAATTTGTACTGATCGGCCAGGACGATATACCTATCGTCCTGGACGATAATGTCGGCAACTTGCATTAATGAGCTCGTTTTGAGCTTTTCTATTTAAGCTTGGCATGACACTTTGTAAGAGTCTTTGGCAGCCATTGTAGCTTCATTCTTGTGGGGGAAACTTGAAGAGAAAGCTTGAAAGGGAGTCAGGAACGGGTGAAATCTAAGAGAGGGAGAAGATCCTGTGAGGGGGGACTCAAGGGAGTGTGGAGGAGGATTCCACACGGTTGCTCCGGCAGGCTTGCACCTTAATACCATCGGATTCAAGGCTTATCTCAAGGGAAGTTCACCAAAGAAGAAGATCTCTTTGGTGTCAAAAGACCCGGTGACTCCGCCGCACCGGGGAAGGTGGAAGTGATTTTGTAAGGGCTTCTCCGCCTAGCTGTGGGAGCTAAAGGAGAGACACTTGTTTAGTGCAATACTTGGAGGGTGCCTCCAAGGAGTGGACATAGGTCAAGGTTTGACCGAACCACTATAAATTCGGTGTGTTCTTTTCTTATTATTGCTTCCGCATTATTTTCTTCCGCACTTATTTTTTCGTAGTGATTTTGGTTTGAGTTTTATCTTTGATTTTAAAGTTATCCAATTCACCTTTCTTTTTGTTAGCCTTGGGCTAGTTCATAAGGGCTTAACATCCCTATCGAACTTTTTAGTGCCATCAGAGCACTTTCAAAAGCAACATACAAGTGATCCTCAATTCGAGAGGAGGATCGTCTCTCCCAAATCTCTAGACAAGAGAGTCTAGAGCCTAATGCCAAGAAATCTTAATTCTCAATCAATCAAAATGTAATCCTCGCCTAATTCCCTCATCCTCTTTATTACAAGATATTTCCTAATTTAATTTACCTCCCAAACCCTAGCCGCCCACTCCGTTTGAAATATTCATTCAAATTAAATAATGGGGCTTGCCCCATTAGTCGGACCGGCAGCCTATGTGAAAGCTATTTTTTCCTTCCAGGTTCGTCCGGACTAAATTGGATCATCCGGGGATGATCGGTACAGGTTTGTATAGATTTTGGGGACAGGGAAGTTCGTCCCAGGATGAAATGAGGTTCGTCCGTACGAAATTTGTCCAGAGGGCAACTCGTCTAGGTGCGATTACTGTTTAGCCTAAACGAAATTCATTCAGTGGGCAAATCATCCCGGGATGATTTTGGATCATCCGGGACGATCAGTTTGGATATGTATGGGTTTGAGATCTTTTTGAAGAGAGAGAAAACCCCAGGAGAGAGAAAACCAATGGAAAAAGGAAGAAAAGTGATTTTTAGGCGACTTCGATCTGTTTTTGTCCATCACGGTAGTTGGAAAAGTTGAACGACTCGAGGTAAGGCACATTCTGTCTTTCTCAATTTTCAGAAACGAGGATTTTGACTACTTTTCTGTTCCGGATTTTGTTTCCGTTAGCGAATAGTTGATTCCATTTTATACTGATGAACTTTTTACCACGTAATTTTTGGATGTTTTTGAGATGATATTTGTGCACGTTTTGAGTATTTTTTGAAAGATTTTTACTGGGTATTTTGAATTTTACGGAGTTTTGATCGAATAACAATTTATTTGGATGTCTGAAATTATTACTTCAGTACAATAAAAGTCTTAGAAGGATGTTCGTTACTATCTGTGATAATTTGGTAAATTTTTGAATCTGTGAATTCTGTGTAAATTCCGTACTGTCGTTATGCCGCTGACGATTTTTCTGACGAAATCTGATTTTCTAAATTGAATGTTTTGATGTGCTATGATATCAGAAGGGAGTCATAAGAAGCCAGAATCCTTTGAGATTCTGTCACTGTTAGGGAAATCTGAAAGTAAGTTCTGTTCTGAAAATTCTGTATATCTGTTCTGTTCTGGTGCTATAAGCACAAAGGGAGACATAAGGGGCCAGAATCTGTTGAGATTCTGTCAGTGTCAGGGAAGGGAGGCATAAGGGGTCAGAATCCATCGAGATTATATCAGGGTCAGGGTTATGTGATGTTATGTGATATGTGATCTGAATCTGATTTGAAAATCTATTCTGTACGATTTCTGATTGTTCTGTACGATTTTGTTATTTTGTGAAATCTGACTTGGATATTCTGTTATATGAAAAGAATTCCATTTATGGTTTGATTTCGGTTTGATCAAGTATCTGTATTCTGTTGACTATACGATGTATATACGACTGTTTGAATTATGTACGACTATTTGAATAACTACTTCTGATGTGAATTTCTGGAGATTTTGATTGGTGAGTGTAGTCTTGCTGAGCTGTTAGCTCATCCTTATTTTCTGCATGGTTTTCAGGTTCTGGGAAAGGAAAGAAAGTCTTGGACTAGCCGTTCAGTGTCTAATCAGTAATTAGGTATTTTTTTGTACTTTTGATTTTGTACAGTCATGGTTTTTATGTTATGTTCTTTCTGTCTGTAGCCATGCACTGTATTGTATATGATTATTTTGAAGAAAGAAAGAAGAAAATAGTGGATATATTTCTACATATGTATTTGAAGTTTATAGCAGCTCTGTGTTTCTGTTTGTTTTGAGTATGGGAAGAAAGTCTGAAGCAAATTTCAAAACTAGATCCTGAATTTCTATCCGTCGCGACCCGACGTGAAAGGATTCGTTCCGATCGGGTTGGGTCGTGACAGCCTATAGACCGCGCGGCTCCCTTTGGGCTGGATGGGGCTGGTCTGGTTCACAATGAACTGGTCTAACACAAAATTACAAACTAAGGCCCAACATTAAGATTTTTACTATTCATCATGCAAAACACTCCATACAAGCCCATGAACGTCTCAGAAGACTATTAAAATCATGGGAGGATAATTTTAAAGCTTAATGTAAGGCGCCTTGATGAGTGGGTAGGTCAAATGAGTCAAGAAGGCAAATATCTTTATAAATTAATTGATTTCGAGACCACTTTACTTGCCCTATTTGGCCAATCCGAAAAAATTTTTATTTGAATGTTTTAAATATTTTTTTTATTTCTTTTATTTTCTTTCCTATTATATGATGACATGTCATAAATATATGTAATAGTTTTTTATTAGCATTTAAGGTTTTTCAAAATTGTATAGGCTTGAAAAGACTTATAAATATGATATTGAATAAAAGTTATTTTTTCTTATGTAAATTTTATGTGAAAATGTTTGGTTGCTCTACTCATTGATGAAATTTGATGGCTAATCCCCTTAGGGCTTTGGTAAGTTCTTAGTTCTACTTATCTTTAATTCCCCTTATTTTAGACACAATTTTCATCACATGTACTTAATCTTGAGCCCAGCTTCTGTCAACTCCAAAACCCATAAAACTTATTCTAAACCCTCACTAACATTCACTCACATCTATCTTAACCTTCTAAGGCCTCAAATCCCCAACAAGTCAAACTTTCTATATAGAGAGATAATTTTTTGTTGTGAGCAACCAAATTAGAAGTATTATAATTCTTAAATCATTGATCCAAAAATCCATAAAAATTCTATCATTAATTCCCTAACATCCTAAACTTTTGATTTAGAGTCTCTCATGATTTTTCTTCAAGAAAAATAGTTCTTTTTATATCCTAAAAATTTCATCTCCTCAAATCTGTCGAAATTCTGAATTTTATTTTACCACCACACAAATAACCTTTTCATCAAAACCCTAAGGGGATAACAATCAAGTTGCTTCTTTTGACATAAAGATCCTATAGGACCTACATCATATTTGTATTAGAGTTAAGAGCTCCAACTAAGTTAAGGTCAAGAAGCTTGAAGGCACACATCGCTTGAGACAAAAACCAAAAAATTTTCTACAATAGAAGCTGATTTTTTAAAGTTGGAATAATTTGAGGTGCCTTGCAAAATAACTTGTTTTTCTTTAATAAAGGTTATTTGTCTCAAAGCCTTAAAATCTCTTATTTGGTAGTTCATTAAAAAGAAACTTGTAAAATTGCATATTATTTGATAACTTTATAAGAATTTGCTTTTAACTAAATTATTACCACCACCAAAAAAGCCAGTCCCATCTTTTGTGTAAACCTACCATAAACAAAATTCTTATTGAGATTTTTTAAATAGAAAGGGTTTGTTTCACAAACAAAATCCTTCCATTAAATCGAAATTAAGACAAGATAGCTAGAAATTATATTTTTTGTCGTCTTCATTTAAAATTTATATGCTTTGTGCATTTATTAATATTTGAAAGGATTGCTTGATTTAGCAAAATTCAAAAAAGATTTAAATTTTTTTTTTTGCATGCATTAAAATATATTGTGCTAAACATAGTTTTTTTTAAGTTTAAGTAGAATTTTGTCGAAAGACTTAAAGTGCTTAAAGAAAGCTTGGAGGGAGACTGAGTGAACCGAAAGAGCCCTAAATTCAATAATGGGATGCCAACTTATTTGAGGTATGGTGGGGAGATGGCATCCCATGGAGACTCATTTCCCTGTAGGAAGGGATATGATCCAAGTTATCTACTCTGGTCGGCTGGGGAAGATCGCAACATGAGATCTTCCACTGAAGAGACACTATGCACGAAGATGTTTTACAGAAAGAGAAAAATGGTCAATCAACAAAATTAATATATGAAGAGTAAGTCATATTTGGTTTGGCAAAGGGGAATAAGTTCAGAGGGAAAGGTAAAGAAGTTCATTAGATGTAGTACATGACTTATAAAAAATAGAGTTCATCTAGCTTGACTAGCCAATAAGATGGCAAGGCTAGAATAATGACCATAAAGGGGATAGAAGGCTTTCCTTTTCTCCATTCTTTTTCTAGTCACCCTTGCTTGCTTTTCCTTATGGGTACATATTGACTTTTAATTTAGTGTATTCTCCTTCAATTTTTCTCCTCTTGACTGGTTGAGGATTGATATTTATAAGCACAAAATTAAGTTGAGGCCTTATTGATGTGATGATAGTTGAAATGAAGGGAGTTAGTCTCCCACTGATAGAATAGAAGTTGAAGCGACAACAACATCGATGATCCCAAAAGGTGAAGTGCACATGGTGTGTCATGGGGAATCATGAACTAGTTTTGGCACCGACTCTTTGGGAGTAGCATCAAGCATGATAGCAACTCATACGCTAGATGTAATGGGCGATTGTAACTTAAGGATATGTCTTGTCTTAGAGTGATTAGCTCACTCAACGCATTATAAGAGCAAATAGAGATTTAATCCTTAAGTTGATAGTACTTAGCTACCTAGGAGAGGGATAGTTTTTAAACTCAAAATGAGGTGGTGATTGGATCAATAGATGGTGATGAGCTAGCAGTGTGGGGTAGGATTTTTTTTTTGTTGGGGGGTCGTAAACACGATAGATGCCTTTCTTCGAAATGGCCACATTCATTGTGACCATTCTAGAACAATTAGATGGGTACGGTTGGTGGGTTTAGTATATTAGATTGGAACCCACCCTAGGCGACTCATTCGAACTAGGCGAGTGAAGATGTAATGATAAGTGGCCTGAACATTGATGGTCTCCTACAAATTGTGTAAGATAGATTTTCCCATATGTTTTTGATAGGGTGAGGGGAAATTAGTGACTCAAAACTATACGCGTGGCTACAAATTTTTATTCAAACAGACGTTTGTGTTTTTTTTCCCTTAGGTATTGTATTTATATCATAGAATTTTCTTGATTCATTCAATTATATTAAAAATTTTGTATTATCTCAAAACAGGCAAATTATGATTTGCAAATGCTATGTGGTCACAAGTATGATATAAAAAGCAGGGTGAAATGTAGATATACATGAAACCACAAGATAAGGTGACATCGTTAGAATTGGAGAATAGATTGTGCGAATTGCAATTCTTATGGTGTCGGCTTCATGCATGTAACACCACTTCAGATAGGATCACACAAGACTAGTGGTAGCGTATTATGTTTACACAAGGAATTAAAGATAATACTCGAATGAACCAATAGTTTAAGCCAAACCAAGAAAATCCTACTAATGTTGAACCAAACTAACAAAGTCAAGAATCTGAATAAATTAGAGCACTTCTTATTTGCATAAGAAAAATTTTCATGGACATATTTATACAAATAAATATAAAATAAAAAATAAATCATCGATGCACAAAAGAAAATTATGGTATAAAATTTAGTTTACTAATTTGCTCTTTTTTTGCACACAAGCATTGGGGGGGGGGGGGGGGGGGGGGGGGGGGGGGGCAGCACGTGCCGCCCCTAAATTTTTGCACTGTTAATGATCTAATGAATTACTATGAAGGGTTTAGCTTTTCCTCGCTCTTTTGCGCAACGGAAATGCTGCGATCGCGTACTCATGACAGTGTACCAAACCAAATCAATATTGTGTATATTCAGCTCTTTTCTCCGCTTCCATAAATGATCTAATGAATTACTGTGAAGGGTTTAGCTTTTCCTCGCTCTTTTGCGCAACGGAAATGCTGCGATCGCGTACTCATGACAGTGTACCAAACCAAATCAATATTGTGTATATTCAGCTCTTTTCTCCGCTTCCATAAATGATCTAATGAATTACTATGAAGGGTTTAGCTTTTCCTCGCTCTTTTGCACAACGGAAATGCTGCGATCGCGTACTCATGACAGTGTACCAAACCAAATCAATATTGTGTATATTCAGCTCTTTTCTCCCCTTCCATACTAAAGCTAAAATTGAAAGCCTAAAGGGGCTTAAAGCTGACTGTTTTAGTGGCTTAATAGAGCAACAAGTTCGCAAACGAGAAAATCTGCTCTAATTTTTGTAATTCTTCCTTTTAAAGTTATTTATTAATCCAGAGAAGCCACCAATATTTTTTCTGGACACATGAAAAGCATCAATGGTTTGTTTTTCCCTTTACTCCTCTCTTGGGACTCACGAGTTACAACCTTGAGTACGGCTTTCGTTAGGCCCCCCCCCCCCCTAAACAAAATTTCTGGCTCCGCCACTGCACACAAGTCGACCCCACTATGGGATAAAGGTTTGATGTTGTTGTTATTGTTGTTGTTGTATGCTTTTAGATCTCCATCAATTTTGTTCAAGTTGGAAAATTTTTCTAATAAAATTTAGCATTTGATATTCATCTTGTAACTTGTAAGTCAAGGCATAAATTTTGCGCCTTTTGCAATATAATCTAAAAATCATCACATAAGTCTATCATGCTAATGCATGAGATATCTTAGGAATTAATCATTAGTGGTTTACGCAATTTTATAATCTTAGATAGCTTCAACAACAAGAAATATAGATTTGTCTGGCTGACTTTTAGATGTTAATTTTCTAAGAGGGGAAATGGAAAGAAAGAAAAATTTAAGGTCCAATTAGACATTGAAGATTGAGTTAATGTTATAACTCATGAAATTTTTAATATGCAAGTGTTTGTTCCAATGTGTCTTTATTTTAAATAATTCCTCGTTTCCTCTTTAGAAAGTGTTTTTGGATTTAGAAGTATTATTACATTATCTTTTAACTTTAATTTCACATTCCTCTTGTTCACTTGCGAAGTTGATTTGTAATTGTCATAATTAAAAGTATTTTTTTAAAAATATGCATATGTAATGCATGTACACATTGTGCAAATGATTATGCTTAGTTACTTGGTCTAAACTAAATAAGATGTTCAAGATTTGTAGGCTTTCAAGATTGAAACCCTGTAGCTATTCTAAATGGACTCATACTTGACCAATTTATTCTAAGCAAACTAAGCCTTGGGTAATACAACAACATCAAGCCTTTATCCCACTCTATGGGTCGGCTACATTAATCTTTTTTCTAAATCTTATCTTTTTAAGAGTCAGATTTTCATTTATAGCCATGAGTAATATCAAATTCAAATTAGATATACACTCTTTAAGTAGAAAATTTGACATATCACTTAAACTCCTATATATTAATTACTTCAATTTGTCATCAATTAGCTGGTAATAAGTAGTTAAAAGTTTCAATTATTTATTTTCATAAAGTTGTCCAATAAAAAAAAGTTGTCCAATAATAAATAATAAATTTTAGATCCTTGCCAATCACAATGGTTTTAGATATAATCACTTTATTAAAATATAATTTAATAATGTGATATTCATCATTAGTTTTATTACATGGAATGAAGTGAGGCATTTCAAGAAAAATGATCTACCATTTCAAAATAGAATCATGTTCCACTTGAGTTTGTGGTATCCTAATACTAAGTCCATGCTAATATCATCTCAAGGCTTATATGGAATAGGCAACTGGGTATATATATATTCTCATTAATTAGTATTATGAAACTTTGTACACAATATCTTTTTTCTAGTAGGATACTGATACCTATCCTTAGTCATGGCTTATAGTCTTATCACCAGCAAAACATCTCGCAACAATACCATTATGGAATTCTAAGATAAGAAAGTCTGCTAAGCTTTTAGGACTTCACCAAAAATATTCCAATTAAACTAAACTAATACCTCCAACCTCTTAGACCTAAATAGGCGTCTCAGGTAGATATGAGTTTTACTTTTAGACATCTTATTTAATGTTGAATGAATTTAACATTGTGGATCAATCTGACTTATTTTGTAATTATGATTTTTATTTTTTTTTCACTTCTTAGGAAATTTTCTTTTCAAGACTTTTTTTTTTTGGCTGGGCCTTTATCATTAATTACGATCATGTTATCTAACTCTTAATACTATTTGCTCGTTCAAATGCCTCGTAAAGTCATATATATTGCCTTTTAACTATTTATGTCTCCTTCCCACCTTTTGCAGTACTTTGTCTATTATGCTTCATAATTCTATTTAATTGATTTCAAGTACTGATCTCATTTATCTTTGACATTCTTAAGTTTATAAATATATTGCACATAAAGGGCTAATAAATTAACTATGTTCAAGTAGTTCCTTCTTCTTGTTTCTATTACATAGGTTTATTCTTCTTACGTTATTGCCAATTCATAAATTTTCTTGGCATATAGCATAGTTAATGCAAATTGATTTTAATGGTAATTTTTTCCCCCAAAGTTTGAAATATTTCTTTCATGCAGGTCTGTTGGATAATGTACTTAGCGATTATTTATGGGCGAAGGCCATTCTATTGACTACAACCACAGTAGCAACCGCTGGCCTCACTATTCAGGTCCCAATAGCTGCTATTGTGGATTCGATCACAGGTCATGCCCCTCATCTCTTAGATTTATTAGGAGCTTCTGCAGTTATACTAGGTTTTGCTGGGATCAACATCCCTTCTGAAGAAACGACACCAATTACCCCAAATGAAGATGAAACTGAGGACATCATTGTGTCTGATCATAATTAGGACGGGCTCCATTTGGGACGGCTTTCTTCCTATTTCTTAAGAAGCTGTTTTAAGAAGCAGTAAAAAAGCTGCTTTAAGACCATTCACTTCAACTGAACATGTCGTATAAAATTGAAAAATTTTATACTAAAAAGTTATTTTAAAAATCAGTAAGAAAGTTGTCCCAAATGAAACATGTTGTTATGAATTTTTTTTTTTATTTTTACGTTGTAGTGTAGATAGATGTTAATATTATCAGCAACAAGAAGAACAGAAGGAAAAATACAGAGAACAGAGATAAGACGAGAAGAGAAGAGTCGCGTGAGAAGCTATAAGCAGAACGAAGAGAACGATCTGCCACGTCGACTCAGCAACAGCTCATGTACAGCTCACGAGCAGCTCGGCAAGTTCACCTCTTCGAACTTCAAGAAAAGACAGCTCATCAAGTTCTAGAAGTATCTGTACAAATGTATAAATACATAGACAAAGCATATGAAAGAGGAAGTAACAGAAATCAATTCTAATAAGATTTGAACACAATTTCTCCTCTATTTCGTTCCACTTCTTTATGGTATCAGAGCATTGAGACGAATCAAGATTCGTCGCTCGATCATGGCGCAATCCCTTTCTTCATCATCGTCGCAGATCAGAGAACCTGCACGAACAGAAATAGACGAAGAACATCACATTCCAGCATCACTCAAATTTGTGATTTCCAATATCAAAAACCTAGTTCCGACGCAACTATCAGGGGATAACTATCCTATATGGAAATCACAAGTCATGAAACTCCTTAAAGCAAATGGATTCATGCCATTCTTAAATATGTCAATCTGCTTGATTTGTGTAATCAGAATTTTAATAATTATAGTGTCCTATTATACATTTTGCATATTATACTCTCCTATTATGCATGATCAAATCAATTTTTGATAACTTATATAAGCTAAAAGATTATTAGCATATCTCTAATTCTTCAACTGCTATTGGCATAATCTTGATCTTCTAAATTTTACGCATGAGGCTTTTATAATGAACTTTATTTTTGTAAATGCGCGACCTCCCACTCTTATTATATTTATGAAGGGACAATACATGAAGAGGCATTTTCAGTATCTTCATATTTATAATGAAAAAATCACATTTATTTTAATATTAAATTATTAAGATTAATTACTATAAATTTTTTATTCATATACTAAGCATTTATATTTTTGATAACGATGATATGTATACACTATTAAGCAATTTCAAGAGAATTTTAATAACAAATGTTATAATTTTAAAACAAAAACAATATAAGAGAGATGATTATAATATTTTTCTGATTTTTGTAAGAATATTTTTTTAGATAAATAAAATGTTATTTTAATATTAATACCAACGAATTTAGGTGACATTTAATAATAACTAATACAATAAAATGAGTTATCAATAATATTAAGAAATTTAATGATATGTTAATAAATAAACTTTATATTAATTTGCTGTATAATTTAAGAAAACCTTTGAAAATCTTATTAAAATTTTTTATATTACTAAAAAATACTAGCTATTAACTTCCCTCAACTGTCTTCTTGTTCTAATCAAATTTATTTTTATTTGGCCATTTATTATTTCTCTCTTTAAGCATTTCCAATTTTTTTCTAACATAATTTATATTACAATATTAAAATATAATTTTGTCATCTGACACTTGAATATTTAACTGGATCCTAAATTTTTCCCCCCAAAAAAATATTTAACTGTATAATTTGATAAAATATATATTATTAAATTAATTATGCAAAAATCTTGGAAGTCAAGTCTTCTTTCTCCAGAATTACTCAGTATGCAGCTCGAATCTTCTCTTGGCCCTTAACTACCCTCAACTTCTCCACCGTCGTCGGCAAACTCACACTTTTATCACCCAAATCCTCCCAACCCTCTCTCTCCCTTTCTGCGATTCTCCTCCCCCTCGTTTTCTTTCCGTCTGCTTCGATGTCAGAATCCAGAGGACTCTGCAACTGCTGCGCCAAATTCTTAATCTCCGCCGGCCTAACCGTCCTCATCGTCTGGATCTCCTTCCGCTTCATCCGACCCCGCTACTACATCGTCTCCTTCGACCTCCCCACCACCAACTCTTCTTCCCTCTTCGCCTCCTTCCAGCTCGAAATCGAGAACAAAAACCGCCAAATCGGCATCTACCATGACGAAATCGCCCTAACCCTCCTCGCCGGCCCCAATCTCTCCTCCCCACTCTCCCACTCTGTTGTCCCCGCCTTCTATCAAGGCCATCTCAAGACGGCCGAGAAGCCCGGCAACTTCACCGGCATCTCCGGCGGGAATCGGACGCGGATCGCCGGAGAGTCGGTGTTCCGTGTTTTGGCGAATTCGGCGTTCCGGTTCAAGGTGCTGGGATGGAAGAGTCGGCATCATACGGTGAGCGTAGCCGGCGATGTGGAGGTTGATGCTGGCGGTAAGAAGACCGCGACGAAGGGTATACGATTGTCGTCTTCCGCCGCTGTGGTTGCTCCGGTCGTTCCGAGTACCTTTTTCCTTTATGCTTTGCTGATCTTGACGTGATGCTTTAGGATTGGGCGGTTGAGATTGAATCACAGTCAGCTTTGTTTATTGCTTTTGTAAAAAGGAAAAACGTAGTTATTTTTTTAAATGCTTTGATGCCCAATCAATATAATATAAAAAAAAAGTAGTGGAGAGAGAGAGAGAGAGTGAGAGAGAGAGATCGATCTTTGTAAATTATTTTTTAGAATGGTTAACTTTTATGATTTGAGATTTTATTTGGAATAAATTCATACTCATATTTGATACTTAAATTTGCATATGATTGCGAATTTAGTTTAGTTGCAGCATTTATGATTATAAAGTTATTATTAAAAATATTTTTAAAAATAATTATGATTGTAAAAAATAATTTCTAGTAATATAAATTTTTAAAAAATAATTAAAAGATAATAAAAATAGTAATAAAAAAGAATTGGAATTACAATTTGAAAATTAAATTATTAAAAAATTTATCCCAAATAAATTTTGTGTCACCTTTTTGGTCTATAATTTTCAAGGTTCTGAAAATCGGACCGGACAAAGAACCGGAAGAAGGAGAGGTTCACGGTTCGACCGGTCGAACCGAGGTGGTTCGACCGAACCGGATGATGTAATAAATAATAATATTATTATAAATATTTAATAAAATTAACAAAATATAGAAAGATAATAATCATATAATTTAATATAAATTATTACTAATTTATATTACATATTTAAATTTAATTTATAAATATAAATTATTTAAAAATTCACAAATATAAAATTATAAATATAATATAATTAAATGTTTTAATAAAAATTATTTCATTTAGTAACATAAAAAAATTTTGGAGGTGAAAAATAAATAAATTTTTAGAGTTATTAATAAAGAATCCAAAATAAATAGATAAAAAAATAAAAAAAAATAAAAAGATAAAAAATAAAGATTATCAATTAAAAAAAAAATAAATATTATCATCTTAAAAAATAAAAATTATTCATATTATTAAAATTAATTTTTAAATCTTAAAAAAAAAATAAGTTGTATGGTACTATGGTGTGAATATGAAACTAGAGAGTAAATGTGGTTTTTTCCTTTATGTTTAATCCCACATTCCTTAGAAGTCTTGTTTTGTATAGTGTATATACCTTCTTGTTTTTTCTCATGACAAGAGCTCTTAAGAAATCATGAAGACATGGCATTGATGAAATAATAGTAATATTATTTTTAATTTAATTTAAGAGTTTTATAAGAATTATTATTAAGTTTAATATTTATTTAATATTAAATATTTATTTAACAAATATTATTCAAAAAACTTGAACCGGCCGGTTTTAAAAAACCGGGACCGGTTTACCGGTTGAACCGGCGGTTCATCCCAAAACCGCCCGGTTTAATGCAATGGCGGTTTTCAGACTGGACCGAACCGATCCTCAAACCACGGCCGGTCCGGTCCGATCCGGTTTTTAAATCACTGATAATTTTAGTTATCTTTTAGGGATTTGCAAATATATAAATTTGATCTTCATGAGATTTTTTTTTTGGATGTTGCAAAATTTAATTAGAAATTATTGATTATGCTCTAAAATTTATGACTACATCAATCATAAGACCTCATAGCCTTACTAAGATTGATAATAATTTTAAAAATTTTACTTAATTAACAAACACCAACCTCTCGTCTATCTTTAATTTGAACATTCAACGTGGTGTGTCTAATCCCAATTAAAGATAGTTTAATGAGCCGAGTAAAGGTGATTAGTCTTACCTGATTTGACCTTTAAACTGGTAATTTTAACAAAATTTATTTTTAATTTTTTTATTTATTGTTAATAGTTTCAATATTTCTATTGGAATTTTGATCAAAATTTGTATCAAAATTCTGATAAAATTTATCTCAAAAAATTTGTATCAAAATTCTGATAAAATTTATGAATTTCTTTTTCCAATTTTTACGATTTTTTTTAGTTGTAAACATAAAAAATATTTACCTATTTCTAATGATAATTTTATTTTACAATTATTAAAAATTCCACTATAAAAAATTAAATTCAGACATCATCCTAAAAGGCAACTATCATAATTACTTTTAAATCAGGCCCAGCATTTAAAGGCGAATTAAAAGTTCATGAAAATATTATGCATTAAACATATAATATCTAAGGAATTTTTTAAAATAAATTTCACACCAACCGTTGCTTAGTTTGGTTGGTGGGCGAATACGATTAGAAATTTTGCAATCCGTACTCAATTCCCCTCGAGTATCAGCCCCTCTTAAGTGGGGCCCAATCAAGTGTGGGCCAGAAGTTTTTTGGATTGGGTGTCTCTTTTAGATTAGTCAATAATTAATCACGCCACCCAATCTCATTTCAAGAGCGAGTACGGGTAAATAACCTGTTTCAAAAAAATGAATAAATAAATAAATAAATTTCACCAAAATTTCAATGTTAAATTTGAAATCATTACCAATAAATAATAAATATTTTGTAATTAATTTATTTGTTATACTTTTTTTTAATATGTGCCCTAAAACCTTTCACTTGGATGAGTGGACTCCGAAGCGAAGAAGACCACAGGGCAACCCGCAACGCTGCAAAGCAGATCATTGATGATGAGAAAACAATAGAGAGGAAAGCATTTCTTGGAACCTTCCCACTGGAAGTGGAAGACTTGACTGCAAATAGAGGGAAACCATGAAAATGCATCGATCCTAGCTTTCTTCGACCTTCCCGCTGGAAGACTCGACTCCAAAGTAAACCACGGGTCGCCCCTGCAATGTTATAAAGCAGATGGGATGGTAAGAAAAAGAGTCGCTCCAGTACCATATGGCCCCGAAAATGCACCCAAGCTGCCTCTCTGCTCTGAGAGCAGGCGACGTGAACCGCCTCTATGAACTGCTCCAGGATGACCCAACACGAATCTACGGCATGACCATTAAGGGAAACAGCATATTCCACATCGCCGCAAGCCTCGGCAACGACTGGCTCATCACCCAGTTGTGCAATGACCCTGAATTGGACCTCCTGTTGCACCAGAACTTAGAAGGCGACACAATCCTCCACTGCGCCGCCCGTGCAGGGCACGACCACATCCTTTCCTTGCTCATCAATGACCCCGCTAGAGAGCTAATATTGATGGGAGTGTTGAACCAGCGCGGGGATAGCGCTCTGCACAAAGCTGCACGCGGCGGCCATGCTAACACTGTCAGGCAGCTTGTAGCGGCCGGATATAATATGGCCTCGATGGTTAACAGAGATGGAGAGTCGCCGATTTATCTAGCGACGGAGAGGGGCTCAGTGGAGGCCGTGCAAATGTTGCTTGGGTGCGCGGTCGTGGATTATGGAGGACCTCGAGGGCAAAATGCTCTTCATGCTGCCGTCTGTCGAAGCTACGGTAACCCTCATGAAATTACCATTTCTATAAAAGATCAACACCTTTGTTAGTTAAATTTTTTTTGCTAATATTTGTAAGATCAAATCAGTAGGATAAATTTATAAAAATAAATGAACAGCAGTGTTTGTTGTGGTAGCTAACTGTTGTAAGGTCTTTAGATATTGCGAAGATGTTGCTCGACAAAATGCCTGAACTAAACCTAAAAACGGATAACTCTCTAAGCGCCCCCATTCACTATGCGGCTTCCCTTGGAGATGTAAAAATGGTGCGTCTTCTGCTACAAGCAAACGCTAGAATAGCTCATCTCTTGGACGACCATGGCCTCTCAGCAATACACATTGCAGCAAGCAAGGACCATGGCAATGTTATCGAGGAGATACTCCACCATTGCCCAGATGCCACTGAGCTCACTGATGTTGAAGGCAACAATTTTCTTCATGTTGCTACAAAGAAGAGAGCGACATCAGTGGTGAAACTAGTACTTAGTAACCCTCTGCTCAGACAGAGCATAAATGAGATGGATCGTGAAGGAAACACGCCATTGCATTTGGCTGTAATGAACCACAACAGGGAAATCATCCACCTTTTGCTGTCTGATAGCAGAGTCGACACAAATGTTATAAACCGCAAGGGTCTCACTCCCCTTGATATAGCTTCATCATGTTCTGACTCAAGTATTCGTCTCAGGACGGTACGTTAACTTCATATCAACAGTGAATTCTTTCAAGCAAAATTAAGAAGATGAAACCTTTAGGGACAAATCACTCTTTATAATGTAACTGTTTTAAATATCCATTTGCAGAAGAAGATATGCGAAGAATTGACCTCTGCTGGTTCCAAATTTGGCACTCACCGAATGGACATCTTGATGGGTAAGGATCAACGGAGGCCAGAAGAAGAGCTTAACCGATATAGAACACTGGCAAGTAACATGGCAATAGTGGCAGTACTCATTGCAACAGTTACATTTGCAGCTGCTTTTACCTTGCCTGGAGGGTACAACAACGATGAAAGCAATAATCAGGAACAAGGCATGGCGATTCTAGCCAAGAAATTAGCTTTCAAGGTGTTTCTTATCTTCGACACCATTTCAATGCTAAGCTCTATTAGCGTTACCTGTTTGCTAATTTGCACTGGCTCTCTAGATCACGATATAAGATTGCACTCCATCATTACTGCCATGAAGTTCATGTGGGTTGCACTAGGAGGGATGGTGGTAGCGTTCTCCATGGGAATCTATGTGGTCTTGGTCTCAAAATGCAGATGGTTGGCTGTTCTTATTTGTGGAATGGCTGCTTGTGTTCCCTTCATGGCTTGTATGATAGCTTGTTGGCCAACTTTTGGTTCTATTAAGCTGGTGCAGAATGACAGAAATCAAAAGAGCATAGAAAGAAAAACTTCAATCTTCAATGTTAACATGCACATGCCCCATTTGATGGTGCTTGATTTTGTCACACCCGCTAGTTCAGATAAACGATTGGACTATCCTGTATAGTATATTTTCGCAGAAGTATTCTTTTCGGGACTTTAAATTCCATCTATATGAACTTATTCAGAAACCGAGAAAAAGAGCAGGAAAAACAGGCACAAAACTCGGTTTTCATGATTTATTATTATTATTATTATTATTTTGGACATGATGTCTTATTTGTTGATTTGGAATTATTTTAGAAAATTAAATCAGATTTATTTTGAAAAGATTTGATATTCAATTAATATATTATTTAGACAATTGATTATTTCTTTAAACTGTTGATTTGATTGTGTTTGATTAGGGATTAGGTTTCGATGTTTTTTCTCACTTTACTTTATCTCAAATCTATAAAATAGAGTACAAGGACTGTTGTTGTATGTAAGAGAGAGCTTGAGGGTTATTGTAATTCTCTTGTTCTCAAATTTAGTGAAATCATCCTCTCTCCGTGGACGCAAACATCTTCGCAGAATCACATAAATCATTGTATTTATTATATTTGTATGGTGATTTTATTTTCATTGTGATTGTTTGCACAACATTATTAGAATCTTTGGTTTACATTGATGGTCTTCTCATGATCCATAGAATCTAAAGATGACATCAATGAACTATAAGGAATCATCTTGACGGAGGAATTGAAAATTCAAGAAGGGCCAGCCGACCGGTTTTTCTCTAGCCCAACGAACAATCTCCTCAGGTACCTTATCTATAAACTGTACAATAATAAATTAGTATTATGCAACCAGGGTCATATACCCATGTTCATATATAATAAAATGAAAATGCTTAGCTTATTTGCTTGGGCCTATTAGAATCTCCATGCCCTTAAGGATCATGGGCATCACAACAGGGCGAGCAAGCTCGACAATGCCCTTGATAAAACTCAGTAGCTTCATGCTTTATTCTATGTTGCACCATACATCAAAAAGAAGCTTGCAGATTTGAACCTGCAAAAGAAAAAAGAACAAGTAATGAGTTGTTGAATGTCTTGATACTTGTCCTTCATGCTTGTGGCTTCTTTGATTAACGGATCAAATTCTCTCACCTCCATCATGTATGAGGCTTGGTTGAAGTCAAACAATATAAATCTTGGTATCTCTTCTATGAGTGTTTGATCTCTTTTGTATTTATTTATGACACATCTATTGACCTCATTATTTGAGGTCAATTTCTCCGATTCAATCTTTAGCGCATAGGTTTTTGTAGCCTAGTGTAGACATTACTCTTCTAGGACTTCTCTTAGGAGAATGCCTAATGATGTAGCATCGACTTAACTCGATAACTCGACCTAAGTCAAAATCAAGTCAACCCAATAGGTATTTAACTCAAATCGAGTATGATTTAAAGGACAATAGCCCCGATTAGCCCGAATTGACTCAACCCGAGCCATTTAAAATCAAATCAAAACTAATCAAATTAAATATTTTAATTCGAACCAAAATTCACTAAGTTAACACTCTAACCCTATTAAAACCAGCTCTAAATTCTTCATTGATAAATAAAATGTTAAAATCATTTAAATAAATTTCAAATAAATATATATGTTTAATCAATAAATTCTAATAGAATAAATTTACGAAAAATAAATAAATATATATCTTCTTCCCCTTGAAGGCAGGTAACCTCTTCCCCCTTCCTTCCCTGCTTCTTTTTATTCCTTTTCTCTTCTTTTATATATCTTTACTTGGACTAATTGAAGAATAGAGGAAGAAGAAAATATGGAAAGGACTTTATTAAGTGTTCTAATGTGTAGAGGATGGGTTTACCTTTAGTTAGATTCCCTCTTAATAAAGTTCTTTTCTAGGAAAGCTATGTGTGGTATGATAGTATAATTTCAAATGGGTTATTTTGTGTCATCTCTCATGTATTGTATGCTAGGTGTTTGACTAAATGCCCCAAAGGGGCTAATTTCCTTATCTTTTTCTTTGTCTTCCCTTTCATCTATACAAAGCTTTATTGTCAAATGGATAAGTGTGCACACACATACAGACGCACTTATGTGATTATTTCCTTTCTTAGTGCTATTTCGATATTGTTGGCTCTTAGTCTACCTTAGCAATGAAGCATCAAGGATGACATGATACTCTTCTAGCAAGTCACTTGTAGTGTTACTAGATTTTCATCTATGGCTAATTGATGTCATGTTACCACAAATGGTTATCGAGATACTTTGTTTGCTAGATGTTTGATTTGTAGCCAACATGTGTAATGAATTCGAATGCGAGATGAAAGCGATATTAAGTCTCTCTCGTTAATGCATGTGTTAGGTTGAAATGATAGATACGAACAACATGAAATACCTTTTCCTTTTGTAACAATGTTTTCATGAGTAATCATTTGGCATGTTTTATATCTCAAATTTGTAGGTATGTATGGATTTAATATAGAGATGTTGGGTTTATGTTTGATAATTGTTCCATCAATGAAAGAGCGCATAAATAAGGTTATGCTTAGAGGTATTCTTGTCAAAAGGGGTTTGAAGAATTTTGTATTTGTGCTCCAATATTTTCTATTAATTAATGTTTACAAACTTGTTGTGCGTTTTATTTTGCTAAGCCTGGATGAATCTGAGCTTTATTCAATGTGAGTTAAAGAAATGAATGAGCATGAAAATTTTAGAACTTTCCTTTACATACACTCGTGGTTACTTGACACATCTCACTAAGATTAGAAAGCCTTCATATACTTTATGTTTCATTTGAGAATTCAAGTTGAGTTGATGTAAGTTTTGCATTTCTTGTGTTGGATGGCTTTCTTTGGGTCTAAAAGGAAGAAATGCGTTGAGCATTGTGTTAAAAAGTGTTTATGTTGCTTTATGTTAGAAGACTCTATGATTGCAGCAAAACATTAAAAAATCCCGCCCATGACTCGCAAGTCGGGTCGAGCTCATTTATGGTGGGACAAGCTTGAGCTCGCTTTCTGACTGACGAGCAGGGCTCGATAAAGCCTAAATTTAACTCGACTCGTTTACACCCCTAGTGGAGAGAGAGAGAGAGACAGAGAGAGAGAGATCTTTGTAAATTAATTTTGAGAATGGTTAACTTTTATGATTTGAGATTTTATTTAGAATATTTAGGTCAATTATGTTCCCTAGAACCTGCCCCTTGGACGACTGGACTCCGAAGAAGACCACAGGTCAACCCGCAACACTGCAAAGCAGATCATTAATTATGAGAAAACAATAGAGGAAAGCTTTTCTTGGAAGCTTCACGCTGGAAGTGGAAGACTTGGCTCCGAAGTACTGTAAACCACATGGGATGTTAAGAAAATAGTCGCTCTCAACCCCCACATGGACATGAAAATGAATCTTAGCTTTCTTTCGACTCCGAAGTAAACCACGGGTCGCCCTGCAATTTTATAAAGCAGATGGAATGGTAAGAAAAAAGTCGCTTATCCGCTCACCCCTCCATATGGCCACGAGAATGCACCCAAGCTGCCTCACGGCCCTGAGAGCGGGCAACATGGCCCGCCTCCGTGCGCTGCTCCAGGATGACCCAACACGATTCTACGGCATCACCGTTAAAGGAAACAACATCCTCCATATCGCCGCAAACCTCGGCAACGACTGGGTCATCACCAAGGCGTGCGATGAATCCGAATGGGACCTCCTGCTGCACCAGAACTCAAAAGGCGACACGATCATCCATTGCGCCGCTCGTGCAGGCCACGACCACATCATATCATTGCTGATCGATCATGGAGCAGGATTGCAAATGACGGGAGTGTTGAACCAGCGCGGGGATAGCGCTCTGCACGAAGCTGCACGCGGCGGCCATGCCAAAGTTGTCTGACAGCTTTTAGTTGTTGGAGAGAATATGACCTCCATGGTTAATGAAGATGGAGAGTCGCCGCTTTATCTAGCAACGGTGAGGGGCTCAGTGGAGATTGTGGAAATGTTGCTTGGTTGCGCGATGGTGGATTATAGAGGACCTCGAGGGCAAACTGCTCTGCATGCTGCCGTCTGCCGAAGCTATGGTAATCGCTACAAATTTCCCATTTCTTTAAAAGAAACCCTCCAATTCGGCCTTTTAAAATCACCTAAAAATAAACTTCACCTCAACCCTATGTATTGCCCTACAAAATTCGCCGGAGAGACTCATATAGTCACATATTCACCAAGACTATTACATAGAAATCCCTTAAGGAACAAAGAATCTCTCACTTTAGAGTTATGTTTTTATAGCTTCGTTCAACTCCCCTTTTTTGTTAGGAGTTTATATAGTAACTATGAAGTAATTATGATGTATGCGAAATGTCAGGACTTCTATGGTTATTTTTTTAAATCAAAATTTTGACCATTTATATTATACTACTAATATAAATCTGTACAAGAAGCTCTCCACAAATTTTGTTTTGTTTTTTGTTTTCCACCTGTAATGGAGAATTTGACTTGAAAGATGAAGACTTAAATTTAGATCGATCTAAACAAACATACTTCAAGTATAAACTAATTATAAAAAGATTTTAAGGTTTTCAGATATTGCGGAGATGTCCAAGCAAAACTAAAAGGAAAAATATTTACCTTTTTTTTGTATGTCGTGAAGCTAACTTTTGTAAGGGCGGTCTTCAGATATTACGCAGATGCTACTGGAAAGAATGCCGGCACTAAACCTACACGCGGATGCCTCCCTAAGCGCCCCCATTCACTACGCAGTTTCCCTTCGAGATGTAAAGATGGTGCGTCTTTTACTACAAGCGAACGCTACAATAGCTCATCTCTTGGATGACAAGGGTCTCTCAGCCATCCACATAGCAGCAAGTAAGGGCTATATGAAAGTTATTTGGGAGATACTCCGCCATTGCCCTGATGCCACTGAGCTCACTGATTATGATGGAAACAATTTTCTTCATGTTGCTGCAAAGAAGGGAGTGAGAATAGTGGTGAGACAAGTTCTTAGAAATCCTCTTCTCATACAGAGCATAAATGAGACAGATCATGAGGGAAACACACCATTGCATTTGGCTGCAATGAACTACAAGTGGAGAATCGTTCGCATTTTGCTGTCAAATAACATAGTCGATAAAAATGTTATAAACTGCAAGGGTCTCACTCCCCTTGATGTAGCTTCATCAATTGATGCCTCCAAATTTCGCTTCAGAAGGGTACGTATGACTTCATATCAACAAATGAATTAAAGTAATTATTTTAAGCAAATGAAGTTGAAGCCTTTAGAAACAACTCAAACTCTTTTAAATGTCCATTTGCAGAGGATTATGATAAAAAAATTGAACTCTGCTGGCACCAAATTTGGCCCTCACCGAATGGACATCATGATGCCTGAGGATCAAGATTATCCAGAAGAAGAGCTTGACAGACATAGAGCAATGGAAAATAACCTTGCAATAGTGGCAGTACTCATTGCAACAGTTACATTTGCAGCCGCTTTCACCTTGCCTGGAGGTTACAGTAACGATGACAGTAACCATGGACAAGGCATGGCGATTCTAGCTAAGAAAGTAGCTTTCAAGGTGTTCCTTATCTCTGATACCATTGCAATGGCAAGCTCTATGTGTGTCACCTTCTTGCTAATTAGCAGTAGCTCTCCAGAGCGCGACCAAAGATTGAGCGTCATCATTACTGCCAAGTGTTACGTGCGGGTTGCACTAGTAGCGATGTTGGTGGCATTCTCCATGGGCATTTATGTGGTCGTGGTTTCACAATGCAGATGGTTGGCTGATCTTATCTGTGGAATGGCTATTTGTTCTCCCTTTATTATTTTTTGGTCATCTAGTTTCATAAAGGTTAGCTATCCTTAAATATTCAAATGAACCTGGCTTAGTTTATCATAAGCTTGTTCATATTTGAGCTCATTTATTAATTGCTTGTTCGAGCTCAATTTGAACTTTTATATTTGTATTTTAGCTTGGTTAATTTAAAATGACATATGTTTATATTTAGTTCAATGTTCAGGTTTTTAGTGCTTATCGAGCTTTAAACGAGCGGCTTGTTTAAATTAACAAACGAGCCCTATCAAGCTATATTGAGATGAATATTAGCTTAATAAATGAATGTTATCAAGATTATTAATAAGTATTAACATTTATATCGAGCATGTTAATGAACATATATATCAAGCTTTTTTTAGCCCATAAACAAGCAAGCTTATCGAGCTTTCTCCAACCCATAAACGAATTGCTTGTCAAGCTCATAAATGATACTTCTTTTATTTTTTTATGAACCCTAAAATAAAATAGTCTATCAAACATTAACAAATATGTTTTGATCATGAATAAACTCTATCTATAATGAGACTTAATCAATATTTATATATAATATTTTACAAGGTCCTTATCGAACAAATATTCAGTTTATCAAGAAGCTTTTTAGCATGTTTCTTATCGAGCATGTTCATGAGTGTCAAACGATGTTGTTCATAAGCATAAACAATTCGAATGCATTATTTCTCAAGCTTATTTATTTAATCACCGAATATTTCAAAAAAAAAAAAGTTCAAGTTTTTTAATTATTTAATCAAACGATTACGGATGAGTAATGATTGAGCCGAGGCACGAGTAACTTGTTGAACGTTTAATTCATTTGATTAAATAATTAGACAGAATACTAACTCTATCGCCGCATATATTCTAGCCCGCAACACTAAGGAATATTTATATTGAGCCCATTAATGAACATATTTATCAATCTTTTTTTAGCCCATAACCAAGCAAACTTATCGAACTTTTTCCAACCTATAAACGAATAGCTTTTCAAGCTCATAAATGATACTTTTAATAAAAGATATTTTTAATGAACCCTAAAATCAAATAGTTTATCAAACATTAATGAATATATTTTGATCAGGAATAAATTCTATCTATAATGAGGCGAGTTTTGTATCGAATAAGAATTGAATTTGTCAATGAGCATTTTAACGAGCTCTTATAGAGCGTGTTTAGGAGTTTCAAATGAAATTGTTCATAAACATAAACGAGTTAAATGCATAATTGCTCAAGTTTATTTATTTAATCGCTAAATATTAAAAAAAATAAGAATGTTTAATTATTTAATCAAATAATAACGAATGAGCAATGATCAAGTCGAGCCATGAATAACTTGTGGAACACTTAATTCGTTTGCAACCCGTATGTTGGTCTATTTAAGGTAGGGCAAAATGTTAACATGTACGTGGTCGATGATATGGCTGATTTTGTCACATCCTTGTAGAGGCCACAAAGCCCATAAAGGTCTTGGGTATCACTACAGTAAGAGCAAGCTCAACAACGCCCTTTATAAAACTCAATAGCTTCATGGTTTATTTTATGTGACGAATATCAAATATAGTTAAGATTATAAATAAAATTAAATAATAATATTTTATAAAGAAAATTTAATATACTTATAGCGTAAAAACCCCAAAAATAAGAAAAATATTTTAAAGCGAAAAATGGATTCATTGTCTGTCCAATTTTAAATATTATTCTTATAAATATATTTAATTATAAATATAATATTCTTAAATGATATTTATATTTATAAATTTTTATTATATATTTTTTTTAAAATTTATAAATATTAGTAAATTTTTTTATATTTATATTATATTATGTTAAATTTTATTAATTTTTAATAATATTATTATTTATTACATCATTCAGATCCCGATTTGACCGGTCAAATCATGAACATCTCATTCTTCAAATTCGTTAGTTGGCCCGATTTTCACAACCTTGTATCAACGGGTCTTCTACTTTCTGTACTTAGTTCAGCTGCAAAGCAACTTTTTATTTACACCTTCTGCTTCATCAGACCCCGCTACAATATCGTCTCCTTCGACCTCCCCACCAACAACTCTTCTTCCCTCTTCGCGCTAAACCTCCTCGCCGGGCCCAATCTCCGTTCCCCACTCTCCCACTTTGTTACGTTATACCCGCATTCTATCAAGACCAACTCAAGAAGGCCGACAAGCCTGGTAACCTCAATTGCGTCTCCGATGGGAATCGGACGCGGCTCGTCCGAGTGTCAGTGTTCTAAGTTTTGGCAAATTTGGTGTTCCGGTTCAAGCTGCTGGGATGGAAAAGTCGTCATCATGCGGTGAGCGTAGGAATAATAACCGTACTAATAATAAATGTTCCGATTTGTAATATTAATAATAATACTAACTGAATCTTTATAATAATAATAATAATAATAATAATATCACATGCTCAATATCATGGTTATTGCTACTATCAACATCTAGCAAATGATCACCTTCTCTATCACGGCGTATCTTATTTTCTAATATATGTCAGAAATGAGGAATAGAGAAATGATAATTTTTTTTTCCAACTGGTCGCATTTTGAAAATATCTTGTCTAATGAAGTTTTACCCTCATTATCTCAACATGCACGCTTCAAATAGCATCATCTTCATCTTTTGACCATTCATGAACTCATTCGCATTCTTCTTTTGCTCCAATTGAGTATCACAAGTCAATTAAGTTTGGTATGTGAGACTGAAACTCAAAACCCCTTGGTCAGTAACTAAAACTAAAACTACAACCAACACACCAAGTTAGTGAGTTGAGTGCTACACTTTTATTACTATACTTGATATATCATAAAAAATTATTTTGATCGGGCACGAATCTCAAGGCAAAATCAAGTAGCAAATTTTAAAAATTAAATTCGGGATCACCTAAACTTTGATTTTAGCGAACTTACAGTCAAATTGAGCGTCTCAAAAATACAGATCCAACGACACCAAATTCGACTCAATCCGAGCCCAAAGGAGTCCAAATCAAGGACTTGAAGCGCTATTGGAAAGTTTGAACCACAATTTGAGTTACCAAACGGTTTCCAAATATGACGTTCTTATAGTCGAATCGAGCGGCCCGACGAGACGAATCCAACAAGCCTAAGATCGCCAAATTCCAACATCATTAAGAATTTCAAATGTCTAACGAACGGTACACGATCAAGGGATTCAATATCGGCCGCCCATCCGACCACTCCCTATTTATCCTTGATCTCTCACTATTTACAAGTCATGCCACTCTAGAATATCTATAAATAAACCACTCATTTCTCATGAGAGGGGATCGAAGCAAGAGGAATAGAAGAAGATGAGAACGATACGAGGGAAGAACTCTCCTCCTCGACCACCGCTAGAAATCTGCCCGACGCTGGAATTCTGCTCGATGCCCGAGTGACGCTGAAATTCTGCCCGACTTCCGAAGGCCGCCTGAATTTTGCTCGATCTCCAACTGACGCCGGAACTCTGCTTGACGTTGTAATTGAATTTCAATATATAAGAGATTCATTGTAATCTGATCGTCCTAAATTTTAAGGACGAGTCAGCCTCTTGTATTTCAAGTAAACACTAGTGGAACTCTTTTAACTCGGTCTGGCCCCTGTGGTTTTTCCCCTTTCAGAGTTTTCCACATAAAAATTCTGGTGTTGTAATTTCTCCTCTATTTGTGTACTAGATATCCATACAGCACTAAGACGAAATTTTTTTAACTCTATCCCCGCATATATTCTAATCCGCAACAATACTCATTTTAACTAATCCTATATAATTATGTAGTTTATTATTCTATTATTTATAACTCATACCTTCATAAACGCTTTTGCTTTATTTGACTAATGATACACACCTAACACCCAAAGTATAAGTAAATTCTCATAATTGTCAAATTTTGAAGTATTTTAATAAGCGATTATTAAAAATTTAGCCTAATACAAAATTAACATTATTTAATAATACAAATTATAATTAACAAAATCATTAATTAATCTTATAATATATTTTAAATTCTAACTAAAAATAAAAAATTCTCTACAAATATAATTTTTTTTACTACTAACCACGTATTTAAAAAAAATTGAGTTAAATTTTATTTAAAAAAAACTTTTTTAATTAAATATAATCAAATTTAATCAATAAATTTAATTTAATTTCAAAAAAAATTAAGATAATATTTTTAAAATTATAAATCAGAAATATTTTAGGCAAATTTTTCGGAACAAGCGGCATTTAAGCCCTATTTAGGAGAACCAGCATTTTCGCAAAGAAATTTAAAAAAGAGCAGTTACGCTTAGTAATTTGGCTCATTTAGAGAATGCGATGAATGCGCCAAATGCCATGGCGCATTTTATAGAATGCAACCAAAATGGGCAGCGCATTCTATAATGCGCCTAAACATGATCATGGATGATGGTAGGAAAACAGTAGAGAGGAAGATGAACAGAACTCAAGCTTTCTTCGAATAAAGCACACGTCAGAAGTTGTCCCAGGATGGTAAGAAGAAAAATAGTCGCTCTCAACCCCACATGGCCATGAAAATAAATCCTAGCTTTCTTCGAGGACTTGACTCCGAAGTAAACCACGGGTCGCCCTGCAATGGTATAAAGCAGATGGGATGGGAAGAAAATAGTCGCTTATCTTCTCCCCCCACTATATGGTCACGAGAATGGACCCAAGCTTCCTCTCGGCCGGCGATGTGGACGTTGATGCTGACGGTAAGAAGACCGCGACGAAGGGTATACGATTGTCGTCTTCCGCCTCTGTGGTGGCTCCGGTTGTCCCAATTACTTTTTTCCTTTACGCGTTGCTGATCTTGACGTGATGCTTTAGGATTGGGCGTTTGAGATTGAATCACAGCAGCTTTGTTTATAGCTTTTGTAAAAAGAAAAACGTAATTATTTTTTTAAATGCTTTGATGCCCAATCCATATAATATAAAAAAATGGTAGTGGAGAGAGAGATCTTTGTAAATTATTTTTTAGAATGATTAACTTTTATGAATTGAGATTTTATTTGAAATATTAAGGTCATTTAAGTCAAATTCAAATGGAGAATGTTGTTTAGTTTCAGCATTTATGATTATAAAGTTACTATTAAGTAATATTTTTTAATATAGATATATATAATTAAACATATGTTTCTTAACGTTATTATATATTAATAATTATGATTGTAAAAAATAATTTCTAGTAATATAAATTTTTAAAAATTAATTAAAAGATAATTAAAAAAATAGTAATAAAAAAGTTTAATTACAATTTAAAAATAAACTATTAAAAAAACTACCCAAATAAACTTTGAGTCACCTTTTTGGTAAATAATTTTAGTTATCTTTTTAAGATTTGTAAAGATATAAATTTGATCTTTATGACATTTTGTTTGGATGTTGCAAAATTTAATTATAAAATTTAGAAATTATTGATTATGCTCTAAACTTTATGCCTACATCAATCATAAGACCTCATAGCCTTACTAAGATTGATAATAATTTTAAAATTTTTACTTAATTAACAAACACCAGCCTCTCATCTATCTTTAATTTGAACATTCAACTTGGCGCGTCTAATATCAATAAAAGATATATTAATGAGCCGAGTAAAGGCGATTAGCCTCACTTGATTTGACCTTTAAACTCTTAATTTTAATTCTAATTTATTTGGGAAAAGTTAATTTATTCCTAAATGCTACTTTTAGTCTTTATATATATACTAGCTTAAATGCACGTGCACAACATGCACGTTAATATGATTTTAATATAAGAAAAATGTTAATATAAAAATTATTGATTTCTAATTACAATACTAACATTTAACTAAGAATTTTTATGGCAAAGCTAAAGCAAATCTTTCTTTAATCATTCTTAGAACTATAATAGCAGAATACAACATAAGAGAAGAAGACTATAGAAGCAGCTTTACATAAAATATATTTGATACGACATCATGAAATTAGCTTGATCGGGCACAAATCTCGAGGCTAAAATTAGTTGGAAACTTCAAAAATTACCGGGAGCACCCGAACTCCGATTTCAGCGGGCTTATAGTCAAACTGAGCGTCTCGGAAATACGAACCCAACGACACCAAGATCAATCTAATCCGAGCTCAAATGAGTCTGAATCAAGGACCCGAAGCGCTGTTGGAAGGTTCAAACCGCAATTTGAGTTACCAAACGGTCTCCGATTTTAATGAGCTTATACTCGAATCGAGCGGCTCGATGAGACGAATCCAACAAGCCCAAGATCACCGAATTCTGACATCATTAAGGCCTCCAAATGTCCAACGAACGGTGCATGATCAAAGGATTCGATATCAGCCGTCCATTCAAACCACTCCTAATTCGCCCCTGATCTCACGCCTATTTAGGGGCTATGCCACTCCAGAAAAACTATAAATAGAGCCCTCATTCTACACAAAGGGACTCAAGTGAAGAGAAAGGGGAAAAGGAGAATCCTCTCCTCCTCGACCACCGCCAGAGTTCGTCCTGCCGCCCGAACACGTCGGGATTCTGCGTGATATTCGGGAGAACGCAGGAATTCTGCCCAACTTCCACGTGATGTTGAAATTCTTCCCAATTTGCAACAGAGTTCCCTCATAACAACGAAACTCCGCCCAAGTGAAGCCGGAGTTCTCCTCTGCCACCAACAGACGTCGGACTTCTACCCGACGTCAGACCTTCACTCTCCGCCAAGTTTCTACCTGACGCCGGACTTCTACTGAAATATCGGACTTTGCTGGACGTCTACGCGAAGATGGATTTCTTTCAATTGTTGGACTTCTACCTGACGCTGTCCTTCTGATCTTCGTCGTCAGATTACAGTCTTTCCGACCTCCGTCGCCCGCTGACTATGGTCCTCTTGACTTAGTCGCTCGTCGACTACAATCTTTTCGACCTCTATCGCGCGCCGACTACGGTTCTCCTGACTTACGTCGCCCGCCGACTACAGTCCTTTCGACCTCCGTCGCCAGCCGACTACGATCCTCCAGACTTATGTCGCCCGTCGACAACAATCTTACCGACCTTTGTCGCCCGCCGACTACGATCATCCTGACTACGTCACCCGTCGACTACAAGCCTTCCGACCTCCGTCGTTCGCCGACTACGGTCCTCTCGACCAAACGAACATGTCAATAGTGATTCTTTGTATTCATATCATGTAATGTACTCTATAAAATGTACATCAAGCTAAGGCCTTCTCCCAAGGAAGGGCCTCATTTGTAATCGACTACAATATTAATGGATTCATTCAAACTGGGCTAGGCCCCGTGGTTTTTCCCCCTTTTTAGGAGTTTTCCACGTAAAAATCTTGGTGTCTCATTAATGCTAGACCCTCTCTCTTATCTGATTGCGTGCCGGATTTTCGTACAACGCTAAGATGATAAACTTTATATTTCTCTACCGTTGCGAATACTCCTGGACGCAACAATACTCAAAGCTTCATTACTCTAAAGCAAGCTACACATGCAGGTAGAAATCAATTAAATAAGTCAAACAAGTATTACCTTGCAAGTGTTGTTAATTGTGAGTGAATCTGCAGCCTAGAACATGATAAGGAGCTGGTCAAGGATTATGAAAAAGGCTAAATAAATTTAGGGTTTTCTTGGCTCTGCTAGGGTTTTGGGTTTCGTCTCTGTTGGCCGAGGCTCCCCGTTGCGCTGGGGTCTTCCCTGGTGCTTTGTTTTTTATTTTATTTGGCTTTCCTGGTGCTTTGTTTTTTATTTTTTTCCTCTACTTTTCAGGTGTTCGCTGGTATGGCACCTATTCGTCTGAGCGACCCTGGTTTTTTAGGTTGTTCGTCTCATTTGCGCTCGTTTTTTGAGGCATTAGCTGGGTCCAAATCGGTGTCTTCTTTTTCGGATCTGCGCAGCTCTACTTTTCGGGGCTTTCCTTCCTTATGTATTTCTGATCAGGAAATCAATGCTATGGCTACCCCTTTTCAATTTTCCTTAGTTGGCTTCTTCCCTACAAAACGACCCTCTCTTGACTCTATCCGTAAGTTTTTCTTTAACCTCAAACTTAGGGGGGTTTTTCGGTTACCTTGCTTGATCCTACACACATTATGATTAAATTTGAGAATGACTTGGATTACTGTAGGGTATTATGTCACCATTCATACTTAGTTTTCAACTGCTATATGAAGCTCACGAAATGGTTGCCTAGTTTAGATGTTGGAGTTGAGTCGCCTGTCATCCCGGTGTGGATTTCTTTTCCGCTTTTGCGTCCTCATCTCTTTAACCCTCACATTTTTCATGCTATGGGGACAATTTTTGGTAAACCTTTGAAAATTGATGAGGCTACCTCTGTGGGTTCCCCTCCCCTCCGTGGCGCATGTTCTTGTGGAGCTTGACATTACTAAATCTTACCCAAACCGGGTGTGGCTTGGCTCTGAGAATTTAGGATATCTTCAGGAAGTTGCCTTTGACTTTTTCCCCCATTTTGTGCTTCATGCAAATGTATTGGTCATGTTTCGGGAAATTGTCGACCTCCCCATGCGTGTGTTCTGGCTGTTTCCCCTATTTTATTATCTTTGGGGCAACTCCTTTAGAAAATGCTGAAACCATGGATAATTGTGTGAAAGTTGTGAATGCAATTGATGGTTCTCCTATAGCTAATAGTTTAGGAACTGGGGTTGTTTTGGAGGGTGTTCTGGTTGGGTTGCCGCCTGCTGCTCTTGGCATTCAGAATTTTGTTATTGCCTCTGTGGATGCTCGGAGTGATATCTGTGATGATATTCAGTTAGTTTATTTGGTTTCGGGTGGTGAGGTGGATGTCGTTTCTAATCCTCTTATTGATGAGGGTATTAATTCTGGTTCTCATTTAGTTGCTTCTGAGGTTGTGGTTGCTGGGGTCGTGCCTGCTGCTCTGGAGTCTCGGGATTGTCTTAATGAGGAATGCGTAGGTGTTATTTATCCTGCTTCTATTGCTGTTATGGAGTCTCCTTAAAAAATTGGTAGTATTAATTTGGTTGGAGGTGGTGCTAATGCTGGGAATGGATTATTAGTCACTTCTAGCTCTTTTGTTGATGTCCTTGTGAATTTGATCGACAACCAAGCATTGGTGTATCATGTGGGTGATAATTCATGGATGGATGTTAGGACTCATCTTGATTGGTTGCATTGTACGTCTGAATTGGAATCCGAGTCTGATTCCTCTTCGGATTATTGTGGTGGGTCTGATCCTGGCCTTGATTTTAAACTGGTTCGAGATAGACATGTTCTCTTTGTCGCCTCTCGCGGGAGGTTACGTGGGAGGGGCAGGAGAGGTAGATAGTGCCTTTTTCATGTGATTGATCCCTTTGGTGTTTTCTGGCTGGTTTTCTGGACATTTGGCCGTTTTGTGGGTGTTTTATGGCTTGGTTTTTTAGGCTATGATGTGGTTGGGGCTCGTATCATCGTCGTCATGCTAGTGGCAACCTTTGGTGATGTTTTCTTACTTGGATGGATCGATTGGAGCGCTTTCTTCACCATATTGGATGGTCCGTGCATGCCTTCATGGATGCTGGGAGCCTTGGCCGTTTATTAAGCCCTCTCCTCGATCACTTCGATCTCATTTTGTATTTTCTTTTATTTTTGGTTGTTGGCTTTTGATCTTTATATGGTGTATTCCCTTTATATCAATATAATGTTATTTTGTTGGAAAAAAAATATTACCTTGCAAGTCCCAGACATCAAAGAGGGGCGGCCTCAGCTTTAAAGCTCTTTCCATAAAGTCATGTCAGGTGCGGATTCAGCTTCTTTTTTTAGGGTTGGCAAAAAAAAAATTTTTTTTTGGTAGGATATGAACAAAATACTCAAAATATAACCCCCCTCCCCACCCCAAGTACATGGGGGGATCAGCCCATGACTCCTGTGTTCCTAAATCTCCTTTAAAGAGTTGAATAACTTGCATTCCAGGAAATACAAACCAACCAACCGGGAAAAAAAGTTAATTTGGAAGTGGCATGGGGTAATTTACTCTTTCGGTACAAAATGAGGCCCCTCCGAATGGAATTTTTATTGGGTCAGGTAACCTGATATAGAGATACATCAGATAACCAATAAAAAAATGCCACATGCACTTACTTTTTCTTTAAAGCTGTGCTTTTTGTTTAAGGTGCATGTGTCATTTTTTTATTTATTGCCTAATATATCTCTAGATCAGGTTACTTGACCCAATAAAAATTCTTCCGAATGATATCTATCTAAATCTTCCATAAATAAATGTTGAATGTTTTTTTTGGGGAATTTTGGGACCAAAGCCCGTATATTAATAACTAAACATTACAAAAAGAACAACACCCCAACCAGTGGGGAATAAAAGGAGGGCAGAAAAAAGACCCTCAAATACAACTAACAAAAAAGAGAAGAGACCAAAAATTAACCGGACTCAGGTATACAGAACTAACAAAAAAAGCAACACGTGCTAATCAAAACAGGCAACCCGAAAAGCCACTCCTCCCTGGTTGCCCATAAGAAGCATCCGGGTTCAAAATAGTGAAACCACAGGGCCGAAAAATCTGGGAAGCAACCCAAAAAATAACAAGCTCCCAGCATCCATAGTAATCAAAAGAAAGTCAGCTAACAAGAAGAACCGAAGCTCCCAGCAGGCCATCCAAGGGAAGAGACCATCAGCACGAAAATTGCTAGTTCTACTCATCATCGTCCGGTTGTGGAGAGCAGAATTCTCCACCAAAAAATCCATCCGAGAGAAAAAAAAAAGACATGGGAGGCAACATTAAATCAGTGTTCCATAAAGCAGGAAGAGAACGTCTGCTTAATCCGATCAATATGCTTCCAGGATTCAGTTTTAGCAGCAATGGCATGAGAGATTTTCTTAACAGATGCAGCAACGTCGTTTTCATCATTTCCATATCTTCTCTCATTTCGTTCTCTCCACAGGTGATACAGAGAGCAACATATGACAAAATAATAGAAATTCTTCTCAAAACTCCTAAGGTTGTGAATCCCATCAAAAAATTCAAAGACTTGTAGCAACGTGGGATGAAGCAAAAAGGAGCGCAAAGCAGGAATAAGAGTAGAGATAACAGCAAATGAATAATCACACTGAAAAAAACAGTGTGAAACCGATTCTTCCTCCCTCCTACATAAAGAGCAATTAGTAGGGATAAAAATGTTTCTCTTAGCTAAAACATCAGCTGTTTTAAGCCCATCCAGCAAAGCCATCCACGTATAAGCCGAAAAACGTAAAGCATAATGAGAGTGCCAAATATATTTGAACCAGGGAACTTCTTCAAAGTTATCGAAAAAATACTTATAAAAAGTGTTGAAAGTTGGGTTCCCAGAAGAGTTCCAAGAAAGAAGGGGGTGCGGCTGTGGAAGAATGGGAGTATTAGAGATACGTCTATTAGCCTCCAGGCCCAGCTGAGGAGGCAAAGACCATCTACCATAAACAATAAAGTCACACAGCCACCCACTGAAAAATTCCGGTTGAACCAAATCAATCATAGAAATTCCTTGGCTCCAAGGATCCCAAAGTGCAGATAAATTACAGTTGTCTGCAACCACATGAAAATTCAGTTTTTCCTTAATCCTATGAGCAGTCATAGAAATCACCTTCCAAAATTTCGAAACTTTGGTACCAAAGGGCTTCCAAGGAGATAAAAATTTGTGCTTAAACCACCCAGCGGCCAAGCTATTAGAATTATAGAACCTCCAAATAAAAGTACAACCAAACGCAAAAGAAAGGGAAGCAATAGAGGACAAGCCGAGCCCACCCAGCCTCTTGGGTAGGCAAGTTTTATGCTAAGCAATAAGATGAAGTTTCTTGCCCGAGTGTGTACCATGAAAAAGGGACTTGGCACACATTTTTTCAATATTTTTGCAAACCCCTTTAGGCAGCACCGTCCCCCTAATCCAATAAGCCACAGTATTTGTAATAGTAAATTTGAGAAACTGAATTCTACCTGCAAAAGACAAAAATTTGACTTTCCAACCATCAAGTAGAGTAGAGAGCCTACTCAGTAGTGGTTGGAAGTGAGTAGTTTTAAGCTTTTTTGGAGAAATGGGTATTCCAAGGTAAGTAAGGGTGCTCTCAGTAGGGGTAAACCCCAGTAAATGGATGATCTCATTCGCTTGAGGGGTGTTTTTAGAGAATAAAATAGAGCATTTGGCATTATTAACCATCAGGCCAGAATGCAAACCAAAAGAAGTTAGGGCATTATC
Source organism: Dendrobium nobile (assembly GCA_022539455.1). Taxonomy (NCBI): domain Eukaryota; kingdom Viridiplantae; phylum Streptophyta; class Magnoliopsida; order Asparagales; family Orchidaceae; genus Dendrobium; species Dendrobium nobile. The sequence continues at coordinate 32,812,577 of CM039720.1, read as the reverse complement.
AAGAGTGCTGGCATTAAGGAGAGAGGCCTTCCCAAAGACAAGAATGTCATCAGCATAAAGAAGATGGTTAACCGCAAAACCATCACAAGAGATTCCAGAGAAATTGCTATTATTTAGTCCACATGAGAAAGCATCCATCACCACAGAGAAGAGCAATGGGGATAAAGGGCATCCTTGCCTTAAGCCCGAGGAAGAAGGAAAAAATCCTTCAAGCCCCCCATTAATAGCCACAGAGAAGTAAACATCTTCAATACACCCCTTGATCCAGCTAACAAATAACGGGGGAAAGCCTTTATCAGAAAGTCTTTGAAGAAGGAAATTCCGGGAAACAGTGTCAAAGGCTTTCCTAATGTCCAGCTTAGCACAAAAATATTTCTCTCCATGTTTACTATTAAACTCACTAAGGATTTCAGAGGCCAGTACAATGTTATCCGTGGACATTCTTTGCTTAATGAAGCCGGTCTGGCTAGTGTGTATAATATGAGGCATAACCTCTTTCATCCTATTAGAGAGGATCTTTGCTATAATTTTATAAAACACGTTGCAAAGAGAGATAGGTCTATAGTCCAGGATGTTAGAAGCATGGGAGCCCTTAGGAATTAAGGCAATAGCATAGCCTTAGCACCCCTAGGAAGAGAACCGGTGGAGAAGAAATTTTTAATAGCCCTGCAAACATGACCACCAATAATATTCCAAGCCTCTTTATAAAACTCGAAAGTGAAACCATCCGGCCCCGGAGCCTTAGAAGAAGAACCAGCTAACACCACATTATAAATTTCCATATCAGACACCGGGAAGATGAGAGGGGCAACCATATGAGGAGGGATAGTAGATCCAATTGGAAGAGGGCATGCCCCATGGGAGGGGGAAGTGGGGGTGTTGTATAATTTTTGAAAAAAATTAACCGCCGCCCTGGCAATAGTCTCAGTGGAGTGAAAATGCCCCTCCTCAGTGATAAGTTCCTTAATCCGGCAATAAGATTTTCTGGATTTGATTCTAGCAAAAAGAAAACCCAAATCATCTTCTCCCCTAGTAAGCCAGTTTGCTTTAGCCCTTTGAATCACCCAGGAACTCCAGGCCTTATGAAGCCGGTCTAAAGCAGCATTAATATTGTGAAGGGATACATTAAGATTATGGTCAAGGGGGGAGAGCTGGAGTTGAGCCAAACATTGAGATTGAGCTGCAGAAAACTCATTAATTTTATTGGATATAAAAGAGGAATTAGACCATTTTTTGCTCTTGATGAGATCCTTGAGAGAGTGGAGTTTGGAGTAAAGAGCCGAAATCGGGCTGCCAGAATTCTGAGAGGCAAAGACAGTAATCAGACCATCCCAAAATTCATCCAGATTAAGCATAAAATTCTTAAATTGGAACCGAGCAAACACATTGGGAGTGGACCCCGGAAGGATCAGCAAAGGAGAGTGATCCGAGCAAGAAGGTGCAAGAACCTTATAAAAAGAGTTAGGGAAACAATCCAACCAAGTTGTATTAACCATAGCACGATCCAATTTAATATGAATGGGGTCCTCAGCCCTATGATTGTTCCACGTGAAAAACAGACCAGTGGAAGGAAGATCTAACACCCCAGTACTGAAAATCCAAGAATTCATCTCCTGCAAACGACTGTGGTGCAGAGGAAGACCGCCAGACTTCTCCTCAATGAACCGGCAACAGTTAAAATCCCCCAGGAGGATCCATGGGGAAGAAATAGTGGAGGCGATTTGAAGTAAGTTTTGCCACAGAGAGGTTCTCTCAGAGGGAGAGTTAGCAGCATAAATCACATAAATCATGACATTAGGCATAGATGTGGAAATTGCAGTCCCATGAATGAGCTGAGAAGTGGTAAGAATCGGGGAAAATGATATATTTTTGGAGTTCCATTTAATCCAAATCCTTCTCAGGGAAGAGCATCCAAAATTATGACAGCTAGCTTCTTCATCAAAAATTCGATGCGAATTTAAGAACCAAGGATCAGACACAGAGTCCAGAGGAACCTTAGCTTCCAAAATACAGAACAGGTCAAGGTGATGCTTAACGACCATTTGTTTGCAAGCCAGAACTCTATCGGGGGAGTTAAATCCCCGGACGTTCCAGCAACCAAAAGGGCAGTGGGTCATTTGCGAGAAGAATTAGAAGACCTAGTCTTCTTAGCATTCTTTCCTTTGGGGGCATTTTGCATTTTGGGCTGTTTAGGAGGATTGTTTCCAGACTTGGATTTAGAGGTGGAATCAGGCTGGTTGGGTTGTTGGCTGGTGGGTGTGGGTGGGTCTTCATCCGGCGGTTCTGCTTCATTTTCTGGTTGCAGGATAGCAAACCGATTAGGAGAAGAAACCGGAGGGTTAGCCGGTAAGGCAGACGATCCAGGAGAAGGAGGGTATTGAGGGACGAAAGCCGAAGAAGAGGCTATGTTAGTGACAAAGGGGCAATTGTCAGAGGAGGAAACTTCCTCAGTAGGGGAGTTCAGGTTCGGGATATTAAGCAAGGGCTGCGACCCAGGAGGAGCAGAGGGAAGAAGCTGCGTCCCAGGTAGCGAAGGAGGATTTAGTGGAAGATTCGGTTCAGAAACAGGGGGAGGGGGAATCTGGGGAATGGGAGGTGGGTTAATGATGTTGGTGCTAACCGGGTTGGCAGGTGTAGTAGGAGGAGGGGGTGGTTGAGGTAGAGGAGGTCTACTAACCTGAGGAGGAGGCCTGGAGGATCGAGCTCGAGAGGAACTCCTTCCGCGAGTCGGAATAACTTTGGGCTGAGGGTTAATGTGGCAAAGGGAGGAAGGGTGGACAATCGACCCACATCCAGAACAAGGTGACGACTTCCAATCGTAAAGCACTTTCAGATTAACATCGTCCCCATCCAGTGAAATAGGGATCTCGTCAGGAAGAGTGGAAGTGTTAGAAACCAGAACACACACTCTTGCAAATGTAAGACGGGTTTTCCTTGCAGTAAGAGCGTCTACAGCCAAGGGATGTCCAACAAAACTAGCAATTTTAGAAATCCCAGCAGGATTCCAAACAACTAGAGGCAAATCAACAATTTTAATCCACAGAGGTATGGAAGAGAACTCATCTCTTTTCGGTTTGAACTTGGCTGTCCACTTCTGAAGGATGAAAGGCCGGCCAAAGAAAAACCAGGGACCCCCCGACCAGGCCACCTGGTAGTCTTCAGGCGAGGAGAACTTGAAAAGAAAAAACCCGTCGTTTAGAGACAAAAGCTCCACACTTCCCTTAGGATTCCAAGCCTTTTTCACAGCATTGAGAAGACTGAGGTAAGTCGGGCGAGGTCCTATGGAGTACCCAACAAGAGAGGAGCTCCAGTCGGGAACCCCCACAGCAAGTTCAGCAGCAGAAAATGGGATCTTACTCACTGGAGGGACAAAGGAGAGGTTGAAGTTCCCAGCGACAGGATCATCCTTGGTTAAGTTGGAGGCGAAGTTTAACCCCGCAGGATTAGGGAACACCTGCAAAGGAGCGTGAGCCGCTCCTGGCAGAGGAGGAAAATTCTCATGAAAAGAGGAATCCATGGGAAAGGGAAGAGAGGGGAGGGGAGAAAACCCCTCCCCGCACGGCGGCGGGAAGAACCGAAGAAGAAGGTGGCGGGAAGGAAGGCTAGGGAGAAAAAACCCTAGCAGAGCAAATCTCTTCGTTCTCTCCCTACTAAAATTTTAGTTGCAGTAAAGATAAATGTTAAATGTTAACGGATAACTTGCATTGACATGACATTTGTTTTTTTTTTAAAATGGGCAACTGCTTTTTATTTTATTTAACTTTTTAGCCACTCCGATTGCCTATTTTGCTTAATTAATTCTAAGAAAAAAAATTAATAAAATTTATTTTTAATATTTTTATTTATTGTTAATTATTTCAATATTTGTATTGGAATTTTTATCAAATTTTGTATCAAAATTTTGATAAAATTTATTTCAAAGAATTCCTACAAATATTGCATGCATTAAAATAATTAAATATTTGCGATAACTACACGTTAAAATTTTACAAAATATATAATGAGTTTTACTGCATAATATTATTATGAATTTCTTTTTAAATTTTTTTAGTTGTAAACATAAAAAACATTTACCTATTTCTAATGCAAATTTTATTTTAAATTATTTAAACATCCACTAAAAAAATTTAAAGTCAATTATCAGCCTAAGAGGCAACTATCATAATTACTTTTAAACCAGGCCCAGCATTTCAAGGAAAGTTCAGGAAAATATTATGCATTAAACATATAATATATAAGGAATTATTTAAAATAAATTTCACACCAACCGATGCTTAGTTTAGTTGGTGGACGAATACGTTTAGGAATTCCCTAACTCGTACTCAATTCCCCTAGAGTATAGCCCCGTTTAATTGGGGCCAATCAAGTGTGGGCCAGAAGGTTTCTGAATTGATGTCTCTTTTAGATGAGTCAAGAATTACGCACGCCACCAAATCTCATTTCAGAAGCAGGTGAATAACCTATTTCAAAAAATAAATAAATAAATAAATAAATTTCACCAAAATTTCAATGTTAAATTTGAAAGCATTACCAATAAATAATAAAAAATTTGTAATTAATTTATTTATTATACTTTTTTTACTTGACTCCGAAGTGGAAGACTTGACTCCGAAGTGGAAGACTTGACTCCGAAATACTTCAACTACAAGTCGGCTTGCAACGCTGTAAAGCACAGGGGATGGTAGGAAAACAGTCGCTCTTAACCCTACATGACCATGAAAATGCATCGATCCTAGCTTTCTTATCCCCTGGAAGACTCGACTCCGAAGTAAAGCACGGGTCGCCCCTGCAATGCTATAAAGCAGATGGGATGGTAAGAAAAGAGTCGCTCATCCTCTCCCCCCACCATATGGACACGAAAATGCACCCAAGCTGCCTCTCGGCCCTGAGAGCAGGCGACATGACCCGCCTCTATGAACTGCTCCAGGATGACCCAACACGATTCCACGGCAAGACCATTAATGGAAACAGCCTACTCCACATCGCTGTAAGCCTCGGCAACGACTGGCTCATCATCCAGTTGTTCAATCACCTTGATACGCACCTCATGCTGTACCAGAACTTAGATGGCGACACAATCCTCCACTGCGCGGCCCGTGCAGGGCACGACCACATCCTTTCCTTGCTCATCAATCACCACGCTGGAGGGCAAGTATTGATGGGAGTGTTGAACGAGCGCAGGGATAGCGCTCTGCATGAAGCTGCACGCGGCGGCCATGCTAATGCTGTAAGGCAGCTTGTAGCTGCTGGAGATAATATGGCCTCGAAGGTTAACATATATGAAGAGTCGCCACTTTATCTAGCGGCCGAGAGGGGCTCAGTTGAGGCCGTGCAAATGTTGCTTGGGTGCGCGGTCGTGGATTATAGAGGACCTCGAGGGCAAAATGCTCTTCATGCTGCCGTATGTCGAAGCTATGGTAATTAACCGTCAAGAAGTTTCCATTTCTATAAAAGATCAACACCTTTGCCAGTTAAATTTTTTTTAAGAATATTTGAAGGATCAAATCAGTAGGATAAAATTATAAAATTAAATAAACCGTAGTGTATGTTGTGGTGGTAGCTAACTGTTGTAAGGTCTTTAGATATTGCGAAGATGTTGCTTGACAAAATGCCGGAACTAAACCGAAGAACGGATAGCTCCCTAAGCGCCCCCATTCACTACGCGGCTTCCCTTGGTAATGTAAACATGGTGCGTCTTCTGCTACAAGCGGACGCTACAATAGCTCATATCTCGGACAACAAGGACCTCTCAGCCATACACATCGCAGCAAGCAAGGACTATGCCAATGTTATCGAGGAGATACTCCACCATTGCCCAGATGCAACTGAGCTCACTGATAGGGAAGGCAACAATTTTCTTCATGTTGCTACAAAGACGAGAGCGACATCAGTGGTGAAACTAGTCCTTAGTAACCCTCTGCTTAGACAGAGCATAAATGAGAAAGATCGTGAAGGAAACACGCCATTGCATTTGGCTGTAATGAACCGTAATAGGGAAATCGTCCACCTTTTGTTGTCTAATAGCAGAGTCGACACAAATGTAATAAACCGCAATGGTCTCACTCCCCTTGATATAGCTTCATCGTGTGCTGACTGTAGTATTCGCCTCAGGATGGTATGTATAACTTCATATCAACAATGAATTCTTTCAAGCAAAAGAAGATGCAACCTTTAGGGACAAATCAAACTCTTTATAATGGAACTGTTTTAAATATCCATTTGCAGAAGAAGATGTGCGAAGAATTGACCTCTGCTGGTTCCATGTTCGGCACTCACCGAATGGACGTCTTGATGGGTAAGGATCAACGGAGGCCAGAAGAAGAGCTTAATCGATATAGAATACTGGCAAGTAACATGGCAATAGTGGCAGTACTCGTTGCAACAGTTACATTTGCAGCTGCTTTTACCTTGCCTGGAGGTTACAACAACGATGACAGCAATAATCAGGAACAAGGCATGGCGATTCTAGCCAAGAAATTAGCTTTCAAGGTGTTTCTTATCTCCGACACCATTTCAATGCTAAGCTCTATTAGCGTTACCTGCTTGCTAATTTGCACTGGCTCTCTAGATCACGACATAAGATTGCACTCCATCATTACTGCCATGAAGTTCATGTGGGTTGCACTAGGAGGGATGGTGGTAGCGTTCTCCATGGGAATCTATGTGGTTTTGGTCTCAAAATGCAGATGGTTGGCTGTTCTTATTTGTGGAATGGCTGCTTGTGTTCCCTTCATGGCTTGTATGATAGCTTGTTGGCCAACTTTTGTTTCTATTAAGCTGGTTCAGATTGACAGAAATCAAAAGAGCATAGAAAGAAAAACTTCAATCCTCAAGGTTAACATGCACATGCCCCATTGGATGGTGGTTGATTTTGTCACACCCGAAAGTTCAGGAAAATGAGGGGAACCTCCTGTATAGTATATTTTGGCAGAACTATTCCTTCCAGAACTTTAAATTCCATCTATATGAACTTATTCAGAAACCGGGAAAAAGATCAGGAAAAACAGACACAAAACTCGGTTTTCATGATTCTTTTTTATTATTATTATTATTATTATTTTAGACATGACATGATGTCTTATTTGTTGATTTGGAATTGTTTTCGAAAATCAAATCAGATTTATTTTGAAAAGATTTGATATTCAATTAATATATGATTTAGAGAATTGATTATTTCTCTAAATTGTTGATTTGATTGTGATTTGATTAGGAATTAGATTTGGATTTTTTTTTTTTAGTTTAGTTTGTCTCAAATCTATAAAATAGAGTACATTGGACTGATGTTGTATGTAAGAGAGAGAGAGAGAGAGAGCTTGAGGGCTATTGTAATTCTCTTGTTCTCAAATTAAGTGAAATCATCCAATTCCCCTCTCCGTGAATGCGCACATCTTTACATAACCATGTAAATTGCTGTATTTGTTATATTTGTGTTGTGATTTTATTTTCATTGTGATTGTTTGCACAATATTATTAGAATCTTTGGTTTACATTGATGGTCTTCCATGATCCATAAAATCTAAAGATGACATCAATGAACTATATGCGCGTTTGATCTCTTTTGTATTTATTTATGACACATCATACATGCTCATGATGATATTTTCATAATCATATTGATGTTTTCATTACAATTATTTAGTATTAGAGCCAAGTTGTGAATTTGATGATCTATGAAGTTCGCATTAAAAACTTCGACGATGTACACAGTTTTTCTCTTTATAGAACTAAGATTTGTGGCTTTATTTTTCAGCACAAGATTGCGAAGTCATTTATGGGGTGTTTGGAGCGGTCGATGATGAGGAATGATAAAGATAAGGCATTTATGGACAAAAAAGCACAACTAGTTGTATATGCACTCTTCCAACTAATAATTCAATTTTTGCATACCATTTATATCATGTTTAGTAGTACAATATAACACCATAAAAAATAAATTTTATATAATATTATAGGATAGACTACAGATAAATTTTGTATAAATTTATTCTCCAAAAAATTCAAAAGCAGTTTCTATTAATCCATCTTTCAATACAAGAATCCTAAATCCACTAGCTACATTATCAAAGAACAATCCCTTCCCCTTTTGCTCATTAGACTAATTCTAATTTCTTGCCCTATTGGTATTTTGTTTCAAACTTCAAACAATATATGTTCTAAATAACACTCGTAAAAAGTGACGTTGTTCACAGCAGTCAGTAGCAACATTTTTAAAACCGCGGCAAAAATAATTTATTGAAGCGGTTTCAGACGCTACTTCTATAAGCTTTTTATTCATCAATCGCTCTATTTATAATATCCCTAATCCCTTCATGCCCTAGCTACTTCCTGCACCCTCGAGGCCTTCCTACATGCGCCTCAGTCTTCCACGACCGCCTCCTCCACGCCAACCTAGCACTAAGGAATTTCTCCGGCCAACCTCTCTTCTTCATTCGGCCAGCCTCTCTTCTGCCGCCGCTATAATGTTGATGTCGACCCTCCTCCCATGCCCTAGCTCGCTTGAATAGCAGCTTCGATCAAGGTATTGTTCAGTGAAAACTGCCGCTAAAGCTAGTTTTAAGTGTTGCCGAAGCCTTTTTAATTTCCTGTTGTGTAAGGGTGATTTTTTTGGATACATCTTAACCGATGTTTACAAAGCCAAAATTGAGAATTAAGGCGAAGCATATGCCTCGAGGAGAATCGGATCATAAGCATCAAAACGGAAAAAAATTAATTATTTAAAAATTATAAATAATTCATGAAAATAAAAAATATTAAACAAATTATGAATATAATGACTTGTTTGAAGATAAATATTACATACACAAAATTTAGAATAAATACTTAATTAAAAGTTACACGCATCCTTACGATCAAGACCCAAGGTAGTCTCTTCGTCATTTTGACGGCCTTTAGAAGAATCCTCATAATTTTTGTCAAAATCATCTTCAAAATCTTTTTCATTTATAATATTTTTCCCTTATTCCTTATATTACTTAATATTTCATTAGTTGTATTCTAAAAAAATAATAATATATTAATAACATACAAAATAATTCATTATATTTACGATTATCTTTAGATTTTTTTCGATGCTCCAAACCCGATTTTATTTCTTTATTTTATATACTCGGGAAGTAGAATTAAGGTGACATTTAATAATAACTAATACAATAAAGTAACATATCAATAATATTTAGAAATTTAATGATATAATAATAATAAAGTTAATATTAATTTGTAGTATAATTTAAGACAACCTTTGAAAATTTTATGAAAATTCTTAATATTACTAAAAAATACTAGCTTTTATGTACACTTGAATAATTCTTATTTTATGTTTATTATAAAATGTTGTCCTATTATTGTCGAAGTCATGAAAATCAACTCTGTAAGGCTACCATGATAAACCCAGCTCCCTCCCACTTTTTTTCGCCCTAGACGCCGCCTTTGTTTGGCTTGCCGCCGGCCTTTGCCGATGGCATCATGGAGCCCCTCTCCACACACCACTTCCCTCCGCTTTCTAACCCATCTTCATCTGCGTCCCCTGCTGCTCCCCGCGCCTTAGAGACTCCTGAAGAGGTCATCCCCTTCAACAAGGACTACATCGACGCTGCTGCTTCGGAATGGAGCCTCTACCTTGTCGGATACTCCATCGGTAAGCGCCCGTATTATGATGCTCTTCTTGCTACCGCTAAGAAGATATTGAAACTCAAGGTACATTTCAGCTCATAGCTCTCATCGATGGGGTTTTCCTTTTCAAGTTTTCATCTGTGGAAGATTATGACATGGTTTGGCCTTAAGGTGCTTGGTTCTTTCACGGTAAACCGTTTATCTTCCAAAAATGGTCAAAAAATTTTCGTCATACTAAGAAAATTTTACATCTATTCCGGATTTGGGTAAGGATTCATAACTTATCTTTGATCTGTTAGAACTCCGAAGGTATATCTAAAATAGCATCCAAAATCGGAACACCCAATTTGATTAAGATTTATTGTACAATTTTACTCACTATGAACAATATACTCTATTTATACATCATTCTAATTTGACTCAAGCTTATATAAATATAGAATAAAGTCTTATAGATTCTAACAATCCAATAAAATCCACCCAATGCTTCTCTTTCTCTTTATTATATTATATTTTCAAGTTTAATTTACTCTTATTAGTAAATTTTTTATAATATTAAAAAGGATAAAATTACTTTTATTTTTTGGAATAAATAAAATTTTCTCGGTAAAAAACTTGGCAAACCTAATTAGACCTCATATATTAATTTTAGAAATATGATTTAATTAATTTAATTAGAATGATAATATAAGTAGTTTAACTAGGATGATTTAATTAATCTAACTAAGAAAACAGTGTATTAATTAGGAAATACATATATAGTCAGTACTAATAATCCTCTTAATTCAGTCTAATTCTCCAAGTTATGATTATACGGACAAGTACTCATTAATTATAATATAAAAATAGGGGGCTTGTATGGATACTATTGAAACCATGAAAGCAACATCGGGCATTCCTTACTTAAGAAACCCATCTAACCTTTGTTCGAGCCTTCCCGCACAGGTAAGCCTGCAAAGCTATAAAGCACTCATCAGCTCATCCTCTCCCCCCACGATATGGCCACGAGAATGGACCCAAGCTTCCTCTTGGCCGTGATAGCCGGCAACATGGACAGCGTCCATAGGCTGCTCGATGAATATCGAACACGGCTCTACGGCATGACCATTAAAGGAAACAACATCCTCCATATCGCCGCAAACCTTGGCAACGACTGGCTCATCACCGAGGCTTGCAATAACTCCGAATTGGACCTCTTGCTGCACCAGAACTTAAAAGGTGACACAATCCTCCACTGCGCCGCCCGTGAAGGGCACGACCGCATCCTATCATTGCTGATCAATCATCAAGCAGGAAGGCAAATGACGGGAATGCTGAACCGGCGCGGGGATAGCGCTCTGCACGAAGCTGCACGTTGCGGCCATGTCAACGCTGTCCGGTGGCTTTTAGCTGTTGGAGAGAATATGGCCTCGATTATTAACGAAGATGGAGAATCGCCGCTTTATCTAGCAACTGTGAGGGGCTCAGTGGAGATTGTGGAAATGTTGCTTGAATGCCCGATGGTGGAATATAGAGGACCTCGAGGGCAAACTGCTCTGCATGCTGCCGTCTGCAGAAGCTATGGTAACTGCCATGAATTTCCCATTTCTAAAAAAGATCAAAAGATTTTTTTAATTAAATATTTTTAACAATATTTGTAGGATCTAAACCAAGTCACTATTTTAACAATCGTTTTAACCGAGATGGAGAGTTGCTGCTTCGTCTAGTAGCAGAAGCAGTGACGAGTGACGCACCAATGGACCCACTGAATGTCGGGGAAATGTTTCGAGGCGCGATGGGTTATTTTTATAGTAGACCTCGACGGCAAATTGCTCTGCATGCTGCCATCCGCCGAAGCTATGGTAACCTCCACGAAATCATCTGTTTTTTTTTTTTTTTTATAATATTTAAGTCAATTAAGACGGACTCTTCGCATACACAAGACTCGAATCAAGATCTTTTAATTGATAGTCTAAACTCTCAATCAACAATCCAATTTATTTAAAAAGAAATATAATTAATCACATTTATTTTTTTACTCATTCCCTTATAACAATTTTTTGTATATGAAAATAATTACTATCTCAAACATGAATGAAAAAAAAAATTAAAAAATATTTTAAAAATCTAATATGTGCGTCCACTCGAACATTTTTAAACTCTGACAGTTGATGACTAAGACTTCGTTTGGGACGGCTTTCTTACTGCTTCTTAAAGCAGCTTTTTAGTTAAAAATTTAATTTTTTTAACTAAAAAGCTGCTTTAAGAAGTAGTAAGAAAGTCATTCCAAACGAAGCCTAAGTCAAATAGTACTAACATAAATGACTTGAAATGCGTAATAAATAAAAAAACATTTAGATGGTAACTGTGAAATAATTATGAAGTAATGCGAAATGTCAGGACTTCTATGGTTTTATTTTTTTTAAATCAAAATTTTGATCATTTATTTTATACTACTAATATAAGTTTATATAAGCAGCTCTCAACAATTCCTTTTTTTTTTTTTTTTTCTTTTTTTCCCCCTGCAACGGAGAATTTGACTTGAAAGATGAAGAAGACATAAATTTAGATCGATCTAAACAAACATATTACAAGTATAAACTAATCAGAAAAAGATTTTGAGGTCTTCAGATATTGCGGAGATGTCCAAGAAAAACTAAAAGGCAAAAGATTTAACTTTTTTTGTATGCAGTGTAGTTAACTCTTGTAAGATCGGTCTTCAGATATTGCGAGGTTGCTATTGGAAAAAAAGCCGGCACTAAACCAACAGGCGGATGCCTCCCAAAGCAGCCCCATTCACTATATATGCGGTTTCCCTTAGAGATGTGAACATGGTGCGTCTTCTACTACAAGCAAATGCTACAGTAGCTCATCTCTTGGACGATAACGGCCTCTCGGCTATCCATATAGCAGCAAGCAAGGACTATACGGAAGTTATTAGGGAGATACTTTGCCATTGCCCTGATGCCACTGAGCTCACTGATGGTGATGGCAACACTTTTCTGCATGTTGCTGCAAAGAAGGGAGCGACAGCTGTGGTGAAACTTGTTCTTAGTAACCCTTTGTTCATACATAGTATAAATGAGACAAATCATGAGGGAAACACACCATTGCATGTGGCTGCAATGAACCACAACATTGAAATCGTCCAACTTCTGTTGTCACATAGCATAGTCAATAAAAATGTTATAAACTGTAAGGGTCTCACTCCCCTTGATGTAGCTTTATCAATTGATGCCTCCAAATTTGGCTTCATAAGGGTACGTATGACTTCATATCAACAAATGAATTAAAGTAATTATTTTAAGCAAATGAAACTGAAGCCTTTAGCAACAACTCAAACTCCTTATAATGAAACTGTTTTAAATGTTCATTTGTAGACGACGATGATCAAAGCATTTAGATCTGCTGACACAAGGTTTGGCCTTCGCCGAATGGACATCATGATGTATGATGATCAAGGTTCTCTAGAAGAAGAGCTTGACAGACATAGAGCAATGACAAATAACCTGGCACTAGTGGCAGTACTCATTGCAACAGTTACATTTGCAGCTGCTTTCACCTTGCCTGGAGGTTACAACAGTGATGACAATAACCAGGGACAAGGCATGGCGATTCTAGCTAAAAAATTAGTTTTCAAGGTGTTCCTTATCTCCAATACCATTGCAATGACAAGCTCTATATTTGTCACCTTTTTGCTAATTTATAGTAGCTCTCCAGATTACAGTAGCTCTCCAGAGCGCGACCTAAGAATGGGTGTCATCATTATTGCCATGAGGTTCGTGCAAGTTGCACTAGGAGGGATGCTTGTGGCATTCTCCATGGGTATTTATGTGGTCGTGGTTTCACAATGCAGCTGGTTGGCTTATCTTATATGTGGAATGACTATTTCTGTTCCCATAATTGTTTGGACCTTAGATGATATCATATGGGCTCATTGGTTAAAGCAGAAAGGAACCTAAGTGATGTGAACATACTTGAGCTCGTTGATTAAAAACTTATTGTAGCTAGATTTGAGCTTTTACATTTGTGTTTAAGCTTGTTTCATTTAAAATGACATCTGTTTATGTTCAGTTCATATTCGGTTGTTTAATGCTTATCAAGCTTTAAACGAGCGGCTTATTTAAATTAACAAACGAGCCTTATCAAACCATTAATCAATGCACCTTATCGAGATGAAGATTAGCTTAACAAACGAATGTTATTGATATTACTAAGAAATATTTATATCGAGCCTGTTAATGAACATATTTATCAAGCTTTTTTGAGCCCATAAACAAGCAAGCTTATCGAGCTTTTTTCAACCTATAAACGAATAGCTTTTCAAGCTCATAAATGATACTTTCGATCAATAAAAGAGATTTTTAATGAACCCTAAAATCAAATAGTTTTAGTCTCACATTTTAACAAGTTCTTATGAAGCATGTTCATGAGTTTCAAATGAAATTGTTCATGAACATAAATGAGTAGAATGCATAATTGCTCAAGTGTATTTATTTAATCGCCAAATATTAAAACAAATATTTAAGAATGTTTAATTATTTAATCAAATAATTAAGAATGAACAATGATCGAGCCGAGACACAAATAACTTGTGGAGCACTTAATTCGTTTGCAACCATTATGTCGGTCTATTTAAGGTGGGGCAAAATGTTAACATGTATGTGGTCGATGATATGATTAATTTTTCACATCCTATTAGAGGTCGCAAGCTCAACAACGCCCTTTATAAAACTCAATAGCTTCATGGTTTATTTTATGTGACAAATATCAAATATATTTAAGATTATAAAAAAAAATTAAAAGAAAAATTAATTTAGTTATAATGTAACAATCCAAAAAATAAGAAAAATATTTTAAAATGAAAAATGCGATTCAATGTCTAGTCCAATTTTAAATATTATTCTTATAATATTCTTATTAATAAATTTTTATTATATATATTTTTAAATTATACATATATTTATATTATATTATGTTAAATTTTATTAATTTTTAATAATAATATTTTTTATTATGTGATTCAATTCGACCTCAGTTCTAGATCGGCCGAACCATAAACCTCTCATTATGATTTTCACAATATTGTTTCTATTGTCCTCTTCTACTTTATGTAGTTAGTTCAGTTGCAAAGCATCTTTCTGTTTACACGTTCCGCTTCATCAAGCCCTGCTACAACATTGTCTCCTTCGACCTCCCCACAAACAACTCTTCTTCTCACTTCGTGCTAACCCTCCTCGGCGGGCCCAATCTCTCTTCCCCACTCTCCCACTTTGTTATGTTATCCCCGCCTTCTATCAGAACAATTATTTAGTCCGGTGAACGTACGCTCCTCTATGTTCGGCCACCAACGTTTTAGCGCCACGTAGCATGAAGAAAAGTCGCCGACCCGACCCGCTGTTTTTTGGGTTCTCGCACATGCGTTTTTTTAATTCCTTGACGAGCCGAACAACATCCCATCACCTTTTGGATATATTCCAAATATCTAGCAAATACCGAGTTGTACCTAGTTTTTTCTAGCAATACCGAGCAAATACCTAACAATACCGAGCAAATCCCTAGCAAATCCTGAGCAAATACTGAGTTGTACCTAGTTTTTCCTAGCAATATCAAGCACATACCTAGCAATACTGAGCAAATCCCTAGCAATACTGAGCAATACCGAGTTGTACCGAGTTGTACCGAGTTTTTTCTAGCAATACCGAGCAAATACCTATCAATACCGAGCAAATCCCTAGCAATACCGAGCAAATCCTGAGCAAATACTGAGTTGTACCGAGTTGCACCTAGTTTTTTCTAGCAATACCGAGCAAATACCGAGCAAATCCCTAGCAATACCGAGCAAATCCTGAGTTGTACCGAGTTTTTTCTAGCAATACCGAGTTGTAAAAAAACTCGGTACAACTCGGTATTTGCATAGTTTTGGTCTTCACAGAGCGGTATTTCTCGTTTTCGCAAAGCAATACCGAGCAAATACCGAGCAATACCGAGAAAATCGCAAACATAGCATTCCCGGGTTCCGCTCCCGGTCAAGTCGTCGGGCCGCGCGGTAAAGAGTAAGAGCACGTGGCGACATGTTATTGGCGGCCGAACGTACCTCTACGTCAGGTCAGAGGACGTAATAATTGTTCCTTCTATCAAGGCCATCTCAAGATGGCCGAAAAGCCCGGTAACCTCAACTGCGTCTCCGATGGGAATCGGACGCAGCTCGCCCGAGTGTCATTGTTCTGAGTTTTGGCGAATTCGACATTCCGGTTCAGGGGCTGGGATGGAAAAGTCGTCACCATGCGGTGAGCGTAGTAATAAAACAATACTAATAATAAATGTTCCGATTTGTAATAATAATAATAATAATACTAACTGATTCTTTATAATAATAATATTAATAATAATAATGAATATAATAATAACAATACTAATAATATTAATAAAATAATAATAATAATAATAATATTATATGCTCAATGTCATGGTTGTTACTGTCATCTCACAATTGATCACCTTCTCTATCACGGTGCATCTTATGTTCTAGATGTTGCGTCCTGGAGTATTCGCGAAAATATAAAGTTTAGCGTCTTAGTGTTGTATGAAAATCCGGCACGCAATCAGATAAGAGAGAGACAGTGTATCATTTATGAGACACCAAGATTTTTACGTGGAAAATCCCTGAAAAGGGGGAAAAACCACGAGGCATAGCTTAGTTTGAATGAATCCACTATTATCTACAGTCGATTACAAATGAGGCCAATTTGGTCCTCCCTAAGAACTGATCTAGCAACGAACCGGTCAAAACCGATTTGAACCGCCGGTTGAACCGGCCGACTGTTGAACCGATCCGTTTCTTAAGAACCGGCCGGTTCAACTAATAATATATTTAAATATTTTCGTATAAAATGTTTAATTAAATATTAAATTAATTTAAATATCATATATTTTATTTAATAATATGATTCCAAAAATGTTATTATATTATATATAGTAAATATTAAATTAAATATAAATAACCTAGCTCACATGATGTCATAATAGTTAGGGGTGTCAATTTCGGGTCACGGGTCGGGTTCGGGTCGAACCCGGAAATGACCCAGGTTCAAACGGGTCAACCCTAACCCGACATGGGTAGACAAACGGGTCGGAAAATTGAACCCGGACCCGACCCGGCGGGTTGCCGGGTTGACACGACCCGACCCGGTTTGGGTGGCCGGCGCCGGAACGGTGGCGGCGGACGGCGGGGGATGCGAGCGCGGCGGGCGGACGCGAGCGGGACAGCGCGGGCGCGGTCAGGCGTTGACACGCGGGCGCAATCGGGCGCGAGCGCGTGGCGGGCGCGGTCGGGCGCGGGCACGCCGGCGCGCTGGGCACGCGGGCAGCGCGGGCGGGCGCGCGGCGGGCAACGCGGGCAGGCGCGCGGCGGGCAGCGCGGGCGGGCAGCGGGCAGAGGCGGGATTCGAAATTTTTCGAATTAAACGGGTTGGCGGCTCGGGTTCAACCCGGATTTTCCAGGTCGGATCCGGGTAGGGTTTTCGTATCGTGTCAAATATTGACACCCCTACATAATACCATGAAAGCTCTTGACCCATGAGTACAAGGAAATGTATATAAACAACACAACATAAAAATCCTAAGTTTTAGGCCATTTAAGACAAACTCACACATACAATGCATACACATAGACTCGAACCCTGGACCTCTTAGTTGGAAGCCTAAGTTCCCAACCAATAGGCCAAAGAGAATTGTGTGTTATTTTTTCTTCCCTTTGAACTCATTCTTGCATTTACACTTTCAGATGAATCATGTTTGATTGCTCATTTACTTGCCTCCATGATCACGCTGTTTCTGATTTCATTTTCAATATTGGGCATTGATGCAGAGCATAAATGCCTAAAGTTTTATTTGGATATTTTTTGAAGGGTGTTAATAAACAAATGAGATTTTCAATCACGTACGTCTGGGTCGACATCTTGCAGTTGCGGCAGAGAACATTGTGGCTATTAATTATGGATGTTAAATAGAACTTGGGTTTCAACTATGAATTACTGCTACTCATCGTCGAGCTGAGATATGCATTCCTTTGTGTTATATGCTATTTACTTACTAGTTTATATTTTATAGATTTTGTTGTAGTATTACTAATTTGTTTTGAGTTGTTACATATGCTTAATGAATGTCAAAATAATGTCATAGAAATCTTAGGATGTTAAATGGACACGGAGGTGAAGCTAATTTATTAAATTTTTAATAATATTATTATTTATTATGCCATCTGGTTCGACCCCAGTTGGATCGGTCGAACTGTGAACCTGTCCTTCATCCGATTGATTGTCCGGTCTTATTTTCACAACCTTGGTTCAAACTGCTTTGTTTTTTGAAATTGAAACAAAAACGGAATTTTTATTGACTCATGTTACCTGACGTAGAGATATATCAGGAACCCTATAATATATCACCACGTGCTCTTGCTCTTTACCGCGCGGCCCGACGACCCAAGCCGAAACGAATATGCGCTATATGCTCGGTATTGCTAGGTACTACTCAGTATTTGCTCAGTACTTGCTCGGAAAAGGAAGAAATGGCAGCCCCCTTAAATTTCAGAGAGAAACAAAGATGAAGGTAGGGAGAACTGCACGAGAAAAGATCCCTGTGTGCTGGTTGAGTTCGGTGAACTGGTTGTAGATCAAGATCTAATTGTGAACTGGTTGTAGACTAACGATTAAAGCTTAAATGAAGTAAAAGAAGCAGGAAGCCGGATCTGTAGGGGAGAATTTAGAACCTTAGATTGATCGGGAGATGGTGATTTGAACAAGGGAAAACCAAGTTCCCGTCTTAAATCTAGGAAAAGATGCAGAAAGGCCAGTCTGTAAGCAGTAAGTCAAAACCTGATTGATTTGGAAATGGCGATTCGACGAAGAAGACCAAAGCAGTAGAAGCCGAGCTCGCTTTGTGCAGAACTCCGCTATCTTACATCTAGGTACCGAGCAAATACCGAGCACACAGGGATCTTTTCTCGTGCAGTTCTACTGCTTTACCAAGCAAGTACCGAGCAACGAGCAAGTACCGAGCAAATACCGAGCATTACCGAGCAAGTACCGAGCATTACTAAGCAAGTACCGAGCAAATATCGAGCATTACCGAGCCAATACCGAGCAATACCGAGTAAATAACGAGTAGTACCTAGCAATACCGAGCAATACCGAGCATATAGCGCATATTCGTTTCGGGTTGGGTCGTCGGGCCGCGCGGTAAAGAGCAAGAGCACGTGACGATATATTATAGGGTACCTGATGTATCTCTACGTCAGGTAACCCGAGGCAATAAAAATTCACAAAAACGAAGGCCAGCATTCCAAACTGAGTAAAGAAGCTGGAAATATCTGTGTTTATGAACATGACTTCCTAAAATTGATTATAGGGGAGAAAATTTGATTTTCATTTTCTAAGAATAAAGGTGATTTTGGGGAAAAAAATTGTACAGGATATCTTTATACAAAGAATAAATTATATCAAGACATGAAAGAGAAATACTAAAATTTTGAAGATAGATACTCAAAGGTAGAAGGCATTTCAATTTTGTTTAAAATAAAGTCGGTCCCTATTAATGTTGATTTTTTTTTTATCATGTGTTTTGTTTTTCATGTTATTTTTTAGCTGTCAAATACAACGTCGAGCTCAACTCGTCAACGCCAAACTCAACGCATAATAAAAGCTCGATAGGTATGCATTCCTCTCAAAATACAATGATTATTAGTTGTTTGATCAGTCATCCTGTGGGGGAATCGGGAGCCATGGGATGGCCGGACCATCTTGTGCGGGAACCTAGAGCCACAAGGTACTTTAAATTACTTCATATAGTTCATTTTGATTAGCATCTATTTTTGTTGCTTCTTGTAAAACATTTTTTTATGTTTGATTATATAAAAATCAAGCAATACTTTAGAATGATCATTTTAGTAGCTAGGTATTGAGCATTTCATTTTTGATAATTTTTTGCCACATGATTTATAATGTAGCATCATTATTTTGGTAATTTTATTTTTTTAAAATTAAAAAACATCCGATTCAACCCCGGTCGAACCATGAACCTCTCACTCTTCCAGTTTGTTTTTCGATCTGATTTTTACAACCTTGATTTTTTTTTTTGCGCGTTAGTGATCTGGACGTGAAGCTTTAGAATTGGGCTGTTGAGATTGAATCACACTCAGCTTTGTTTATAGCTTTGTAAAAACATAAAATGTAATTTATTTTTTTAAATGCTGTTTTTTTAAAATGCTGTGATAATCCAGAAAATGTAAGCAATCAAATTATGAATATAACATTATATATATTAAAAATTAAATATCTATTTCTTAAAATTATTATGTATTAATAGTTATTATGTTTGTGTTGCGATTTTATTTTCGTTTTGATTGTTTGCATAATATTATTGGGGTCTTTGGTTTACATTGTTAGTCTTCTCATAATTCATAGAATCTCGAGATGACATCAATGAACTATAATCAATAAAAAAAATTAGCAGCAGTGTGTATTCTTCAAGTGTAGTGTGATTTAGACGTGATCGGCTCACTGGCTCGTAAATTGAATATTAAAAATATTGATGGACCAAAAAATTTTACTACACAATGCGCTTAAGGAATCATCTTGAGGAGAAATTATTCTGTGCAGGTGTCGTCTGGAGGCGAATAAGATACAGCCACATCAGCGGTACCGAGCGAAGGGGTGATGTGGCGCATTCTGATTGGTCTCTAAATGGTATGCGACATCCACACAGAATAATTTCTCCATCTTGAGGGCATCTCCAATCGATTTTCCACTCTAAAATACAGTAAAATTTCAAAATGCCAAGATTCATCTCCAATCAGATTGGATTTCTTTCTTCTTTTGTGCGCTTTCTGCGAAGATAATCTCTCTCTTCTTTCGCTCCCGTCTTCGGCAAATTAGGCAACCCAATTTTTTTGGAGTAGGTGAACAGTTTGACGTCAATATTGGCGTCTCACTGTTTATTGGCTTCACACTGTTCACCTACCAAATTTGATGCGGAGCACGATAGTAAAGAGTGCCGGGGGTGCATCATATTAGTATAGTAGTATTATAATCTCAATTCTGTTTTCTTAGAGTAGTGCTAATACTTATTTCTGTTTTTAGCTCAACAACCCTTGTGTTAGCTTTTGCCTTTGGCTAACCAATTTTAGTTCTTCTCTGTTGAGAAGAATTACTTAGGAAGTGAAGAAGAGGCATACTCAGTTTTTACTTTTGGAATAGAAATTTATGCTCTACGGCAGCTTACTAGAACTTAACTGTTCTATTGATCTTTGATCTATTTTACTTGAAGTTTTCTAGTGCAGGATCCTACATCAGTATTGGTATCAGAGCTAGATGGCTGAAAGTAGCAGGCGGGTGGCTCCCGAGGAAAGTAACAGCCTGGAAGCTCTATGGATAGAGCACAACAAGTTAGCACAACACATAGAAGAGATAGCATCGGACATCCATCATATTCGCGATGAATTACGCCAAGGGCTGCGGGATATCAATGCCAGGTTAGACCGATTGCAGGTAGCTCGGAATGTCCAGCAAACCGTGTACCCGGAGCGGAGGAGAGAAGTCCTACCGGAAAGACTGAGGTAGCGGGAACCGCAAATCTTAGAAGCTTCGGATTCGGAAGATGTGTTTGATTTTATAGATCAAGCTGAGGACTCAGACTCAGAAGAAAACGTCCAGGCGGGGCGTCAGAGGCGGGCACGGAACAGAGACCGAAATCATGGTGAGTATAAGATTAAATTAGACATACCTTTTTTCGACGGCAAATTGCACATTGAAGACTATTTAGATTGGGAACGGTATGTCGAAAATTTCTTTGAATACATGGAGATTGAATCAGAAAGACAGGTGAAATATGTGGCATGTAGACTTAAAAGCGGAGCTAGTGCGTGGTGGCAACAAGTTCTGCAAACTAGAAGAAGAGGAGGAAGGAGGTGTGACGACCCCAGGATCCGTGTAGCGAAAGGATTCGTCTGACATTCTGATCGAACTCCATTCCAGTTGCCTTGCTCGGACCTGAAATTTTAAACCACATATAATGAGCTACAATAGCCCAGCAGGTCACCAAAGCCTACAACTGAAATCAAAGCAAGGCGATGCTATCAATATGCATGTCAATCTATCAATCTGAATCAGTCAATGGTCAATGAGTCTATGCAGCGGAAATCAATGAATCAATGATCATCAATTCTATGCAGTGGAAATCCATAGTCAATAAAACCAGTCAATGCAGCGGCAGGCAATTCGATAAATCAATGCAATCAATCAATATCCGTCAATCAAATCAATACGGTCAAATCAATACGATCTATTTAATGAAATCAATCGAGGAAAGCAATACGAGACAAGGAATCTATAAAACAGTCAATACGGTGTAGAACAATAGCAACAGCGAGTCTATAAAATCTATAGGCAGCAATATAATGAATCTATACGATGTCCATGTCCATGCTATCAATGCAGTATCTATATCTATCAATATCCATATCAATGCTCAGCGATCAATCATCAATGAATCTATACAATATCTATGTCCATAACAATAATCAATGGTCAATAGTATCAATGCTCGACGATTATCAATGAAATCAATGAATCCGTACGATAAGAAATCAATTCGATAAATCCATCAAATCAATAAATCAATCGGAAGTCAATAAATCAATACATATCAGGAAATCCATACGATGCAAGATCATACAATTCCATACAATGGTCTTACTCGACAAGCACAAACACTAGTCATGATCAACCAGGTTAACTGGCTATTATCAATAGTGCTGTTGTAGAATCCGTTGCTGTTGTAGTCCGTTTAATACACGTTGGTCTATCAATAAGAGTCGTCACTCTTTTTGCCCGTCGGCCGCCCGTCGGCATATAAAACTCCTTATGACTCCCATCTATAGTGCTGTTGTAGAAATCCATTATCGATGTTTAAAGGAAAGCCCGTCGGCCCACCATCCTGTACAGGTCAAGTCTATCTTCACCAACGTTCAACCAGGTTCCCACTTGTCTTTCAGTAACACAATCAATTCAATGAATAATCGATGCAATAAGCAATATTAAAGAAGTCTAGAACAATCATATCAATAGTCATACACATATCAATTCAATCTATCAATCTCAGACAAATCAGAAATCATACGAAAATCGGGCAGCGTAACGGCAGTCGGTCAAATTTACACAAAAATCCTGCAAAAAGACACGATTTCCAAATTCTACCAAATTACAATAGAATATCTATAACATCAATGCAAGACTTTTATTCTATAGAAACCAAGTCAGAAAACATCCTGATAATTTTCTATTCGATTAAAAACCGCGTAGAACCAATTCCAACCGGAAGAAAATTCGTAGAATACAGTCAAATCGTGTAGAATAATCATATCTATAACACTCTAAAAGTTGTGCGGTGAAAGTCGTGTCAAATCAAAATCATGTCGAAAAGTCGACTACGAAAACACAAAACAGATCTCAACTCGGTCAAAACACGACATCTTTGAAAACAGAAACAGGGTTCGGAGTCCTTACCACGAGATCTTCACTTTTCCCAACAGCAGCGTCGGACGAAAAGCGCTCCGCGGTCTCCGAAAACCAGCTTTTCTCTATTTCCTTTTCTCTTTCTCTCTCCTCAGATATTTTCGTTTTTATAAAATGATTTTCTCTCTCCTCAAAACGAGCTGATTTTCTTATATCTGTGAACTGATCGGCCAGGCCGATATTCACATCGTCCCGGGACGATCAGACCAAATCCTGATCGTCCTGGACCTCACCCAGGGCTATTGTCTGGCCGATAATTTCTACAGTACAGATCGGCCTGGACGATCTCACGATCGGCCCGGACGATCCTGTCCAGAAATCATCCAGAAAACACTCCAGAAATCAGCTGTTTTCCATGCACTGATCGGCCTGGACGATCTCAACTTCGTCCTGGCCGATTCTGGGAGGAAAATCCAATTCAGAGAGGAACAGTAAGGGAACGAGATATTACAATCTCCCCACCTTAGAAAAATGTCGTCCCGACATTTCCCTAAAGGTACGAAGCAAAACACGAAGCAAACCAAATCGATCGAAATCCAAATCCAAAAACAAAACTCGTCGAAATCTAAACAAACACACAATGCAATCAATCAAATGTCAATCACTATGTATGCAAAATGAATAGAATGGATTCATTCTATCAAACTATCAATCAAATCCTTTCACTACACTTGCTCTGATACCAACTGTGACGACCCCAGGATCCGTGTAGCGAAAGGATTCGTCTGACATTCTGATCGAACTCCATTCCAGTTGCCTTGCTCGGACCTGAAATTTTAAACCACATATAATGAGCTACAATAGCCCAGCAGGTCACCAAAGCCTACAACTGAAATCAAAGCAAGGCGATGCTATCAATATGCATGTCAATCTATCAATCTGAATCAGTCAATGGTCAATGAGTCTATGCAGCGGAAATCAATGAATCAATGATCATCAATTCTATGCAGTGGAAATCCATAGTCAATAAAACCAGTCAATGCAGCGGCAGGCAATTCGATAAATCAATGCAATCAATCAATATCCGTCAATCAAATCAATACGGTCAAATCAATACGATCTATTTAATGAAATCAATCGAGGAAAGCAATACGAGACAAGGAATCTATAAAACAGTCAATACGGTGTAGAACAATAGCAACAGCGAGTCTATAAAATCTATAGGCAGCAATACAATGAATCTATACGATGTCCATGTCCATGCTATCAATGCAGTATCTATATCTATCAATATCCATATCAATGCTCAGCGATCAATCATCAATGAATCTATACAATATCTATGTCCATAACAATAATCAATGGTCAATAGTATCAATGCTCGACGATTATCAATGAAATCAATGAATCCGTACGATAAGAAATCAATTCGATAAATCCATCAAATCAATAAATCAATCGGAAGTCAATAAATCAATACATATCAGGAAATCCATACGATGCAAGATCATACAATTCCATACAATGGTCTTACTCGACAAGCACAAACACTAGTCATGATCAACCAGGTTAACTGGCTATTATCAATAGTGCTGTTGTAGAATCCGTTGCTGTTGTAGTCCGTTTAATACACGTTGGTCTATCAATAAGAGTCGTCACTCTTTTTGCCCGTCGGCCGCCCGTCGGCATATAAAACTCCTTATGACTCCCATCTATAGTGCTGTTGTAGAAATCCATTATCGATGTTTAAAGGAAAGCCCGTCGGCCCACCATCCTGTACAGGTCAAGTCTATCTTCACCAACGTTCAACCAGGTTCCCACTTGTCTTTCAGTAACACAATCAATTCAATGAATAATCGATGCAATAAGCAATATTAAAGAAGTCTAGAACAATCATATCAATAGTCATACACATATCAATTCAATCTATCAATCTCAGACAAATCAGAAATCATACGAAAATCGGGCAGCGTAACGGCAGTTGGTCAAATTTACACAAAAATCCTGCAAAAAGACACGATTTCCAAATTCTACCAAATTACAATAGAATATCTATAACATCAATGCAAGACTTTTATTCTATAGAAACCAAGTCAGAAAACATCCTGATAATTTTCTATTCGATTAAAAACCGCGTAGAACCAATTCCAACCGGAAGAAAATTCGTAGAATACAGTCAAATCGTGTAGAATAATCATATCTATAACACTCTAAAAGTTGTGCGGTGAAAGTCGTGTCAAATCAAAATCATGTCGAAAAGTCGACTACGAAAACACAAAACAGATCTCAACTCGGTCAAAACACGACATCTTTGAAAACAGAAACAGGGTTCGGAGTCCTTACCACGAGATCTTCACTTTTCCCAACAGCAGCGTCGGACGAAAAGCGCTCCGCGGTCTCCGAAAACCAGCTTTTCTCTATTTCCTTTTCTCTTTCTCTCTCCTCAGATATTTTCGTTTTTATAAAATGATTTTCTCTCTCCTCAAAACGAGCTGATTTTCTTATATCTGTGAACTGATCGGCCAGGCCGATATTCACATCGTCCCGGGACGATCAGACCAAATCCTGATCGTCCTGGACCTCACCCAGGGCTATTGTCTGGCCGATAATTTCTACAGTACAGATCGGCCTGGACGATCTCACGATCGGCCCGGACGATCCTGTCCAGAAATCATCCAGAAAACACTCCAGAAATCAGCTGTTTTCCATGCACTGATCGGCCTGGACGATCTCAACTTCGTCCTGGCCGATTCTGGGAGGAAAATCCAATTCAGAGAGGAACAGTAAGGGAACGAGATATTACAATCTCCCCACCTTAGAAAAATGTCGTCCCGACATTTCCCTAAAGGTACGAAGCAAAACACGAAGCAAACCAAATCGATCGAAATCCAAATCCAAAAACAAAACTCGTCGAAATCTAAACAAACACACAATGCAATCAATCAAATGTCAATCACTATGTATGCAAAATGAATAGAATGGATTCATTCTATCAAACTATCAATCAAATCCTTTCACTACACTTGCTCTGATACCAACTGTGACGACCCCAGGATCCGTGTAGCGAAAGGATTCGTCTGACATTCTGATCGAACTCCATTCCAGTTGCCTTGCTCGGACCTGAAATTTTAAACCACATATAATGAGCTACAATAGCCCAGCAGGTCACCAAAGCCTACAACTGAAATCAAAGCAAGGCGATGCTATCAATATGCATGTCAATCTATCAATCTGAATCAGTCAATGGTCAATGAGTCTATGCAGCGGAAATCAATGAATCAATGATCATCAATTCTATGCAGTGGAAATCCATAGTCAATAAAACCAGTCAATGCAGCGGCAGGCAATTCGATAAATCAATGCAATCAATCAATATCCGTCAATCAAATCAATACGGTCAAATCAATACGATCTATTTAATGAAATCAATCGAGGAAAGCAATACGAGACAAGGAATCTATAAAACAGTCAATACGGTGTAGAACAATAGCAACAGCGAGTCTATAAAATCTATAGGCAGCAATACAATGAATCTATACGATGTCCATGTCCATGCTATCAATGCAGTATCTATATCTATCAATATCCATATCAATGCTCAGCGATCAATCATCAATGAATCTATACAATATCTATGTCCATAACAATAATCAATGGTCAATAGTATCAATGCTCGACGATTATCAATGAAATCAATGAATCCGTACGATAAGAAATCAATTCGATAAATCCATCAAATCAATAAATCAATCGGAAGTCAATAAATCAATACATATCAGGAAATCCATACGATGCAAGATCATACAATTCCATACAATGGTCTTACTCGACAAGCACAAACACTAGTCATGATCAACCAGGTTAACTGGCTATTATCAATAGTGCTGTTGTAGAATCCGTTGCTGTTGTAGTCCGTTTAATACACGTTGGTCTATCAATAAGAGTCGTCACTCTTTTTGCCCGTCGGCCGCCCGTCGGCATATAAAACTCCTTATGACTCCCATCTATAGTGCTGTTGTAGAAATCCATTATCGATGTTTAAAGGAAAGCCCGTCGGCCCACCATCCTGTACAGGTCAAGTCTATCTTCACCAACGTTCAACCAGGTTCTCACTTGTCTTTCAGTAACACAATCAATTCAATGAATAATCGATGCAATAAGCAATATTAAAGAAGTCTAGAACAATCATATCAATAGTCATACACATATCAATTCAATCTATCAATCTCAGACAAATCAGAAATCATACGAAAATCGGGCAGCGTAACGGCAGTCGGTCAAATTTACACAAAAATCCTGCAAAAAGACACGATTTCCAAATTCTACCAAATTACAATAGAATATCTATAACATCAATGCAAGACTTTTATTCTATAGAAACCAAGTCAGAAAACATCCTGATAATTTTCTATTCGATTAAAAACTGCGTAGAACCAATTCCAACCGGAAGAAAATTCGTAGAATACAGTCAAATCGTGTAGAATAATCATATCTATAACACTCTAAAAGTTGTGCGGTGAAAGTCGTGTCAAATCAAAATCATGTCGAAAAGTCGACTACGAAAACACAAAACAGATCTCAACTCGGTCAAAACACGACATCTTTGAAAACAGAAACAGGGTTCGGAGTCCTTACCACGAGATCTTCACTTTTCCCAACAGCAGCGTCGGACGAAAAGCGCTCCGCGGTCTCCGAAAACCAGCTTTTCTCTATTTCCTTTTCTCTTTCTCTCTCCTCAGATATTTTCGTTTTTATAAAATGATTTTCTCTCTCCTCAAAACGAGCTGATTTTCTTATATCTGTGAACTGATCGGCCAGGCCGATATTCACATCGTCCCGGGACGATCAGACCAAATCCTGATCGTCCTGGACCTCACCCAGGGCTATTGTCTGGCCGATAATTTCTACAGTACAGATCGGCCTGGACGATCTCACGATCGGCCCGGACGATCCTGTCCAGAAATCATCCAGAAAACACTCCAGAAATCAGCTGTTTTCCATGCACTGATCGGCCTGGACGATCTCAACTTCGTCCTGGCCGATTCTGGGAGGAAAATCCAATTCAGAGAGGAACAGTAAGGGAACGAGATATTACAGGAGGCCGGTTCGCAGTTGGCAGCGAATGAAATAGTTATTGCGAGGACATTACCTGCCCACAGATTATGAGCAGATGCTCTATATGCAGTACCAACAATGTTCACAAGGACAACGATCAGTGAATGATTATACAGAGGAATTTTATCATTTAAGTGCCCGAAATAACTTGAACGAAAATACCAATCAGTTGGTTGCAAGATATATTGGGGGATTGAAGGAAACAATACAGGACAAGCTGGAATTAAACTCTGTGTGGTCGTTGTCTCAGGCCGTTAATTATGCGTTGAAGGTAGAAATGCAACTTCAACGACATAGTCGACCCACGTCATCTAGAAGAAATACAGAGCAGACAGTAGACAGTGCAAGGCAATCTTACTCCAATGCTAATCAAAACCTGAAGCAGCCAATTACTAATGCAGGAAGTGGCGGTTCTAGTAGTGCAGCTGCCAAGGCCATAGACCCAAAAACAGTGCAAAAATTCCGATCTCCTCTGGCTCGAGAAAATCCATATGCTAAGCCCACTAGTATCAAATGCTTCAGTTGTTTCCAACAGGGGCATAAGTCCAATGAGTGCCCAACGAGACCCCAATTACAATTAGTTGATGCCGAAGCAGAAGATGGGGAAGATGAAGCCGAGGTGGAAGCAAACAATCAAGTTGAAGATGTATCTGGAGATGTGGGGGAGCCTCTTATGTGTGTATTGGAAAAGTTGTTATTGGCACCAAAACAACCATGTAAGTCGCAACGCAATGCTTTATTTCGAACCAAATGCACCATTGGCGGTAAGGTGTGTGACCTACTGATTGACAGTGGGTGCACAGAGAATGTGGTGTCGAGATCTATGGTACAGGCATTGCAGCTTAAAACTACAAAGAATCCGAATCCATACAAGATCAGCTGGGTTAAGAAGGGCGTGGAATTGACCGTGACAGATTTATGCAAGGTGTCATTCTCAATCAGAAAATACTATGCTAGTGAAGTATTATGTGATGTGCTTGAAATGGATGTATGCCATGTCATCTTGGGTAGGCCGTGGCAATATGATGTGGGCGCAATTTATGACGGGCGAGCCAACACTTACGCGTTCGACTGGAAAGGACGCCGTCTGAGATTATTACCTAATGCTGGACAGGATGCTAAGGTGCCACAAGGCAACAATGCTCTTCACTCGGTCTCAGTAGCAGCCATGATGACAGCTTGGAAGGAGACATCTAGCATTTTAGCCTTAATTGTTAAGGAAGTGGCTGAGAACACTTCTATGGCCAAGGCTCCTGTGGACTTGCAAAAGCTAATTGAGGAATTCAATGACGTTTGCTCGGAACGCCAGCTTATGGAGTTGCCACCGATGAGGACAATTCAGCATAAAATCGATCTGATTCCTGGTGCATCTTTACTGAATCTGCCGCACTATAGACTCAGCCCAAATGAGAACAAAATTTTGCAAAATATAGTGGATGAATTACTTGACAAGCAGTTGATTCAACATAGTTTAAGCCCATGTGCCGTACCCGTTCTGTTGGTGCCGAAGAAGGATGGGAATTGGAGGATGTGCATGGATAGCAGAGCGATCAATAAAATCATTGTCAAATTCAGGTTTCCTATGCCCTGAATGGACGAAATGGTGGAAAGACTAGCCGGATCAACAATATTCTCAAAACTGGATCTTCGTAGTGGCTATCACCAAATTCGGATTAGACCCGGCGACGAGTGAAAGACAGTTTTTAAAACAAGAGAGGGGCTGTATGAATGGAAAGTGATGCCATTTGGGCTGTGCAACGCTCCGGCCACTTTCATGAGGATGATGAATGAGGTTCTTAAACCTTTTTTAAATCGCTGTTGTGTTGCTTATTTTGATGATATTTTGGTGTTTAGCAGTGATTTTAGTGCACATTTGGAACACCTGAGAAAGATTCTGGAAGCATTAAGGAAAAACAATTTGTTTTTAAATGTGACCAAATGTGAATTTGGAACTTCTGTAGTATCGTTTTTGGGGTTCAGATTTTCGGGTGAAGGTATTAGTGCTGATCCGTCCAAAGTTATGGTTATCCGAGATTGGCCGACACCGCAGTCATTCACTGATATTCGAAGTTTCCACGGGCTGGCAAATTTTTATCGGAGGTTTATTAGAGGATTCAGTGTCCTGATGGCTCCTCTAACTGATATACTTAAATTGAAGAGATTTGAGTGGGGTGCAGAACAGCAAGGAAGTTTTGAGAGTATTAAAGAGGCACTTACTTCAGCGCCTGTACTTGCATTGCCAGATTTTGGAAAATCGTTTACTGTCGAAACGGACGCTTCTATTGTTGGAATCGGAGCAGTATTATCACAAGATGGTCGGCCAATTGAGTAATTTAGTGAGAAGCTAAGCGCTCCGAGGCAGCGGTGGACTGTCTACAAACAATAACTTTAGGGAGTCGTGCAAGCGTTATGACAGTGGGAGCACTATTTACTTCAGCAGGATTTTGTTCTTTGCAGCGATCACAAAGCCTTGCAATATATCAGTATTGGTATCAGAGCAATGTTGCAAAGTGTAGATCGCCACCGACGGGAGAAGATCTTGCGAGGTTAGCTAATCAATTTTCTGAAATGTTGGCCAAAGTAAGGAACAAACTACTGGAAGCAAACCAAGCTTATAAGCAAAGTGCAGATCGCCACTGACGGGAGAAGATCTTTAAGCCTGGAGACTTGGTGCTAGTCAGATTGAAGAAGGAGCGTCTACCACCGGGCGATCACTCCAAACTTACTCAGCGCAAGTTCGGTCCCTTCACCGTCACTCAGCGCATTAACAATAACGCATATGTTATTGACTTACCGCCTGAGTACCAGACCTCCAAAACGTTCAATGTGGCAGATCTCTATCCTTATATACCTCCAGATGACGGAGATGTTATTATGCTTTCAGGAGAAAGCAGTTCTTCTGATGGCACGGGTGAATGATGCGGAGCACGATAGTAAAGAGTGCCGGGGGTGCAACATATTAGTATAGTAGTATTATAATCTCAATTATGTTTTCTTAGAGTAGTGCTAATACTTTATTTCTGTTTTTAGCTCAACAACCCTTGTGTTAGCTTTTGCCTTTGGCTAACCAATTTTAGTTATTCTCTGTTGAGAAGAATTAGTTAGGAAGTGAAGAAGAGGCATACTCAGTTTTTACTTTTGGAATAGAAATTTCTGCTCTACGGTAGCTTACTAGAACTTAACTATTCTATTGATCTTTGATCTATTTTACTTGAAGTTTTCTAGTGCAGGATCCTACATCAAAATTTTGGCGTGAGATTTGGAATTTAAATACAATGAATAGCGGATGGTATATGATGATATACAGTCCGGTTGGAGATGATATGGCTTGTTACTTTTTCTCTAGCCCCACGACAATCTCCTCAGGTTCCTTATCTATAAACTGTACCATAATAAATTAGTATTATGCAACAAGGGTCATATACCCATGTTCATATATAATAAAATGAAAATGCTTAGCTTATTTGCTTGTACTTCAGTAGAGATCTCCATGCCCTTAAGAATCATGGGCATCACAACAGGGCGAGCAAGCTCAACAGTGCCCTTGATAAAACTCAGTAGCTTCATGCTTTATTTAATGTTGTACCATACATCAAAAGAAGCTTGCAGATTTGATCGTGCAAAAGAATTTTTTTTTTTTTTTGTGAAGAGTTGGTGAATGTCATGATATTGGTATCTCATATATGTGTGTTTGATCTCTTTTGTATTTATTTATGACACATCATACACGTTATGATGATATTTTCGTCGTATTGATGTTTTCATTACAATTATTTGGTATTAGAGCCAAGTTGTGCATTTGATGATCATCACTACAGAAAAATTACTCATTATCAGCGATTTGTTCCGGTGGTTACTAGTGGTTTTCCGGCGGTTTTGTAAAACATTAGCGGCTTGTCGGCGGTTCAAAAACCGCCTATAAAAATCGCACCGAAAACCTTTTTCCGGGGTTTGTTTCACCGGCGGTTTATACCGATGGTTAATTCTGATGGTCAAAGAGCTGGTGATCGCCGGTTTTGTTATCAGCAGCGCACAGGTTCAACCGCTAGTATAATTATCATCTTTATTACAGCGTAGACCGCCGGTATGTCGCCGGTGATTTTATTGGCGGCTTACCGGCGGTTCAAACTGAAGGAATTGCCGACGGTGAGACTGCCGGTGTGTCGCCGGTGTACCCCCGAACACCGTCGACATACCGCCGGTATTTATCGACAGTTTTAGTAGTTTTCCGGCTGCTTTAATTAGTCGTCCGGTATCGAAGTTTTCGACGGCCAAACCGCCGGAAATAATTTACTTAACACCGGCGGTTCAAGCCGTAATGCCGACAGGTTAACCGACGGTTTATAGACCGCTACTATTTTCGGTGGCTTTAATTTACATAACCGCCGGTAAAAATCGGCGGTCACACCGCTAGTTAAGCCGCTATTATTACAGGCGGTTGGAGAACCGGCGGTCCAAACCGCCGGTAATTGATGAATTTCATGTAGTGCATGAAGTTCGCATTAAAAACTTCGATGACCTACAAAGTTTTCTCTTCAGAGAACAAAAATTTGTGGGTTTATTTTTCAGCACAAGATTGTGAAGACATTTATAAGGTGTTTGGAGCATAGATGGTGAAGAATGATAAATATAATGGACAAAAAAAAAGCACAACTAGTTGTATATGCGCTCTTCAACTAATAAGAAAAACAAGTTTTTTTTTTTTTCAAAATTTTTTTAATAATTTGGAAAGACATGCAAATTAAGATTGGTGCGTTGTCACAATTATGCTCATCTATGTCTAATTTAATATTTAGTTTTAGGAGCATATTCAATTGAAACTAACCAATTTTTGCTTACCACTTATAACATTTTTTTGTAGAACAATATAACACCATAAAAAATAAACTTAATATAGTAAAATAGAATTCACTATCGATAAATTTTGTTGTGAATTTATCATATTTAATATTACCTTTAGATTTTTTTTTAAGCTCCAAATCGATTTTTATTTCTTTATTTTATATACTTGGAAAGTAAAATTAAGGTGACATTTAATAATAACTAATACAATAAAGTAGCATATCTATAATATTTAGAAATTTAATGATATATTAATAATAAACATAATATTAATTTGCGGTATAATTTAAGATAACTTTTGAAAATCTTATGAAAATTCTTAATATAAATAAAACAAAACTAACTTTTATGTATATTTGAATAATTCCTATTTTATATTTATTATAAAATGTCATCCTATTATTGGTGAACATTATGAATAGCGTTCAAGGCTAATTCTTGAAGTCATGAAGATCAATTCAATGAGGCTGCCATGATAATATAGAACTTGTTGTTGAGTTCAAATTGTCTGAAAGACTAACTAGACAATTGATTAGTTGTTGACGTAACTTGCCTGAACTCGATTTGATTGCACAAATATTTTAGAAATATGAATATGAGCCCGACCCACCCCAAACCCGGGTCGACCCGACCCGACATTGCTAACACAACAAGACGGGTCGAGCGAGAGTTGCGTGTCATGTGCTAGCGCAGAGTGGGCTGCAGGGCCCAAAGGTGAGGCGAGCTTGGGTCGAGCGCAACGATAAGGTGCATGAGCTGGGCATGCGGTGCATATGTGGGTTTGCGAGCATGGGTCAGTTTCCCAACAAGATTGCGTGAACAATGGAGTGGATAGTGCAGTTTAACCGGTTGATCTGAACCAGTTTAACTGGTTGATCTGAACCCGAAATAATTTTTAAAACTCGTGGGATCCCGCTCAATTAAAACCGATTTTTTCAGTAGGATTTCCGGAGCTGCTGTATGATGTTTATTAAGCATTCTTTAAAATTCTTAAATGCTGTTGTATGGTGTTTATTATGTTCATTCCTTGCTTAATATATGTTTACAAGTTGTCCACTGTGTGCTTTATGGCTTCTACAACTTTGGGCTGGATTTCTCGAGTTTTTCTTCTCTTTTTTCTGAGTTTTCTTTAGCTTCTTAATGTGTTTGAGATTAAATTCGTTCAATAAAAAAAAAAACAACAGGAAAACGCCAACAACATAGCACATGTATTTGTATCACGTGTCTGCTGCATGATTCTCTCTGCTCCATACATCTAAGTTGTGGGACCTTCTCTTTTCTCTCTTTTTTATTTATAATTTTATTTAAATATTTATACTGTTTTGCACAATATTCACGTTGGGTTTGTGTTCTTGTGGTTAGGACCCACTCAACCACTTGCCAGCCTAGCTCAGCAGCCATTATTGACTCCTTGGGCCAGTGTCCATTTTTTTTGTCTTTGTTTTTTTTTAACGAGAAAATACTGTCCAAAAGCTAGTTAAAATCTAAGTAGACCTGAACAACCTACACCAATTTATCTAAGCTGATGATTAAGGCTGTTAATCATTTTATTTATAAATTTATTAATTTTTTTTGACATTATAGGTTTGATTTCATCATTACTCAGGTTTTGTCAATATTATTTTATCAGAATTTATAAATTTGCTTAATCAAATCTATTTCTTGTAAGATGAATTCTTTTAATTCCATTCATATGTAGTTTGTAGTAAAAAAGTTCGGTTAATCCTTGATCTACTAATTGAGTAATTATATAAGCTTAATGTCCATTAATGAGAAGACTAGCTGTGCTTGGTCTCCATCCGTTTTGAGCTTTGAAAAAAGAGCCACGTAGATTGATGCTGATGGAAATGAAATGCAACTGGACATGCAGTCCCATCCTATGAAGAGATTATTGTGTGCGGATATCGAACAGGAGAATCGTCCAGAGTGGTACCTGAGTGCGGTACACTTTTGAAGTGACATGACATATTTTTATTTGTCTATGGACGATGTTCGGTGTCTGCACCTAATAGTTTGCACATTCGATGATTTGGGAATAAATTTTAAGAGAGAAAAAAAAAGATAATTAGGCTATTCTTTTTGGACATTACAAAATAATCAGTGTTTTTTATTTAATGATTGTATCGACAGTTTTGAGGCCTTGTTTAATATCCCACCAATGGAAATTTCATGGAGATAAAGGAGATATGTTCATGCCAAGTCGTCAACATTTTATTGAAATTAGGCAAGTTGTAATGTAAGCATTCCTTAAAATTCTTAAAAGGAGGGTTGTGTTTATTGCAGCATAGAGAACTATAAATAAATCTCTTATTTTACATTGAGGACGGAGGAGAGAGGAGAGAGGAAAGAGGAAGGAGGAAAGAGGGGAAGAAGAGGAAAGGAAGAGAAATAAAAAAAAAACCCTTGTCGCCAAGCGCCCTCTCCACCACCGCCTAGCCACCATTAGCTTCATCGACGATATTCTGGTATATTCTGCTTCTGAGGATGATCATGCCAGACACTTGAGGATTGTGTTGGAGACTTTGAGGCGGCATCAGCTGTATGACAAGTTCTCCAAGTGTGAATTCTGACTGAAGAGCATTTCTTTTCTGGGGCATGTGGTGAGCGGAGAAGGCATTTCCGTTGATCCCCAGAAGATTCAGGCAGTTGCTGATTGGCCAAGGCCGACTTGATTTTTGCTCGAGATTCATGCCAGATCAAGATAATTTTTTGATGATGTATCAATAATAATATTATATATAATATTTTAGGAATGTTTTAACATCAAAATTTCAATTTTTAAATTTGAAAGCATTGCCAATAAATATTAAATTATAAAATTAAAATTTATAATTAATTTATTTGTTACACTTTTTTTTTTTTTAATTTGTTCAGTGGAACCTTCCACTTGATGACTGGACGCCGAAGAAGACCGCAGGCCGACCTGCAACGCTATAAAGCAGATTGATAAAGCTGAAAAACACAGTAGAATAGTTTTCTACATACTTCATCTCTATGTTTTTTCTTTTATGATTTACTGTATCTATCAATGCTGAAGTTCTGCCACTGCTTGTGAACTTCTACACAAATCATGGATGATAAGAAAACAGTAGAGATGAAAATGAACAGCACCAGAGCTTTCTTCAAACCTTCCCGCGGTAGGATAAAAAATAGAGAATCCAATGCTAGTTACTGCCCAGTGGGACAATTTTATAATGCACACCTCTGCCCTAGATCTCATCCAACTGTTCAATGACACCAATAATAAATTAAGCATATGGGATGGTACGAAAACAGTCGCTTTCAACCCCACATGGCCATGAAAATGTATCCTAGCTTTCTCCTAACCTTCCTGCGGGAAGACTCGACTCCGAAGTGAACCATGGGTCTCCTTGCAATGGTATAAATTAGAAGGGATGGTAAGAAAACAGTCGCTCATCCCCTCCCCCCATCATATGGCACCGAAAATGCAACCAAGCTGCCTCACGGCCCTGAGAGCAGGCAACAATGCCTGGCTCAGTGCGCTGCTCGAGGAAGACCCAACACGATTCTACGACACGACCGTTAAAGGAAACACCATACTCCACATTGCTGCAAGCCTCAACAACGTCTGGCTCATCAACCAGGCGTGCAATAATCCTAAATTGGACCTCATGCGGTGCAATAACTTAAAAGGCGACACGATCCTCCATTGTGCTGCCCGTGCAGGGCACAACCACATCCTATCATTGCTGATCAAGCATGGAGTAGGAAGTAAACTGACGAAAGTGCAGAACCAGCGTGAGGATAGCGCTCTGCACGAAGCCGCACGCAACGGCCATGCTAACGCTGTCAGACAGCTTGTAGCTGTTGGAGATAATATGCCCTCGAAGGTTAACAAATATGGAGAGTCGCCGCTTTATCTGGCGGCGGAAAGAGGCTCAGTGGAGGCCGTGCAAATTTTGCTTGAATGTACGATGGTGGATTATAGAGGACCTCGAGGGCAAACTGCTCTGCATGCTGCCGTCTGTCGAAGCTATGGTAACCGCCATGAAATTTCCATTTCTATATGATCAACACCTTTGTCAATTAAATTTTTTTAAGAATTTTTGCAGGATCAAATCACTAGTATAAATTTATTAAAAATAATAATAATAAACGGTATGTAAACCTATAATCATTTGATTAAATAATACTACATAAATTATTTGAGAAATATATGATAAATAAGAAAAATGACATCCAATTATGCATACTTATAAAGTTTATTAAGTCATTATGAGAACTTGAGTTATATTCAACAAATTAATCATCGACCGTAAACTAACTTGATCGCCTATGACCCAAAATCTTATAAAATCACCCGAAAATCAACCTTACTCAAGGGACTCTCGAAGTCACATATTCACTAGAAGAACACTAACAAATAACTAGATCTCAATCTAGAACTCACATGATATTTTTGATTAATAGACATTATAAGCCAAACTCATCAGCTACAGTAGGGCTGCAAACGAACCGAGCCGAGCCGAGTATATGAGTGTTCATGTTTGTGTTCATTTAATATCAGGTTGTTCAAGTTTGGTTCATGTTTGTTCGAGTTTTACTATTTGTGTTCATGTTTGGTTCATTTAAATTAATGAGTGTTCATGTTCAGTTCATGTTCGTTTGTTTAGTGCTTATCGAGCTTTAAACAAACAAAAACATAAACGAGCTATAAATGAGCTCTACTTTTAGATGTTCATTAACTTAACAAACGAGCTTTATCGAGCTTCCTAACAAACAATTACATCGAGTATGTTCGCGAACTTAATGTCGAGCTCTATTTATAATATTTATATTTATTAATTCTATAATTAAATATTAATTATTTTTATGAAGCTTATTCACAAATTCACTATCGAACACGAATCGAGCTTCTTATTGAGCTTAATGTCGAGCTTGTTCACGAACTTCAAATGATGTTGTTCGCGAACATAAATGAGCCGAACGTATTAGTGTTCAAGCTTGTTTATTTAAGAATCGAGTATTTAAAATATTGTTCAAGTTTGATTGTTTAGTTAATTAACCGATCACGAACGAGCTTTAATCAAACCGAACAACGAGTAGCTCGTCGAACGTTTGGTTCACTTGCAGCCCTAAGCTACACATTTAGCTATATGTAATAACTATGCAATCATACTATGAACATAATTTTGTAATACTAATCTTGATCTGCAAATAATGAAACAATTATGTTGTAATGCAGAATGTCTCAAACTTATTTTTTGTCATAAAAAAAACTTCTATGGTCATATTTTTTTAAATAAAAAATTTGATAATTTATTTTATCTAGTAATATAAATTTGTATAAGACGCACGCCACAAATTTTTTTTTTTTCCACATGAAACGGAGAATTTGACTTGAAATTAGATTGAAAAACCATACTATAAGTACAAGCTAATAAGAAAAAGCTTTTTTAAGTTTTTCAGAGATTGCGAAGATTAAAAAAAAAAAGATATT
Organism: Dendrobium nobile; assembly: GCA_022539455.1. Lineage (NCBI taxonomy): Eukaryota > Viridiplantae > Streptophyta > Magnoliopsida > Asparagales > Orchidaceae > Dendrobium > Dendrobium nobile. The sequence goes on along the minus strand of CM039720.1, from coordinate 32,774,060 downwards.
GCGAAATGGCCAAACAAACAAAGGCCCAATATTTTACCTATTTTGTATACTGTGGTACCTAACTGTTGTAAGGTCTTTAGATATTGCGAAGATTTTACTCAAAAAAATGTCGGATCTAAACAAAGAACAAGATAAGTCCCTAAGCGCACCCATTCATTATGCGGCTTCCCTTGGAGATGTAAACATGGTGCGTCTTTTGCTACAAGCGGATGCTACAATAGCTCATATCTTGGACGAGAAACATCTCTCAGCCATACACATCGCAGCAAGTAAGGACTATGCCAATGTTATCGATGAGATACTCCACCATTGCCCTGATGCCAATGAGCTTACTGATAAAAATGGCAACAATTTTCTTCATGTTGCCGTAAAGAAGAGAGCTATAGCAGTGGTGAAACTAGTTCTTAGTAATCCTTTGCTCAGACATAGCATAAATGAGACAAATCATGAGGGAAACACAGCATTGCATCTTGCTGCACAGAACCGCAACCAGGAAATCGTCCACCTTATGTTGTCATATAGCAAAGTCGACACAAATGTTATAAACCTCAACGGTCTCACTCTGTAATATCAGCTTTTGCTTCAGGTTCGTCTGGACGAAGTTGGATCGTCCGGGACGATCGGTGCAGGTTGTGTAGAAAAATCATGTTTGGCTGTATGGTTCGTCTGGACGAAATCAGGATCGTCTGGACGAAAATAAGTCAGTGAACCCTTCGCCAGGGACGATATGTGATTTTTCGTCTGGACGAAATTCTTCTCTTCATGGATCGTCCTGTACGAATCTCGATCGTCCAGGACGATCAGTCTGGATATATATTGAGATGAGATATTTTGAAGAGATAGAAATATCTGAAGAGAGAGAAAGAGAAGGAAAGAGAAGAGAAAAGCTGGTTTTCGGAGACCGCGGAGCGCTTTTCGTCCGACGCTGCTGTTGGGAAAAGTGAAGATCTCGTGGTAAGGACTCCGAACCCTGTTTCTGTTTTCAAAGATGTTGTGTTTTGACCGAGTTGAGATCTGTTTTGTGTTTTCGTAGTCGAACTTTTGACGTGATTTGATATTGACACAACTTTCACCGCACAACTTCTGATATGTTATAGATATGATTATTACACACGATTTGAGTGTTTTCTGCGATGATTTTACCGGTCGGAATTGATTCTACGCGATTTTAATTGAATAGAAAATTATCAGGACTTGATTTGATTTGGACTCTATAGATTGATAGTCTTGTATTGATGCCGTGGATCTTCGTCTGTAATTTGGAAAGATTTGGAATTTGTGTCTTTTGCGGGATTTTTGTGTAAATTCGATATACTACTGTTACTCTGCCCGATTTTTGTATGATTCCTGATTTGACTGAAATTGATAGATTGAATCGATATGAATATGATTATTGATATGATTGCTTTAATATTGACTATTGAATTGCTTATTGATTGAATTGACTATTGATACTGATCGCAAGTGGAACCTGGTTGAACATTGGTTGGAGATTGATATTGATACCTGTACAGGATGGTGGGCCGACGGGCTTTCCTTTAAACATTGATTATTGATTATTGAAGGGAGACATAAGGAGTTTATTGATATGCCGACGGGCGAAAAGAGTGACGACTCTTATTGATAGAACCAATGTACGAATCTACAACAGCAATATAGAATCTACAACAGCAACATAGCCAGTAGTTTGTACTTGTTCAGTATATAGTATTGAAATGCATGTTTACTGTATTGACTCACGGATCTATTGCTTTATCGATTTCTACTTTATTGATTTGATCAGAATTACTGTATCGTACGATTTCACTGATTTCATCGATTGACTACTGAACATTGATACTGCTGAGCATTGATATAGACATTGATAGATATAGATACTGTATTGATAGCATGAACATGGACATCGTACTACTGCCTACCGATTCATTGATATTGCTGCCTATAGATTTTATAGACTCGCTGTTGCTACTGTTCTGACCGTATTGACTGTTGTATAGATTTCTTGTCGGAATGGATTGAAATTTATCGTATTGCTTTCCTCGATTGATTTCATTTAAATAGATCGTATTGATTTGACCGTATTGATTTGATTGACGGATATTGATTTATTGATTACATTAAATGATTGATTTGCCTGCCGCTGCATTGACTGGTTTTATTGACTATTGATTTTCGGATTGCATCGATTACTGATTTGATTTCCACTGCATAGACTCATTGACCATTGACTGATATAGATTGATTGACTGTGATTGACTGACATGCATATTGATAGCATCGCCGTGCTTTGATTTCAGTTATAGGTATTAGGTGACCTGCTGGGCTTTGTAAAGCTCATTATATGTGGTTGATATTTTCAGGTCCGAGCATGGGAGCTGCAATGGAGATTGATCAAGACTGTCAGACGAATCCTTTCACTATTGATATCTGGGGCATCACACACTCCCCTTGATATAGCCTCATCGTGTGCTAACTCTGATTGTCGCCTCAGGATGGTACGTATGACTTCATATCAACAATGAATTCTTTCAAGCAAAAGAAGATGCAACCTTTAGCGACAAATCAAACTCTTTATAATGGAATTGTTTTAAATATTCATTTGCAGAAGAATATTTGTAAAGAATTGACCTCTGCTGGTTCCAAGTTTGGCACTCACCGAATGGACAACTTGATGGGTAAGGATCAACGACAAAGTTCAAAAGAAGAGCTTAACCAATATAGAACGCTGGCAAGTAACCTATCACTAGTGGCAGGACTCATTGCAACAGTTACATTTGCAGCTGGTTTTACCTTGCCTGGAGGTTACAACAGCGATGATAGTAACCAGGGACAAGGCATGGCGATTTTAGCCAAGAAACTGGCTTTCAAGGTGTTTCTTATCTCCGACACCATTTCAATGCTAAGCTCTATTAGCATTACCTGCTTGCTAATTTGCACTAACTCTCTAGAAAAAGACATAAGATCGCACTCCATCATTATGGCCATTAAGTTCATGTGGGTTGCACTAGGAGGGATGTTGGTAGCGTTCTCCATGGGAATCTATGTGGTCGTGGTCTCAAAATGCAGATGGTTGGCTGTTCTTATTTGTGGAGTGGCTTTTTTTATTCCCTTCATGACTTATATGATAGCTTATTGGCCAACTTTTAGTTTTATTAATTCATACTTCAAGGTTAAGAAGCCCAAGAGCCAATTGAGGGTGCTTGATTTTATCTCTTCCAAAAGTCCAACAAGCCATTCGAAAAGCTCTGAATAGTATATTTTCACAGAAGTATTCTTTTCAGGACTTTAAATTCCATCTACAAGAACTTATTCAGAAACTAGGAAATTGTTGTGTTTATTGTGTTTGTATTGTGATTTTATTTTCATTGTGACTGTTTGCACAACATTATTAGAATCTTTGATTTACATTGGTTTACATTATTGGTCTTCTGATTTACATTGATTTACATTATTGGTCTTCTCATGATCCATAGAATCTCAAGATGACGTCAATGAACTATAATCAATAAAACATTAGCAGCAATATGTATTCTTCAAGTACAGTGATTCAGATGTGATTGGCTCACTGGCTCGTAAATTAAATATTCAAAAAATTGATGGACCAAAATTTTTTACCACACAATGCGCTTAAGGAATCATCTTTGACGGAGGAATTAATGATTCAAGAAGGGCCTACTGGCCTGTTACTTTTTCTATAGCCCCACGAACAATCTCCTCAAGTGGCTTATCTATAAACTGTACCATAATAAATTAGTATTATGCAACAAGGGTCATATGTCCATGTTCATATATAATAAAATGAAAATGCTTAGCTTATTTGCTTTGGTATGACTCGCTCTCATGTGGTACACCGAGATATACAAGTCACATGTGGGACTATTAGAGATTGACATGCCCCTAAGGATCATGGGCATCACAACAGGGCGAGCAAGCTCAACAATGCCCTTGATAAAACTCAGCAGCAGCTTCATGCATTATTATATGATGCACCATACATCAAAAAGAAGCTTGCAGATTTGAACCTGCAAAAGAAAAAAAAATTGTGATGCGTTGGTGAATGTCTTGATACTTGTACTTCATGCTTGTGGCTTCTTTGATTAATGGATCAAATTCTCTCACCTCCATCATGTATGGGGCCATGGGGGCTTCTTTGATTAATGTCTTGACACATCATACTCCCTCATGGTGATATTTTCGTAGTCATTTATGGGATGTTTGGAGGTGTCGATGATGATGAATGATAAAGATAAGACATTGATGGACAAAAAAGCTCAACTAATAAGAAAAACAAGTTTTTTTTTTTTTAATAATTTGGAAAGACATGCAAATTAAGATTGGTGGATTGTCACAATTTTGCTCATCTATGTCTAATTTAATATCTAATTTTGGGAGCATATTCAATTGAAATTAATCAATTTTTGCATACCACTTATATCATTTTTTGTAGAACAATATAACACCATAAAAAATAAACTTCATATAGTATAATAGAATTCACTACCGATAAATTTTGTAGTGAATTTATCTTATTTAATATTACCTTTAGATTTTTTTGGAAGCTCCAACAGTTTGCTGCATGATTCTCTCTGCTCCAACAGTTTAAATTAAAAAAAAAAAAAACGCCAACAGCATAGTACATTATTTGTATCGCGTGTTTGCTGCATAATTTTCTCTGCTCCATACAACTGATCAGCTGTGGGATCTTCTCTTTTCTCTTTTTTTTTTTAAAATTGTATTTAAATATTGATACTGTTTTGCACAATATTCACGTTGGGTTTGTGCTCTTGTGGTCATGTGTAGGACCCACCCAACCACTTGCCAGCCTAGCCCAGCAGCCATTGATGACTCCTTGGCCCAGTGTCCATTTGTCATTATAGATTTATAGGTTTGGTTTCATAATTATTCAGGTTTTGTCAATATTATTTTATCAGAATTTATAAATTTGCTTAATCAAATCTATTTCTTGTAAGAGGAATGTCTTTTAATTCCATTCATATGTAGTTTGTAGTAAAAAAAGTCCGATTAATCCTTGATCTACTAATTGAGTAATTATATAAGCTTAATTGTGCATTAATGAGATGACTAGCTGTTCTTGGTCTCTCATTCGTTTTGAGCTTTGAAAAAAGAGCCACGTAGATTGATGCTGATGGAAATGAAATACAACCGGACATGCAGTCCATTCTATGGAGAGATTATGGAGAGATTATTGTGTGCCGACATAAGACAGAAGAATCGTCTAGAGTGGCACCTGAGTGCGGTACATTTTTGAAGTGACGTGACATATTTTTATTTGTCTCTGAACGATGGTTGGTGTCTGCACCTAATAGTTTGCACATTCAATGATTTGGGGATAAATTTTAAGAGTGAGAAAAAAAAAAGATAATTAGGCTATTCTTTTTGGACATTACAAAATAATCAGTGTTTTTTATTTAATGATTTATCGACAGTTCACCACCGCCTAGCCACCGTTAGTCGCCCGTCTTCCTCCCAACCACCAACTAATCACGAACTTCCACTCAGCGGCCGACCACCGTCGAACTTCCACTTGACCATCGTCGAACCACCGTCATCGTAGTTCCACCTAACTGTCGATCACCGCCAGACTTCCACTCTCCGGTTGTTTAATATATATATATATAATATATATATATATATATATATATATATATATATATATATATATTATATATATATATATATATATATATATATATATATATTAGAAAATTTCTAAATTAATTTTCATCAAAATTTCAATAAATTTGAAATTTCATAATACCTTTTTTTTATAACCTACCACTTGGAGTCTTGAATGACTGGAAGCTGAAGGGAAAAATTATTACTTGCAGGCCTCCGTATTAGTTCGGAGGTAAATCTCAAGGTGCAATATCACCAGTGATCCGAGATGATTGAAACGCAGCACCCAATAAGCTCTCGGCGCCGAAGGAGACCACAAGTCGACCTGCAATGCTATAAAGCAGATTGATAAAGACGACATTAATTATTCCCAAAAAAAATGAAATTAATTCCACTGCTCCTAATCGAAAGGTCTGCTCCGCCTACTGTCTTTGACTGCCCCACATTGTTTGTACCTGCTGCAGTTCTCTGTTCAGCTGATCTCAACCATTGGTTAGAATCAACTGAATGTCTTGATGAATTTGTTGTGTAGCTGCTGAAGTTTGGTATCAAGAAAAACATAGTAGAATACTCTCTGTTTTTTTTTTTTTTGGGGAAAATGAGGGCGAAAAGCCCGAATTTACTATGTAAAAAAGGATTACAAGTAAGGTATAATAAAAAGGCAAAACCTCAAACAAAAAGAGGTCTTACCAAAAACCTATACCCCCCATACAGAAACGAAAATAACAAAAAAACAACAGGAAAGAAACCAGCCGGCCAAACTGATGGTAATAAACCAAAATTGGACTCAGACTGCTAATCAATTAAACCGTCCTAAAACCATCCAAGCGACATGAAGAGTACTCTCCTGGTTGCCAAAAGGGCCGTCCAAGGAGAGGATTAGCAGCTACATCATCGTCCATTCTTTTGTGCCTCCAAAATCATCAATCCAGCAAAGCCCCAGTAGTCCATCCGAGTAAAAGCTTGGATTACAACAAAATTCCAGAACAGCTTGCAGGCATCCATACATGCCACAATCCGAATTAACGTTCCAGGCAATGAGGATACAAAGAAGAATACCAAAATGACATTTCCTCATAGCATCAGAATAAGCCATCAGCCAATGTGTCGCAAACAGCATGCAAAATTTCTCCCGTCTCCAGCAAGGCATAGAAAAGATGCAGATTATGATTTCCAAGGGAATTTCAGATTCTCTTTGTGCTTCCAGGTAGAGGATTTAGCCTCAACCGCATATTTGATAATATTGCAAAGAGTATTGACATCTCTAAACTTAAAGTTAAACCTTCGTTCATTTCTTTCCCTCCATAAATAGTAAGCAGCACATGAGGAAGTAAGTAAAAGTAAATCCTTTTGATGTTTTATCGTAATAGCCTTATCCCCCAAATATTGAAGAACTTGGTACAGCCTAGGACGTAAAAGAAACTCTCCCAGCTCAAGAATTAATTTACAAATGACAGAATATGCATAGTCACACTCAAAAAGAATGTGAGGATTGGTTTCATTGTGTGAAAAGCACAGCACACAGTTGGGGGGAACCAATATAGATCTCCTTCTTAGTTCATCCGCAGTTTTCAGCCCCCCGTTAAGAGCAGTCCAGGAAAAAATGGCATATTTAATGGCTGAGTGTTTATGCCAAACATACTTATACCAATCAACAATTGCGTCATCTTTGTAAAAATGCAGAAGGAAAGACGAAAAAACGGGATTTTTTCTATCCTTCCAGTAAATAACATTCTTTGCATCGGGATTAATCCCCAAAGGCTCCAAGGCATTATTCAATCCCTCAATATTAGAAAACAGAGGATGCCAGCCATCCACATCCAGAAAATCAGAAACCTTTGCATAGTGACTGAATATAACTTGCAGATTCAAATTCGGAAAAGCATGAACCAAGGCATTACCATGAAACCAAGGGTCCCATAGTAAAGAAATTACACATTGAGGCATAAATTCAAAGCAAATATCAGGTTTAATAATCAAAGCCGCCTTGCCTATTTCATTCCAAAGAGGAGAAGGCCTGCTGATTGCCGGGGTCCAGGGTGTGGCATATTTAGCATTCAAGTAGTTGAAAAGAATGGATTTTGAATTGTAAAACCTGAAAATCAGTGAGCTCATGGTGGCAAATTGAAGACTTTTAAATCAGGAATACCCAGCCCACCATTTAATTTAGGTTTGCATGTTCTCTTCCAGGCGATAAGATGAAGCTTTTTGGCCTCGGGATCCCCAAAGAACAAGAATTTGGCACATATTCTGCTAAGTGTTTTGATACAAGATTTGGGAATGATGGACCCTCTTATCCAATAGGCAATTGTATTGCAAACCGTATATTTAAGGAATTGAAGCCTTCCCCCCATGGATAATAGTCTGGCTTTCCACCCAGCCAGGTGATTTGCGATTAAATGCATAAGAGGAAGAAAGTCAGATTTAGAGCATTTCTTAACCGAAATAGGCAATCCAAGATAATACATCTTGAAACAATAAGAGGGCATATGAAGAGCCTCACAAACATCCATGGGATTAGAAATATAGCTAGAAATTATAATCTGACTCTTCTCATGGTTCACCAAAAGACCAGAAACTTTAGCAAAGATGTCAAGAATCTTTCTAAGAGCTGCACAATTATTAAGAGATGCTTCCCCAAAAATTAGGAGGTCGTCCGCATAAAGTAAGTGTGAAATGTTCACGCCATGTTTATGAAACCCAATGAAGTTATCCTGATTAGAGTCGTTATCAATCAAACAGGAAAATGCATCCATAGCAATGCAGAAGAGATAAGGGCTGAGGGGGCAGCCTTGCCTAATGCCAGAGGATGAGTTAAAATAGCCTTCCAACGCCCCATCTATGCATATAGAAAAATGGACATCTGTAATGCAAGCCTTGACCCAATGGATAAAAGAGGAAGGGAAGCCTTTTTGTTTCATTCTGGATAAAATAAAATCCCTAGAAACAGAATCAAAAGCCTTACGAATATCCAGCTTGGCACACATTAAATTGTTTTTGGCAGACTTTTTGAACTCAGAGAGGATTTCAGTTGCTAGAAGGATATTATCAGTAGCAATGCGTTTCTTGATAAAGCCAGCTTGATTGTTCCCAATGATAAAAGGCATGATTTCTTTCATTCTAGAAGCTAGAATTTTGGAAATAATCTTGTAGAAAACATTGCAAAGAGCAATGGGTCTATAGTCAGAAATGTTGGAAGCATGAGTGGATTTGGGAATCAAAGCAATGGCAGTAGCTTTAGCCATCTTAGGAAGGTACCCCTTTGAGAAAAAAGACTTCACAGCTTTGCACACCAAAGGGCCCGTAATAAGCCAAGTGGATTTATAAAACTCAAAGTTAAATCCATCCGGGCCAGGAGAAGAGTTGGAGCTCCCAAGAAAAATAGCCTCCTTAATCTCATCATCAGAAACATTAACCGTCAGCAAATGAGATAAATGAGGTGGAATAACATTACCTTTGGGAATAGATAAAGATTCCAAAGAATTTGCTGGAGGGGTAGCATTGAACAATTTCTCAAAGTGTTGAGTAAAAGAATTTATCAGATCTTGCCTAATGGTAGGGTCTTCACTAGCAACCAGAGTTGCGGAGCTATGATTCCTTCTCTTCTTAAGCCTAGCATAAAGGAACTTTAAATCATCCTCTCCTTTAGAAAGCCATTTAAGTTTTGCTCTTTGAAGAAGCCAATTTGTCCAAGACTCAGAACAATCCGAAAGTTGAGAGTTGATTGATTTCAGTTGATAGTTGAGATCAAGATTTTGAGGATCAATATTTAACATACCAAGGCACTGAGATTGCTGTTCTTTAAGAGTAACAAGTTGATTGGAGAGAAAGCTAGAGTTTGCCCAGTCTTTATCCTTAATGCTCACTTTAAGCATTTTCAACTTTCTATACAGATCAAAGATGGGGTTCCCGTGTGTCGGAAGAGAAAAAATATTTAGGAGGTCGACCCAAAAGCCATTTTGTTTTGTCCAGTAGTTTTTGAAAACGAATCTGTGTTTCAACATAGCTTGCTGGTCTGAAAAAAGGATAATCGGGGAATGATCCGAGCAAGCGGGAGAAAGGACCTCATAGTAAGTGGAAGGGAAAGCTTCAAGCCACTTATCATTTATCATCATTCTATCCAGCTTCAAGTGAATGGGGTCATTAGCCCTTTGATTAAACCAAGTAAATTTAAGGCCCTTGGAGGATAAATCCAACAACCTTAAGTCAAACTTAAGAGCATTAAAATCCCAGAGTTGGGTGGCCAGGAGAGGAGTGCCACCTGATTTCTCGTCAGCATATAAGCAACAATTAAAATCACCAAGAATGAGCCAAGGGGAACAGATAAGATTCCCAATTTCTCTAAGTTTTTCCCAAAGAAGTAAGCGGTCACCCAAAGAATTGGAAGCATAGACAACAGTGAGAACACAAAGATGATCTTGCCCTCTGTAAAGATCTCCAGAAATCAGCTGAGTAGTGTAATGGGAAGGTCTGAAACTGAGGAGGAGCGGATTCCATTTAATCCAAATCCTACCCGAGGAAGATAGGTTAAAATTATGGCAGCTTTCCTCATTCTCAAAAACACAGTGGTTAAGACGAAACCAAGGGTCGGAGAAAGAGCTTGCATGAATTCTATTTTCCAGGACACAAAGTAACTCAAGTTTGCAATCACGGACTAAGTCTTTGCACGCCCTAACCTTATCCGGGCTGTTGAAACCTCTCACATTCCAAGCCGCTAGACGAGGTGGGATCATTGGGATTTTGAGGATTGGCTAGGAGTTTTTTTAGTTTGCTTACTCCTAGAAGCCTTTGTTTGTGCAACAGTGCTATTTCGGTTCTTTTCCGTATGCAGAGTAGTGGAAGGAGGAGGCTCAGACTCACTACTACTTTCTTGAAGAATAGCAAACTTGTTAGGTGAAATCACTTTGTCTTGTTGCTGGATGATAGTAGAAGAAGACGGGATAGACTCCTCAGTTGGTGAATTTAGATTTGGGATAGCAATGAAAGCTGTCTCAACAGAATTGTTCAGTTGTTGGGTGGCTACCACAGTCGGAGTTGGGATGTTGAGCTGCGGTTTAGTGAAAGTTGGCTGAGTGGAAGGCGCTGGGAGGTCAGAGATCTTCAGAGATGCATCAGCAATGGAGGTGGAGGACTTAAACATGGGGTCAGATGCCTCAATTGATTGAACATTTTGTTGAGCAAGTAGTGATTGTTTGGGCTTGAAATTGGAGTTTCTACCGGTCGCCCGCGGAGGCTTCCGGCTAGTGCTTCTACCTCGTGGCGGTTGAACATCAGTATTTGAAGGTTGCGGCTTTGATGGACAGAAATCCGGGGTATGCACAATAGATCCACAGTGTTCGCATTGTTCTGGTTTCCATTCGTATTGGATACGAAGAGAGAATGGCTCACCTAAAATGGTTATGGGGATGAACTCAGGATAAGAACATTCTTTTGATACCTGGACACAAACTCTGGCGTACGTGAGCCTAGTTTTTTCGGCTGTAAGGTCGTCAACCGCAATCGGAGTACCGATCTTACTGGCAATCCGCGAAATTCCTTCCGGAGTCCAGCAAGGAAGAGGTAAATCAAGGATTTTAAACCATATAGGGATAGATGTGAACTCCTCTCTCACAGGTTTGAAATTAGGAACCCATTTTTGGAGCACAAACGGCTTACCAAGGAAAAACCACACCCCTCCGGATAAGGCCATATCATAGTCTTCATGCGCCGTGAATTTCAACATAAAGAACCCATCGCTTAAAGAAAGCAGTTTCATCATACCTTTGAGCTTCCAAACCTTGCGGATAGTCGAAAGTAGGGATTCGTAATACGGACGTCGTCCGAGCGAATAGCCTATCAACGCCAGTCCCCATTCATCCGAAGCTGCTTTGACATGGATTTCATTAAACTCCAAGGGATCATCAGGCAAGACCGAAGATGAAAGCTTAAAAGCATTCCCTGGGTGAGGAGAAGCCACAATATTGTTGTAGCTAAGAGGGGCGACAGCAGAGGGAACGACACTCTTAGAGGATAGTGGAGGAAACTCCACGGAGGAAGAGATGTTGGCCATGGGGAGGGAAGCTCCCCCGGCCAAGCCGAAGAGGGGAGAACAAGCACGGGAGGACGAAGATCGGCTAGGGAGAAAAAAACCCTAGCAGCCGAATCACGTGCTCTAATATCAGGAGCCACAAATTCTCTCTCTCTCTCTCTCTCTCTCTCTCTCTCTCTCTCTCTCTCTCTCTTCAATACTCTCTGTTTTGATGCGGTGCATTCAAGCTTCCTTCGAATAAAGCACATGTCAGAAGTTGTCCCAGGATGGTAAGAAGAAAAATAGTTGCTCTCAACCCCACATGGCCATGAAAATACATCCTAGTTTTCTTCGAACCTTCCCGCTGGAAGACTCGACTCCGAAGTAAACCACGGGTCTCCCTGCAATGGTATAAAGCAGATGAGATAGGTAAGAAAAGAGTCGCTCATCCTCTCCCCCCCACCATATGGCCACGAGAATGGACCCAATCTTCCTCTCGGCCGTGATAGACGGCAACATGGACATCGTCAGTAGGCTAATCCGTGAAGACCAAACACGACTCTACGGCATGACCATTAAAAGAAACAACATCCTCCATATCGCCGCAAACCTCGGCAATGACTGGCTCATCACCGAGGCTTGCAATAACTTAGAATTGAACCTCCTGCTGCACCAGAACTCAAAAGGCGACACGATCATCCACCTCGCCGCCCGTGCTGGGCACGACAACATCCTATCATTGCTGATCGATCATGGAGTAGGATTGCAAATGACGGGAGTGCTGAACCACAACAGGGATAGCGCTCTGCACGAAGCTGCACGTTGCGGCCATGTCAACGCTGTCCGAAAACTTTTGCCTGTTGGAGAGACTATGGCCTCGATGGTTAACGGAGATGGAGAGTCGCCGCTTTATCTAGCGGTGGTGAGCGGCTCAGTGGAGATTGTGGAAATGTTGCTTAGATGCGCGGTGGTGGAATATGGAGGACCTCGAGGGCAAACTGCTCTGCATGCTGCCGTCTGGGGAAGCTATGGTAACCGCCAAGAATTTTCCATTTTTATTAAAGATCTAAACATTTTTTAATTAAATCTTTTTAACAATATTTGTAGGATCAAAATCAAACCGACATGTGCTGCTTCGTGGATTGAGGATATTACTGGATGCCATGAAAGGGCCTCAATTCCAAATCTTGAAGGATCAATTTTTTAAACAGATGGAGGCTTTTATTATTTGGTGGGGAAAAGTGATGGATCGTTTTGATTTATATCGTACATCTCGACGGCGAATTTATCTGCCTCCTACTAGCTGCCGAAGCTATAGTAACCGTCACGAAATCCTCTTTTTTTTTTACATTTAGATAAATTAAAACTGACTCTTACACATATTGCATATACAAGACTCAAATTAATAGCCTTTTTTGTATGCCGTACTAGCTAACTTTTGTGAGGTCGATCTTCAGAGATTGCACAAATGCTACTAGAAAGAATGCCGACACTAAACCGACAGGCAGATGCCTCCCTAAGCGCCCCCATTCACTACGCAGTTTCCCTTCAAGATGTAAGGATGGTGCGTCTTCTACTACAAGCGAACACTACAGTAGCTCATCTCTTGGACGGCAACGGCCACTCGGCCATCCATATAGCAGCAAGCAAGGATTATACAAATATTATTTGGGAGATACTTTGGCATTGCCCTGATGCGATTGAGCTCATTGATCGTGATGGCAACAATTTTCTGCATGTTGCTGCAAACAAGGATGCGACAGCGGTGGTGAAACTTGTTCTTAGCAACCCTCTGTTCATACATAGTATAAATGAGACAAATCATAAGGGAAACACACCGTTGCATCTGGCTGCAATGAACCACAACATTGAAATCGTCCATCTTTTGATGTCAAATAGTAGAGTCAATAAAAATGTTATAAACTGTGAGGATCTCACTCCACTTGATGTAGCTTTATCAACTGATGCCTCCAAATTTGGCTTCAGGAGGGTACGTATGACTTCATATGAACAAATGAATTTAAGTAATTATTTTAAGCAAATAAAGATGAAGCCTTTAGCAACAACTCAAACTCTTTATAATGAAATTGTTTTAAATGTCCATTTGCAGAAGAAGATGATCAAAGCATTGAGATCTAATGACACCAAGTTTGACCTTCGTCGAATGGAAATCATAATGTCTGAGGATCAAGGTTGTTCAGAAGAAGAGCTTGACAGACATAGAACAATGACAAATAACCTGGCATTAGTGGCAGTACTCATTGCAACAGTTACATTTGCAGCTGCTTTCACCTTGCCTGGAGGTTACAATAGTGATGACAGTAACAAAGGACAAGGCATGGCGATTCTAGCTAAGAAACTAGCTTTCAAGGTGTTCCTTATCTCCGATACCATTGCAATGATAAGCTCTATGTTTGTCACCTTCTTGCTAATTTACAGTAGCTCTCCAGATTACAATAGTTCTCTAGAGCGCGACTTAAGAATAAGTGCCATCATTTTTGCCATGAAGTTCCTAAAGTTTGCACTAGGAGGGATGCTAGTGGCATTCTCCATGTGTATTTATGTGGTTGTGGTTTCACAATGCAGCTGGTTGGCTTATCTTATATGTGGAATGACTATTTTTATTCCCATCATTGTTTGGATCTTAGATGATTTAATATGGGCTCATTGGTTAAAGCGGGAAAAGAGACTAAGTGAGATGAACATACTTGATCTCGTTGATCACTAGCCTGTTGGATCTCGATTTGAGCTACTACATTTGTGTTAAAGCTTGTTTAATTTAAAATGACATATATTTATGTTCAGTTCATGTTCGGTTGTTTAGTGCTTATCGAGCTTTAAACGAGCGGCTTGTTTAAATTAACAAACGAGCCTTATCAAGCTATTAATCAATGTGCCTTATCACGATGAATATTAGCTTACCAAACAAATGTTATCGAGATTACTAAGGAATATTTATATCGAGCCCGTTAATGAACATATTTATCAAGCTTTTTTGAGCACATAAACAAGCAAACTTATCGAGCTTTTTCCAACCTATAAATGAATAGTTTTTCAAGCTCATAAATGATACTTTTAATAAAAGAGATTTTTAATGAACCCTAAAATCAAATAGTTTATCAAACAATAACAAATATATTTTGATCATGAATAAACTCTATCTATCATGAGGATTAATCAATATTTATATATAATATTAAACGAGTTTCTCACAAGTTTTGTATCGAATAAGAATTGAGTTTGTTAATGAGCATTTTAACGAGCTCTTATAGAGCATATTCATGAGTTCCAAATGAAATTGTTCATAAACATAAACGAGTTAAATGCATAATTGCTCAAGTTTATTTATTTAATCACCAAATATTTTTAAAAAAACTTTAAATTTTTTTAATTATTTAATCAAATATTAATGAATGAGCAATGATCAAGCCAAGCCACAAACAACTTGTCCAACACTTAATTCGTCTATTTTAAGGTAGGGCAAAATCTTAACATGTACGTGATTGATGATATGGCCAATTTTGTCACATCCTAGTAGAGGCCACAAAGCCCATAAAGGTCATTGGTAACACTACAGTGATAGTAAGCTCAACAATGCGAATTTTTATTGGGTCAGGTAACCTGATGTAGAGATACATCAGGTAACCAATAAAAAAATGCCACATGCACTTTAAACAAAAAGCACTCAGCTTTAAACAAAAAAGTAAGTGCATGTGGCATTTTTTTATTGGGTACCTGATGTATCTCTACATCAGGTTACCTGACCCAATAAAAATTCAATGCGAATTTTTATTGGGTCAGGTAACCTGATGTAGAGATACATCAGGTAACCAATAAAAAAATGCCACATGCACTTACTTTTTGTTTAAAGCTGAGTGCTTTTTGTTTAAAGTGCATGTGGCATTTTTTTATTGGGTACCTTATGTATCTCTACATCAGGTTACCTGACCCAATAAAAATTCCAACAATGCCCTTTATAAAACTCAATACCTTCATGGTTTATTTTATGTGACAAATATCAAATATATTTAAGGTTATAAATAAAATTAAAATAATAATATTTTTAAAGCAAAATTAATTTAGTTATAGTGTAACAACCCAAAAAATAAGAAAAATATTTTAAAATGAAAAATGCAATTCATTGTCCGGTCCAACTTTAAATATTATTCTTATAAATGTATTTAATTATAAATATAATATTCTTAAATAATATTTATATTTATAAATTTTTATTACATATTTTTTAAATTTTATAAAAATTAGTAAATGTTTGATATTTATATTATATTATGTTAAATTTTATTAATTTTAATAATATTTTATTTATTACATCATCGGCTTCGACTCTAATTCGACTGGTCGAGCCGTGAACCTCTCATTCTTGTGATTTGTTATCCGACCTGATTTTCACAACCTTGTTTCTACGGTCCTCTTCTACTTTATGTAGTTCAGCTGCAAAGCAACTTTTTGTTTACACCTTTCGCTTCATCAGGGCAAATTATTGGGTCAGGTGACCGAAGCCATCTCTCCGTTCGGTCGCCAATAAAAATGCGCCATCTGTCAGTCGTTTTTTTAATTTAATATTAACGCTTTATGTCTTGTCAGAGTTAGCGACCCGACCCGATAACGCTATTCTATTGGCGAAGAAAGAATGGAAACGCCGCGCATTTTATTTTCGAGCGACATTTTCACTGTTACTCGAGCTCTCGGATTCCTCCATTACCTTCGGTTCTGCATTTGCTTATTCCTGCCGGAGGTAGACGACGATACTGTAGAAGACCAGCAATCAGGAAGAGGTATGGTTGCGCCTAACTTGCGCTTTACTTGCGCTTTCGTTGCGTTAAAGTTATATTGCCGTTAAATTTTAGGGTTTGGTTTACTTATAATTTTACCAATGTTTCCTTTCAAATATTTATTTTCTGATTTTTCACGCTTCTTCTCTTCGTAAATGGATGAAGCAAATGATACGAAAGGTTTACGCTATCTTCTAAGTTTTAGGGTTTAGTAATAGTTGTAAAACTAGAATATATGTTCAATGTGGTTTTCAATTTTTTGGTTTTTTTTTTTTTAAACTTTTTTAAGCTAAATAATTACGAAATATAAGGTTGCGCTATGGTTGCGCTATGGTTGCGCTATGGTTGCGCTATGGTTGCGCTATGGTTGCGCTATTTATATAATTCTGATTTTTCTTTTTGTTATAGATGAGGACTCCCTATCAAAGGCCAGTAACATCTAGATGTTATGTTACTGCTTTCCGGAAACATTGTGATGCTTTTGCCGAGATCATAGATGATGAAGTGGAACAAACATTAAAGAATTTGAACATTCATCAATTTTTGATGTTCCCCGCATTCCAGCAGTGTATACCACTTCTGTTTGAGATTCTTAAATTCTGGAGTCCTGCTGATGAGGGCTTCATCGTCCTTGGACATGTTCTGAAATTCACTACTGACGAGGTTTCTTTGTTGACAGGTAATATTTTGAATTTGGAATTTTTTATAGCTATATGTTTTTTGAACTTTTTAACAGCTGAAATTTTCTGACAGGTTTGCCCAACAGAGGCATTGATATCAAATGGAGGATTGATCCTCTAAATGGACCTCTGTCAACTGAAATAAAAAATGAAATGTCAATATTAGACAGATTAACTGATAATGCAACAAAAATAAAGACCTTTATTATGTTTTTGTTATCCAACCTTTTCTTTCCACTAAATAGTCATAAAACCCCTAGAAGGCTCACAACTGTTGCAAATAATTTAAGTGAGTTTAGTTCCATTAATTGGGCTTCTTCCTTAAGGAACTTCATGGTTGGGGAGTTCAATACAATTTTTGAGAAGTTTCAACAACAAAGACCATTGGGTTACATCAATGGCTTCTTTCCTCTTCTACTGGTAAGTTTCCACTCCTATTGGTTTTTCTAAATGTTTAATGTTTTTAAATGTTAACATTAAATTTTTTTTTTTTGGCATTATACAGATTTGGTTTTTGGAACATTTTTCTTTGAATAAACCAACCGATTCAGAAATAAGACCACGTTTTCTTAGATGGCAGGGGTATACAGAATTATACTTTACTCAAGAAAATGCAGCCAAATTATTTAAATTTTTAAAGAAAAGTGAGGTAATTTTTTCATTTTATTGATGCAAATTATTTTATGGTTGCCCTAAGGTTGCGCTATACTTGCGCTATGGTTGCGCTATGGTTGCGCTATGGTTGCGCTATGGTTGCGCTATGGTTGCGCTATGGTTGCGCTATGGTTGCGCTATGGTTGCGCTATGATTTTTAATAATTTTTTTTTGGTTTTTGCAGATATTTATTTGTCTTGACAATGTTACCAATGAGGAGTCCGAAAAATACGGGGCCGACATTACTGCCATACAAAACTTGGATACCCGTTCAGGTCATGAACCACAAAAATTGCATTCACCACAGAAAAATAAGGCTTCCGCAAAAAAGAAAATTGACACCACCCCACCTCCCTCCCCACCTCCCTCTCCTCCTCTCCCTCCCCTGATTCTCCTCATAATGAACCACCAGAAACTGAGTCTCTGCCGCCAACTCAGCCTTCTACTCGCCCACCTACAGAAAAAATTTCCACAAGTCAACCTTTTGCTGAACAGCCACCCATTAGAAGGGCAGATTTAGAGGCTGTTCAGAATAAATGTTTTGAAATGTTTGAGAAGATGTTAAGTAAAATTCAAGATAATGTGGGAGCAAGATTGGACAGAGTTGAAGATATTTTGGAGAAACTGCAGGCTGATCAAGACTCACTGAAGTACAAATTCATTGAATTTCAAATGCAGTGTGATCACAATCCAGATAAGCCGCATGTATCTACATCTGCCTCCACTTTCCAATCCGTGAACTTCCACAACAAAAATCCTTCAGGACAGGCACCAATACAAGATCATCCTCCACCTCCACCTCCACCTCCACCATTGGCCGAAGAAATTCTTCCACAACCACCAATACCTCCACCTCCACCTCCACCATTGGCCGAAGAAATTCTTCCACAATCACCAATACCCCCACAACAACCAATACTTCCAACTCCACCTCCACCTCAAAAGAGAAAAAGAGAAAATGATGAAAAAGAAGAGAGATCATCAAAACCAGTCATACCATACGTAAAGAAGAATAAAGAGGTTATTTCTGTAGAAAATATAATAGTTGAGACAAGACCAGCATTGGAAAAAATGGATTATCCAGGGAAGCAATTTCTGACTGAGGAAAACCAACGAATGATGGATGAATTTTTCAAGAAATTTAATACAAAGTAAGCTATACTTGCGCTATACTTGCGCTATGGTTGCCCTATACTTGCCCTATACTTGCGCTATACTTGCGCTATACGTGCGCTATGGTTGCGCTATGGTTGCGCTATGGTTGCGCTATGGTTGCACTATGGTTGCGCTATGGTTGCGCTATGGTTGCGCTATGGTTGCGCTATGGTTGCGCTATACTTGCGCTATACTTGCGCTATGGTTTTTTGAAATGGTTTTTTGAAGGTTGCGCTAAGGTTTTTTAAAGGTTGCGTGTTAACATTAAATTTTTCTTTGTTTTTGTAGGGAACACGTAATTTTTCAATCTGGAAATATCGAAATAAAAAGATCAGATATTGACATGCTGCTTACAAATGATTGGTTAGCAGATAACCATGTAGATGCTTTTGCTTTCTTTTTACTTGAGCAGAGTAGGTTAATGGCGGAGAAATTTCATCCTTACTTGTACATTTCTCCATTGTACAGGGTAAGTATAAATAATATTTTAATCCTTTTTTTCACTTTAGTTTTTCCTTATAGAACTAAGTTATTGCAGGTTTACAAGTCATACCGTATGGATTATCAAATTTTTATCAATCACATTAATCCTGTTTCAATTCAAGAAAGCAAACTTATTGTACTTCCCATAATTCACGAGAAGCATTGGGTTCTTCTTGTTGGAAAATTGAAGGAGAAGGTCTGGAAAATGTTTGCTCATTTGATATGCAAACCTGCTCACCTGATTTCTGAATATGAATCCCCTACCACTTTGGAAATTATTACTTCTTTGAGAATTAAGGAAGTAACCTGAATAAAAAACTTGTCGAGCCCTTGCTGACCAACGAAGTAATAAGTACTTCTCAGGGAATTTAGCCATATCCAACTGTTTAAAAACCCTCAAACAATGAGAACACAGCAATCCCATGGTTTCATACTTCTTACAGCTGCATTGAATGTTACCTTCTGTTGCATCAAAGTGAACAACCCAAGGATGGTTTTGATTCTTTTTCTCTATGTAGTTGACTATATACTTTGAAGAATCAGTCGAGACAAAATCTATACTCATTTCTCCCACAGCCTTTATAAATTCTTCCTCAAAAATTGAATATATTCTTCTTGAGTAATATCTAGCAGCTTGTTTTAATATTGAGCTGTTCTTTATCACGGGAACAATTTCAGATTGAATGCATTTGTAATCCTCATCTTGCTCATTTCGCCGCCAATTCATCAGTACCTTTTCCAAGCCAAGAAAGCAATCAGTTAATGAACTTGTTGGCTTTGAAATGCCATGACACACATTATTAGTACACTCACTACGCTGCGTTGATAAAATGCCCATGCAAAAGGAATCCTTGTTGAAAGCAGTTGACCACTTTCTCCTTATCTTATAAAGATCCTGCAACCATTCATGATTATGAAGATTCCCTTCCTTGATCATTTCATTCCACGCTTCCTCAAACACTTCCTCAGAATCACACCACCTCATACACTTATGGAAGAGTCCTCTAACTTTATTATTGCTATTGTAGATGGAAACTTTTGATGGAACCTTTTTAAATATGTGCCATTGGCATAATCTATGACGAGTGTGAGGTAATGCAGCTTCTATGGCCCTGGCCATAGCTTGGTCCTGATCAGTGAATATTGTTGTTGGATATTTATTACCCATTATTCGTACAAATACTTTAAACAACCATGTAAAACTTTCAATTGTTTCTTCTGACAAAAAAGCAACCCCAAACAAAATATTCTGCCAATGATTGTTAACACCAACAAATGGCGCACAAACAAAATTATACTTGTTCAGCCTGTAACTAGTATCAAAAATTAACACATCTCCAAAACATTCATAATCTATCCTGCTTCTGCCATCAACCCAGAAAAAATTTAACAATCTATCCTGATCATCATATTGAACATCCCATGCAAACATGTGGTCCTCAACTTGTCGATCTTTAAATAATTGAATCAAAGAATTAGTGTCACCAATTTCAATCCTTGCTCTTTTCTCCTTCTGAATCAAATTGTAGGCGTCCCTCTTAGAGAATCCGACATTCTCACATCCACCAACTTCCTCTGCAAGGTAGGCATATGCATCAACGGTTCTAATCCCTGCATTTGTCATCGATTTTAGGACGGAAGCTTTTTCCTCAATAACATTCCTACATGATCTTAAAAGGTGTCGGTCGGCTGGGCTAGCTAATTCATGGTTGTGGGATTCAATAAATCTTTTGACATGCCAGTAACCGTCTTCATCAGTGACAAACCTCACCATGGCTGGACAACCAGTTCTGACAACTGGTCTAATGAATCTCTTCCTCTTCCCTGAATTATGATCATCACTTTTTTTGAAACCAGCTTTTGAACAAACAAAGTCCTTCGATTTTATCTTCCTAGAATTTGGCCAAAAACTGTGATGATCCTTTCGGACACTAAAGCCATTATCGTGAGCATGAGTGCAAAAACATTCATATGCTTCTGTCTCATCTTTGTATACAGCCTGAAAGGGCAAGTATAGCGCAAGTAAAGGGCAAGTATAGCGCAAGTATAGCGCAACTATAGCGCAACTATAGCGCAACTATAGCGCAACTATAGCGCAACTATAGCGCAACTATAGCGCAACTATAGCGCATTCTTTTATTTATCATCTTCATCCTAGAAATCAATAATGAATGCTAAGCAACAACAACAACATTAGATTTTTTTATTTTTTACTTTTTCGACAAAAGAAATTTATTCTGCTAAAAAATCGCAAAATCAAAAATCTTAAGAATAATGAGCTGAAACCTACGTCAACTTTCTGCTTAAGAAATTTATTCTGCTCACAAACAACTTTCTAACTCGTTTTTCCAAGATACTTACCGATATGTTGAAACCAGAGGAATTTCCGGCTAAGTTAGGTTCCGATTCCGATTCATGCACATGTTCCGATTCCGATTCATGCACCAGCCCTTCCGATTCATGCATCCTTTCCGATTCATGCACTCCCTCTTCCACCTCCCTCTTCACTGAGCAGTCCATTTCTTCTCTGCAATTTTCTGGCTCGTTTTTTCTTCTACAGCAGCACATATTTGCGTCTTTCGCGGGTCTCAAAATGAAAAAATAGGGCGGCAAAAGCTTAAAAGTTCAAATGAATAGCGTTATCGGGTCGGGTCGCTAACTCTGACAAGACATAAAGCGTTAATATTAAATTAAAAAAACGACTGACAGATGGCGCATTTTTATTGGCGACCGAACGGAGAGATGGCTTCGGTCACCTGACCCAATAATTTGCCCTTCATCAGACCCCGCTACAACATCATCTTCTTCGGCCTCCCCACCAACAGCTCTTCTTCCCTCTTTGCGCTAACCCTCCTCGCTAGGCCCAATCTCTCTTCCCCACTCTCCCACTTTGTTACGTTATCCTCGCCTCATATCAAGGCCATCTCAAGACGGCCGAAAAGCCCGGTAACCTCAGCTACGTTTTCGATGGGAATCGGACGCTGCTCGCCCGAGTGTCAGTGTTCCTAGTTTTGGCGAATTCGGCGTTCCTGTTCAAGGTGTTGGGATGGAGAAGTCGTCACCATGCGGTGAGCGTAGTAATAATAACAATGCTAATAATAAATGTTCCGGTTAGTAATATTAATAATAATACTAACTGATTCTTTATAATAATAATAATAATAATTATTATTATTATTATTATTATTATTATTATAATGATAAATATAATAATAACAATACTAATAATATTAAGAAGAATAATTTTAACAAAATAATAATAATAATATCGAATGATCAATATCATGGCTGTTACCGTCAACATCTCGCAAATGATCACCTTCTCTATCACGGCACATGTTATGTTCTAGTATATGTAAGAAAAAAGAAATGATAATTTTTTCCAACAAGCTTCATTTTGAAAATATAGTCTTATAAAGTTTTACCTTCATTATCTCAGCATGTACGCTTCAAAGAGCATCATCCTTATATTCTAACTATTCATGAATGCATCATCGAAATATCTTATTCTCATTAACCTTTTGCTCCAATGGAGTATCACAGAACAATTAAAGCAAACTCACACACACATTACGTACCTGAGACTAGAACTCATGACTTCTTGATTGACAACCAAAGCTACAACCAATATACCACGGTGAGCTAGGTACTACACTTTTATTACTATACTCATATTAACCAATACTATATAATTATATTGTTTATTGTTCTTATTTATAACTCATAACTTCATAAACGATTTTACTTTATTTGACTAATGATACACACCTAACACCCAAAGTATAAATAAATTCTCATAATTGTCACATTATGGAGTATTTTAATCAATGATATTTTAAAAATTTAGCCTAATACAAAATTAACATTATTTCATAATACAAATTATAATTAACAAAATCATTAATTAATCTTATAATATATTTTAAATACTAACAAACAATGAAAAATTCTCTATAAATATAAAAAAAATTTTACTAATTACGTATTTAAAAAATTTTGAGTTAAAATTTATTTTTAAAATACTTTTTAATGAAATATAATCAAATTCAATATTAAATTTAATCAATAAATTTAATTTAATTTTAAAACAATTTAAGATAATAGTTTTTAAAATTTAATATTAAAATTACAAATCAGATATACTTTAATACCCCTTCTTTATACAATCTAAAAGAATAAATAAACCAATATTAATACTCCAGCCGTTTAAAAAAAAAAATTTTTTTTAAATGCTGTGATGCCAAATAAATACAATGTAAGAAATCAAGTCATGATTATAAAATTAATTTATGATTATAATTTATATATATATTAAAAATTAAATATGATAAATAAGAAAAATGCATGATAAATAAGGAAACTGACATTTATGCATACTCATTAATTAAGTTATTATGAGAACATGAACCATATTCAACAAATCACTGAGTGTAAACTAACTTGATTGATCGCCTACAACCCGAAGGACTTGTGAAGTCACAAATTCACCAAGATCATTAACAGCCTTAAAAACTCAACAATCACTAGTTGACTAGAGAATCTCACTAGAAGAACACTAACAAATAACTAAGGCTTCATTTGGGACAATTTTCTTTCTGTTTCGTAAAGTGACTTTTTAGTATAAAAATTAAAATTTTTGTACTAGAAAGCCAGCCGTTTTAAGAAGCAGGAAGAAAGCCGTCCCAAACAAAACTTAAACCTCACTCTAGAACTCACATGATGTTGCTGATTAATAGACATTACAAGCCCAACTCATCAGCTACACATTTCGCTATATGCAATAATTATGTAATCATATCATGCAAATAATTTTGTAATACTAATTTTGATCTTCATCTTCATCTGTAAATAGGGTAGCAATATAAATAACGGGCCATTGATCAAGTATAAGTATATCAAATATCAAACCTTTAGTCAAAATTCTATTACATCAAAATCTCTCACATAATCTCTCCAAG
Source organism: Dendrobium nobile (assembly GCA_022539455.1). Lineage (NCBI taxonomy): Eukaryota > Viridiplantae > Streptophyta > Magnoliopsida > Asparagales > Orchidaceae > Dendrobium > Dendrobium nobile. Next base: position 32,749,693 of record CM039720.1, on the reverse strand, counting down.
GAACTTAGAATCTCTCACTTTGAGTTATGTTTTTAAAGCTTCATGCAACTCACCGGCCTTCTCATGATCCATAGAATCTCAAGATAGCATCAATGAACTATAATCAATAAAACATTAGCAGCACTGTATTCTTCAAGTGCAGTGATTCAGACTGATCAGCTCACTGGCTCGTAAATTAAATATTCAAAAAATCGATGGAACAAAAATTTATACCACACCACGTGCAGTAGGAATCATCTTGACTGAGGAATTGATGATTCAAGAAGGGCCAGCCGGCTTTTTGTGAGAGTTATCTTCTCCATAGCTTCGGTTACTTTTTCTCTAACTCCACGAACAATCTCCTCAGGCGCCTTATGTATAAACTGCACCATAATAAATTAGTATCATGAGGATCGACACTAGGAATATAGCCAGGCAAGTTCAAGTTTTCAAATTCAATCTACATTGCTAATAACCTGAATAAAGTTTGGCATGACTAATCGTTTTTAGGTAAATTATTATGTTAAAATAAACTAAAAAAAGATTGATGCTTTTTATGATATTTGCTACAACAGATCTAAATAAATATTGAGCAGAATCTATGATATACTCCAAATAATTTATTAGGATCTAACAAATGAGATTTTACATCAAAATCCAATAATTATTATGTCACCTTATTGATTCGAGTTATACCTTATATGGATGCCTTGGATGTGGCATGAAAGGACCTTTCATCTTTGGGATTGGTACCTCAATTTGCATGGAATGGGGGAGGTTGACAACTCTATACAATATAATATCTTTCCTATGATTTGGGATCTTTTGATCTCTCTTGGTTTCATCTTCTTCCTGGATCCTTCATTTGTTTTTGTGCCTCAGCAATTAGGGCTTCTTGGAAGATTGAAGGCTTAGATGCACTAGGGTTTCCAAGTGCATGTGAGAAAAATTTCTTTGTGAGGGTTTTTTTTGGATGCTTCTTTATTTAATGTGGGTGTAATTGAGATTTGTAAAGAGTAAACATGCATATACATCTATATTATATGCCTTATTTAATGGTGGGTTGTCACAATTATGTTCGTCTATGTCTACTTTAACATCTAGTTTTAGGAGCCAATTCAATTGAAACTAAACAATTTTTGCATACAACTTATATAATCTTTTGTAGTATAATAAAACATCATAAAAAATATTTTTATATAATTTAATAGAATGCACTACAATAAATTTTGTATGAATTTATCCTCTAAAAATTTTAAAAACATTTTCTACAAATCCCTCTTTCAATAAAAGAATCCTAGATCAACCAGCTACATTACCAAAGAGCGATACATTCCACTTTTACTCTGTCGACTAATTCTAACTCCTAGACCTATTGGTATGTCATTTCAAACATTAGATGAAGAAAAGAACATAAATATAGAGGGAAAGAATTATTAAGAAAAAATAAAAAAATGCTACTTCAAGAAATTATTAAGAATTTCAAGAAAGATATCTTTTAAAAAATAAGGTTGAACATAATCATGAAGTATAGCATACAATATTTCAACAAAATAAGGTTGAGCACTCATCACTATCATAAGCCTTTTCCCAACTATTTGGGTTTGGCTTTATGATTCCTCTTTTTTCCCTCCGTTTCAATTTTATTAGTTTCAATGAAAATGCACAAACTTAAGGTTTAAGGTTCACAATAGACATTGATTTATAAATTGAGAGTTGAGAGAGATATTATAGAAGTTTGTTAAGAAAATATTAAAAATTGAAGATTATAAAAAAGAGAATAGCGATATTTAGTATAAAACATAAATCTACTATTGGAGAGTAATAGAATATAGGATACAAGAAGTCATGTAAATATTGGAGAATCCATTAATTTCACTCCATGAAGTAAGGAGATGATTTATTATGCTAAGAAAATGAATGAAAAGCTATAAAGAGAAAAATAAGCAAATATGCTAATGAAGCTTATCTAACGAAATGGTCATGACTCTTATAAAATATAAAAGGGGAAGAAAGTTACGCTTGGAGAACTAAGGCGAGCAAGGAGATCATCATATTCTGCTTGCATTTTGGAAAGGCGCTTTCTAAGGCGCTGAGTTTCAACAGACACGTCCACCATATCTGCAAGAGGAAGATAAGTTTCCAAACCATCCCCAACCACTAGGTGCACTGAATGCTTTGCACAATCTGAAAGTAGTGTCAAGAATGGACATAAACATCAACACTATATGTCAAAAAATAGTCTCAATAGAGAAATACCAAAGAAGAACACATAAAATTAAGCACCTGGAGGAGATTCCATGAAATGAACATTTTGTATATCCAATCTCGATAGAAGAGCCACAATTTGTTTCTCGCTCTGTATTCAATAAAGATATAAACAAATTCAAGAAACATATAAGAAAAGAACACAAACTATTAAAAATATTCACAAACAAGTGTGAATCTGAGTCATTTCATAGCTCTAAGCATGCTCATATAATCAAATACCATCATTAGATGAGAAAAGTTTATTATGCACATGCAAACGATTGTGGCATCAAAACTAATCGCCTAGTAGATAAGTAAAACTACCAAAACAGATGGCCAGCATCATTGGTGGAGCCAAGATTTTTTATCTGTGGGGGCACAAATTTATGATTTTAAAAATACCCTCAAGCTTTTCATTCGAGCTTGAAATTGACATTGGAGTTTTTTTTATTATAGTTCTTATAAGAAGATAAATTTATAATAATGAAAAAACTTATTGTCATGCTCATTTAAATTAATTTCAACACAAATTTATCTAGACTAGAGAGTAGAGAGGTAGAAGAGAGGGAAATGGTGGTGAGAGCCAGGAACAAGCGGAGGCACCGATGGGGAGAAAAAAAAGACTGGTGCGGTCATGGATGGAAAAAATGTGAAAAATACCTAAAGAAAGAAAAAAAATGGACAGTAAAAAGTTGAAAATTTGAATCCCACCTTGAATGAGAGGGTTGTAAGTATGCAAAAGCTTACAGTCATCAAATGATTTGTCTAAAATATTGGACAATAAGCAAAATACTAACTGTGAAAGTTAAAAAATACATGCAGTGATTAGCATCGTTATGCATTGATTTCTTATGCAGCTTATAATTCTTATAGAAAGCCTAATATAATTTACAATTGACTGCAAATTATATAATTCTTATTTCTCGTATTATGATTGTGTATTTCATTGAGCTTTAGCTCATTAACAGTGGTTGTACTGTAAGAAAATGGAATGAGCCCGTGGGACTCTAGGCAGAAAGTTCACTGCATTTTTGTGTACATACATTTTTGTTGTGCATAAAAACTAGAGTAGGAAGTTGTATAATCAGACTTTTGGGTATATAAACTTTATTTGAAAGTTTATTAAAACTTTGTATTTTATTTAATGTGTTTTGAATATGTTTCCAATTATGAAATATTAAGATAGAATCCTAAGACTGGAAAAAATGTATTTTGTTGGGATAATTCAAATAGATTATTTCCTACTCACTTGATCCTGATAGAACTAAGTCATGGTGGGTGATAGTTAAAGATAAGTCTATCCAGATTCTTCCTATCTGTTACACTCCAGGTTGATTGAAAGGGGTCAAAATGAGGTATGACATCATCACACATGTATCTTAATATTCTTATTCCTCTCATACTTAACTATCGCTAGCATTTAACCTACCCAACACTCTGATCAATATAGCATAACTCGCCCAATTATAATTGTATTAAACTTAATTTTAAATCTCCATGATATCCTCCTATCATATAATACCCTTAGAATGTCTCTATTTTAACTATTTAGCATAAAGTCTGAAAGTTATATACTCATAATAAATTCAAGATATTTAAATTTCTCACACATATATAAAATGTTAGCTGCTAGTAACAATGACCGCTAAGTGCTAATATTACACCAACAAAACATTGCAAATCATATACTTAGACTTTATTCTAATAATTTTAATTCCTCCGAATTGTTATCTTGGCATTGCTCATTTTTCTTTCTAATCCCTTACAACAAATTTTATTTGCCAATCTAATGGGTGTACTTTTGATTACCTTATCTCTAATAGATGCACTCTACTCATTTGTCTAATATAATCATTTCTTAATTTATCCTTCTACTTTTACTACATATCTATCTTAACATTCTCACCATCATCACACTTAAATATTAAACTCAGCTATCAATGAATTTTTAATAATACTCAATCCATACAACCTAATCAACCTAATTACAATTTTAAAAAAAATTGAATTTAAGTTTCCATAATATCATCTTATCATATGATACTCTTGAGAAATTTCTAAACTTTAACCACAAAAGTTTTGCCATACTGTTTCGTCATTTTTATGAAATAATGAATCAAAGACACTTAAGCTTACCACACCTAGTGATGTACAAATCAACCATTTTATCCCAAAAAGTACAAAATTAAATAGGCTAACAAAAATTGTCAAATTAAGATATTAGAAAGATGAACCAAACCAATTTTCAACTCTTTTTAACATCATATTTATTATGATAGAATTTTCTATTATTTTCAATTGATTTATTTTATTATTTTTAATTATCTACTTTGGATAGGTTTAGGCAAAAGTTTAGATAGGATTTTGCATGGGTTCAATATAAGATTAGATTTGATTTAAATTTTAAAGCTTATCTATGTAACCATTTTTTTTATAAATAAAAGTCCATAATGCAAATTATTATTGATTATTATGGATTAAATGAACAAAAATAAATGACCAATTAAGAGCTTTCTAGATCCAAGATATGTATACATATCACCCTCTTCATCGAAGTTTAGTACTAAAGTCAAAGTTCAGAGTATTGCATCCAAATCACAAATCTCAAAACTATTGTATTGAATCCGCATAAGCAAATACAAACCTTATCCCATAGGCACTCTTTTCAAGCTGCATTTCCATGAACTTAATCCCACAGGCAACCGTAATTACATTCCACACAACCTATTGAGCCCAAGCCAAGCCGTAACCCATGCAACGTAGTACATGCATAACCCAACGTTAATTAACACATTCTCGAATCTGTCTATGCCCTTCTCCTATTGTGTTTGTGTGCTCAATCACAACGCAACCATGCATCCGCTTGTGACATGCTCACATGCCTAACCTCTCCATGAGCAGCCAAGTTCAACTGCCTCCTCTACTGCACACTTCCCACAATTTAGGTACATACGACCTTCTCCTATTGACACTCGCAAATCTTGTACACATCTTGCTTGTAAAAGCAGGTAACGCTTAACCCTTCATGATTCATCATCACCCATCTAGCAATACTTAGTCAATCACCTTCTAATACGCTTCTTGTCTACCTCAACAATGGTCACATCATGCTCAGGAAAAGCCTGTTTTTCCCAAATAACACACACCTCAATCTTTTCACGTATTTTGCTACAATTAACCTCAATTCACGCCACACTTCCATGAGCACCAATACCATTTAACCCCAACTCCTTGTCATAAGTGCTAATGCACCCCTTCAGCCCACTTTTCCTATGTCATAGTCAAAGTTGATGTGTTGAAGTTCCTTTCTGTTACAATCGCCACTTCATTTCAATTGTGGACAACACTGCTATAAATTTCTAAAATGTCTGCCCATCACCATAAATTTCTCTAGCTTTAATGGCATTATATGGCTATAAGAAATGAACAACAACATATTAAGAAGGTTAACACTTTCACATAATCAAGAAAATGGTACGCTCGACATCAATCCTATCCTTCCAATTTTCCTCACCCTTACTCATATAATTATGAGTTTATGACTAATATTCACATGCAATTGATGAAAAGCCATGAATAGATATTAATAAATATAAGATTATTACGTGAAAATCCAACAAAATAAATGTACTTTCAATTTCCATAAAATCCAATGCACAAGCTCCACAAAGTCTTTTGATTCTAGTTCAATAGCATGTGCCAAAAATTCATGATTACTCCTTTTGATGATGGTAGTTTATTATGCTACTTTTCTTTCTAATGATGAACTGAGATTTGAGGACACTAAATAGTTACGAACACCTGAGATATGTACAATGCCTAAGATTGATTATGAAATATTATCTATAATAAAAATAGAGCATTTTGCCCAATAAGGTGTTTGAGCCTAAGAATGTTGTTAAATAAAAGACTACCTCTTGCAGATTTAGTTAAAAATCTTGCTCCAAACAATATGCCTATTACTTTAGACAGTTATAATTTGCTTCAGCTACATCCATCAAAAATTAATTTGTATTAATGCTTCTATCATTATCTCCAAATTCATTGACGGTCCACATTACCAAAATTTTAGAGGTGTAATATCTATACAAACATTTTACCACCAATGCTACTTTTTAAAAGCTTTTTCGTTAGCTAAATATGTTTCCTTCTAAATCATCGTTTACCTAAACCTCCAAATATGTTGCTTTATGGATTCATTTGTCCTTATGCACCTTCCATTACATGTCACTTTTTCCCATTAAACGACCCATCAATGCCACTTTCCTCCTCCCTAGCCTCCACCAAACTTTTAGAAGAAGGATTTTTTGCTGATCAAGTGAATTGATGCTACAAAGATAAATCATTTCAGCCTAAAAAAATTTTAAACTTACATAAGATAACCAAAAGGAGATGAATTGGACCATAAAGAAGCTGAATCAAATTCATTTTAAACTTCTCTAGAATCAAATTTAATTCTAGCTGATTTTCTATTATCTTTAATTGGTTTATCTTAGAGTTTAAATTATATACTTTGGTTAAGTTTAGGTCTAAATTTTAAAAAGCATTTAACTTGGGATTAAGACAGCATAAGATTTCATTTAAAATTCAACCCTTATTTATATAATCCAATTTCTATGGTCAAGCTTCTAGAGTCTTGATATATTTAATATGATGACCAATTGATGATCTAATCATGTCTATGAATTCCTAGTGACATCCTATTCCATCTAAATAGTGTGATCTGAGAATCATGGTCATAAAATTTTTTTCTAGAAAAATCAAACCATTAAAGCTTCAATGAATAGGATCTCTACGGTTTTTTCACACCCTGATGCCCAAATTATGATCAAAGGCGATTTGTTTGATCCCCTGTTTGATATAATACCCATATCACTTAGTCTCAAAACTATCATATAAATAATCAAAAGTTTTAATTTTTATTTTGCTCACTACCCTTTTCCCAAGATATTTAATATTCTTATAATATTATAATCTCAATAGTATTTAACTTGTGTCACTACTTAAATGGTTCGTAGCAGAGCTTTGATGTTTTTTTTGGAAATGACCAACATGACTGCCCTCAACAGCATATCCAAAAAATGTAATGAGACCTAAGAGAGATACTCACAGATACATAACCAAGGACCTCAGCGTTTCCAACAACAAATGCAGAGATGCGTTTCGCGGGCTCAACTGAGTATTCAGCTCTTGCATTCCTAATTGCTCTAATCTGCCACAGAAGGTTCATAAAATTATCTTGTTATGAGGAGGTTCAGGCAGGTAAAACCATTTATAAGAAATTTTAAAAAAATAAGTACCAAAAACAACAAAAGTTGATAGCTTTTACGTTTGTAACACTTACCAATGATTGTAGATTTTCAAACCTTTTCACCGATTTGTTATTTTTTGGAAGTGAACACTGAGGCCATTGAGATACTATAAGAGCTTGTTTTCGAAATGGTAAAGCCTGCATAAAATATAAAAACATGTAGACACGAAAAACAGGCAAACTACATAAATCAGCAAAGCCAAGCACCAAAAGCATTGCACATTATAACGGATTGAAATAAAGTTTAGCGAAGAAAAAAAAAAGCAAAGAATTCAGGGCTGTTTATGTAGATCGTCTAATAATGATAAGCACTTAAACTGATTACAACGGTTTTTGCATTTCACCAAAATGTGAAAGGTTAAATAAATGACTTAATAATCCTAGGACAGGATAGAACACTTATTTATCTATTTCGTCATAAAAGTGAAAACCAGAAACAGCTGAGAGTTTTAAGTGTTCAGAGTGACAATTTTGATCTCATACAGGAATTGTCAATGTGCTCATGAGAGCAAAAATGATGGCGGGATGAAACATAAACTTATTCACCATGAAATAACCATAAGAGATTGCACTAGTTAGAAGAAAAAAAAAACAAAAAGAAAGAATTAGGCAGCAGGAATGGCGCCCCAGTAATTAATCCAGGAACCTTGCGATTCTTGAAGTGTTAGACTGAACAAAAATACTCAAATGCAAGAAAATTAGTAAGAGAGAACACATTACCTGCCATAATTCTTCAGTGACAAATGGCATGAAAGGATGTAGCAGCTTCAAAATGTTTTCAAAGACATATAGAAGAACAGACAGTGCCATAGAAGCATCTGAATGACTTCCAGAGTGATACAGGCGAGTTTTGCTAGATTCAATGTACCTAGAAAAAGTTAAAACCTAAATGCACGTTCAGAAATAGAGAATACTTAAAATAAAGCTGGAAACACAGTACATGTGCTACATAATTATGAACACAAGTCAGATTAATCATTGACCATCTTTGATGAGGACATCGTCAGCATTTTCGACGCCGGAGATCGACGGCCACGAGCATGACTTGTATTTTGTCATTTTATGTAGTAGCGTATTGTATTTTGATGTTTTTCCGCTTTTGCCCTTATGGGCATTTAGTCGCTTATGTAGCCCGGAAGGGCATTTGTGTCATTTCTTATTTTTTCATTTTGGCCTATTTATATGAGGCCTCATGCATTGTAATTTCAGTTTTGATGAATGAAAAATTATTTGCCACTTATAATCTCTTTGTGAGTTCACCCTCCTCGATCTCTTAGTGAGTTCGTAGGAGAAGCTAGATCTCTTTGTGAGTTCTAGGTTTTTCTTGTTCTTCTCTTTTCTTTTACTTCTCTTGATCAAGTCTTCCAAATTTTCTTCTTGATTTTCTAGCCTTACTTTTCCCCTTCCCCCATCAACCCCTTGCCGCCGGTCACCTGGGCCGTCCAAGCCTCCCGCCGGCCAACTCCCTGCCAGCCAGCTCGTAACCCCATCCCGCTGGCCACAGCCCCATCCCGCCCTCTTTGGAAATTTTGGGATTTGGAATTCAAACTCCCTCATGAGCTTTTGATTACCTTCCTTAATTGACTCCTAGAATTGAGGCAATTGTGTTAATTGAGTTTTAATAGCATATTTGAAATTCAAATAGTGCCTGTTTTCCCCTCTCAATTAAAAGGAAGTTTCCTTTTTTTATAAAAATCTGTTTTATTACAGATTTTAATCAAATCTGTTATTCAAATTGTGGGCCCCAATTTTATTTAATACCAAGCCCCCCCTCTCTCCCCATATGGCCGGCCACCTCACCTTTATTGCCTCTCTCTCTAATTGCCACCTCATCACCACTTAAACACCCTTTAATGCCTTCCTCTCACATAATTAATTGCTGATTTCTTCAGTTTTAATTTTCAGATTTCAAAATCTGAAAACTGAAATGGCTTCTCTCCCTCAATTAATTCCTTCATCCCACTCTCACGGCTTTCCTGCATACCTAGGCTATTATTGTTATTTCCTAATACTAGAGTTGAGAATTAGGAATAATGAGTCCGTGGCTCTTTGCTGGAAATCCTTCTAAAGCCTTCACTCCCTCTCAATCCAGGAATTGAAGTCCTGAATTAAATTCCAGTCAATTCCCTTTCTTCTCTACAGCCCGCCACTCCTCCAACCCCTTCCCATCCTGAAATCTGCCTCACGGGATGGCTGTCCAGAAGTTCTGAAAATTGGTAGACTACTGTCCACTGATTTCTACACCTTTCTACCGGCTGGTCAGCCCCCAAACTCAAACCCCTTGCTGTCCAGACTTTGCTGGACATCATTGGATTGCTGTCCAGAACTCCATACTCCGGCCACCTATCCAAGAACGACGATCTTAGGTTTCTTCTTCCTCGGAGTGACCTCGGTTCTAATGTGGAGACTCTTCTTCCGCTAAAACCTAGACTAGTTGAGTGTATGGACTCCAAAGGTGAAAGTTCTCTTTATTAAATTGCGGATTCTTGTTTACCGTCGTAGTTTTACAATTGATCTTGGCATTTTGCTTAAATTGTTTGATTAATCGACTCCACTCTTCTTAGCCTAAGCAAGTTAAGAACCACGATTTCCAAGGATCAATTTTTTGTTATAAGTGACAATTTTAATTAGGGATTATTTTGTTAAATTGTTCTCTTTAATTTCCTTAAAGTAACTCCTGAACGGACTTTGTTTCACATCATTTTTGGTATCAGAGCATGGCTAGCCTGCTTGACTTGTGCTAGATGCATCCTAGGGTCTAGCTTCTAATTGTAGTTTGAAATTTGCATGCATATCAATGCGTAGATAGGACATTTTCACTGTTTTCACTGCTGTAGTCGTAATTCCTGCATGCATACATTAAGGTTTAAGACATTCTAGGTAGTGTAAAAGTGCTGCCTTTAAACCCAATTTGCTTCTACTTGTTTAGAACAATCACAACCTTAAGTATAAACACTGTCCTCACTGTTCCTGCAGCATTTACCCATCATTTAGCGAACTTTAAGTCCTTGTTTAGGTGCTGTCCACTCTCTCGGATCTTTCCCTAACACCTAGACAGCTTAGGCATTAAACCCCTCTTGCTGTCTACTTAATTCCTGCACCGTTCAGTCACCGTTTGGGAAAATTTAGGACTCTTTCACTTGCTGTCCACATCCTAAAATCCTTCCTAAGCACTTAGATAACTTTATGCCTTGTCTTAATTTGCTGTCCAAACTATCTTCACACCCTTTAGTGAGTTTAAGTGAGCCTACTTGTTGTCTCAATGACGTCCCTTACACCCAATAATCTTTGAGTATCACTTAACACTTTTCAATGGACCCGATAAGACTCCAGAAGAGTTTAGATGACATCGTTAACCTAGTGGGAAATATGACTAGAATTATGACGGAGAAACCTATGAACTATCCTCACTCGAGGTACGCGCCCCTGTCGGTCAATCATGCTAATCGGAGGATGCCCCACTCGACTTATCAACCTAAACCTGATCCTAGGCAGCAACGACATCACTTAGAGTCACCTTACCGTTTACCCACCTTTGATGGTTCCTCGGACCCACATTACTGTAGGGATTGGGTTAGACAACTAGAGGATTATTTTGAATCTTGTCATATCCCTGAGTCCCACCAGATTAGCCTTGCTAAGGCTCACCTTAAAGGTCGAGCTCTTCAATTTTGGATGAGGTTGGAAGATCATAAAGAGTCTCGTGGTGAGTACCCTACTTGGAAAGACATGAGGAGAGAACTTAATTTAAAATATCAACCCTCTACTAGTGGTTATTATCTAGAGCACCACCTTACCTCTTTTGTTGGATCAACCCGTGGACATTACTGTGGTCGAGACCACCCACCCATTAGTAACATCAGGGTTGCCGCCCCACCCTTTGGGTCTTCACTTAACCTAGATGGCCAACTCGCTATTGAGTCTTCTGTGGGACAAATCTCTTATGACTCCCCACCTGGACCTACTCTTAACCAGCTCAGTCAACCTCTAGCCTCCCCAATCTTTGACCCTACAAGTGTTATTTTAATAAAGGAGTGCAGTAAAAAGAAGAAATCTACTGAACCTGAATACATCCATTTCGTGGATACTATCGATAACGAGGACTTCTTTGAGGATGGGACTGGAATGATTGAGTTAGACCCCCTGCCGGACTTAAACCCTGATTTAGGAGGTCTAGAACCTTTTAACCTCGAGACCTTAGCCCCTCTTGAGTCTAATATCATTAACGATATCCCTTTGAATAAGGTCTGCCTGGACAATATTGATTTGATCCCGAAAGAGATTGATCTGACCTTGAACACAATGAAACTAAAATGGGAAGATTCTAATTTAATTACTGAGATGAATTCGGATAACTCTGATTTAATTTTGGATAGTTCTGATGGCGACTTAGCTAATCTCAAGTTGAATGTAAGTCAATCGAATTTGTCACATGATTCAAGTGAAACGGAAACTACGGATCTTAGGATTAAAACCAAACCTGATTTTACTTTGGAAGACAGTACCTTGAGTCTGAAATCCTTTGAGCCTAATTTGAATAATGAGCCTCCGTTTGTTTCATTAGAATCTAACTTTGGAGCTGCTCCTTTGAATTTATATTTGACTACGTGTGTCATTCCATATTTCTCTCTTACTGTGGTACCCACATATGTCCTAGGAATTTTTCCCCATCTTATAAGTCCCATACCGGCCGACAAATCTTTGGGATATCCCCTTATGGATGTGAGTCAGGACCAATCATCCTATTTTATTCCTGATTCCTACTTTTTGCCCGTTATAGCCTCGCCCTACCATGATGAGGACCATCTCTGTCCTAGTTGGGCTAATCTGGTCAATTACACTACCCCCACTAGGAGACTACCAACGACTTTAACTGAGACTTCCCATAGAAGTACCCTGGTAGCTAAGAATGTCTTCATCACTCCTCCTACACCAGTTACCTTAGACCGAACACCTTAGACCCCTTTTGTGACTTGTCCATCTGTCTTAGCATCGTGTTCGTGTGAGTTAGTATGTTGTGTGAGTGTTGTAGTCTGTTGTCTTCCTATTTTGTCTGTTGTTTTAAACTGTTGTAAGCTCTTAAGTCTTGACAATCCTCTTGCACACTCGATCTCTTGCATTTGCATCTGCATGTCATCTTCAGGAGTTACACAATGAAATTAAAAGGAAAATTGAACAAAATAACATCCATATTAAATTTATTGCTGATAACAAAAGATGGTCCAAAGAATTCAAAGTTGGAGACTTTGTGATGGTACGGGAAGCTGCATGCTCGAAACACCGAACATTTTTTAAGGAAATCTCAAAGGAGAATAGTAATGCCTACGTACTGGACCTCTCTTGAGGCTTTAACATGAATCCTACATTTAATATAGAAGACATGTAAGCCTTTGAAGGACCCGAATCTTAACCCCAAGATCCACTCTTTAAATTAGCTTTGTGTGACCCCACCTGGTGAGATCCCCCAGCCTAGCTCCACTCCCCAACTTACCCTACTCACCTATAGCAGAGAAGGTCGAAGCAATACTAGATGATGAGGTCATTTCCCCAAAGGAAAGTGGGCGCCGAAGATACCGAGTTCATTGGATAGGACCACCGAAGATAGAGGATACTTGGATTGATAGGGACGAGCTACAGAGCCTAGACCCAGATCTACTAGAGTTGTACGAGGGCTCCATAGATATTTACTCGACAGGGTCGAGTTTTCTCCCACCTGGGAAGAATGATGAGGACATCGTCAGCATTTTCGACGCCGAAGATCGACGGCCACGAGCATGACTTGTATTTTGTCATTTTATGTAGTAGCGTATTGTATTTTGATGTTTTTCCGCTTTTGCCCTTATAGGCATTTAGTCGTTTATGTAGCCCGGAAGGGCATTTGTGTCATTTCTTATTTTTTCATTTTGGCCTATTTATATGAGGCCTCATGCATTGTAATTTCAGTTTTGATGAATGAAAAATTATTTGCCACTTATGATCTCTTTGTGAGTTCACCCTCCTCGATCTCTTAGTGAGTTCGTAGGAGAAGCTAGATCTCTTTGTGAGTTCTAGGTTTTTCTTGTTCTCCTCTTTTCTTTTACTTCTCTTGATCAAGTCTTCCAAATTTTCTTCTTGATTTTCTAGCCTTACTTTTCCCCTTCCCCCATCAACCCCTTGCCGCCGGTCACCTGGGCCGCCCAAGACTCCCGCCGGCCAACTCCCTGCCAGCCAGCTCATAACCCCATCCCGCTGGCCACAGCCCCATCCCGCCCTCTCTGGAAATTTTGGGATTTGGAATTCAAACTCCCTCATGAGCTTTTGAAAACCTTCCTTAATTGACTCCTAGAATTGAGGCAATTGTGTTAATTGAGTTTTAATAGCATATTTGAAATTCAAATAGTGCCTGTTTTCCCCTCTCAATTAAAAGGAAGTTTCCTTTTTTTATAAAAATCTATTTTATTACAGATTTTAATCAAATCTGTTATTCAAATTGTGGGCCCCAATTTTATTTAATACCAAGCCCCCCCTCTCTCCCCATATGGCCGGCCACCTCACCTTTATTGCCTCTCTCTCTAATTGCCACCTCATCACCACTTAAACACCCTTTAATGCCTTCCTCTCACATAATTAATTGCTGATTTCTTCAGTTTTAATTTTCAGATTTCAAAATCTGAAAACTGAAATGGCTTCTCTCCCTCAATTAATTCCTTCATCCCACTCTCACGGCTTTCCTGCATACCTAGGCTATTATTGTTATTTCCTAATACTAGAGTTGAGAATTAGGAATAATGAGTCCGTGGCTCTTTGCTGGAAATCCTTCTAAAGCCTTCACTCCCTCTCAATCCAGGAATTGAAGTCCTGAATTAAATTCCAGTCAATTCCCTTTCTTCTCTACAGCCCGCCACTCCTCCAACCCCTTCCCATCCTGAAATCTGCCTCACGGGATGGCTGTCCAGAAGTTCTGAAAATTGGTAGACTACTGTCCACTGATTTCTGCACCTTTCTACCGGCTGGTCAGCCCCCAAACTCAAACCCCTTGCTGTCCAGACTTTGCTGGACATCATTGGATTGCTGTCCAGAACTCCATACTCCGGCCACCTATCCAAGAACGACGATCTTAGGTTTCTTCTTCCTCGGAGTGACCTCGGTTCTAATGTGGAGACTCTTCTTCCGCTAAAACCTAGACTAGTTGAGCGTATGGACTCCAAAGGTGAAAGTTCTCTTTATTAAATTGCGGATTCTTGTTTACCGTCGTAGTTTTACAATTGATCTTGGCATTTTGCTTAAATTGTTTGGTTAATCGACTCCGCTCTTCTTAGCCTAAGCAAGTTAAGAACCACGATTTCCAAGGATCAATCTTTTGTTATAAGTGACAATTTTAATTTGGGATTATTTTGTTAAATTGTTCTCTTTAATTTCCTTAAAGTAACTCCTGAACGGACTTTGTTTCACATCAATCTTAGTCCTGAAAAATTAAAGATGGAGAGGAGGAAGTTAATTCTGTATGTTTATGTAAGCCTTACTGTTTTTGTTTTTTTTTTTCACATATAAACATGCTGTTGTCTCTATTCCAAAAATTCTTGCTTTGAATAATATCCATTGGCAAGACTCGACTACCCACTCACATTTCATTCCAATTTAATGTGTTCCTAAAGAACACTGAAATGTTTCCAAATGGGTATAGAGGTGCATGAAATTCTTGCCTCTCCAAGGAATGAATAAAGTCTTACTACTTTATAGCAGAGAGACCGCTTCTCGATTCATACTGATAGGGTCATAGCCACTGTATTGCAATGAGGGAAATCTGGACATTGAAGCACAAACCGGTCCCTTCAAGTTTTCAAAAGATGAGATGTAAATGCAGCGTGCAGTTAAACTACGGGTTTTGAGAGCAGGAAAAAAAAAGGTTTCCATCCTCAAGTACAAGAGTGGTACATCATTTAATTGAAGAGCGAAGCCAAATGACAAGCTCAAATATTCCATTTCAATTCAACATAAAGTGCATCGTAGAAAAATGCTTCCATATAGTCAAAATCATGATTTAAAATTGCGCAATATGAGGCTCGCCTTGAGGCCCGCCTTTGCGCAATTCCAGTAAAAAATGCCTCAATGCTTATGCCTCGAGTTTTTGTTATGAGGCTTGCGCCTCAACTTGGTTGAGGCCCGCCTTAAGGCCCGCCTCGCCTCACTGGCATGAGGCTTACGCCTCACGCTATATATATTAAAACTTACATAAATCTTGAAGTAAATGCCCAATATTGGACTCTATAGGAGAGGAGGAAGGGGAGAGAGTAGTTCATCATAATGATGATTCAAATGAAGAACCCCTTAGTGATGACAGTGCTGATGATTTATGAGTTCTTATGTCATATGTCATTGCTATTTATTTTTAGAAATTGGAATTATATGTTAATGAAAAGAATATTGGGATTTGGGAAAGATAGAATTTTCAGCTGAACTATATTTCATGTTGTCTTATTATTGAGATATTTTGATTTCACTTCATATCTTATGCTTTTTTATGTTTTATATTATTCACTCATTAGTATTTAAAAAATTTATCATTTTATGTTTACGCAATCTTTTGATTTTGAGGCTTACGCCTCAAAACGCCTTGAGGCTTACGCCTCGCCTCACGAATGAAAAACGCCTCAATACCCAAATACGCAATTTTAAACATTGGTCAAAATAATAAAACGAACAAAAAGAAGTACTAGTTAAGGAATGAGAAAAGGATCAAAATAATCCCTCAACTCTTTTGAGGTATCATTTTGGTCCCTTAACTCTTTAAAATGAGACTTTTTTTGTCCTAACATCCAATGTTGGAGTTAATAGTGTTAAATGTATGAGTATTTAGGTTATTTTTATTAAATATTTATTAAATGTAACTTTCAAGTAATTATAATTTGGTATTTTGGATCTACATATGATATTTATTAATTTAGAGAAATCAAATACAAATATATGTTATTTTCAACTTAGTCACACATATTTTTTCCAAACATATCTTATAAAATATGACTATAATTTTTTAAATTAAAAATAAAATTATTATTAATTTTTTTATTCAAAGAAATGTTTAAAAATTTTTATAAGAAAAATTATAATTACTTGAAAATTATATTTAATTAACAATGATCAAAATACCCTTACATTTAACACTATTAACTCCAACATTAGATGTTAGAACAAAAAATGTCTCATTTTAATGGGGGAGACCAATTTGGTCCCTCAAAAGAGTTGGAGACCATTTTGGTCCCTCACAAATAGTTGAGGGGCCATTTTGGCCTTTTTCTTGTTAAGGAATATATGAAGTTGACAACAACCTCCAAAAAATGCAAAAATAAAATGAAATGTATTACAAAATTACAGCCAGAAAAATCATACTCAGTATATATATAATTAGGAAAAAACTGCCATGCATACCAGTCAGCAAAAGCACCCCAGAAAAAATCATATATTTCTCTACCAGCATCTCCAAAGAAAAATTTCTCATAGCTAGAAGTGACACTATCAATGAGACTATGCAGTTCTGACACCTGAACAAATAATGAAGCTTTAGTAAATCAAATACAATAGAACACTTGGGGTTAGAAAAATCTGAAAAAGATTTACCACCCAGGATTCTGGTAGAGGTAGATTCATAAGGGATTCCTGTGTGTCAAACTGAACAAGGGAAATTAATGAGTCAATTATAAAAAAATCATGAAATCAAGTAAAGCATCCAAGCCTGAGGCTACAAATGCAAACATCTAACTCAAAAACACAAAGATTCAGTTTGCAATAAGGCCTTTGAACAAATTTAAAAATTTCTAATATCTTGAAAAAGCAAAAAGAGTAATGCTCCAATGTGTTTTAATTCAATTTGAATCGGAAAACATTTAAGCATGCATAAATGCACGTAGTGAGTAAACCACACTTCATTATAACATGATGTATATAATTTCATGCATAAGGAAAAAATTAAAACCCACTTCTCTCTCTCTCTCTCTCTCTCTCTCTCTCTCTCTCTCTCTCTCTCTCTCTCTCTCTCTCTCTAAAAATACCCTCCTTATTTCTTAATACTGCAGGATTTTGAGCCTAATCCTATAAATGTTCACAATTTAACAACTCAAACTTATTTGCAAAGACAATCCCCTTCAGGCTCACTATCACTTGACAAGATGAATTTCAAATGCAAAGTATTTCATAGGTGAATTTAGAATTCACCTAGTAGTTCATTTTTGGCATCTTCCAAAATCGGCCGATTTTCAAATATACTATAATTTCTTTGTTGCTCGCCACCGTAGCCAGCTCCCTCCCCCTCACCATCGCCGATGCCACCAAGTACCACCATTGTCACCTATCATTGCCCAGCCTTACACCCATTTCACTTCAAACAAAAAAAAAAAAATCTCCCACATTTGTTTTACAAATAACCAAACAATTCCAAAATATTTCAAATACAACACATTTCTTTTGCATTATATCTTTTTACTTTATATTCTTTTTAAGCAAACCAAACCACTGATAGGTACCACTTGAATATTTCAAGTGATTCCTATCGGATCTAAGCCAAATCGCAACTATTCCGCTGTTTTCTATGAGAAAACAGCCACCAAACACAAAAAACAGTGGAAAAATCTGAGAGAAAACGTAGGAAAATAGGAAAAACAATAGCAAACGATTGAATTTCACTAGTCGATGCAAAAGACAAGAAAGATACAAGTTTCCTTCGATTCGAGAGGAAGGAATAACTCTCCAAATCTCTAGCCGTAGCCGAGAGCCCAAAAGAAAAACCTAGATCTCACAAATCACATTCAAAATCAACATGAAAAAACTCAAACCTAGGTTAACTCCCTCTTAATACAATCTAATTCAAAACAAAAGCAAAAGGACCTCTCTACCCTTCCTTCTCCCTCCAAAAACACTTAAACCATGTATTGCAAGTGGACCCCACCCCTTGGCCCTTTCCCTCTTCCGCCTCCCCCCTGTTTCGTTTCCGCCTGGAGAAGACCCGGACCGGCTGAGCCGGTCCAGGTTGGGCTGGTCCAGGCTGGACCGGCCTAACATTACCCCCCTCCCAAAGTACCACCTTGTCCTCAAGGTGGAAAGCAGGAAACTGCTCTGCAATCCTCTCCTGTGACTCCCAGGTGGCCTCATAGTCTGGGAGGCCGCTCCACCTAATCTTCACTTCCTTTTCCCCCTTCTCATTGATGCGCACTCCTTCTACCGCTAGAGGCTCCAATGTCACTTCCATATCCTCCCTCAATGTGCTGGGCAGCTCTGGGCTTACTGCATGCTCCCCCACCACTCTCCTCAACTGTGAGACATGAAAAACGGGGTGTATTCTGGCTGTTGGAGGAAGCCTCAATCTATAGGCCACCTCTCCAATTCTCTCCTCCACTTCAAAAGGGCCAAAATATCTTGCTGCGAGCTTCTCATTTCTCCTTTGGGCCATAGTCCTCTGTCGGTATGGTCGGAGCTTCAAGTAAACCTTGTCCCCAACTGCAAACTGTATGTCTCTCCTTTTGCTGTCCGCCTGCTTCTTCATAAGTTGCTGGGCTCTAAGTAAATGCCTCTTGAGCTCTTCCAACACCTGATCTCTTTCCTTCAAATGCTGATCCACTGCAGATACTGGAGTACTACTATGGCTGTAGTGTACCAAATGTGGGGGGTCCCTCCCATATAACACCTTAAAAGGTGTCATTTTGGTCGCCGAGTGAAAGGAGGTATTGTACCAGTATTCTGCCCAAGCTAGCCATTTGGCCCACTGCTTTGGTGTTTCAGACACGAAACACCTCAAGTATGTCTCCAAGCTCCTATTCACCACCTTCGTCTGCCCATCAGTCTGCGGATGGTAGGCTGTGCTCCTCTTCAATACTGTTCCCTGCATCCTAAATAGCTCCCTCCAAAAATGGCTCAGGAATACCTTGTCCCTATCAGAAATAATAGACTCTGGTACCCCATGCAGGCGGACTATCTCCCTCACAAATGCTGCTGCTACAGACACTGCTGTGTACGGGTGTCTTAAGGGAATGAAATGAGCATATTTGCTCAGCCTGTCGACCACTACAAGTATAACTGTGTAGCCTTCTGATTTTGGGAGCCCATCAATGAAATCCATAATAATTTCCTCCCAAACCTTCTCTGGTAGGGCCAGAGGCTGTAGTAATCCCCCTGGTGCCATTGTCAGGTACTTGCTCCGCTGGCAGATATCACACTTTGCCACCATCTCCTCTACATCTTTCCTCATCCCCTTCCAGTACAATTCCGCAGCTAATCGACTATAAGTTTTTTGCACTCTTAAATGCCCTCCTATGGCACTCCCATGAAACTCCTGTAGCAGCTGTGGAATGTGGATGGAAGACCTCGGAATCACACTCCTTCCCTGATAGTACAGTCTCTCTCCCATAACCGAGTAGCCTGGGTGGCTGTTCCCATCTGATAACACATCTTCTTTGATTTTCCTTAGCTCCTCATCCTGAATGCTCTCCTCTTTGATGGCTCCCCAATCTATCAGTACTGGTACAGATACAGCCATCCCTTGGAGCTCCCCCATACAGCATGATAAGGCATCCGCTGCCTTATTCTCTAGTCCCGGTCGGTAGTGGATCTCAAAATCATATCCCAGCAGCTTGGACAACCACCTCTGGTGCTCCTCTGTGACCATCCTCTGCTCTAACAAGTACTTCAGGCTCTTCTGATCAGTCCTGACAATAAAGTGTCTGCTCAATAAGTAAGGTCTCCACTTCTGGATGGCTAGTACAATAGCCATCAGCTCTCTCTCATAGACAGACTTCAGCCTAGCCCGGGACGACAGTACCTGACTGAAGTAAGCTATGGGCCTGTGGTTCTGCATCAACACTGCTCCCAATCCATAGCCTGAAGCATCTGTCTCCACCACAAACACATGGTTGAAGTCCGGCAGAGCAAGAACTGGCACTGTCGTCATGGCCTTCCTTAGCTTCTCAAAAGCCTCTGAAGCTGCTTCTCTCCATAAAAAGTTGTCCTTCTTCAACTGCTCTGTCAGTGGCCACGCTATGGTACTGTATCCCCTCACGAATCTCCTGTAGTAGCCTGTCAATCCCAAGAATCCCCTGAGCCCCTTCAAGGTCTTGGGTTGAGGCCATGCCAGCATTGCCTCTATCTTGGATTGATCTGCAGCAACTCCCTCCTGGGATATCACATGCCCCAGGTACTCCACCCGTGCCTGAGCGAAGTCACACTTCTTGAAGTTGGCCTTCAGCTGATGCTCCCTCAGCACACCCAACACCACTCTCAGGTGCTCTAGGTGTTCCTCCTCAGTCCTACTATAGATTAGAATATCATCAAAAAATACCAACACAAACCTGCGGAGGAGTGGCTTGAAGATCCGGTTCATCAAGGCCTGGAATGTGGCAGGTGCGTTGGTGAGGCCAAAAGGCATCACCAGAAACTCGTAGTGGCCCTCATGAGTCCTGAAGGCCGTCTTCTGCACATCTTCCTTCCTCATCCTGATCTGGTGATAGCCTGACTTCAGATCGACCTTGGTGAACAAGGCTGCTCCATGTAGCTCATCCATCAACTCATCAATCACAGGGATAGGAAACTTATCAGGCACATTCTCCTTGTTTAGAGCTCTATAGTCTACACAGAACCTCCAACTCCCATCCTTCTTTCTCACAAGCATAACTGGACTAGAGAAAGGGCTCACACTGGGCTGAATGATCCCTCCTAGCATTTCTCCCACCAACTTCTCAATCTCATCTTTCTGCACCTGAGGGTATCTGTAAGGCCTCACACTGATAGGAGATACTCCCTCTTTCAGGATAATCTGGTGCTCCTGCTCTCTGTCAGGTGGTAGTCCCACCGGAAGTTGGAACACATCCTCAAATTCCTGCAGAAGAGGCTGAACCAACGTGGGAATGAACTTTTCCTCTCCCTCCTCCTGCTCCTCCAGGCTCTGCAGCTCCACAAGGAATCCTCCTTCCTCATGGATGATTTTCGCCATTGATCTGAGTGACACTCCAGCTCTGGACAATCCTGGTTCCCCTTTTAGCTTCACCCTCTTCCCCTCCACAATCAGCTCCATCACCATGGTCCCCCAGTTCACCTTGGTTTCACCCAAGGTCTGTAGCCACTTCATGCCCAGAATGACATCCGTGCTACCCAACTTCAGGGGTAGGAAGTCCTCTACCACCCTGATCTCCTGTAGCCTCATCTCCACGCCTTTGCAAATCCCAGTGCTTGACTCAATCTTTCCTGTCCCCTTCATCACCCCATAACTGCCTGTCTCAGTAGGCTCCATCCCTAATTCCTCCGCCACCTGGGTGGATATGAAATTGTGGGTTGCCCCACTGTCAATCAGGACCACTACCTCCCTCCCAAGGATCTTCCCCTTCACCTTCATCGTATGGCTAGGAGTAAATCCCAACACAGAATTGAGGGATACCTCAGCTACCTCCAACTGGGGATCAATATGCTCCTCATCAAAATCATCACACTCTTCAGGCGCCTCGTCTATATAAACGGTGAGAGCCCAAAGGGCACGATCCTTGCATCTGTGCCCTGGAACAAACTTCTCCTCACATCTGAAACAAAAGCCCTTAGCCCTCTTCTCCTGCATCTCTTCCTCAGTCAGTTTCTTGAAGCTTCCAGCAGATCTGGTCACCCCGCTCTTCTCCTTTCCACTCTCCTTAGGGACGCTGGGGCTTGGCCCTTTTGGAGCCAAGTAAGTGGTAGTTGTCCTGGTGGGATCTCCTGAGTGGTTGTTTCTCCAAGTTCGGATGTTGGTCTTTTGATTCTCCACCAACTGAGCCAATTCCATCGCCTCCCTCAGGTCTCTTGGTCTCTTGGTCTCATGACCTTCACAGCATCTCTAATTTCTGGTTTGAGACCCTTCATAAAATTTTCCCCCAAAGTACTGTTTGAGAGGCCCTCCATGTCTCCCACTAAACTCTCAAATTTCTTCCTGTATTCCTCCATTGTTCCCTCCTGAGTGAGGGCGTATAACTGTTCTGATATCTCCCATGGGCTGCTCCCCCTGAATCTCTCCCTGATAGCCTCCTTGAAGTCCCTCCAGGACCTCACCGGTTCCCACTTATCCATATACTTGAACCAGGCAAATGCCGCCCCTTCCAAGCACATACTAGCAGCCATCAATCTCTCCTCCTCCATCAGGCCGTTCACTGCAAAATACCTCTCCACCTTGTGGATCCACTCATCCACATTTCCCTCCTCGAATACTGGCATTTTCAGCTTCCTGGCCCTCGTGTCCACCCTGTATGCCCTATTCCCCCCATGGCCTCCTCTGTCCCAAGCTATGGGGTCTTCCCAAGTTCCTCTTTCTCCATATCGGGGCTCATCCTCCCTCCTTGGCCGCCGGTAGCCATCTTCCCCTCGTGCCCCGCCATGGTGGTTATAGATCCCCCACGACCGGTCCACTGGGTCGGGCCTCCGACGTCGCCAATCATCTTCTCTTCCTTCCCGGAAGTCTCTCCTTCTGTCATGTTCTTCTCGCCTGATGGACTCCAGAGGTGGCATCCTCCCGTTGCTGTTAAGCAATTCCACCTCCTCTTCCTCTTCTGGATTCACCTTCTCCTTACCCCTGCTCCCACTACCTTCTCCTCTTTCCTCCACTGGCACAGCCCTTGCTTGCCCTTCCAACAACTTCTTCATCATCTCCTCCAAAGCCATGAATTTCCCTTCCACATTCTCGCTAAATGGGGTCATCTTCTCCTCCAGATCCGCCTTAAGTTGACCCATCTCGGTCTCCAAGACTTCTACTCGCTTAGATGCCATGGGAAACAACGAGATGCCTCTGGATCCTCCAAAAATCAGCAAAAAACTGCAGCGAAACAATGGAAAAAACAGCCCTCCACCGCCCGGATCTTGCTCTGATATCAATTTGATAGGTACCACTTGAGTATTTCAAGTGATTCCTATCGGATCTAAGCCAAATCGCAACTATTCCGCTGTTTTCTATGAGAAAACAGCCACCAAACACAAAAAACAGTGGAAAAATCTGAGAGAAAACGTAGGAAAATAGGAAAAACAATAGCAAACGATTGAATTTCACTAGTCGATGCAAAAGACAAGAAAGATACAAGTTTCCTTCGATTCGAGAGGAAGGAATAACTCTCCAAATCTCTAGCCGTAGCCGAGAGCCCAAAAGAAAAACCTAGATCTCACAAATCACATTCAAAATCAACATGAAAAAACTCAAACCTAGGTTAACTCCCTCTTAATACAATCTAATTCAAAACAAAAGCAAAAGGACCTCTCTACCCTTCCTTCTCCCTCCAAAAACACTTAAACCATGTATTGCAAGTGGACCCCACCCCTTGGCCCTTTCCCTCTTCCGCCTCCCCCCTGTTTCGTTTCCGCCTGGAGAAGACCCGGACCGGCTGAGCCGGTCCAGGTTGGGCCGGTCCAGGCTGGACCGGCCTAACAACCACCCTTATTCTACATTCCTTTTTCAGCAAACCAAACAACCCCTTAATGAGAATAAAACACACATAATTAAAAATCCGTAGCATTAACCTGTTAATATAAAGCTTTCCTAAAACATCCTCGGGATTTTCCTAAGATGCACATCAAATGAAGCACATAAACCCAATAGCTAATTAAATAGAAGATTAATGACCTACCTCTATCATTTGCCAATCAAAGGCCAATGTACCATTCACAAATAATAAATTGTTTAACAGTTCAACTAACAATTCTTAAAAGTTAAAAGAAAAAGTATAATATGACATTGGCTCTCTAAAATCCTATATGACTAATTATAAGAAACACCCAAATTATGTCATATTTTAAGTAATTTTAATAACTCAAAAATGGATCAACTTTATCAAATATTCAACTATATGCACTAAACTGCTAGGAATTTAGTCAGACGATTTATTTTCATTTTTTAATAATAGTAAATTGTTTATATTATTTCATTTAATGTTTATTTATTACTATGCAAATAAGTAGATAAGATTAAGATGATCATGTTGACCCCTACACATAAAACAATACGAAAAGAGGCGAAAAAGATGATTTAGGCAATGCGTGCATTGACGAAATGCATCACTTAAGGAGTCAAATGACCTCCGAATGCCAAACAGATGGTATCGTTGCGATAAGGACACTAAATTCTAGTGGGTCAAGGCCCCTCGCAATTGAATCGGATGAGATCAATTAAAATGGACGACCGACACTCGAAATTAAAGCCTGAGACTGATCAAACGATGTCAGATCGACAAACAGACTTCGCCGTTGCGTCCGGAAAATTGTCGACCTCTGAAAACTGCATTTTGATTAATCAATTTAAAGCATCCATATTGGTGGCACGGATATCGAGGCAATGCAAAAATTTCGAGGAAAATTGACCTCGTCGCTGTCCAAATGATGTCTGTTCACGAAACGGATTTCTCCATTGCTAGCGGAATAATGCAAATACTTAAGAACAACATTTTCTATATTCAATTTGGATCATCCGTAGTGGTGAAACGAATTTTGAGGCAAAACATGCATATCAAGGAGAGAGGCCTCGAGGTTGCCCAAACAAAATCCGATCGCAAAACGGGCTGTGTCAATGCGATTGGAACATCCCAAATATCTTAGAAGATCTAATGACAACATTCAACTTAACAAATCGAGGGGCATGCAAGGGGTCGGTACGAACATCGAGACAAAGCGCACATATCTGAGAAAATTGGCCTCGACGTCATCCAAATGATGCCCGGATTGACAAAGGGACTTCGTCGTTGTGTCCGGAACGTCGCCAACATTAAGAATATACATTTTATTTAATCAATTTGGATCATCTGAGGTGGTGGTGCGAATCTTGAGGCGATTCAAATATGATGCGAAGGCACGCATATCAAGGAAATTTGTCTCTACGGAGACGAAATGACGTTCGATCATGAAACGGACAGCGCCATTGCATCCGGAACGTCAACAACATTCAGAGCATATATTTTATTTAGTCAATTTGGATCTTCTGAGGTGGTGGTGTAAATCTCGAGGTGATTTAAATATGATGTGAAGGCACGCATATAAAGGAAATTTGCCTATACAGAGACGACATGACGTCCGATCATGAAACAGACAGCTCCGTTGCATTCGAAACGTCACCAACATTCAGAGTACATATTTTATTTAATCAATTTGGATCATCTGAGGTGGTGGTGTAAATCTCAAGGCGATTTGAATATGATGCGACAGCACGCATTACGAGGGAAATTAGCCTCAACGGCAGCGAAGTGATGTCCGATCACGAAATAGACCACGTCGTTGTGATCAGGACATCGTCAATACCCTAAATGCACTACCATTTCGTCTAATGTCTATATTCGACAAATTTGACATGCATTACAAGACGAAATACACACGAATTCCGAGGCAGAATGCACATAGATCAAGAATTGCATGCAATTCAAAATAAACTTAGTTGATTGATGCATTATTAATAATTTCAGAGGGACGATTGAAGGCGACGAAATGTTAATGTCATTGCCAGTTTAATCATATATATATATATATATATATATATATATATATATATATATATATATATATATATATATATATATATATATATATATATAAAGTCAAAAGAAATGTCAAAATCTCATTAATCTTACCTCGTATCTCTTCAAATCTCCTGCTCTAAATCCCGGATATCCGTTTGAACGGAAACCTCGGACAGACGTTTCACCTTGCTTTGAATGAAGCCTTCGTCGTTAAATAGAAATGGAACGAGCTCTTCGATTGGTTCCCACGAATTGAGCTCCTGCTTACAGTGTTCCCTTCAAGCTTCCCTCCGTCTATAGTCTTCTGAACTCGTTTCCAAACTGCACGCCCTTAAGCCGACGTCCGAACCAGTCCCATCTCTCCCGGTTTTATCTCCTCCACCCTTCCATCTTTACCCCTTGTTGCGATAGACTTCTCAAATCACCGTCCGATCCCAAACCAAAAGCTCCCTCCCGTCAGACTTCAAGTTTATTCCCTGTGTCAAGGCCATAACCCAACCAACGCCTTCTCCTCTCCTTTGTTGTGCCGATTCCTATGCTGAGCTCGTTTTCTCTGATTTTCCCTCACAAGCTGAATCAACCAGCCCCTTTAAAGCTCTATAAAAAAAAGCTGCTACTCCCATTCACTTTCACGTGAAACTTATTTCATCTTTTCCATCCCACGTCAGAACCAATATCAAAACTGCTCTAATCCTTGGCAATTAATAACAAGTCCACGACTCGGGTTCCCTTAAACTTTTCCTTTGTTTTATTTCTTTTTTTTATCTATGATATCATTGCAGTAATTTAAGTTCCTCTTTTGTTGAAAAGGAGATGTGCTTGCTTATTCATGGATACATGTTCATATTTATATTTGTTTTTTAAAAAATGATGATAAAGAGATAATAAAAAATGTGTGTATGGGTGATAATGAGCAAAGTCATAGCTTCAGGTAAATGTGAAAATCCTATGGAAATAATCCAATAGTAGCATGCAAGTAGGTTTGCCCACAAGGTGTTTGTGAAAATGTTCTAATGACTACTTCAATATAGGATTTGGTAGGAAAGTGTGGGTGTTGCAACTTCATGTTCCATTGTTGTTGTGTAGAGTCTCCCACAAAGTATTTAGATAGTATTTATTCCAAAGTCCATTTGCTGTTTGGCATTTAGTTAGCATTTGTTGTTAGCCAAAGTTAGTTTTTTTTTACTGATTAATGTTACTAGATACCATGTTAATAGTATTATATCATGTATATGTTTGTAACAAAAAGAGGTGTATGGAGTTTCAAAAAAAAAGAAAAAAAAAGGGGGAGAGAAAAAAAAAAGATTAAAAAAAAGTGTGAAATTATTTCCAAAAAAAAAGAGAGAAAATAAAAAAAAAGTTTCAAAAAAAGAGAGATTTTTGTGCATCTCATCATCGTCGTCAACCATCGTGAAGGTATGAATTTCCAACTCAGATTCTCATTTCGGCGTTCGCGGCGCACCGGCAAACCGCCCATACAGGCTTTTCTTAGCGTGGTGGGAAGGGAACCCGGTGCGGCGCCTACGATGAGGCTAGCAATCATCTAAAACCTCTTTTTGGCGTTCGTGGCGCACCGAAAAACCGCCTATACACGTTTTTCTCTAGCGTAGTGGGATGGGAACCCAGTGCGACGCCTACGGCGAGATGGGGATATTCATAAGTACCCACTCGCCGAGAAATGACTGTGTTTTTCTTGCAACAGGTACTAAAGACCCATACACACCTTTCTCTGGCATGGTGGGGTTTGAAGATTTCATGGTCGCGGTGTCCTCGTCCGAGGGCACCTACCGTACACGCTTTTTTCTAGCGTGGCGGGAGACCCAGTTTTTCGTAGTTTTCCCCTAAACGGGGGAGACGTCGGGAGGCTGCCAAAATTTCGGGTGAATATACAACTAAATTTGAGACTTGATTGAACACAAACGAATAAAGATTTGGACTTAAGCTTGATTGAACAAAAAAAAGTGACTTAAGTGAACTTAAACTCTAAATGAACTTGAATATTAAAAGAAAGATAATTAATGATGATCCAATTTGTACTCAAATGAAGTAAATACAAGATTGATTTATACTGCAGTTATCTACGAATAAAAGAGATCTCTAGGGAATGCAGTTATCTACGAACAATTACAAGGAGTCTACGATAAATACGACAGTTCGCCTATGGATGTCTATAAGAGAATTGCAACAAAATGTATAACCCACCTATAAATGTGAGTAGGAGGTTACGAGTGAAGACATGACATATAGCAAAATGCAAGCTCCAATGGACTGCTGTGGAAAACTCGTCATATAAACCAGATGTCATCTATGAGTAGAATGCCAAAAGATTACATCAAAAGAAAGCTTCTATGAGTTACTGTGGGAAAGTCATCACACATATAAGAGCTTATATGTGAGCGAGTACAAAAGAATTACAGTGAATGCAAGTTCCTACGTGTTAAAGCAACTACAATCCACCTGCAGAAAGCAACAAGTGGTGCATGACAGTCTACCTGTACAAAGCAGCAAACAACTTATCCAGAAGCTGCTACAACACGCTACCGGATCCGCAACATTTATACAAGCGGACAGAAGGTGTTTATAAATATTGCAAAATATCCCCGTACATACACCGTAGTTTGTATACACGCAGGTACACAAGGGGTTAATATAATAACAAAACCCGCATGGGCCCCGATTAATGTGTTATAGGTACACACATGACGTCTAGGGATACTACGCGGGTTGATAAAGTTGAACACGATCCTCCTAAGCAGGTAGATAGAGTCGACAAGCTTCAACAAATAATTATAAAATGCCTCCAAACATTCGTATGGGCCCCGATGAGCGTGTTATTGGTACACACGTGATGTCTAGGGATACTGCATTGGTCAATAAGTGAATTCAAGTTCGAACTCGATCCTTCTATGCGGATCGATAGGAGTCGAAAGGGTTCGAACCATCAAACAAATATACGATCGCGACGACCTGTATATTTGTCTTAATACATTCAAATTAGGCCTTCAAGGCCTACAATAATATGAATTCACTAATAAAGGCACAAAGCCTACGAAACCCGATCCCCTATCAACAAATTTATGGGTTGACACGGTTCAATCAATAAAGGGAAATAATCCCGTACATCCTGATGATGGCTGTGTTTAATGTAGATCTCAACCGGAGGGGTCCACAAAATATATTAGATGTCACCCAAGTAACCAAAATCCAAAATCTCAAACTCCAAGATGTTCAAAATAAAAATTTATCTATTAATCACTTAAAGCAAAATCCATCCACAATCTGCAACAGTTTCTCGGGGTAGATAAATTAAAATTTACTTCAGCTCACGTAGAGTTAATGCCTAGTTGAAAATATCACTAGGATCCATTCCCAAACAATCTACTGTCAATAAGGAAGTGGTATGTGTCCTTTGACCAACGGTTTTTCCGCCAAATGGCACGGCAGGATAAACGGTTATGACCCGGGGCCTTCTGAGCCAGGTGGTTTTGCCGTCAAATGGCACCACGAAATACCGGTTATGGCCAGAGCCAATACGCTCCTTAGTGGCATCAAATCATTGAGATATGAATCAATAGGATATAATCGATAAGGCATAAAGCCCTCTGTTAGCTAAGGTGGATTCAAATTTGTCCCCTTAGGTAAACATCCATCTCAAGTCTACAAGGTCCTCTTGGATGAAGCAACCCATGGCTGCCGACAAGGATCCTTCTGTCAGGTTGAGTCGACTACCTCCTCTGACTAAGTAGACCAGGGTCCATGATGGCCCGAGATGACGGAACCATGGGATCTTAATCGAGTCCATCCATTCCCCCACCATCCACTTTAAGTGCAAGATGGTGAAATTTTCATTTTAAATATCAAATCTTCCAACCCAAATTCCAAACACCCGAACTTTTCAAATACCTATGCCCATGCTAACGCGTATTCTCTACGTATCTGATTGACGACTAGCCTTAATCGAAAGTTCTCTCTTGTGAACGGGAGGGGTAATTAACTATAGGGGATTGCGCCTATAGGAAACCAGAACTCAGATCATAAAGTCCTCGCAAAATGAGGGCGAAATCTATGGGTAGTGTCTTACCCCCCCCCCCCCCCGGCGCAAGAAAAAGCACAAATGGCGAAAAATTTACCTCGGAACTTAATACCGTTAAAACTCCCCCCCCCCCCCCCCCCCCCCGCGCGCGCGCGCGGAAGAAAAAGCACAAATGGCGGAGGCCGGGGCCAAATTTTCGGAGCCCACAGATCATTTATGTTGGAAGGGCTTAAAGATCATACACTAATCTATCTATAGGATGAATACACGCAAGCAAAAAAATACAGGTAGAATAAAGAAAAAATCTCAAAGGCACGCAGCATGCAAATGGCTTCCTTTCCAGTGATTATCCACATCATTTATACTAACTGATAGAATGCCACCTTATCAGAAAAAGGGTTTACGAACCTTATAAGTCAGTATATCTACTAGTTTAGAGCCATCTCTTTCACACGGCAAATTCTGCAAAATAAATTTTCCAGCATTCCATAGCTTGTTGGTGAAAGCTTTGTTAGAAGTCAATCTGTCAGTGGACAGGTTAAGGTCCTGAAAGCATGCAAGTAAAAGAAAAAGAATTTAAGACCGATCATACTTTGTTGCAACTCCAATACCGAAATTACCTGGCCAGCTGTTCCAAGAGAAAGTGTGAATCGTAAGGCATCTGTGCCATATTCATTTATGATATCTATTGGATCTATAACATTTCCCAATGTCTTGGACATTTTTCTTCCCTGAAAATAGCAAAAGTTGAAAAAGCTCAACAAATAAATTTTGACGAAAATAACATATTCTAGCGAGTTGAAGAACATCTAATAAGAGATAACAGATTTTAAGTACTTAATTTGCCAAATAATAGGATAATATGTAATCACTCACATGCAGAAACTTACAAATTTTGTTCTTTTGTTTAGTGCTTCAGAGAAACCTTTCTCCTTTATAGGAAGGATACCATGCACAGGAAGATGGAACAAAAAAAATGCAATACGATATGATAAAACTGAGGATACACAGTAACTTTAATACCCTTATTTCAAGCTTTAAAAATACTACTAAAAATAAGCAAAATAAATAAAAATAGCTCAAAAAATGTTGCCCAATCTCTCATGTCAAAGGCGATCAATTAATTGAGCATTCAAACAATAAAATCCTACTTCAACTCACCATAAAACCTAAAACTCCCAATTATCTAGCATGTATCATGTAGGCAAACATACACTGCATAAGCGCTGGACCAAGCAAACCAATAACATGTTGACAAGGCATGAATATTCAGAAACCATAGATTTCAATTTCCTAATGTAAGTCAAAAACAATACCCAGTGCACTTTTTTACCAACCTCTATCAAATCTCAACGCTCACTCCTAAACGTGAACATATGAATTAGTCAATACAAAGACAAACTAAATCTACTTAAAGTATATTGATTCGGATTCTAGTTGATATCCAGCATATAAAACATTTTTCACCAAGGCTCTAGATGTCAACACATCCAGCACCTAAAATATTATTATTTTTATTTCACTTTGATTCTGGAAAGAGATGCCAACCAAACCAAAGAGCAATAATTTTGGGTCCTATGACTATGTATGATAATTTTTAGTTAATGTATTTCACATAATGTTCAAAAACCCAAATCAGCCACTTCAAATAACAAACTCACTTTAAAATAATGATAATTATGTTTGACTTTAGCATTGTAACTTCGGACTCCAAACTTACCTTTAAATATTAATTTCCTCTTTGTTCACCAACAAAAATTTAGAAAACTGTGTAAAATTTGTCATATGGTTAAACAAATGCATAGCTCCTATCTCGATTACACCCACAAACCTTCCTAACCTTTTATTTTACTCAACATTGATGTGTGGCGACCATGTAAAGTCAAAACAATCTCTTGAGCTAGATGGTTTATTTTCATCATCGACAATCTTACTAGTCTTACTTGGGTATCCTTCATGAAAGAAAAATTTGAAGCGGGACAATTTTTTAAGCATTTCAATACCATATCCACCCCTAAATTCAGTTCAAATTCAAAATTCAAATCCTAAAAACAAACAATGCCAGATATCTTTCAAATTAGTCATAGGAAATTATCTCCCATATCTAGGAATTAAACACCAAACCTCTAATAAATGGGGTTGCTGAAAGAAAAAATAAACCTCTAGACCTCTTCAAAGTGGCTAGATCAGTAATGCTCTCCACAAATGTTCCTAATCTCTAACAAGAAGCTATCCTAAAAACTGCACATCTAGTTAATAGAATATCATCAAGAGTGCTTAAATTTCAAATCTGTATCCAAAACTTCTCTTTAAATTTCAAACTTTTCTTTTGTTGACTGAAAAATCTTTGGTTCTTCAACCTTCATTCTCAGCATTAGAAAAGATTAAGCTCAAAGTTTATCAAGAGCATCATTATTGGATACATCCCAAATAAAAAAAGGTATAAATGTTGTTATCCCCCAATCAATAAAAAAATATAATTCCATGGATTTAACTTTTCTTACTCCAAACCCAAAATTCATGAGGAGAAAAGTTGAGAACTAGAATTTAAAGGTTTAAGCTTATTTGATCATCCTCTCTCTCTTTCAACAAATTCATAAACAATGAACATTCCTCATTGCCCCCATTCTACCTACTAAAGCTCCACCAATGCTATATAAATTGTTCATCGCCTTATCAATAAATTCAACCCTATTAAAACCAGAACCACAAAACTCCCTCATCGCCTTATCAATACATGTAATCTATGCAAAATGAGATTTCTGTCTATGCAAGGAGGGAAAGAAATTGAAGAAGAGGAGTGATGGACATATCTCTGGCACACTCAAGAACTCAAACTACTTCAAAGATTAATAAAGAATAAATGGTTGAGATTTAATCAATAGATGATATTGATCCCCATTTTCTATTGCCATAAATAAGAGTTGGGCTCAAGCACCAATCACCAAATCTTTGATTTCATGACTTCTAAAGGGTTTTCACCTAGATTTCATGCTCTTGTCCTATGCTGCACCGATACACCTATTTATGAAGGCGTGTTGTATCGAATACGTGTCAGACACAATACGCATCCGATACGACACCGATATGTGTTGGATACGTCAAAGCCGTATCCAATTAAAATACTATTTAATTTCAAAAGGACACGGATATACGTGTCCGTTGGAAGACGAAAAAAATCGGGAAAAAGACGTGTCATATTTACTTATGAGGCTGCGAGCGAGGTTCTCTCATTTTCGAACCCGCGAGTCATTTACATTGATGTTAGTTTACTAGAAAATATGATATCAGAGCATCAATTATTTTGCATTTGTAATGCTTTGATTTTTTATTCATGTATTAAAAAATCATGTTATTGTGGTTTGTATGTCTTCTTAAATGGAGAAAAAAAAGAAGTTTAGCTCTCATATGTTATTCAATAAACATGTCACCAAATCATGCAACAACATAATTAGTGGAATCATGCCACAAAATTCTTATTAGGCAATGAGTTTTAACTCTTCCCTTGACACAATGCTTACTTTTATTTTGATATTATAAGATATAAGGCTACAAATGATGTTGCTTTCATTTTTTGGTCATTTCAAATATTATGCTTTGATTTTTTTTTTTTTTATTTATGATTTATAAATTATAATGACGTGTTCGTGCCGTACATGTATCCTGTATTTTTAAGAATTGACATGTCCCGTATCGTGTCATATCCATGTCTCCGTATCCGTATCCATGAACAAGAATTTTTCATTTATAACAATCTAGCAAATATGACAACATGATTTCATTTCTATGAAGTGGTTATTTCTAAATTTTAGAATTAAAGACTGATTTCTAAATTTATTTCATTTATTTCTTTCCAAGATGGATGTTTATCACATATTTATGTACAACTTACATTTGAACAATAGAATAAAATTTATAATGAAATTTCACATTTTCTACTTCTCTCCCTTCTCATTCTAATTTTCACGTCACTTCTTGGTATGGGAATTAAGGGTGAGGCTTCATCAAGATCTAAGAAAAAAAGTGCTTTCCTTTCTTAAAAGTCCCCGTGAAGAATCAGCCCCAAACACACGGAAAATTATTAGGTCCGGTCACCTGACAGAGAGATAAATCCGGATTTCTCTCTGTCTACAGTCAAAGCGCAGCTGCTACAGTAACTGCGCTTTACTATAGATAGAGAGAAATCCGGATGTATTTCTCTGTCAGGTGACCGAACAAAATAATTCCCCCAAATACACAAGTAGCTTAAGCATGATCCCTATCAGGTGGAGGCAGAACTTTTCCATATATATATATATATATATATATATATATATATATATATATATATATAGGTTTAAAAGGAAAAATAAGGATTTGAGGTGTAAGCCTCAAAATGGGAAAATTAAAGTACTAAAAAAATTATAAATAACTCATAAAAATAACAAAATATTAAGTAAATTATAAACATAATGATTTGTGTGAGGAAGGTAAATGTTATTGCAACACAATATTCAAAATAAAAATTCACTCAAACCTTAAACACGCCCTTAAGATGAAGACCTAAGGCAGTTTCATCGTCAGTTTGACAGCTTTCAGAAGAATCCTCATAATTTATGTCAACATCTTCAAAATCTTCTTCATTTATAATTTTTTTCTTTCTCACATAATCAGTTAACATTTCATTAGTTGCATTCTAAAATAAATTAATAAATTAATAACCCAAAATATTGATGCTTTGGGAAGGCATATCCAACAAAAAAAGAAATATTCTTATTCACATATTGTTGATGTTAATTTTCTTAATCCTAAGAAATGGATCACTGATCAAATCCAAAAGTTACCCCTTATTGGTTGCTTCAAATGTTAACTTTAATGTACAAGTTCTAGATGAATGGGAGCATCACCGCTTCTTGCATTCATGGATCTCAAATCCAACTATTTATACCGAGATCTATATTAATGTTTGGATGATTTATATGAAAATGTTGTCAAACAACGTTCACCTTTACTTTTTTTTTTCTTTCAAAAAAAAAAAAGTAGTGTTCGGAGAAGATTATATAAACTATCGGTATTCCTTACCCTAACCCAATAAGAAGCATCCATTCAGTTCTTACATCATTAGGGGTCAACATATCATGATGGCTTGGCTGACCTTTGGAATGTCTTCTTTTCAGAAATTATTTGGATCATCTGGAAAAAATAAAGGGCAGAATCTTTTAGGTAAAGAGCCTTTTTATTATTTGTTTTTTTTTTTTACTTTTTCTTAGTTTTTTATTTTACTTTTCTGTAATTCTTTTTCTTTTCATATCACGATTATGTCACTTGTATTGCTATTTTAATGAGAAAGGTTGACCCACCTTTTTCAATCAAAACCTTATAATTCATAGTGATTGATTCAGTAATTTTTTAAGTTGATTAAACTCATTCTAAGCATTAGTTTAAAATGCCAAAAATCACCTTCACCTAGAATAACAAAAGTTGAAAGTGCTTTTCACATATGTTACTAACAGATGCTTCTTACCTTACTATATGTATCACTTCAAATCAAATACCAACGATGATTATATTAATACATACAGAGTTATCTTGTGCATTAGCACAATATGGAAACCAGGTTCCAATATTTTCAAAAGACAGCATGTGTCTACATTACAACAACAAACAAACAACAACATCAAGCCTTTATCCCACTACATGGGGTCGGCTGCATTAATCCTTTTTCTCCGTTGTAATATGTTAAAAGTCAAATTCTCATTTAAATCTAATAAAAAAAGTCATCTCTAATGTTTTCTAACCAAACTTTTTAGGTCGACATGCTACTTTTCTTAATATAGGCTAAATCTAATACACTACTCTCCTAACCGGGTCATCGGAAGGCCGACGGTTTATATAACCAAACCATCTAAGGCAACTCTCTCTAATCTTATTTGCCACTAGAGCTACTCCAACCTTTTTCACGTATATGCTCGTTTCACATTGTCTCTAAGAATAAAGTCACTCATCCACCTGAGCATCCTCATCTCTACAACACTTAACTTAATTTTATGCTTCTCTTTTAATGGCCAACATTCTGTACCATAAAACATTGCAAGTCTCACCATCATCTTATAGAAATTTCTCTTAAGTTTGAGGAGTACTTTTCTATCACACAAGAAGCCCGATGCATGCGTCTACATTAACAGTGACAAATTCTCGTGCTAGGTAATGTGAATAGCATACGGCTACAAAACTCAGGAATTATTAGCAAATAAACAAATAAAAAAAAGAAACTATGATAAACTAGACAAAAAAGAAGAAAGTTACCAATATTTGAACCATATAGAGTCACCGAATTGAAGTTCTCAGTTTGTGCCTCAATACTCACTTGAGCATCACGGATAAGTCCATGCAAATAAACATAGGAAAATGGAACAGTCCCTATGAACTCTATTCCCATCATGACCATTCGAGCAACCCAAAAGAACAAAATGTCATGTCTGCAAAGGCAAGTAAGATTACAAAATTACTTTAAATTACACTTTACCATGGAAACCATTGTATGTTTGCTAAAGAAAACAGAGAGAGAGACCCAAACTCATAGGAAAGGCAAAATTGTACATAAAGCATAGCCTTTAGCATATTATTAAAGAAAAACAACCCTAATTTCTACAGATTATCCTCTATGTTAACTATACAGCTTGCATATCAACTCTTAAAACTATGATCCAAAACCATAGAATTAATAAGACTACTATGGAGATTTTATCTTTGTTTTTTAAAGTATTTAGAAGGAAAGGTGACTTCTTCGTTCATTCAGGTCAATTTAGAAGGGAAGAACAATTTCATCTTTCCTCCTCTTAGTTTACCTTAGCCCTTAAACATCCCCATTCAGTTTAGAATGAAAACAAAACAAAAATGGCCATTTCACTAAATTATAGAAGGAAAGAAAGACAAGTTTCATATGTCCACGTATCAAACTAGAATCTACAAAGCATGGGAACAAAAAAAAAAAAGAATCTACAAAGCATGGGCCAATTCACTAATTTATGGAAGAAAGTGCACATACTAGAGAAACTCGGCCTATGATCATTTTACAAGAAAGGAACCAACTGAGCAGCAAAAGTTTGTTCAGAAGAATGATAGGAAAGGTTTGTCAAGATAGCTCAGTAGCAACCCAATCAATCAAGCACGCCACACTAGTACCTTTCACAAATTAGAAGCTATATTAATCCAGTGACCATCAACTAAGAAATTTCAGAACCGTATTCAAATTGAAATTACAATAAACAACAGATAGCTGCCCATTCCAAGATTAAATTAAATATGGCAGCAATTCCGGGCTACTGATAAGCAGAAGAAATATCAGCAAAAAACATTCAAGAGCTCCTTTTACTCCATCTAACCCCCCACACTATTATTTTAAAGGTATAACAGTCCTTGCAATCCTGACAGCAACTTCTACATGAATAATAATTAATTTGAGTACGATAATCAGAGCCACGATGGAGGCAATTTTTTTGCTAGCTGCTAAGACATATAATGCATATAGAGCAAAGAATGGCTCTTCGTATGATGCTCAATTATATTATAAAGGATGTGAAGCGCCAAAAGCATTTATATGATTCAGAATCAGAAGAAAAATTGTTTGTCAAAGGTAAGCCCAAGTTATTAAGGACATCGATGATGTCACAACAACTAGCATTAGAACTTGTATAGCCATCAAATAGTTTGCAATTATAGTAGCAATACATTATGAATATATATTAAAATTGTATCCCTTTTATTTCTTGGTTATGAATATGACTATAAAAGATATTCAAAAAGAGGTGACTTTCTATATGCTACTTGTATTGAACAAATGATATAATCATCACATGTAATATCTCTTATGAATATATTCAAAAGTTAAAATGAAGGGCAATCGATTATATGATATAAAATTTCAACAGAATTAAAATTAGTAACTATTTATCTAATTATTAGAAAACTAGGTGACACCTAGGTGTAATAAAAATAACTAGTTTTGAATATTTAACACAAAAGAACAAGGATATCGCAAAAAGCATAACTTTCAGAGTTAAAATCAGATGATTAAAATAAAAGTGTTTCACAAGTTGGATTTGATTATTGGGCAATAATAAAAACCACTATAACCAAGAGTTAAATAAATGAGAATTTTAAGATGGGCTCATAGTAGATAAAGGATAAAGTGAGAAATTTTGATATTGTAAGACTAGTAGGAATAATAACTATTAAAGATAAGTTCAAAAAAACAAGTTTACGTGCTTTAGTCAAATACAATAGAGGCCAAAAGATGTACCAATAAAACAAGTAGATAAATCTCGTGTAGAAGGATGCAGAAAGAAAAGGTGTAAACCAATGTTGAAGCGGCAAAAACTAGTGCAAAAATATTATGTTAAATAAAAATTAATACTTCTTGTAACACTCAACAAAAATGCATGTAGAAAGCATAAAGAAAACACTAAATTAATTCAAATAAAGCTAAAAATAATGATGAAAAAATGACTTAGCTAATGATCTTGATACTGAAATGAATTAGCAAACTTGACATCAACTTGCCAGTAAATAATATGGCCAGTCAATAACGAGAGCACTTTAACTGAAAAATCTCAATATAAATCAGAAGTATAAAAACTATTTGATGGAGCAATTAGTGAGCAATATGCACAAGCTTTCCTACAACTAAAAATTCCATATGAAAAGGTTCGATATGAATTATGGTTTGATAACAGCATTAGCAGTAGGCAAGTGCAAGTCTTCCCTTATTCAACAAGCAGGCATATAAATAGAATGACAATATAATACTCTACAAAAAACACCGAGAAAACAATGAAAACCATTATTAAAGACACCTTAAAGTTGGATTGATTTTCTAGAGATGGAACCAGAAGTCAACCCCTCTCAAATCATAGACAGCAGTAGAGCATATAAAGCATGAGATACATGACTTATATAAACAACAACAACAATAAACATTTATCCCACTATGTGGGGTCCGCTACAAGAATCCTTTTTCTCCATTGTGTTATGTTAAGGGTCAAATTCTCATCTAAATCTAATAAAGAAATGTCATTTCTAATATTTTCCAATCTAGTCTTTTTAGGCCTACCTCTACCTTTCTTGATATAAGTCAAATCTAATACATCTACTTTCTTAACCGGGTCATTGCAAGGCCTTCATGTTATGTGACCAACCTTTTCATGTATATGCTCATTCCGTATCCTGCTTTAAGAGTAAAGCCACTCATCCACATGAGCATCCTCATCTCTGCAACCCTTAACTTAGTATTATGCTTCTCTTTTAATGGTCAACATTCTGCACTATAAAGCATTACAGGTCTCACTACCATCTTATAGAATTTTTCCTTAAGTTTAAGAGGGACTTTTCTATCACATAACAAGCCCAATGCATTCCTCCACTTCAACCGTCCAACTTGAATTCTACTAATAATATCCCCTTCTATTTCACCATCACTATGAACAATAGACCCAAGATATCTAAAATGTGTGCTCTTATTAATGACTTGATCGCCCAAAGTCAGAATCCCCTCATTAGATCACTTATTACTAAAATTACACTCCATATATTTAATTTTAGATCTACTAAAATGAAAACTTTTAGCCTCTAAGGTTGACCTCCATAATTCAAGTTTACGTTCAACTCCCTCTCTATCTTATCAACAAGAAGAATACCATCAGCAAAAAGCATACACCAGGGTAAAACCTCTTGCAAATGTCTAGTGAGAGAAAAAAGGTATGGATTTAAGGCCGATCCTTGATGTAATCCAATTGAACTAGGAAAATACTTGGTCAACCCACCTTTTGTTTGAACACAAGTAACAGCTCCTGCATACATATCCTTAAGGACTTGAATATAAGCAATATTAACCCCTTTCTTATGTAGAACTCTCCATAGCACTTCTTCTCTTGGAACTTTTTCATATGGCTTCTCTAAATCAATAATAATCATATGTAGATCCTCCTTATTCTATCTATACTTCTCCATCAAACCTCTCAATAAATGTATAGCTTCCATAATAAACCTACCTAGCATGAATCCAAATTGATTTTGAGAAACATTAATGTCAAACCGCAACCTATGCTCCATAACTCTATCCCATAGTTTCAAGTATGACACATTAACTTAATCCCTCTATAATTCGCACAATCTTGTGCATCACCTTTATTCTTAAAAATAGGAATCAACACACTCATTCTCCACTCATCTGCTATCTTTTTAGTCTTCAAAATAGTATTGAAAGTTTAGTAAGCCAAGAAATTTCTTCATCTCCTAAGCATTTCTCATATGCTTTCTCTAAAAATAGCTAACTCGCATTGGGTTTCTCTTATTTGTTGGGTTACAGTTCCTAACTGACATACAATTAAGTCTAAAGTACGCTGAATTTGCTCGAGGTCCATTGACTGAACTTAGGTAACTAATGCAGACACAACAGTAATGTAAAGATGTTGAATGAAAATGGATGCAAGCTACTAAAAGCAAGTGGGGAATCCTAGAATGCAACTAAGATACAACCATGCTCGGATACCAAGATGATGTGAAACATAATAGGAATTGCATGAATTTAATAAAAATTTGTTAAGCTTGCTAATTTTAAAATTAATGTTTCACCATATTAGATTCTAGGATTTCTTACTTGTGATTGTGCTTTGGCATGCAGTTACAAGAAAATTAACATGACAATTTAAAATAACAACAAACTTATAGTAAAGCTGAAGGCATAAACAACAAAAATCCACCGTTTAACAAATAAAAATTTCACCTTAAGTTCCTCTCACTTTTACTCTTGAGGTGGCTTTAACGGAAGAATAATTTTAACAAACTTAAAGATGCCACCAAAAGACAACAAACGCCTGCAGTATTGCCCAATGAAAAGTTGGTCGGAGGGGAAGAGGTTGGTGGTTGTTCAATAACTCGCCACTGTCCGGAGATTTGGTGCTCGTCGATGGAAGACGTCAAAGTGAAAAGGATCGGTCGACGGTGTCGTCGGTCTCCAAGTTAAGGTCGAAGAAGGACGATCGGAGAATATCTACTCGTCCTTGAAGATCATACACAAATCCATGATCGTGCTCTGGATAGGTCATTCACGGATAGGGAGGCTAAGGGGATTGGTTGTCTTCTCCCTTGAAGATGTAACAAGCATAGGAGGGGAGGCGTAGGGGAGGAGGTTCCTTAGTGTGGTCGGCCAAAACAAGAAAAAGGACTAGGTTAATTTTAGATTTCTAAAATTAAAAGTAGGTGATTGATCAGAGGGATTAATTGTAGAAAAAACACAAAGAGAAAGAGGGGAGGGGGTGACTAAATATCTCCTTAATTGGAGTCCTTAATGGGGAAGGAAATAATTAGGAAAGAGGGAGAGAGGGGGTCGGCCAAAGGAGGAGGGGGGGAGTGTCAACATACAATGTATGTGTCTAGGTGCAATAAATGTTGAAATTGAAATTAATCCCAATTTAATTTCAAATTAGAGATGATTGGGGAGGCTTCCTAAAATAGGTTTATTAATTATGAAAGGTTTTAAATTTCAAATTCAATTTGAATTCAAATTAAGATACTTTCCAAATTAATAGTAAGACAAATTAGGAAGGTGTTTAAGAGGCAATTTGAATTTGAAAGCAAGGCTTTGTAGAGGAGGGGACGGTGGCTTAGGTTTCGCCTAGCATAGGCCAGCTGCTAAGGGAGCGGGCCGGCGGCTTGAGTTGGAGAGCGAAGATGCCGATGGGTATGGGCGGAGGGGAGAGGTGTGGCCGGAATTTAGGGCAGGTGTGGGGGTGGCCAGCGGTATTAAGGTTGAAGGAGAGGAGGTCGGCGGCTTGGTGAGAAGAAATGGGGGGGGGGGGATGAAGAAAGGGAAAGGAGAAACAAAGAGACAAGACTTTCCAGCGGCTGT
Source organism: Dendrobium nobile (assembly GCA_022539455.1). Classification (NCBI taxonomy): domain Eukaryota; kingdom Viridiplantae; phylum Streptophyta; class Magnoliopsida; order Asparagales; family Orchidaceae; genus Dendrobium; species Dendrobium nobile. The sequence goes on along the minus strand of CM039720.1, from coordinate 32,707,769 downwards.
CAGGTATTGCTTTGGCCCTCTCCTAGGGTTCTTTCTTCTCTCAACAGCTCACAAAAAGACAAAAACAAAAGCTGAAATTTTATTCATCAAATCATCCCTCATACAATAGTGAAGACCTCTATATATAGGTTTTAAAATAAAAAGAGATGCAAAGACTAAAATGTCATTTGGGCTACATCATGAACTAAGCATCATAAGGGTACAATGGTAAAGACTAAGACACAAAATAAAATAATATATAAAATGTTCATAAATAAAAACTCTGAATCGTGGCCGTCGATCTACGATTCCTCTGATGATAGACGCGCCGGAATCTCATGATGATGTCTTCATCAGACTCCTTACAGGACTCTTTATATATTTCCCAATTATCAGAGTTTTTTGAGTTGAATCAATTTTTATAAAAAATCTTTTTTTTTTTATCTTTTCTTGCACATTTTGATTCCACCACCAATTATTTTTACTATTAGTAGATTTTTCCTTAGATACTCCGATCACATCTTTTGCAACATTCTTAATATCACTAGCTACTTTTTCTCACATAACATTAACTTCCTCATGCAAAGATAAAATCTTAAGATCGAAAATCTTGCTCTCAAAAATATTTTTGTTAATATTTTTTAAATGTCCCCATCTAATCCTAGAAGAATAATTTACATTATTTTTAATATTCAGCCTTTTTATCTTAAAGTCCAAAATACTGAGTTATATTGGGTACATAAACTTTCAGTTGAAATAACTTTACAATCTTTGCAATCTAAAAGATCTATTTTCTTATAAAAAAATAATCAATTTAAATTTTATCATATCCATTCTTCTATGTGATAAGATGCTTATCTCTTTTCTTAAATAAGATATTAGCAATTACAAAATCATAATCTCAAGAAAAATCTAATAGGATCTTACCACATTCATTAGTCACTCCAAAACCATAGCCACCATGAATGCTTTTAAAATCATCTACCACTCTACCGAAATGTCCATTTAAATCTCCTCTAATAAAAACTCTTTTTTCGAGAGGTATCATTTGTATTAAATCTTCTAGGTCATTTCAAAATTTTAATTTTGAACACATATTTAAACCTACTTGTGAAGCATAAGCGCTTATTATATTAATAATCTTAGCATCAATAACAATATTTAAAGCTATAATTTTATCTCCAATTATATTAATTTTTATAACATTATCCTTCTAACTCATATCTATAATCACACAAACTCCATTTCTAGTACGACTCCAACCAGAATACCATAGTTTAAATCATAAACTATCAATCTCCTTAGCCTTCTCTCCAAACTATTGTGTGGGAACTCTTGCCTATTTATATTCCTATGGATCATAATATCTATAAATTCCATTAATTTACTTATAAAAGAACTTATATTCCAAATTCTTATCTTAATTTTAGTTTCATGGACTAGCTTATTTGCCTACATCCGCCCATGATGTGGGAACTCTTGCCTATTTAACACTGCACCCGGGCGCCAGTGCAGCAGCCCTAGCATTACATAATGCATTAAAGGATTCATGTCATGATTATTCGACAAGTTTTACGTTGGTTGTCGATTACCTAACGCAACCCTCCACTTTTTATATGACCTATATAGATAGAGAGAAAAATATTCACTAGTGAAGACATAATAAATCTAAGAGCTCTTAAAGAGAAGCTCCCAAGCACTATTGTCATGAAACTTGAGATATTTTCCCAAAAGAAAAATTGATATAATAACCTTTTTTTAATATGTTGAAATCAAGGTACATTTAAATTAGGGATTTAAGTTTTCCTATGAGCACAAGACCACAACTTAATTACCCTTCCCAATCAGAAGAACACTCGAGAAATTCATTGGACTCTAGCTTACAAGATATTTTCTTCATGAGATGGTAATCACAAGCATGGTTCCACTACGGCATTTGTAAATGGCATATGGCTGCGGGAACAAGTGGTAAAATCTATCAAGACCTCACGAATCATAACTTGGGGGCTTTGTGTTGTAACTTTGGGTAGTGAGCTTGTTGCAACTAAGACATTGAGCTTGTTTTCAATTTTGTCTTCTAATTTAGAGAGCCATAGAAGCGATTGATGGCTCCATGTATCAACCAAGGGTTATCTCATCCAACGCAATCTCTAAGGACCAACAGTGGAAATTTATCAAGCCTCACGAAATCCTAACTTGGGGGCTTTGTGTTGTAATTTTGGATACAAGGGTTAGTGAGATTGTTGCAACTAAGCCATTGAGCTTGTTTTCAATTTTGTCTTTTGATTTAGAGAGCCTTAGAAGCGATTGATGGCTCCATGCTATCAACCAAAGGTTATCTCATCCAACACAATCTCTAAGGACCAAGGTGGAAATTTCATACTGCATTGAAGTGACTAGTGAGAGACATCACCCATTGGAGAGCAATATGACCCTTGAGAAACACCAATATCTAGTCATATATTTTGATGCATCTAATTTCATATCAACCATTCAGGTAAAACTCGGTGTTGATTTCATGCCACCGCTTATGTTCAAGTTGGTGCTCATTTCATATCACACTTGAAGCAGAAATAGGTGCTCATTTATCTACTCCATTAGAGTGGAAGTTTAATGTATAATATCAAGTGGTTCATAGGCAAGTGACAAGAGCCTGAAGTAGGCCCCGTTGCAAGAGTATTATAATTATTTTTCTTTGAATTATAAAGTGGTTGAATAATTTTATTCCAATTTGTATTGGTTTTTCCTATCTAAGAATCCACTACTTCAATAAATCCATTTTATAATCTATTGGCTGAATTTTTGATAAACTGCTTTAGGTGGATGTTGCAACTACAAGGCTATCTAAACTATTAATGGCTAGCTTACTAGTCGAATTGGATGATTCTTCTCTTCTAGAGAAAGAAATTTGGGTTGGTTGGCTCACATTTATTGGCTATTGGTAAAAGTTTGAGTCTGATGATATTACTGCTTATTGTTTTTGCAAAATATTTTTTCACAATTTCAAGAATTCTTCAGGGCACACCCAAATATGTGTAATCCTAAAAATCATAGCAGTGGGGATCTTGCATGAAATAAAAGCCTTTTTTCGAAAGCTATAGTTGTAGATCTGACTACTTCTATTCTAATTTGCACTAAAAAACAATGAATAAACTTTGGATCCTGCCATGAAATCAAAGCCTTCATGGGTTGCTAACCGAAAGAATATAATTTTCCCACACATATTCACATGATTAATGATCCTGACCCACCAAGGCTGATGCATGCAAATTTCAGTTTTTTTTTTTCGTAATTTGAATGCTATAGTTATTTTTTATTTTTTATGCTATCCTATGATGGAAGGCAACCAATGATCATAAGTATGTTGTGCTTTGGGCTTGGCAAATTTTGGGTGTGCTAGCTATTTTGGTGCCTTGGCTCTTGGGCTGTTGGTGGGTTCTCAGTTTGGGCTTGACTGCTCAGTTTTTGCTGTGTTTTTGGGAGCTGTTATGCTCCAGCTCATTAATGTTGAGCTATTATTTTTCAGCTCATTACTATTGGTAGTTCACCGCCTTTTTAACTCATTAAGTGAAGTGGATTTAGTTCTTTCCCCCTCTCTATGACCCTTCGGTTCCCCTGCCTGGCTCCTTTCCCGTGGCTGGTTCTTCTCCCCTGGCTGCCTGTTCCGGTTCCCTGTGGGCGCCCATTCCTATCCCCCTTGTGGCCCTTCGGCGGCTACTTCTGGACCGCCTGTTGTCCTTCTGTTTCCCCTGTTCTGATTGGTTCGGTTGAAGGTGGTTTTCGACTGTTTAGCTACCTCTTTTCTCCTATATATATATGTGATGTTTTGTGGCATTTAGAGGTTATTGTTTGCTGAGAAAAGTTCTCTAAAACCCTAGGGTTTCTTCTTGGAAAAGCTTGAGATCTTGTTACATTTATCTCTTCCTCTCTTCAAATTCATCTTGGGCTTCTTATCTCCTTCTCTCCACAAGTTTCACTCCACTTGTATCTTTCTTCTCGAGCTATTGGAGGTGTTGGTTGGCCGGTTTGGTTGCATTTGCCGGAGGAGTTTTGTAGACGTTGGTCCAAGTAACTGTGGTGGACCCTTGGTTTGCATGCCCTTAAGCACATCTTTTATATTACCTACTATTTTTGTTGTATGTGAGGTGACCGCTAGTCGATTGTTCTGAGGGTAGTTGTTTTTATTTTTAATTTAGTTTTCGTTTGTTTGGCTTTCGTTTGTTTTGAAGTTTGTTTGATGTTGGCATTCTAAGTTTTGAATCGAGAAAGGTTCTACTTGTCCTGGTGTTCTCCCCTTGTGGCTTTTTCTATCTAGTTGACTGCATCAAAGGGTTTTCATCCTAATGTTATTCCCCCTGCTAGGTATATGAGCGATCCAAAATCTCTTTATGTTTCCTCTAATATTAGCACTTCTAACATAGATAAGTTATCAGATAATAAGATAAGCATAAAAAACAATTCTAAATTAATTTTAGAATATTCTAACATTTTAAATTTATTTTAGTTCAATTTAAAATTAATAAGATTTTTTTTATTTTGGATTTGAAGATAAAGATTTTGAAAAGTAATTAGATTTCAATTCAAATTAGTAGATTTTATCTTATTAACCATTTTTATAAATAAGGCTGAAAGAATGTTATTTTGAATTATTTATTGAATAATTCTATCCTCCATTATAATCTCTTTACTCTATTCCATGATTTCTTTCACTTCTTATGGCCAATAGCTATAACAAACTAAACTCTTAAACATTGAGATATTATCCACCTAATGGCCTCACGATTTTATCCCTTTAGTGTAACTTATCAGGAAGTCATCCATCCTAGGAATGCTCCCATACAAGCATGCTTAACTTTAAAATTTCTAATGGAACTGAGCCAAGAGGCACATCGATGTTTAAGTGTTTAGCTCTCTGCCTCTTTCTGTTAAGCCTTTACTTTCATTTACTTTCTGTCTTTAATTTACCGCTGAATCGTCAAAATGGTATCAGAGCCATGCTAGGGGATTGAGAAATAGATCCTCTCCCGCGATTAATATTGATTCGACCTCGGGCATTGCCTCGAGGCCAACCCCTTCCTCTAGGAGTAGGAGACTCCTTATGAGGGGTGCGCCACCCCTGATCGGTCATGCGGCAGACCCTGCAAATATTCACGAGTTAAAAAATCAGGAAGACTATTAGAGGATAATATATTCGATAGTAAAATCAAATACAAATAATTGTGCTTGCCAAGTGGCAAAAATTTGTTTAGATGCTAGATTTTTAACATCCTTTTCTAAAATGAATTTTGCTGAACTGCAATCAATACGTAATAAAAATGATTGATTGAGAAGATCATTCTGAAATTTAAGAGTAGTCTTGACAATTGCTAACATTTCCTTTTTAATAGTGGAATATTTTTGCTGGGTAGGATTCCATAAACCAGAGGAAAATCGAACTAGCTGTTCTTTATGGGTAAGTGGTTGTCTTTGTTTAAGAATACCACCATAACCGAGATTAGAGGCGTCTGTTTCGATAATTTTAAAATATTCTGGATTAGCAAGATTAATACAAGGTAAATTTTTTACCGTTTGTTTAATAATTTGGACTGCCTTGGTACATTCTATATTCCAAGGTGAAGGATTTTTGCGAAGACGTTTATATAAAGGTGCTGCATCGATGGCTAGATTTTGATAGAAGTCAGACACATAATTAAGAACTCCAAGAAATCTTTGAAGTTGTTGTTTATCTAAAAGCTGATCAGGGAATTTATCAGCAAATTCAATACTCCTATTTATGGGAGTAATGGTATGATTATTAATAAAATGCCCAAGAAATCTAATTTCAGTTTGAAAGATTTTTATTTTAGGTTCAGAAATTACTAATCTGTTTGTTTGGGCCAACCATTTAAAGGTTTTTAAGTGTTTAATATGTTCGTCGATAGATTTAGAAAATATAAGAACATCATCTATGTAAACGATGATATACTGACTATATTGATTAAAAATTTCATTCATAATTTTTTGGAATTCTGAAGGAGCATTTTTAAGTCCAAATGGCATAACATTCCATTCATATTGTCCGAATGGAACCGTAAATGCTGTTTTATATCGATCTGGCTCAGCTATCTGGATTTGCCAGTATCCAGATTTAAGATCAAATTTTGAGAAAATATGGGCTTCAATTAAGCGATTTAATAAATCTCGTTTATTTGGAATAGGATAACGTATCCATTGTAAAACTTTATTGAGAGGTTTATAATTAATAACTAAGCGAGGTTTTCCTCGTTCTTTTTCGGCAGCATTCATTACATAAAATGCCGTGCAACTCCAAGGAGAGCTCGATTTACGAATTAATTGTTTAGCCAATAGATCAGAGATCTCAGTTTGACATAATTGAAGATAGTCTTTATTCATTTGAGAAGGTCTTGCTTTAGTAGGGATGTTAGTTTCATTAAAATTTTCTATATAAGGAAGAGTAACACAATGTGTTTTTCTATTCCAAAAACTTATAGGATTATCTCCACAAATTTGAGTTTTAATTTCGTGCTCTATGATAGAAATTTTTTGTTTAATTAATGGATGTTGCAATTGAGTAGCTATTTCGTGAGTTTTGATTTCATTTTTTAAAGAATTAATATGTAATTGTTTTCCTTTAAATTTATTCATTTCATTTAAGATAATTTCTTTAGGATCCGTTATAAAGGGAAAGTTAATAGGGGGATCACAACAATATGATATAATTCCTTTAGTATTGTTTGTATTGGCATAATTTTAAATAGAAAAGGAGTTCCTAAGATAATATGTTGTGAGAGATTTTTAACTAGTAAAAATGGGATTTCAATACAATAGTCCTTTTGACAGATTGCTACATTGGATAGCTTATATTTAATTTGCATATTATTGCCACTAGCGGATGTTAATCGTTGAGTGGTTTTTTCAAAATACTGAGATGGTATGAGTCCTTCTTGGACGCAATTCATATCCGCTCCGCTATCAACAAGAGTAGTTAGATTTGTAAGAACTAATGATTTATGAACTACTAAAGTAATGTTTATAAACAATTTATGAATAATAGCTTTTTGAAGAGAATTTATGAGAGTATTGGTTTCAAAATACTGAGATGTTGAAGGTGCTTCGGGATCAGGTTGATCAAGCAGTTGTTCAAGTTCTAAATTAGTAAGACGAGTAGATAATTTGTCATGATCTGTTTTTAAAGTTTGAATTTCAGATTTTAAATTTTTTAATTCTATTTTTAATTCAGCTAATGATGTGATGTTTTCTACTTTATCTTGTGATTTAAATCGATCAAGGACTTCTTTCATAGAATAATGGGGAAATTTCTTGATTTTTTCTAGAGGTGTTTCTTCACTATGACCTAATAATTTTATGATTTGCTTTCGAATTTCGGAATCTTGTACTGATCCGAGAAGCTGAATAAGCTGACCCTTTTGTTCTTCGGTGAGAACAAATAAACCTGATTTTTCTACAATGGATTTGTAATAGTCATTACTATTACAAGTAGTACAACATTGTGATGATTCTGAATCAGACTTATCACTGTCTATATCTGAACTATAATTAGATTCAGAATGATCAGATTGTAATAGTATTTTCATAAGAGCTTCTTGAGTGTCTTGATCAAGATTTAATTCACTAATCTTCTTTTTTATAGGACATTTATTGGAGTAATGACCTAGTTTGTCACATTTAAAACACTTAATAGTTTTATTAAAGTGTTTTTCGTTGTCGGCCGAATTGCCTTTTTTGGTTTTAAAAAATTTTCTTTTAGGAAATTTTCTTTTATGAGAAGTAAATTTGTCTTTGTGCTGATTATGTCGTTTTTTTACAAGATTGCGTTCTTTATAATTTAAAAGGCCAGGACAAGCAAATTGTTCGCAGAAAGCTCCTAGTTGTTTTCGATCATTTAGTCTTTCACGTTTTAATTGTTGTTGCATTCTAATGTCATTGCATAAAGTGATGCCTACTTTTATGCATTCACTAATTATTCTTCCATAAGTATACAACAACAACAACAACATCAAGCCTTTATCCCACTACGTGGGGTCGGCTACATGAATCCTTTTTCTCCATTGTGTCCTATTAAAGGTCAAATTCTCGTTTAAATCTAACAAAGAAAGGTCATTCTTAATATTTTCTAACCAAGTCTTTTTAGGTCTACCCCTACCTTTCTTAACATAAGTCAAATCTAATACCTCTACTCTCCTAACCGGGTCATCGGAAGGCCGCCGTTTTATGTGACCAAACCATCTAAGGCGACTCTCTCTAATCTTATCTTCTACTGGAGCTACTCCAACCTTTTCACGTATATGCTCATTTCGTATCCTATCTCTAAGGGTAAAGCCACTCATCCACCTGAGCATCCTCATCTCTGCCACACTTAACTTAGTATTATGCTTCTCTTTTAATGGCCAATATTCGGCACCATAAAGCATTGCAGGCCTCACTACCATCTTATAGAACTTTCCCTTAAGTTTGAGGGGTACATTTCTATCACATAACAAGCCCGATGCATTCCTCCACTTCAACCATCCAACTTGAATTCTGCTGATAATATCCCCATCTATTTCACCATCACTATGAACAATAGATCCAAGATATCTAAAACGTGTACTCTTATTAATGACTTGATCGCCCAAAGTCACAATCCCCTCACTAGGTCTATTACTACCAAAATTACACTCCATATATTCCGTTTTAGATCTACTCAAGCGAAAACCTTTAGACTCTAAGGTTGACCTCCATAATTCAAGTTTACCTTCAACTCCCTTTCTAGTCTTATCAACAAGAAGAATATCATCAGCAAAAAGCATACACCAAGGTACATCCTCTTGCAAATGTCTAGTGAGAACATCCATGACTAAAGCAAAAAGATATGGGCTTAAGGCTGATCCTTGATGTAACCCAACCGAAATAGGGAAATACTTGGTCAAACCACCTTGTGTTTGAACACAAGTAATAGCTCCTGCATACATATCTTTAATGATTTGAATATAAGCATTATTGACTCCTTTCTTTTCAAGAACTCTCCATAGCACTTCTCTTGGAACTTTATCATATGCTTTTTCTAAATCAATAAATATCATATGTAGATCCTCCTTATTTTCTCTATATTTCTCCATCAAACCTCTTAATAAATGAATGGCTTCCATAGTCGACCTACCCGGCATGAATCCAAATTGATTATGAGAAACATTAGTATCACGCCGCAACCTATGCTCCATAACTCGCTCCCAAAGTTTTAAAGTATGACACATTAACTTAATACCTCTATAATTCGCACAATCTTGTGCATCACCTTTATTCTTAAAAATAGGAATTAACACACTCATTCTCCACTCATCTGGCATCTTTTTAGTCTTCAAAATAGTATTAAAAAGTTTAGTAAGCCATGAAATTCCTTCATCTCCTAAGCATTTCCACACTTCTATTGGAATATCATCAGGTCCAACAGCTTTTCCACCCTTCATTTTCTTTAAAGCCTCTCTAACTTCAGTTTTACTAATACGCCGATAAAAACAAAAATCTTTATTTACATTTAGGGTGCTAAGGTCATTATAGTCAATCTTATATTCACAATCTTCATTAAAAAGTTTAGCAAAATATCTCATCCATCTTATTCTTCCATAAGTATAATTTTCAAAAATTAATTGCCCATGAACATTTCGTAGTTTATCTTTAACTTTAGTAGCGAAGGACATAGGAAGGCCTTCTAAGAATTTTTCTTTCCAATAATTGGAACTTGCATCGGATAAATTCATGACGCGAGTTATAAATACATCTTTATACCAACGAAAATGAGATAAAGAAGGACATTTTAATTTTTGTAATAACGATCGCATTTGTTCTCTATTATCAGTCATATATCCTAGAAAATGTTCTAAGATATTATGAATAAGCGTATAAACTGCTTCATCATTTGGTTTTGCGGGGTCTAGAAGACTAGTATCACTTTGCAGATCATTTTTTTCGGCTTGATTTAAATAATTATCCCACCAGCCTTTAAGAATGCCAGTGAAACCATTGACAATAATTTGCACTACTTCCCACGGTTTATTACCTTTACTCTGGGCTACAGTAGCATAAATTAACATTCGATGAACAGTTTTGTGAATTTGATAGTCTGACAAGCCATCCAAATTCCATTCATATAATTGTCGAGGATCATAAGAGATTTGTTCATTTAATTCTTCTTCATATAAAAGATTCGAAGGTGTTGGTCTATTATAATAATATTTTCCTAAGGATTTTTTTTGGATATTTTAATTTATTAATTGACAAGGATATAGTAGGTTTTGCATTTATAGAGGAAGATCGAAATTGTTCTTCTAATTGATCAATATTATGATCATTATCCGAAGAGTCTGACTGAATTGCAGAAGATATAATCTCTTCTTCTGAAATTTCGTTATCTAGAATTGTGATCTTTTGAGATTTAATTTGTTTTATGACTTCTGCAATTTGCAGATCTTCATCTAATTTTAGTTTAACAGGAGGTGGAAGTTTAATTGCTGGTTTGGAAATAATTATAGATTTGACAGGAGTGTTTGGATTTTCTATTGATAATTTTTCTTTTAAATTATCTAACTTTTTATCAATGTTTTCTAAATGGGTAGTAATGGTTTGCAAGCTATTATTAGTAAAGTTTAATTGCTTTACTATGATGGCTAATTCTTGAATAGCTTGTGGACTTGAAGAAATGGTTCCAAATGGAATCATAGCGATTTCAGGTTTTGAAGTCTGATTGTTTATCATACGAATGTTAGATGTTATTTGGTTAACAAACCAATATGCAAATGGAATAGAGGCTTTACCATTCTGATTTAAATTTTCTAAAGTTAAAAAGTATTGATCAGAGAAATGAATACGTTCCTTTTCAGAGAATACTTTACGATACCAGTTTCTAAATGATTCAAATTTAGGTAACATGTAATGACGGATTACCGTCTCTCTTAAATCAGTATTAGGACCATACATTTAAAATTGCATTTCAGAGGTAGTTGGGGAATTTTGATTTTCCCTTAGTGGATGAAAGATTCGATTTCGATTTAGGATTAATCCTGGATTAGAGGATGTTTCAGATTCATCTAATTTGGAAGTCTGATCTTCTACTGAGGTAGAGGGAATAGAAATTCTAGGTAAATGAATAGATCTTCTACGATTGAATCTTACTTCTACATCTCCATCAGAGGATTTGAACTATTTGGTCAATGTCTTGATTTATAATAGGTTGAGGAGTTATAACTTGAGGCAATGTCCATTGATCTGGGAATGTTATTTCGTTCCATTTTATTACACGATTAGTTGCTATATTTGAGGCTAAAAGATTTGTTTCAATTAATGTAGTTCTACTATTGGGTTGACCCACTTTCTTAACTCTGGGACTTAAGGTATTCATAACCTTAAAGTGAATTCGATAAATTAAAGCGATAGTTTCCGATCCAGGAAGGAAATTATATCCATATAATTGAAGATGGAGTTTTAAAGCTTCGTATAGATGAATGTCGGTTAGAGATAAACTTAGATTAGGGAAGGTGTTAAAATAAACTGGTTCATGGCATAGACTAGTTTCCATAACACTCATTAAAGATTGTGCCCAATTAAGACCATGGTTTAAAATTGCGCAATATGAGGCTCGCCTTGAGGCCCGCCTTTGCGCAATTCTAATAAAAAACGCCTCGAGTTTTTTTTATGAGGCTTGCGTCTCAACTTGATTGAGGCCCGCCGTGAGTCCAACCTCGCCTCACTGGCATGAGGCTTACGCCTCACGCTATATATATTAAAACTTACATAAATCTTGAACTAAATGCCCGACATTAGACTCTATAGGAGAGGAGGATGGGGAGAGAGCAGTTCACCATAATAATGATTCAAATGAAGAACCCCTTAGTGATGACAGTGCTGATGACTTATGAGTTCTTATGTGATATGTCATTGCTATTTATTTTTGGAAATCTGAATTATATGTTAATGAAAATAATACTGGGATTTCGGAAAGATAGAATTTTGAGTTGAACTATATTTCATGTTGTCTTATTATTGAGATATTTTGATTTCACTTCATATCTTATACTTTTTTATGTTTTATATTATTTACTCATTAGTATATAACAAATTTATCATTTTATGTTTACGCAATCTTTTGATTTTGAGGCTTACGCCTCAAAACGCCTTGAGGCTTACGCCTCGCCTCACGAATGAAAAACGCCTTAATACCCGAATACGCAATTTTAAACATTGATTAAGACATCTTCCATCTCGAAGATATGACATAATCGAAGCATTAAATCCTCTTAATGTTAGAGGTTTGAATGCGATTTGGATTAAGCCAATATGTATATATTTGTAATCTTGCAGATAAGCGTTTAGATCATCGTAAGATAATAGTGAAATAGATTTTTCGATTGAGTCAATTGTTATTGATTGTTCTACCATTTTTATGATAGTTTTTCTTTTAAAATCAAAGGTACCGATTTGATATATAAAATTTTTATCTACTTTACGTAGAGACCAATTATTTAAATCTTCTTCGTTGAGAGGATATTCAATTACTTCCGCATTTTTAATATCGCGAGAAGAGGATGTTTTATCCCTAGGCAGGATAGATGAGGATGAGGAGGCCATAAATCTTAAAAAGTTGATAAATTTTCATTTTGCCAAAAAATGACAGAGACAATTAAGAGAATTTTTTTGAGATAAAATACTATAGTCTGGTAACATTCACTCAAAGACATGGACTATCCAGGACTTATTACCCAATCCATGGGTTTTACTGCCAAAGTCCAATACATTTAATTAGATGTATAAGAACTATAGTTATTTAGGTCGAAAAAATTCGAAACTATACTTCTTGCCTCTATCATTTTTAAGAAAATGAAAACTTATCAACAATGAACTTAAGCTAGCATGGCTCTGATACCATTTTGACGATTCAGCGGTAAATTAAAGACAGAAAGTAAATGAAAGTAAAGGCTTAACAGAAAGAGGCAGAGAGCTTACAATAGTTTTGCAGAACTTTTATTACAAACTTCTACTACAACTTCTTGCGGTGCCTTCTCTTCTATGAGAGGTTCACCTTTTATAAGCACTCCTAACTTACATAAGTGGAATAAGGAACATGCAGAAGGGTACAATAATAGAGAGCACTCAGACTAAAGTACAATAATAGAGAGCACTCAGACTAAAGTACAATAATAGAGAGCACTCAGACAAAAAAAGTACAATAATAGAGAATTTTAGTAAGTGGACATAATAATAGCGGTACGGGGAGCATGCGTGGAAAGCATTGATTTATCTTCTTGTTGGCTGGCGCATCAGATTCGTTTGCTTGTGATAAAGGGGTCTTAAAATTATTTTCAGAGGGTAAAATCGTCTACGTCATCAAGGATGGCTTTTCCTTTACTGGAAGAGGGTCCGGTTTCTCGGGATGGAGTACTGCGGTGTTCCCAATGTTCTGGAACGTCTTCAGATTTTTGAGAGGCTTTATCCGAGTCTGAAAATATTTCAGCTAATTGATTTTCATAGGCCTTTTGCAGACGAATTTTTATTTGATCAGGAGATTCATGCGGATATTTTTCTGCAAATTTCTATGCATCTTTTTGAGTGAAAATTCCTCACGGAGGGGCAGGCTTCTAGCTTTAAGTTTGTTATTATGAATGACTTTATCAAGATGTTTTATTTTGTCAGGGATTAAAATGGCAGACTACCATTTAATAGAAAAATTACGAACGATGCATTTGATTTGGATAAAAGTATCATTGTTGATTTCAATATTCCATGTCCAAATCCATGGCAATTGTCCTTGAGCAAAGAAAAAAAATTCGCTCATACCTTCGGCTAAATAATCAGGATTAAGCGTTTGCAGATGAGGGGACGTTTCAACCCATTCAGAGTATTTATGTTTGAGTTCGGGAGGAAGAATGTGAATGGTAGCACCTTTCTGCTCCCACCATTTGAAAAACCAATTAGGAATGTGATTGTCTAATAGATCTGGGCTAAGAATAAACATCCAGGAATGACTTTTAGTCTGATTGAGGACATAGAAAGCTTTAAACATAGCTTGAATATAGGTCCAATAATTAAATAAATACCGTTTAGGAGGATCACCAGGATTTTTAGTATAATCCAGAGATTGAGTTTGAAATGGGGTAATACCCCAATCTTTAGGATGAAGAATTTGAAGGATATTAGCACGACTATAAGCGATTTGATGATTTTCATCATAATTATGTTTAATGGAAATACATTTTAAATGAAGGAGAATTGCTTCATAGAGCTCGCGATCATCAAACGAGTCTTGAACAAAAGAGTTATCGGCTAGATATTTACGATATAAAGTCCAAGGATTAATGATTTCATAATCTTCGATATTGAGTTCAAGGATTGATTCTACTGCAGGTTTTAAGATGGGTTCAAAGATATCTGAGGATGGAGTAGATTGAGAGGTAGTTTGAGGAGGAGGAATTTCCTCGGGAGCACCATAAAGAAAGGTGCGTAATGGTATCATAGGGGATTGAGAAACATAAATATTCTGAATGGGTTGAAACGTCCCCTCATCTGCAAACGCTTAATCCTGATTATTTAGTCGAAGGCATGAGCGAATTCTTTTTCTTTGCTCAAGGACAATTGCCATGGATTTGGACAAGGAATATTGAAATCAACAATGATACTTTTATCCAAATCAAATGCCTCGTTCGTAATTTTTCTATTAAATGGTGGTCCGCCATTTTAATCCCTGACAAAATCAAACATCTTGACAAAGTCATTCATAATAACAAACTTAAAGCTAGAAGCCTGCCCCTCCGTGAGGAATTTTCACTCAAAAAGATGCATAGAAATTTGCAAAAAAAATATCCGCATGAATCTCTTGATCAAATAAAAATTCGTCTGCAAAAGGCCTATGAAAATCAATTAGCTGAAATATTTTCAGACTCGGATAAAGCCTCTCAAAAATCTGAAGACGTTTTAGAACATTGGGAACACCGCAGTACTCCATCCCGAGAAACCGGACCCTCTTCCAATAAAGGAAAAGCCATCCTTGAAGACGAAGACGATTTTACCCTCTGAAAATAATTTCAAAGACCCCTTTATTAAAAGCAAACGAATCTGATGCGCCAGCCAACAAGAAGATAAATCAATGCTTTCCACGCATGCTCCCCGTACCGCTATTATTATGTCCACTTACTAAAATTCTCTATTATTGTACTTTTTTCGTCTGAGTGCTCTCTATTATTGTACTTTAGTCTGAGTGCTCTCTATTATTGTACCCTTCTGCATGTTTCTTATTCCACTTATGTAAGTTAGGAGTGCTTATAAAAGGTGAACCTCTCATAGAAGAGAAGGCACCGCAAGAAGTTGTATTAGAAGTTTGTAATAAAAGTTCTGCAAAACTATTGTAAGCTCTCTGCCTCTTTCTGTTAAGCCTTTACTTTCATTTACTTTCTATCTTTAATTTACCGCTGAATCGTCAAAATGGTATCAGAGCCATGCTAGCTTAAGTTCATTGTTGATAAGTTTTCATTTTCTTAAAAATGATAGAGGCAAGAAATATAGTTTCAAATTTTTTCGACCTAAATTACTATAGTTCTTATACATCTACTTAAATGTATTGGACTTTGGCAGTAAAACCCATGGATTGGGTAATAAGTCCTGGATAGTCCATGCCTTTGAGTGAATGTTACCAGACTATAGTATTTTATCTCAAGAAAATTCTCTTAATTGTCTCTGTCATTTTTTGGCAAAATGAAAATTTATCAACTTTTTAAAATTTATGGCCTCCTCATCCTCATCTATCCTGCCTAGGGATAAAACATCCTCTTCTCGCGATATTAAAAACGCGGAAGTAATTGAATATCCTTTCAACGAAAAAGATTTAAATAAATGGTCTCTACCTAAAGTAGATACAAATTTTATATATCAAATCGGTACCTTTGATTTTAAAGGAAAAAACTACCATAAAAATGGTAGAACAATCAATAACAATTGACTCAACAAAAAAAAACTATTTCACTATTATCTTACGATGATCTAAACGCTTATCTGCAAGATTACAACTATATACATATTGGCTTAATCCAAATCGCATTCAAACCTCTAACATTAAGAGGACTTAATGCTTCGATTCTGTCATGTCTTCGAGATGGAAGATGTCTTAATTGGGCACAATCTTTAATGGGTGTTATGGAAACTAGTCTATGCCATGGACCAGTTTATTTTAACACCTTCCCTAATCTAAGTTTATCTCTAACAGACATTCATCTATACGACGCTTTAAAACTCCATCTTCAATTATATGGATATAATTTTCTTCCTGGATCGGAAAGTATCGCTTTAATTTATCGAATTCACTTAAACTTAATTTTGGAGTTTTTAATGAAACTCTAACCATTAAATCAAAATTTGCATTGATGTTTAAGAGTTTAATATCATTTATTTAAGGGGCTCCCCACTAGCATTTCATTACTTTTCCCTTCTAATTTCCTTTTATCCTCATGCTCTCTTTCTCCTTCGAATGCTACTACAATACCTAAATCATATATGCTACAATATTGATGCACACCTTTATAGGAATTTCTCTAAACCTCACTCCCTCTTTTTCCTCATGATTGGCACTATAACTTAAAATTCAAGAAAAATACAATCGAATTCAAATTCAAGAAGAAAGAGGAATAAATTAAAGGCCCATCATCAAACTAGTAAACAATTCTTTTCTTCTTTTGAGCCACTCATTGACCTAATCAATAAAGCAGGATCCAGAGTGATGATGTGGCTTTAATAAAACCGAAACATGATCCTTTAATTTATTCCAGTTGTTAATAGGTTTGTTTGTGCTAGGTTGTCCTAATGTGTAGATAGCGACCTTGCCCATGTTTACTACAATTGCACCAGCTAGTTTGCATCGAAGGGAGCTAAAAAAACTAATAATAGCTCAAGGCTCGAGCAAAAAATCAGGAGCTCGTTAACATAGCTTGTCCTAAATCTTTAATCAAGGCAATCAGGCAATGATTGGGTTGTTGGCATGTAAAAGCAACTTGATGGTTTGGCCTATCACAATATCCGTTTCCAATGACATTGGAGCCGACAATCATTCTCACAACTTCACTTTAGGGTAAGTGGTGGTCGCAGACCCATAGAAGCACTAGCGAGTGCTAAGGAAAAGCAGAAAAAAAAGCATTTAAAGGACACAACATAGTGCATGATAATTGAATAGATTTATTTGGGAATCTTAACCCAATTAAACCTAAATTAGCCTTCCTTTGAGACAATTTATAACTTTCTATTTATGCTTTTTAAAGTTTCTTTTTCAACCACAATTTTAAATATACTTCAAAAAAAAACTTTTTAAATATAAATTTTTAAAAAATTATGTAAAAGATATCATCCAGACATTATTATTTTTTTTAGTTGCTTTCCTAACTCAGAAGCAATTAAAAAACTCTCCCAAATTAAGCCTTAATCTAAGTTCAAACAATTTCACTCATAAGAAAATTTGATCCCACAACACCAAAATACACAACATAATTAGATTCTTGTATTAATCATAATGAATGGAGTTTTTTAATACATATTAGAAAAAATATAAAAAATTTATTTGATAGCATTTCTGACACAATTTAAATAGTAATTAATCCTTCATAAAAATCTTAGCATAAACTTTTTAAGGATTAGTAGTGATAAAAAGTAGGACTCATGAAATCGCAATTAATGGTTCAAATGAAAAAAACTTGTATGCATAAAATACTCTTGGATCATCAACAAATAAACAAAATATAATTCAAAAGAATAGAAAAATGAAAAACAAACCCGGTCTCCAGAACAGTTGTTGGATAGAACTTTTTAAGATCTTCAGATGATAAATCAGGCCAGCCCAGCGTACTAAAAGGCCACAATGAACTGAATCAAAAGATAAAGATGTTAGTAATTAAAACTTTTTAGTTCTTTTCTTTTTCAAAACCATGTTATTATTTACATCACATAAATGTAAGTTGATTAGTAAATTTAAGAAGTATCCAAGAAAAGAAAAAACATGAAAATTTAAATTTACATCATATCTTCCTCATAAATTTATTTTCATTTACTTTCTTGAAATTAGTCCTCAATGGGTAAGACAACAAAACACATAATAATTTAAATCCAAAACTAGTGAATAGGATGCCACATCTAATTCAGATTACTTGACTGTTAGATAAACAAATTAAGGCAAATCTATGAATCAATTAGATGTGCTAATAAATGACCCAACATGACAACTTGATATGAACCGGACTAGAAAAACTCTGGTTCGGGTTCCATTTCAGGTTTAAGTCTAAAATGCCAACCAATTTAATATGTGGGTCAGTTTCCGGTCGATCCAAAAAATCCAAAAATAACCTCATAAAATTTTTAGAATAAAATATGTCCTCTTTTTAACTAGTTGACAACCCTCCTTCGCCTAAACAGTCATATTAAAAAGCAGTCAAATTTTGAATTTGGGTCAATCGGGTTTCTATTAGGTCAGGTGTGGGTTAAGCATTCTAACCTGTATAATGAACAATTCAATTTTTGATTAAGCAATTTTGAATCGAGACAATTTTTGGCCATACGTGAACCCAGCCCATTAAACAAAATGGACACTGCTAGAATTGATGACATAAGCTCTGTGAAGTTATTCACAATAAAGAACAAAGCTATTTCTAGCTATAGCTATCACACAATTTTTTCTACATAAACTCAAACAGATTAGTAGCATGTTAATTAATCATAACTATATATTTGCCCAACTATCAAGGAAAACCACAACTTTTCAAATGATAAAAAATGCATGTACAAGAAATCAACAAGCAATTAATTAATAAACTTTAACCTTCACAAAACTACGGGTATTGAACAGCAAATTAATCTAATTTGAAAAGAACTGTTTCATCCTCTTGTAGCATAATACATCATATCTATCCAAGAAAAGACTTCATTTCCTAGAAGAGCAAACCTTGAAAACCAAGTGTCAAGAACATCAGGATCTTGATAAATTTCAACTGATTTTCCATATCGTTCATTAGCTTTTGCCATTGCTTCTTCAGCATTCCTTGCGACAATATACTCTTCCTCACAATCTTTACCTACAATGTACCAAACTGGTATCCGATGCCCCCACCATAATTGTCTACTTATGCACCAATCCTTAATGTTAGTTAACCAATGTTTATAAATCTGCAGTCAAACAACATACAACCTGGTCAAGTTAGAGCATGTAAAAAGCCCATTAGGGGCCTCTTAATAATCATGCAAAGTTCACCACGCTTAAGTATGTTGAAAACCTAAAATGAATATTATATATCAGCAAAAAAAAGTGCGAATACATATAGAAGAAAAAAAATTCTTTCAACTGAACACAAAAGGAACTATAGTCCCATTCAGAATTAGTCGAACTTCAAAAGAGAATCATGCCTAACGAGATTCTTGAACAGTTGGTACCTTATCAAATCGTTCAGGAAGAATAGTTAACTCTCCCTTCTCAAGTGCATGGAGCGCCTTTTCAGCTAATGGCTCCATAGTCACAAACCACTGTTTGCTCACCAGTGGTTCTATTACCTGTTATACGAAAAGTTTTACGCACTAGTAAGTTGACAAGAATAATCAAGCATATAAAGATATGAATAAATTCATCAAAGTTGAATTGCCATTTATTTTCATACTTCTCCACCACGCTGGGATCTTGGAACTCGTGAAGCATGGGGTTCCTTTTTTACTGCCAAGCCAGTCTCTTCAAGATTTGACCATATTTTCTTCCGAGCCTCAAACCGATCTAATCCACTGGGAAGTATAATAAATAAATGTAGTAACATGCAAGTATAATCTCCTATAATTGTTGCACCAAGGGTTAAAGTTCCAATTTACCCAGTGAATTCTAACTATACCTGTACAATCCAGCAACCTCATTAAGAGTGCCATCTTTATTCATCACATTGAGTATAGGAAGTCCAAGCTTTCTAGCAAGATGGTAATCATTGTGATCATGCCCAGGGCTTATCTTCAGAACTCCGGTTCCAAATTCTTTATCTACATACTGCTTTCATAAGAAGCATACAAATTAGAGGGAAAATAGGAAAGAAGAAAAACTCAGTATTTTTGTAAGTAAATTTCATAATGGAGATCATTGGACAGAGAAATGATCATTTCATTAGAAAAAATTGTTTAATCAGGATATACTTTCTACTGAACTGCTAGCCACCAAAACATGTTTGGATTAAATTTAGTGGATGGTGAAATAGATGTGGATATTATTAGTAGAATTCTGGTTGGATGGTTGAAGTGGAGGAATGCATTAGGCCTATTGTGTGATCGAAAAGTATCCCTCAAACTTTAAGGAAAAATTCTATAAGATGATGCTGAGACCTGCAATTCTTTATGGCACAGAATGTTGGTCATCAACAGAGAAGCATAAAATTAAGTTAAGTATTATAGAGATGAAGATGCTCAGCTAGTTGAGTCATTGAGTGGCTTTACTCTTCGAGACAAAAAGCGAAATGAGTATGTAAGTCAAAAGGTTGGAGTAGCTACAGTAACAAATAAGATTAGAGAGCATCGTCTTAGATGATTTGGTCACATAAAACGTCAGTCTTCCGATGATTCGATTAGGAGAGTAAATGTACTAGATCTAATCAATGTTAAGAAAGGTAAAAGTAGACCAAAAAAATTTGGTTAGAAAGTATTAGAAATGTCCTTTTTTCTTTGATTTAAATGAGAAGTTGAGTCTCAATAGGACCCAAAGGAGAAAAAAGATTCATGTAGCTGACCCCACATAGTGGGATAAATGCATGATGCTGTTATTGTTATAGTATCACCATCTGGAAATGTTGGATGTAGATCACATTTGAAAAGGCTACAAAGTCTTGAATTTCACATGAACTCAGCATCTCAATCTCGACAATCAATGGCTAAATCTGAGTTAAAATTCATGAGCTGTTGGAAATAGGCTTATGATGGTGATGCCGATTTAAGCATCTCTAGACAGACTACAACAAAGCATATGGACTCTTATTGATAGTTCGAGAGGGGTAATTTCTACTCTTTGATGTTTATGCGTATTTTTTACAAATGCATTATGCATACCTCACCTAACCCTTCTTGTTTCGTCCAAACACTATATCATATTCCGATCATCCATTTTTATTTATAGCCACTCCAGCCCCTCACAATGCCTCCATTCGTTTTTATATAGTCATCTTACAAGATGAGCTATAACAACCTTAACTGGCGTACCAACCCATAAATTCAGAGGATTTCCAAATTTTTCCGAAAAAAAAAAGAGGATTTCCAAGTAAATCTTGTATGCTATTCAAAATAACAATTAAGTTATTTAATCAACTAGAATGAGGCTCTGTGTGAAGCACTATCTCCAAAAAGTAACAGATTCTTGCATAAAAGTAACACAATCAAGAATAAAGGCACGTGTCACTACAAGACCAAAATGCCAGATTCATTTTTATCAGATAGCTGAATTTAGCTTGTTTTAGCTTTGCAACTTTTTTATGACAGAAAAAAAAAGTTGGCATAGGTGTCGCATAATACTTGCATCCACAGGAATAGCTATTGACAGAATGAAAAGTGATAGAAGTTTGCAATACGAATTCTTACCTTGTCTGCAATGATTGGAACATGCCTACCAAATGTTAAAGGTACAATTGCCTGTCTACCTATGTACTTCGAATAGCGCTCATCCTGCAACAAGATATGTTGTGCAAATATTTATAAAAAAATCATTTACATGCAAATAAAGCTACACATGATATAATCAAATTTTAACCAAGTTCGAAGTCAAATAGTAGCTTAGTGGCTGTAAGCAAGTCGGAAATAAAAAAGTACTTCTAAGTGCATATTAATATAATATAAAATTCAAACTTAAAAAACTCCACGCATTAAAACTGATGCAATAAGTTCAATAACAGATGAATAAGATGATATACAAAAAAAAATTTATAAAAGACACTAATCGCAGGAAAATTTTCAGTGTTAGTAACTGGACTAACCAAGTGCAAAGACATATAATGTTCTCTTAGAATGGTAAGGCCACAGTTACTCAAAAACTGTGATAAATAAATGAAACATGTTGAATGGATAATGATGATAAAAAGAAAGGAAATTCTGTTAATAGAGAACAAAGCTAAATGGTTAACGAAGAACTAACATAAAATTGTAAAAGATAAACATGCAAAGCAAATATTAACCAATATGCTTACCATAAGATTAGGAGATCAAGTGGGTGTGATGAGGTGGAAGAAACAAAAATGCATGCTTAGAAGAAGCTACATGGAAAGAGGAAATAACAAAAGAATTTAGCCATGTCGACCAGGTATTGTAAAGATGTCCAGGCAACAATAGCAATTGAAAAGAAATTACATTGGATAAAAAATGAATGATAAAACTTAGGACTTAAGAAATTACATTTGATAGGAAGACTGCTTTTACAATTTCTGTGAAGACCGTAAGTGTAGTCTGAGAATAGCTTCACAAGTTCAAGAATAAGAAAATCTAAGGAAATAAATGAAAGAAGAAATAGCTAGAATGCTAAAATAAATACCAAAGAAAAAAAAAATTGTCCTCCATATTAGTGCCAAGATTTTGACATCAGACCCAGCCACCATTAAGTTAGCCAACAACAGTCACAAATCCTAAGAGGGGGTCTATGTCATCATCCTCTCTTCCAACATCCTCTCTCTAGAATCCTACCTAAACAAAATGGATTATTTACACTTATCCCCCTTATGATAGTTAATATTACACATAACTCCCATTTGTTATTAGAAATTACACTTGACTCCCCTATTTTTTTATATTACATAGCATATTACGCCCAATCTATTTTTTTAACATATACTTACCTCTTCATATAAGATATTGCATTATATGTTAGCTCCAGTTCATCAACTAAGAGATTCAAAAATTAGAGGCAAGTGTGATTTTAGAATATGCTTAGGAAGTGCGTGTAATATTGAATACTTAAGGGTTGATGAGTTTAATTAACCCAAAAATAAAGAGTGGGTTAAAAAGGAACATGTTTGGCGAAGCCTAGAAAAAATCATACCGAAGTGCACAAGATTCTCTAACATGGCCCTACAACTTATTTAGGACTTCATGGGGAGTTCCTCCTACCTACATGCCTCATGCATCACTTAATACACACTATAGAGGCATGGTGGGCGGAACACTTCTTGGCTTCTTGCTAACCCCTTGCAAGGGTTATATTAATTTCTAGTGATTTTTAGACTTAGATTAAATGTTTTTAGAAGGAACAACTAGTTGACATGTGGATAATGAACAAATTAAAATAATAATTAAAAGGATCCACATTAAAAAATGCCCCAACTCAAATGTCATCTACTAAAAAATATCATCTGCCTCTAGATGAAGACAAATAACCATCAGTGTTATTACTCATCTCCAACAAGCATAGAGGCACTCTTCATAAAATTAATGATAATTTTCAATGTTCTCCCCTTCTAGATAATGGGAAAAGCTAAAGAACAATCCAAACCAAAGGGACCACATTCATTGTCTTCGTGACCCCAATTTTCATTCCCAAGTTTCCTCCAAATAAGTGTAAACAAAAGTCATCTAGGAGTATAGCTCAGCAAATTTAGTCAACACACATAAAGGTCAACTTCATCCATTCTTGATCTAACAAGATTTGAATTAAATTATCCCCATCCATTTTCTTTATAACAACATGGTTGAGTATTAATCGTGTTAACTTGGACTTGCACCATTGGGTCATTTCACTATCTTCATCCATTATTCATGCTTTGCCAAAAACTCATCCGGATTTGTCGGCATGGTCGCTTTCTAGTTGGCTTCTTATTTGGATCTAGTCCCACGTATTTTCCATCTTGGCATTAATCCCCTTAACAACTTTCCTATCCTAAATTTGTCAGCTTGATCGGCATCCTCCTAGCACCCAATCTTGCGAGCTTGCCTTCTAAAAAACTTTCCCTCTTCGGCACTTAGCAACAACTCGACATCTTAGAGTTGTCAACTTTGATGCCTCACAAACTCGCCTTCTCATCAATTATCCCTCTTTGAACTTTAAGAACAGCTCAGCAAGCTAGAGCTATCGTTTGGAAAAAAATAAACCTAGTTACATTTCATAAAACTATAATGATTTTTTGGGATATCTATGGTTCATTCTTTCGAATGTGGGAGAAAAGAGACCGTTACCATTGATGCAGATTAAAATTGGTAACTTATGTCATAAACATCTTCAATTTAACCCAAGAGAAAATGAAATATTTTGATAAGAAATGTATTACAATTAGCATAGAATTGACTAAGAGAAGATTGACAGAGTCATTTTAAATACCATTCTATTTCTTCTAAAAGTGTGTCAAAAATATAACTAGCACATTATTTATGCCTGGATAAAGCAAAGAAAATGAACATGAAAAATAAAGATAAAAATGAGAATAAGTTCTAAATAATGAGAGTTCAAATTGTTTCAATGTTAAACTTGTATGCTTATTACTCTATAAATTAAACAAGAAAATGGCCTAACCTCAGGATGCACAGCTACAGCAGTATCACCAAAAAGTGTCTCCGGCCTAGTGGTAGCTATAGTCAAAAAGTCATTTCTGCAAGAACGAACAAAAAAAAATAAATAACAATTTTCAACAAGGAATGAAGAATTAATGTATATAAAATCAACAATAAACATGTAAAAAGTACCACAAGGTATGAAAATTTTGGCCCAATTAATAGTTTCATGTGCTCAATTATTTGAATAACAAAATATTGACTGCAGCCAAATTCAATCAATTCCTAGAATATATAGCAATTGGAAAAAAAAACTTAAATCAAATTTTAAAAAGGTTTTGCGTGGTCCAGAAATTCTGACTTGACTGTTCAAATTGTTACAAAATCAAGAAAATTTGTTAAAATGATTTGATTGCACTTTTTAACAAAAAAACTACACAGATATAGGTTAGCCTAACAATAAAAAGGGAAGAAGCATAGTTAATTACGAGATCATATTGCTGATTGAAATAACTAGGGGACCAGAAATATGACATAGCAGTGCATGCAAATGAAATGCTTGTAATAAAAAACAAAGGCATAAAAGAAGAAGATCAATACCTTGAACCTCCAGCAACACGGTACTTAAGGTAAAACAAAGTACCTGGCTCTTCAGAATACTCAACTTCCTAACAACAATCAGATAATCTCCAAGTCATATTTAAACCAAATTTAGCAACCAACCCAAATTTTGACTACAAACGTTGAGTACATTAGCAAGCCTGAAACGATGAAAAAAACTACCAATCTTTTTAGATTTGACTTCCCGTAAACAAAAACAATAAATAAATCTCAAAAAGAGAAGAAGAGGCTCAAAAAGAGAACAAGAAGAAGCGCAAAAGCTATTTAGTATACAGCAAAAACAAGAATGCTGGAGTAGAAACTTGCTAAATCTGGAAAATATGTTATGAGAAATAAACATATTATAGAAAGTAAAGGATGACAACTATCAAAGAAAAGATGATTGTATTAGATTGAGATGGTATGCTATGTATGACTGAAGAGATTAAGTATAAGTTAGGGAAAAGATACCTTTGATGCCATAGTACCATGAAGGAAGAAAGGTAACTTGAAATAACATTGCTATAACTTATCCAATAAGACCTTGCTAGACTAGACTATAGTTTATCTAAACCCTCCTGAAATGTTTCGAGCCAATGCACCTTCGGTCTCTACTTCCTACTATAGAATTATCTGAAACAAACTCAAAGCTAAATATGGAAAAATTGATTGCATATCCATTGCAAAATAAATGAAGATGACAAGCTAAGATAAATATTGCACTTAACAAACAATGACATGTAAAGGTGGGATCCACTAGTGGGGGCATAAGCAAGGAAATCTCCCACTTACAGATTGATAACAATAAAAAATATTTCACTCCATGGATGGATCACGGTAAAAGTACGAGCTTCATTAAGTAAAAGGCATCCATTCATAACAACCCACTTACAGATTGATAACAATAAAAAATATTTCACTCCATGGATGGATCACGGTAAAAGTACGAGCTTCATTAAGTAAAAGGCATCCATTCATAACAAAGTTCTGGCACTTGAACTTTGCTTGCAAGCAGGTAAAAAATAGCTGGCGAGATGTAAATGAAGAATAAAGATTTGGGTCCACACTGGATACAAGCAAACCGAACCAGCTGAAAGTAAAAAAGATTAACCACTATTACATCAAAATAGATAACACCAGAACTAACATACCAAGTCAGAAACTGCAGTCTGAAGGTTAGGAGACCAGTTAACCATATAAGACCCTGAAAATTCAAATAAATTAAAATTTAGGAGGCAAACAAGCTTCAGTAACATTATATATATATATATATATATATATATATATATATATATATATATATATATATATATATATATATAGGAGAATGTCTTTCTTCCTAGGTGGAGAGACAGGACAAATGCCTTCTCTCCACCAAATAGGATCTAAACAACTCTTTGGTCAGGATGTCAGCATTATGATTGGAGGAAGGAATATATAAACACAAATCTCAATTTTGAATTTTCTTTAATAAAGTGTCAATCTACCACCATATGTTTAGTTTAATCTTATATAAAGGGTTGTGCATCATAATGATAGAATCCTTATTGACAATATATAAAATCATAAGAGGCTTGACTATTATTTAGTCATTCGTCCTCTCGAGGGCGACAGAGGACGAATGACTTCCCCCCACCAAATAGGATCTAAACAACTCTTTGGTCAAGATGTCAACATTATGATTGGAGGAAGGAATATATAAACACAAATCTCAATTTTGAATTTTTCTTTAATAAAGTATCAATATACCACCATATGTTTAGTTTAATCTTATATAAAAGGTTGTGTGTCATAATGATAGTAGCCTAATTGTCAATATATAAAATCATAAGAGGCTTGACTATTATTTGAAGTTTTTTTATAAGTGTAGATTAAGTCAAATTAATTCATTAATTCCACTAGCCAAAGATCGGTGTTCAATCTCTAAGCTACTTTTCATAGCATTTTATTTTTTTGCTTCTCAATGTTACAAGATTACCCCATACATAAATATAGTCCCCTAGTAAACTCATGTCAACTACACAACCTACCCAATCAATATCAGCATAGGCTTCAATTATTCTAAATTTCCTTTTTTAAAAAATAATCCCCTTCATGGGTCCCCTTTTTAAGTTCACCACCCTTGTGGCAACACTCGAGCATTCTTCATGAGATGCATGCATAAACTGATTTATCATGCTAATAGCAAAAGAACCGTTAGGTATGGTATGAGAAATAGTTATGTTTACCACCCATCTCTTCTTCTTACTTTCCAATTAGCCAAAGATAAAGCGTAGTAGAGATGTTATTCCCTCTTCTTTTCATTCGACTTTTCTCCTTATTCTTCGGCGGCTTGTGAGCTGAGCTTCAACAAAACCCTAGCTCCATTCTTATTTTCTACAAAATTCCTTCAGCAAGGTAGAAGTGAAGGAAGATTAATTGTTCAAGAGAGA
The DNA here is from genome assembly GCA_022539455.1 of Dendrobium nobile. Taxonomy (NCBI): domain Eukaryota; kingdom Viridiplantae; phylum Streptophyta; class Magnoliopsida; order Asparagales; family Orchidaceae; genus Dendrobium; species Dendrobium nobile. The sequence goes on along the minus strand of CM039720.1, from coordinate 32,680,260 downwards.
GAAAAAGATGAGGAAGTGTTGGCATAACTTGAGTTTGTAAGAATTTTACCTCACCAGAGCTATCGTCCGTACTGCATTGAAACTTTCCAATCCCAAAATCTTGTTGTCCTCTTCTTTAATCCAAAGATCTTCGAGGGATGGTTCTCATTCAAAAGCCCAAGAGGACAATGAAGCATTGAGTTATCGGACTTGGGTCCAATATTCCCATATATATGAATTTTGTGTTTATATTGGACCAATCCATTCACCTACATCAAATCCTAAGGATCTGATCCTTTCAACTAACATCTCTGCTAATTTTTCGACTCCAAAATAACATGTCAGATTCTCTAGTGTCATGTGGAAAAGTTATGCATGGCCAACATTTGACTGTAAAGAAAAATCCTAAAGCATCTTAGAAATGTCAAAAATAAAAATAAAAAAAAAACAAAATAAACTACATAGTCTACATTAAACTCCTAATAAAATTCAATTCAATCTAAAATTAGTCTAAAATATAGGAGTTTACTATCTAATAGGATTTTAAATTTTCTTAAATATTAAAAAATGGTTTAATGAATTTAATTAGCTCCAAAAGTAATGAAATTTCTGTGGAGTGCTCAAACCTCAAAGGTCTATGGTTCAAATCTCTCAGTGTTTAGAATTAATTGAGTTCATTTTGTTATTTCTCAAGACTCAAAGAAATTAAATAAAAAAATTATTACTATTTTTTAATTCATAAATAATTATAAAAAATTCCTAAAAAAATAAAATCACTTCATTTGTACTTCTAAAATCCGTAGATCATGCCAAATTTGATCACATTTGATTTTCTGAGTCATACATGTTTCCTTCCTAATGAATCCAAGGCATTCTAATAAAATAGGGGCATACTTAGGAAATTCTATCTTATCTTGCATGTTATTTTGAAGCTTCTAAAATCTTTAAATAATTTATCTTATGAATCGTATAGCATTCTTGGACTGAGTTCACCCTTAGCCAAACCACAAGGTTATTTTGATTCAAGTTGAACAAAACTCAACCTAAATCTTCTTCTATCTAGGCTCTCGTTGTTTGGTGCTTTCTTGGACTCATATTAAGGTTTTCAAATAACCTCTAAAGTATTCAAGAGAGAGCCAAAAGTTCTTAGAACCAAATTCTAGTTTTCTTTGGCAATTTGTTTGAGACGAATTCGATCAATGGCTTTAACCTTTTACATAGGTGCCCAATCCTAGCATCCCATATTTGCTTAACCCAAACTAAGCAAATGGAAATCTCTTAAACATTCAAGTTCTAGGATCCTTCTTTTGTCATCCTCAAACTACAAATCGAATTCAAAAACTTCAATCATATTTTGCTTAGCTAAATTAAGCAAATGCCTTATTTTCTATATATCCAAAAGTCAAAATAAGGATATTTCATAATCCTTGGCTCAAATTGCTCCAGGTTAAATTTCATTCTCCTGTAACTTAAAAATTATTAAAAATTCTATAACTCTTCAGCCTTCAAGCTAGAGACCAAAAATCCTAATCTTGATGCATTTACTTGTACCCAATTTAAGTAAGCAACTCAATTATATTATGTGACACAAAATCATATAACAATTCATACTCCTTAGTCCCAATGCCATCAAACCCATCATGCTTCCTTAGCTCCAAAATCTATTAAAGCATATGCATGCATTTGTTTGAACCCAAAATTAAGTGGATGAATACATCTCCTGGCCTATAAAAGCCAAATCCTAGCTTTCGTTACTTGATAGACTCAAATTATTCAGATAACATTTAATCTTTTTGAATCTATTTGGAATCTTCTCCCACCTTTGAACAAAGTTTAAGATGGTTTTAGTTGTGCAAAGGACGAACCTAAATTTGAATTACTCGAAAGGATTCATCTTGCTAACTATTCTTCATAATTCCATTTAAAGATATCCTAAGACCTTTTAAAGTTTCAAAGAATATCAACATTTGTTTAGGACCCTTCTATGATGCAAGCAGCTTTAGGCAAGACTTAGGTTGGCTTTGGTTTAGATTGAACCAAATTCAATCCAAACCCCTTCCTCTCAATTAGGTTTGGCTATAAGATTCTCTTAAAATCACACAGAGGCTCTCAAATGACTCCTAAGGGATTATGAATTAGTGTCAACATATTTTAGAGCCAAAATATAAAACTCCTTTTCATTAGTTTGACCTTAAAGTCAAGGGATGATCTTGAATTTATTTCATAAAATTCAAATCTGACATTCATCTCTAAAGACTCTGAAGTTTTTGCCTCTTTGGTTTCAACTCCAAAGTTGGAAGCCAAAATATTCAATCATATTGCATATGTTTGAACCCAATTCAAACAAATAGATTAACTTTATTACATGAAATACAAAATCAACTGATTATTCTTCCTTAGCCTCCAAGCTATAGAAGCCTCCTTTGCCTCTTAGCCCCAAAGCTATAGATTCAAATTGTCACTTTAATTTGCTAGACTCAATCAAACAAATAATCCCTTTAACTCTTGAACATAAGCCTTAGCTTCTCTTATTTTACTCAAATTAAATAGTAGCTCTCTTTTCCTTTGGCCTTAAAGCCAAAGCACACCTAATTAACCCACTCGAATAGGTGATTTCCTAATTTAGACCCAAACTATATATTTTTATAACTTAGCCAAAATATGTGATTTCATCCTCCATTTTAAATCAAACTTTTAAATTTTTTTAAGCGCTTTTATTCTGAAAATCACATACCCCAATTTATTGAATTTCACCAAGTCCTAAGTGAAATCCTTGGGCATATTTGCTTGACTCAAATTAAGTGAACTTCTTTTCCACTTACTATAAATAAAATCATTAAAATCCATAAAACAAAAAAAAAAACTTATATGCCTTTTTGATGCAATGAGATATCATTTCACCCAAAATATGAAACATTTGTGTCATTAGATCTCAAATTACTATAAATGACATACTTGCCTCAAAAGAAGCAATGATCATTCAATGGGTTCTTCAAAACCTTTCAACAATATGAAACATGTTTAAAATCTAAATAATAAACTTTAATTCACAAGCAAATGAAACAATCTATAGTGATGTTTATGTAATTCATTCATAGTCTTAGAAAGTCATTTACACCAGAATTAAACTTCAAGTCATTTAAAAACTCTAATTTTAAATATAAAAAATAAATCACAATCTTCTCATGCAATCAAAATCATCCATTAAGAAAATTTTGATGTTATCAGATAGATGATCTCATAATTTTAAAACTGCATGAAATTACATATGCCACAAATTATAATAGTTTTGAATAAGATTGGTGATCTTTATTCTGAATATTTTAAACAACTACTAAGCAATATAAATGGGAGAAAACAATTGCATATATATATATATATATATATATATATATACAATGCTCCAATCCAATGGATTGGAAAATAATCAGAAAAACTTTTGAATTTTGGCATGGTTTAAAATTGTGCAACAAGAGGCGCGCCTGAGCACAATTCAGACCTTTTGTGCGTTAAGATGAACGCCTTCAAGTTGAAACATGTGGCTTACCCCTCAAATAAACAAAGGTGTGCCTTGCCTCACTTCGACAAAGCGTTCGCCTCATAAAAATCAATTATAAAAAAATGAAACCTAATATTTGTTCCTTCGTATTCTACTTTGCGTGCTATTCGACTTCGATTGGGCACTTCGAACATCGGCTCTTCAACTTCGGTTGCATATGTTCAACTTCGCCTGCGTTCGTGACTTTGTGTTCTGCGACTTCGCCTGGAGTTCAGCCGCCTTCCTCTTCTTCACATTCCTCCTCTTTGACTTCACCTAAGCACCGCAGGTTAGGTTTAGGATGTGCTATTAAAACTTCATTGCCTTCTTCGATAACGATCTAAAACCTTCATTGTTTTCTTCTTTGAATGTTCATAAGTGGAGAGTCCGGATCGGAAGTTCGGAAGATTTAGGGATTTCTTGCAGCAGTTTCTCCCATTTTTTTGTATGTATCTTTATGCTTTTCTCATATTTTGCAAAATTTTCTTAGAGATAAACATTATCAGTACAAAAGAATGTCATAAGTAATTACTAATTATAAATTAATTTACTATTTTCAGAATAAAATGATTCAATTTCACCGTTGTTTTCATCATAAACCTCGTTCACTACTTATTAGCAGATTTTAGTTGGACTAAGATTTTGAAAAATATTTCTAAGTCATTTGTCACTCTTTCATGCACTAAGCTATATATATATATATGTATGATTGCTTGGTCCAATTGTAGGAAAGATTGTTAACAAGTTTTTGTACTCCTTAAATTGAATTTATTTCCTGTAGTAAAGAACTTGAAATAATTTGGCTTACTACTTGAACCAAAATCCATTTTGAAAGTCTAGCTACAGTTTTGGAATAGATCCTTAACCATTTTGTTTTAGCATTATTCAACATCATCAAACAAACAATCGCATATCAATGACATATAATACTGTAAGACCTACATTGACATTTGCTTTCTTTGAATTATGTGGAATATGTCTAATATTCATCTAGTTACGGGAACAATGCTCTCAATATTTAATTTTAGGGTTTTGTAAATGATGGTTAGAAGTAGAGATAAAGTTGCATCGGGTCATAGGAAGGATTCAGCATGGAAACATAACACTCAACTGGATGCAGGAGATAGTGAAAAATCATACATATATCAAAAATGTAATTACTATGACAAAATAGTGAAGGATGGTGCGACAAGGGTGAAGGAGCACCTTTCCGGGTCCCACAAGAATGTTGCACCATGCGCTAAAGTGGTTGATACAGTCAAAGATGAGATAAAGACATACATGAATAAGTTTGCTCCTACTACGGGAGTGAGCGTAATGGTCGGGATTCATCTTATTCAATGAATCGATGAATCCCATATCTTCTAGGGGTACAAGGGGACTCGTGGATCATAACATGATGCAAACATCAGAGGATGGCCCTAGAGAATGCTAGGGAGGCACGAAAAAGAGTATGTAAGGATATAAACAAATTCTTCTATGAAAAGACTATGCAATATCATTTAATGTTGAAACATCACCTGTTTATTACAACATGATTTGATTAGTTAGAGTATATTGGAGAGGGTTCAAACCTCCACTCATGTATGATTTGAGAACATGAATTTTTAAAGATAGTTGTACAATACTGAGAAAAGTATTGAAGAAAATAAGAGGACTTGTGCCCAAACAGGTGTAACTATTATGTCAAATGGTTAGTCAGATATGAAGAAGAGAAGCTTAATAAACATTCTGATTAATAATCCTCACAACACTGTATTTTTGAAGTCAATTGAAGCATCTGATCAGGCCAAGTTGAGCTCATCTTTGGATTACTAGACAGCATTGTTAAGGAGGTTGAAGAGCATTTAGTAGTCTAATTGGTAATAGATAATACCAGTGCTTACAAGGCTGCATAGAAAAAACTTATGAATAAGAGGAAACATTTGTATTGAACTCCATGTGATGCACATTGTATAAATCACATTCTTAAGAACCTTGGGGAGCTGCCTCAACACAAGAATGCGTTTACCAAAGCAAAGAAGATAAATAATTTTATTTACAACCATTCTTGGGTTTTGACTCATATGAGAAAATTTTCACATAAAGAAGTTCTGAGGGCAACAACAACAAGTTTTTCCACCACTTACTTGACATTACAGAGTATGTTGGATGCTAAACAACCTTTAGAGTCTATGTTTATCTCCACACAGTGATTGAGTTGTGCATGGGCAAAAAAACATGAGGGAAAAGATGTTAGAAAGATTGTTTTAAATGACAGATTTCGGCAAAGCCTCTTGTACGTCATCACAACCACTAGACCATTAGTATAAGTTTTAAGGATGGTGGATACAAAAAAGAACCTTGCTATGGATTTCATCTACAATGCTATGGATGAAGCAAAAGAAATGATTGCATACAAATTAGAGGGCGAAGAGGGAAGTTATAGGAAAATTTGAAATATTAATTTATTGATGATAGGCGGGAGTTACAACTTCACCAACACTTGCATGCAGCAGGCTATTATTTAAACCCTCAGTATCAATATGCAGAGAATAAGTCTACAAATCCTGAGATAAAATTAAGATTGTATCATTGCATGGATCGATTGATAGGTGATGCAACTGAAAAATAAAATGTTGACAAGCAATTGGTACGTTTTAGAAATAAAGAAGATTTTTTTGGATTACAACAAGCAAACGACACTATTTCCAAACAATTTCCAGGTAATTTCATTTGTTGTTTTACTCATATATTTAAAAATTGTTCTTTGAGTACTGACTATACTCATTTATGTAAATTTTAGTTGAGTGTTGAATTCAATTTGGCGATGGCACTCCACTATTGCAATATTTTGATGTGAAAGTTTTGGGAATAACATGCTCTAAATCTGGATGTAGATGAAATTGAAGCACTTACAACCAAGTGCATACAAAGAGGAGAAATCATTTATCAACATTGAGGATGAATTCGCTAGTGTATATTATGTACAATAGAAGACTCAAAGATAAGAACTTGAAGAAAAAATGGTTAACTAATGATGATAATCCTTTGAATTGTGAGGATATGACATCTGATGACGAGTGGTTTTTATATGATGAAGTGGATTTGACTCCGTCTGAATTACGAGATGAAGATTCAAATGTTGATTTCTTTGATAGTTATAGAGCATCTACATCTAACACAACTCAAGACCAAACAAAAAAATGTATATAAATAACATAGTTTTCTTATACTTTATTTTGCTTAATATATAACTCATCTTCCAATTGTTCAAAGGAAGGAGCTATATAAATAATATAGAGGAAGGAGCTGATTGGGAGACATTGGACTCTGTTGAAATCCAGCCGTTCCCTATGCAAAGATCTGACGGTCACAGAGAGCAATCCATGGGAAGAGCTCATGAATCACGTTGAAACACCTTCCATAGATGGGCAACTGATTTAGGAAGATTTATATTTTATTATTTGTTTCCTTATTAAAAATCTTGTATAGATCTATATATAGGTTAGAATTTAAGCAATGAAATAAGCTTTTCCCTCATAAATCTCTAGTTTTAACATGGTATCAGAGCTGAAAGAATTGAAGAAGAGGCCTTCATAGCCTTTAAAAAGAACGATCGAAAATCGTCGGAGGAGGACAAGAAATCAGCGGACGAAGCTTGGCGAACTAACAGAAGCCGAAGCCGCAAGCCGTGCCAGAGAGACAAGCTGAAGAGGCGACCCGTAACCCTGATCCAAACTTCTGATCCGACGGGAGGAGCAAATCGTCGAAGGAGGAGAGTCGAACAGCCACGAAAGAGCCAAAGCGAAGCCCGTGCGCAGTTCTTCCGTCCCAGGCATAGCGAAAAGGGAGAGAGAGGGAGGAGTCAGGCTTCTCCTCCTGGACGTCCCAGGCAGAGCAGAAGAGCAGGAGGTGGAAAAGCGCGAGCCAAATAGGCGCCCGTGAAGCAATGAAGCCACCCGATTTTTTTTCTTTTCCCAGAGAAGCCGACCCGTGCCCTATTATAATCCTAGCCTTTTAAAGGCTAAGATCCGGTTCGATTTACTAAAATCGAGAAGAAAAAAAAAAAGAGAAAAAAAAATTCTCTTATTTTGACCTTCATTGTCGAACAAAAGAAAAAAAAAATCCTGGGAAGCCTTCATTGCTATCCAATGTCAGAAATTAATTCCTCCCAAACCGTTGATCAAACTAAGGAATCAATGGTGCACCAAGGACGAGTTGACCTTCAAAGCATGCAACCTTCCTATCGTCTAAATGGGAAGAACTACCTAAAGTGGTCTCAATTTGTGATGACCTACTTAAAAAAGAAAGGGAAAATACATCATCTCCTTGGAGGAGGACCAAAAGAAGGAGATCCTAAATTTGGGACATGGGATGAAGCAGACTCCATGATTATGTCATGGCTGTGGAATTCCATGACTCCAGAAATTAGCGATACATTTATGTTCCTTTTCACTGCAAAGGACATATGGGATGCTACCAGACAGACCTTCTCTAAAGCTCGCGATGCGGCTCAAATCTTTAAAATTAAAATCAAAGTTAAGAGCACAAAACAAGGGAGTAAGACTGTGACGGAGTATGCCACCCTTCTACAAAATTTGTAGCAGGAACTTGATCACTATAGGTGCATATAAACCAGATGTGCGGAAGATGTTGCGATCCTAAAGAACTTTATTGAAAAAGATAGAGTTTATGATTTTCTTGCAGGACTAAATGCAGAATTTGACCAAGTTAGAGTCCAAATCCTTGGCAAAGAGGAGACGCCATCACTCAATGAAACCATTCGCTTATCCGCGCAGAAGAAAGCCGACGAGTAATGTTAGAGCCAAAGGTCGCTGAAAGTTTAGCAATGGTGATGACCAAAGAATCGTCATGGAAGGAGAAAAGTAAAGATTCTTCAAAATACAAAGACAATGACTCACTTTGGTGCAGTTATTGCAAAAAGTCAAGACACACAAAGGAAACATGTTGGAAAATACATGGAAAACCCCTCAGCAAGGAGTGGAATCAAAAAGGTGAAACAAGGAGCATGTCGCATGCCAACAACACTACAAGTCAGCCCACCCTAGAAGCACAGTCCAACCTTGGAGAACTCAATAAAGAAGAAATTTATAAACTAAAAAGACTCCTGGTATCCCTTGAAAAACCAAACACATCTTCCTCACTTGCACTCTCAGGTAAGTTTCCGATTTCTATTAGTTTAAGTGCCTCTAGAAATCATTTAAAGGAATTATGGATCATTGACTCAGGAGCCACAGACCATATGACCCACTCACCTAACCACTTCATCAATTATACTCCTTGTCCAAACAACAAGAAAATCCATCCTTCCCCGATCTTTGTCCTGAAATAAGCAAAATGTAGGGTTAAATAATGCTTGACAATTATGATCATTGGGTAAGTTTTTGGATTGAAATTAGGTTTGTGGATAATTAAGGTACGTGGAGCACATTTTTTAGGGTGAGTGAGGGAGATAATGTTATGTCTCCTTGGCCTGTTATGTGGTAAGAGAACCATCGGCATGGGATGAA